>CM060931.1:921058538-922308538 GCA_030765085.1 Allium cepa | reverse complement strand
AAGGAGGCTGATCAAGCTGGTGGTGGCAGTGGGTTAGGGATGCATGGATCGATCTAGCTCCGAGCAGACTGCGGTGAGGTATACATTCGATCTCATGTTTCAATTTAAATTTAACAAACATATATTTAGATAGGATTTTGGTAGAAAATAAATATAGGAATTTAAAAAAAAAAATATGAATAGTGTATCAAGGAGATTAATTAGTGTAATTAACTTATTTTAATTATTTTAGCTCCTAAATAACTTTTATATGAAAAATATAGATAAAATAAATTGTTGGTCAACTAAATATACTAAATGGTAAAAATAAAATTTGTTCGATTAGTTCAAATATTAATAAATCCTATAATGTTGTACAAGGTCTTAAACTGTGAAGAAAACAAGTCTAGACGGAAGTGGATTGCAAATTAAAATCAAAGGTGTGTTAATCTCACTCATCTGGATTATTAATTAAATTTAAATAGTTAAATTTAAAAATTTTGGTTGAATGATTGAATTGATTGGATGTGGTATATTATATATAGTGGTAATATTGGAGTGGTTGATTTTCCGCATTATATAGCGGATGAGACCCTATGTGCCCCGTATAATAGTGGATGACCCTTTATACCGCGATATTCCACCTCGAAGTGAAATTGGTATTTTTATATTGTGCTAACAACTATGGATGCAGGGAAACTGATTGGAGGGATCCAACTGGATTCCTCAAAATTATTTAGATTTTTTAAATTTCTGTGATATGGTTTATTTGATAATTTGTGATAAATTATATTACTAATTGAAAATATCGGATACTATGGTTTGATTGAATATATTTGGGTATACTGAGTTATCAAAAATATATAGATTGGATTTTTGAAGGGAAATGAAAAGGAGGATTCTTAAGTAAATAATCATAGAGGTTTGGATAAATGAATTGGAAAAGGATTAAAGTTGATTTTTAGATTCTAATAAATAAATTCCAAGTATGGAAAAGGTGACGTTTGAATACATTGGAATAAATGAATTTTTAAACTTAAGCAATATTATTTAAAGGAATAAAGGATTTTTTTTTAAAATTCAAGGTTTAAAATAGTTTGGGAAGGATAAAGAAGAATTTTTGGAAAAGTATAAAATTGGTATTTTCGGTTTAAATAAGATTTTAAATCATAATAAAGAAGTTAAATCTGAAATTAATGAGTTTTGAAATAAAATTGGATAAGTAAAGAAATTTATTTTTAAATGGAGTGAATTTCGAAAATCAATTTGAAAATTGATTTAGTGTTTGAAATTTTGATTTAAAAGAAGGATGAGACTATAGGATTTATAAACTGGGTTTATAAGGTGAAACAAGATATCAGTGGATATTTGAAAGTACAAATTCACGGTGGAAATTTATAAAGAAATGAGTACTTTGTTTAAAAAATAAATAGTGGTTTATTTTTAAAGGTGTGGAAATGGGAAATGTATTTCCCTGGAAAACAAAGTATATTTTAAAAGAAACTTTTTACGTATAAGTTTAAGGTTTTAAAATTTTGTTTCAAAGAGATGTTTTAGAAAATTTATTATTTTTAATTGTTTTATAATTTTAAAGTAAATATTATTCAAATTTATTTTTAGTAGTAATTATTTAAAGGTTAAATTATGATATGTTTTAAAAGAGATTTTCTAATATTTATACTTATATAAGACTTTTATTTATTTTTAAAATAGTTTGGGGCTTAAGTTTTACTTGGAAATTTAGTATAAAATTTCATAACTAGCATTTTAAATAAAGTGTTTTAAGTAGTTTTTATTTTAAATAATTTTAAAGTATATTTTTTTGAATAAAGTGTTTAAGTTGTTTAATTTAAATGTTTTAAAGTATATTTTAAGAATAAAGTGATTTAAATTATTTTAAAATCTAAGTATTTAGAGTTGGTGATTTTTGGTGGAAATAAACAATGTTTGGGAATTTATTCCGAAAGAGAAAAGAGATTTGAAAACTATTTTCAAAAGAAAAAATTTAAAGTGTAGCAAGATATATCTTGCGAAGATATTTTGAAATTAATAAATAATTTGGGAAATTATTATGGCTTGATGATTGTTTGTGAATGTTAATTGATAGTTAAATAACCGACTATTAATATTGGCCAATGCGCTGATCGTTTCGAAGAGACCGGGATCGGGATTAATTTCCCAAAAACCACTTCGATCTGGTTTGAATGTTTTCGTGACAAAGACAAGAGCTTGGAGTCGAAGATGGAGCAGTGAAGTGCAAGGGCTAATCGCTACTAATCCTGAGGGTGATTACAAGATGGATGTAGTAGGAATAGTGTCTTCGGTTCCGTTTGAACCCGTAACAGACTTGTATGGACGAATGCTTTCAGAACATCGTCAGGAGGACGAAGAGCATTCTAAGTGAATGTGTGCTAAAAAGGTAACGCATACCCTTGAGCCTCATCAACCAGGAATGGCTAAAACAGGGGAGGTGCACACAAGGCTAAGTGGCTAGCAACCAATTAGGGTAAGGTTAACCTTGTTTAGATGTCCCTTTATTTCGGTTGTATGTGCGATTGCTGGTCCCAACCGTAGGGTGAATTTATTAGGAATGTCTAGTAAGGGGTAGCTCCGATCTTGTGATGTAGGGGATCAAGGTGGATCCTCAGTACGGTGATCTAGACCACGTACTGTGACGGGCAGTACCCCAATAGCCCTGCCGTTGTATGGAATCCAATCTCCAATAAGCGCCTGTACGGTTTTGATTGTGTCCAACTATTGCTGAAACGTGAGATTGAAGCATTTCGACTAGATTCTATTTTACTTTCTATAGGCACTATTATAATATCGAACGATTTTAATAGAAAATGTTTTAGTTATCGTAAGGTAAAAACCCGACATGTTTATCTGTGGCATGGTCTTACGAGATACCTTTGATTTCAAAGGATTTTTGAAAACTTTAATAATCCAATTTAGTGTGTTTTCTCACGCTGGTTTTTCAGACTGACTCGGGTGTTATTTAACTATAATGTTCGGGTCAGACCAAGTATTATAGAGTACAGATTCTGGATGGACTGTTGTGGAGCTCAGGAGACGAGCTGGATGACAAGGCGTGATTCCGTAGATTTGTATTCCGCTGTGCAGTGTAAGCTGTATATTCAGCTTTGGAGGACATGATATTATAACAGTCCTGAATTGAGTTATTGATTTGTATTTGTACTCTGATGATGTAATATATAAACAAATATAATTCTTTTGTTTAAAGATAAGTCATTTATTTATTATATATTGTTCCGTTGCGTGTGCGAGATTCTGTTATTATTTTCTATTTTCTTCTTCTACCTCCTTTTTCTTTCACCCTAACGATCCGTTTTCCCAGCATTTAATATAGTGGACGTACTGATGTCGATTTTCGGGCGTCGAAAAAATCGGGTCGTTACATTGTGGTATTAAAGCCGAAGGTTAAGCGAGAACCTTGGCTCTGGTGGGGATTACTCATTGAAATAGCGTCCGTATGTAACGACCCGTAAATTTCGACGATTTAATTTATTTAATAGAATTTTGTAATAAAAATTTAGTAGAAATAATAAAAGGTGATAAATATATATTGAACGCTAATTTAACAATGGTAATTTAAGCCTTTGTTTGTAATATGAATAAATTTTTCAATAAAAATTGGTGTAACTATTGTACCTGAATATAATGGGAAGATGGAGAATATAGGTAAGGCATTTAATTAGTTAAGTTTAAATTTATGGGTATAATAACAATTCGTATACATTACCTAATTAATCTGTCAATTAACTTGTTAAAAAAATCAAAACCTTTTAATTTGTTAAATAATTTGATGCGTATTGATAAGCGTTACTTTAACGATAAATTTTAAAGTGATGGGAAGAAAATAAGTAAAGTTATGCAGTAATAAATAAATAAAAATATCGCAATAAATAGGAAACTGATATAACATTTATTTATATGAACGTTACTTATTGATTTGAGAGTAATGGAAGTGTGAAAGTAGAGTAAAATAAGCGTAGATTTATGTTAGGTAATTATTGAGATATGGGGAATAAGTTGAAATAATATTAATTAAAAATTTATGCGTAAAACATGTTATGTAAGATATATTGATTCCATTTAATAAATTGAGGATTAAAATTATCGAAGAGGATTAAATATGGTCTCAATGTAAATTTAGATAAGTTTTGAAATAAAGACTAATTCCATTCAGAAGATGACAACGGGTGCAATATTTTGATTTGTAAGCAATAATAATAGGTTACATGTTTAATTGGTTGATAGAATTTGAATTGAAATAAATGTTAATACACTAAATAAAGGTTACATTAATATGATAAGTAATACAATGTCTAGAAGTTTAATATAGAGTGTGTTAAGACGAAGAAATGGAAATTAGGAAGCAGTTGGAATTAAATGAAATTTTAGGTGTATTTATGAGAAATTTACGTACAATTAAAGAGGCGAATGAAATAAATACCAACCAATTTTAGTGAATAACGGGATCTAAACCTAAATAAATAAATTCCTTGAAATTTAAGTTTTTATTTTTTGATAAATTGGATTTGTACTTTAATATTGAAAATTTTGGGATTATTCAAAAATAAATTAATGTAGGAAGTTGTTAAAGGATTCTGAATTTACCAAGTGGTCCAAACTGAAAAAATTTGCAAATAATTAAAGTTGGATTGTAAATCTGATTCAATTAACCTATTATTAATTTATTTGTTTGGAATATAAAAAGTAATGATAGGGTTAATTGAAATTAAGGGTAGTTTAATTTGTATGTTATTTGGGATTAAGGCAAGATGGGTGGATATTAGGAGTCATATACTTAGATCATTCAATTTATTTGGATAACATTGTAATAAATGTAATTAAATGTACATTTACGTGAAATATAATACCATGCTTAATAGATTGCTAAGTTGTATATATTAAAGGGAATTTTATTGATTGTTTTTAAAAAAACCTTAATTAATATGGTTGATAAATTTAATATAAGAAAAACCAATGAAATTCTTGGGAGTAATGTAGGTTAATATGAGTTAGTAGTTAGGGTAGTGACTAAAATTGGTAATACATTGCAATTAATGTTAATAGTGTTGACATAAGCTAATAAATTTAAATGTTAATGCAATACCAATTTATGTATTTAAGGTGATTGCGAAATTGGAATTTGATAAATGCAGTAACTAACTCAGGGCAAATAGATTTTATGGAATCAATAAAAGATAGGTAAATTTAATGATTGTTGGTGGTAATTTAAGCATGAATGGGAATAAATCGGGCAATAGTGAGAATTATTAATTATTACCCATCAATTTATTTAGAATCTAAATCAAATGCAACATTCGTTGTTATTTGTAGCTTATAGGTGGAAATAACGTAAACTTTATTTAGAATATGATAATTAGTTATATTAAAAGAATGGAAGGCAGGATATATGGATTCATTTGGATTTAGAACATGATAATTTGAATTTATTGAATTTATTGGAAACTGAATAGAACATTTTATGTGATTAAAATTAAAGTTGGAATTCGGAGATGTTTTAGGAATTCCCATCTATGGGATACCAATAGATAGGATAATTAAATGAAAGGTCAACTAAAGGATTTCTGCAAAGTTAATTTATAATTTGTAGATAAAATAAAATTGAAGTTTTACGCTGAAGTTAATAATGTACTCAACCTTTAAGAAACATCTTAAATTGTCTAAATTTGAATAAACAATGAAGTAATAAATAATAATTATTAATAAAATCCAAAATTTGGTAACCCGTTATCAAATTAATGATAATTAGTGTTGGTATAGGCTATTTATTTAAGTAACAGTGCGATGCCAAAAAAAATGGATTGGAAGTAATTGCGAAATATAAATAAAATATTTTAGTAGGGAATTCAAATGTATATATACATAGAAATGTGGATTTTTATAGTATGAAAACTTAGTCAATTTACAATAGTTAAATCTATTGAGAATGAATAAAAATCTAAGATAATTATTACGGTAATTAAGAAATTTAGTTGAAAATGGAAACTTATCTATGAATTTGGAATTTAATGAAATTGTGAATTTATATTGAAACTTATAAATGAAGCATCTAAATTTACATTTGTAAATACATTTAAAATTCAATGTAAATGTCTGAGGAAGAAATTAATTTATTTACTAATCCGTAACGTATCCAATTAATATGAAATATTCTGGTGGGCCAACAACCGTTTTGCGCGTTTATGATTCGTGCCCACCTATCCTATTTCACTTTGTCTATTTATAGGTTGTGTAAACCCTAGCCTCCATCTATCTTCATTTCTCTCTGTGTGTTCTTTTCTTCAACTTCTTCTCTTCCAATGACTGCAAAATTTCTTGATCCAATTACAGTCCAAAACAAATAAAAAATATATATATTTCAAACTCCTCTGAAAATTCCAGAAAAATTATATGTCATAATTCTCGAAGAGCGTAATCTGTTGGTACTGTCCGTTTTTTTATTGGTGCTGTAGCGTGCTCGAATTTGAGAAGAAGGACGTGGCCTATGACGTGGCATGGTGATGGGGTATATTTGTTTATTTTGTTTTATTTAATTTTTGTTTCAATCGAAATTTTCGAATAACTTTCTCATACGTAGTCCGATTCACGCGAGATTTTTTTTGTTAGGATCGTAATTAAATTCCAAATCTGTTGACTCTAGTATGGACCAATTCGGAGACCGTCGAATTTTTGAGTTTAAATTTAATTTAAATTCGATTTAAATTCAAAAGGTGAGTGTTTTAACCCACTCACAATTTCTAAAACTTCTTATGTGTGTTAAATTAATTTTAGATATGAGTAGAAATTTGTTTATGATTGTTTGGTATGTTTTATTCATTATCTCTGTTAAATTGCATTTATTTAATGTAACTGTTAATTTATTTTATTTATTGCATATAAATTTGGCAGTTAGAATTTATTTATTTGCATATTAACTGCCAGTCATAGTTATGTTAAATTTTTATTTCATATCAACTGACAGTTAAATTTGAATTTGTTTTTGCATATAAACTGCTAGTAACAGTTATTAAATTTATTATTGAATATAAACTGTTAGTTAATACCGGTTATTTATTACATGTATAATTTATATGCTCTATATCGATGATTGTTTAAATTGGATGATGATTGCAAATAATGGTTGATGATTGATATTTGGATGAATGGATGCTATATTGTATATTGTATAAACTGCAAGTTATCATGCATTTCATTCATTCGGGATTACGGTTTGAAATGATATACAACCGCATTTTTATTTTAAATTGCGGATTGAAATGATAAACATCTGTGTCATTTGACCATAGGGTAGAAAATTTTATACAGGCACCGCGGTATATATATAAATTTTTTTTTGAAATGTTTTTCTATGGTTTTTGCAAAACTATATATATATGGTTTATGGGTTTTTGATTTGGTTATTAATAAAGGTTATTTATATATAGTTATTTCCGGTTTTAAGCTTTGTATAAATTGTTTTGAAGTATAAAATAAAGTTTTATTTTTAAGATCAAATACGATTAAGCATTTATTTAAAATTTAAGTTCTGGAGTTTTATTGACTTAAATGAGAATAAGGTCGGAAGATGAATATTGAGTAAAATTTGGAATTAAATAAAAAGGTTATTAATTTTTAAAGGGTATGATTTTTATAACTTGATTTTTGTGTAGAGTGATTTAAATGAATATATCAAGTTTAATAAATTGAAAGATTATCCAGTTATGTGAAGTTAAAGGTTTTACTTAAATTATATTGAATTCATTAAGTAAACATTTCAAGTCTAAATAAGAAGTAATTGAATTTGATACATATGGATTTGTCAAATGAGTTGTTTTTTTTTGAAATGGTGAAATATTTAAAGCTTTGAAACATAAGAATTAAAAATGGTATTTGGAAGTTTAAATCGATATTTGGAATTGATTTGTGAAATGTAAAGAAGCTATTTGTTTTATAAAAAAAATTTAATATTTAACCATTTGAGAGATGGAAATTTGTTTCAAAGTTATGATTTTCGAGGTAGTATAATTTGGAAATATTATATTCCAGAGTTTTTATTTCTAAATATTTTACTTTGAAAACCCTATGAGTTTGGAAAGAATATATATTGGAAAATAAAATGACATTATGTTGGTTTGGGCCTAAATGATATCGTATTGGTTTGGGGTTTTAAAAATATAAACGATATCGTATTTGGGTTTAAAATGGATATTTTATTCTGGTTTTAAAGTATAATTATTTTAAATGACCGCGGTGATATAATAACGTTTGGTTGTTGAAGAGACCGGGATCGGAAGTTGTCATACTCTCTGCCAACTTCGAAAACCACTTTAACAACCGTGTACGCGGTGGAGATTGCAGAATGAAGTAGGTTGGTGGAGGCGTTTCCTGCAAGGTAGATACGTGGACCCGACTCCCGTGAGTTGGCATAAGGTGGCTAAAACATGAGCGATTCTCGGGCCAATGAGGTCATTCCTCTGATCGGACACTCCTCTTCGATATTATACTTTGACTTTGGATTGATTCAGTGGCCACTTTTACTTTGATTTTTTGGGGGAGTTTGTTCGAGATGGGCGGTAGCTGCGGCTATGCGTTGCCACCAGCCCGGATAGCAATTGGTATATCTACCCTGGCATTGCCTAGTTGTGCCATGTCACCTACCCTAGCGCGCCTTATACGATTTTGGTTTTGTACCATACCTATGAAGTGCCCTCTGACGACGCCCAGTACGGGGGAGATTACGGTACTGTATAGACTATGGGAATATATAACTGTGTTAAGGTGGAAAATGTAAAGCCTTAACGCTATTTAAAAGTAAGTTTATTTTACAAAAAGACACTATTATAATAGCGCAATATACTATATAGTAAATAGTTTAACGGATCCTTAGGAGATGCATGTAATAGCCCGAATTTTTGGGCATCTGCTAATTTGTAATTAATAGGACTAAATTTGTTAAAATACTCATTTGTAGTTTGAACAAATGAATTCTATATCTGGAAATTTTATATAGATGGATTTGAACTATAATAAATGCTAAATTTTAAACATTTGAATAAATATGTATTTGATAATCTCCTGATAATTATTAAATTTGACTATATTAGTTTAATGTTTTTCTTTTATAAATACTTAAATTGGCCAAATTTATCTTTTCAAAGGACAATAATATTTAATTTGTAAACTTTATCTTTCAAGCAAATAATAATGTGATGAATTCTTTTATACATTATTAAATAAGCTAAATTTTATTTTCAAACAAATTTAAATTGTTTAAGTATATATATGTGAGTTATATTTGAAATTCAAAAGATAAAACATTTTAAAATAAATTAGATTTAAATGTGTGTGTATATATATAACTAGTATATTGTACAGCTATTTATAAATGTATAATTGAAGTTTTATACCATTTACTTTTAAAATTTTATATAGATAAATAGGAGATAAAGTTTAAATATAAACACATAAGACATCAATTAAAGTAAATTAAAAATTAATCATATAAATATATATGGTTAAAATATACATGTATAAGGTATTATATAGATTTAAGAAAATTAATAAATACATAAAACAAATTAAGTACATTGTGATTACATGTGTAAGCAATCTATAAAACAAAAGTGACATGTGTAAATTAAAGCATACAAGTGCCCTCAATTAAAATTTTAATTTCTTTAATCTTAACAAAACATAACACTTTATTTCTTTGTTTTCTTTTCTAAAACCAAACCAAAAGATGTTCTAAAACCAGGTAATGGAAACCAAAACAAATGCTACCTGAATTGAAATAAAATCTGAGTTCAAATTAAAAACCTGCAATCCATAAAGTTCTTCACTTTAATTCAACCTGCAACAGAATGGAATCAAGTTCAACAAAATTTGAAGCATGCAAGAATCCAAACTTCATCAGCAAAGAAATCTGTGGGTATGTAGTGGATTTTCACCAACGAAACACTTCAGATTTCAAGAGCCTGGAAAATAAATAAAAGTGATAAAGAATTAGAAAACTGTCCTGCAAATTTTATAACCAGGTGAGTAAACCAAGCCTAACTGTTTAAATCTGATGCATGCTAATAATGTTTGGTAAGAATGACGAGTTAATAGTTTGCATGTATGAAATTATGTTTGCAAGTTTAAAGTTATAGAACCTGAATACAGATTCTGTTCCCTGTCAAAATAAATTTGGTGAGTAAACTGCTGCCTTTTAAATATTAAATTCTGTTTGTAGATTTATGCTTGAGAGTAAACTTTAAATTGTTTTAACTTAAATCTGCATGAATGTATAGAAGCTTAATGAAAAATGTGTTACATGCCATTTTACTGAATGTATTTGAATATAACCTGGTTGTATGTGTAGAGTTATCACAGTTTATCTCTGTTAAATAGTGCAGAGAACAATTTAAGAAAAATTTCAACTTTTTCTTGTTTTAATCCTTGCTAGGCTAGGATACTTAAACAAAAGTATGTTTGGTTAAAATTAAACTAAAAAAAGAAAATTTAGGTTTTAAAAATAAAGATAAAAATAATTACTGGAAATGAAGAAATAAACAGAGGAACATTGGCTTTTGTTAAAAATCAAATGCCTTGATTTGTAAATTCATCTTTATAAGATGTTTCCTCTTTTCAAAACTTGATTTTTAAATCAAAAATCTCAAATTTTAGATGAATATTTGGATAGTATTTCTGGGTTGACCAAAAATGAAAGTATGGTCGAAATCAGTCGACTGAGTTGTTTTTAGTGGTCAAGACTTTAGCTAGAGATGGTAGGGTGATCATGGAAGATAGGAAAAATAGTGGATGGTGATGAATTACACCAGAGGAGACGCGGCAGCAGAAATTACTTTAGAACCCCAGTTTTTGGCTGTGTTTAATTTTCGAGCATTTGGGTGTGTATAGAGGATCGAGTATGTCGAGGCTTGGGGTAATGATAGCTTGGATGTTGAAGTAGTTATGGCCGAAGTGGTAGGATGTCAGGTGGTGGCGTTCGTCGACGGCGAGGTGATTTTGGATTTGGGATTCGATCCAGTTTCGATCGTATGGCTCATTTTTGATTGTTGGTGATTTGAATTATCTGGGTTTCTTTTTACGCTCGCAAGTGAACTTGTGATCGTCGACGAGGGACGCAACTACCTACGGTGGCCGGAGGCAAGGGCGCACGTGCACGCGTGTACATTGGAAATGGAGGGGTTGGGGAAGATGATGGAGAACTCGGAGTGACACTCGTGTTTTCAAGGTTTTGGCCTGAAGTTGTTGTGTAGATAGGGTTTTGTTTTGGGAAATTGATGTTTGCTCGGAGTAGAGCTCGTGTGATTCTGAAAATGACTCGAAGGGGTTGGGTTCGTTGTTCAGGCTCGGGTTGAGGAAGGTTTCAACTTGAGTTTGCTTTGGTAATATTCTTGGTGTTGTTTTTACAAATGAATCAAAGCTTAAGTTTTTAAAAAAAAAAAATTCAAAATTTAAAACTTGTTGTAGTAAAATAAAGTTAGTCAAACTTTAAGTGTAAATTGAATTTATTTTTAAATTTAAATGCTTTAAGATGATTTCTTTCAAAGGTAATTAACTTAATAAAAATTTGAATTTTAATTCAAAGAAACGTTTTGAATTTTAATTCAAAAGTAATTGAAGTATAATTACTTAATTAACTTAAATGTCTAATTTAGGTAATTAAATTAAGATAAGTTGAATTGTGTAATTAATCGAGTGTGATTAATTACTATATTAAATATTTGATTTAATCAAGGATTAATCAATTAAGAAATAATTAGGAAATAAGTAATTAATAGGTTAATTACTTAATGTTAAAGGAAGATTATTAAAATAATTACTCAATTAAGTAATTAAGAGATAATTACTCAATGTAATTAAAGGAAGAATTAATGTAATTATTCAAGGGTTGATTTAATGAATATAAGTAGTTAAGGAAAGTTATATTACTAAAGTAATTAATCAGGATTGATTAATGAAATGAAATTGTTTGAGGTTAATTAATTTATGTAATTAATTGAGAGTTAATTACTTAAATGTAATTAATGATTGATTTATCAAGGAGGATTTATTAAGATGAATGATTATGGGATAGCTAATCAATTGGGTTGAAATTAATTTATAAGCAGGCTTTTTAAAGATGATTGATTTAATTCACTTATGGTTAATTAGGTTTATTCGAGATGGTGTGATTTATTTATCTTGCTTATGTGTGATTAAATGATGTTTAAGTGCCCTGAATTGATTGATACCCTGATATGAAATGATTTGTGATATGATATGATTGATTTAAACAGTGAAGATGTGATTACCTACTGATGACGAATTAGCGTGACATCCTGTATTAAAAGTAGAATTGTATTTCACTTGAATAAATTAAGTTAAGTTGGCAATGGTTTCGAAGAGACTGGAGTCGGGTATTAGTGAATACCCGAAACCACTTCGATTCTTATAATTTGATATGTAAAACAAATAGGCTGGAAGGGAATGATTTAAATGAATTGGACTATTTGATCTAAGTTTTGGTATTCAGAAATTGATATGATGAAAGTGATGTCTATAACGACTTGTGAAGTTGTAAATTGATATAAGTTACCCCGGATTTATATAAGTTGCATGTTTTTGTATTTCATGTTAGATGAGTTTACTCACGCTGGTTTCCAGCCTGACCCGGGTGTTACTTTGATGTAATGCTCGGGTCAGACCGAGTATTACAGATTTTCAGGTAAGGACGTTCTGGAGCTTAGGAGGCGGGCTGGATGGCAGGAACGTATGAGATGTTTTGCTATATTTATCTGGGACAAGTTAATTTTTAATTGTCTGGTATTTGTGTAATGATGTAACTCTGATTTATAAAGATATAAGCGTAATGATATAATTCTTCTTGTAAAACTATTATTTATGTGATATTATATTTGATCCGTTGCGAATGTGAGATTGTGTGTTTCTTTTCTGTTCTTCTTCTATCTCCTTGTTCTTTTCCTTTCTTCTTTCCACTAACTATCTGGAAATTTCGGGATCGAAATTTCCGGGTCGTTACATTTGGTATCAGAGCCGAAGGTTAAGCGAGAACCTTGGCTCTGGTGGGATACTCTTTAAGGAAAGGGTCAGTGGTACCCTATAATGAGTTGAGTGTATAAATATGAGAGAGCGTACTTGTTATTTTCGTATATAAATGTTTTTAAATGATTTCAAAAGTAAATGAATATTATATAAGAAATAGATTATCTATTTTATTAAGGAAATTGGTTGTAGTATTAATTAAACTAAAAGTAATAGTAAGAATTAAGAAGAAATGTAATACAACCAAATTGAAATTAAATAAGCACAAGTTTGAAATGGATTCAAACTGAAATTAAATCTTAAATTTGGGAAAGGTTTCAGGATAAGGATAATCAATTAATTTATGTAATTGATTAAACTTTATTTAATGAGATTAATTAATGGATAATAATTGGAAATGATAAATTAAGAGGAAGTTACTTAATGAAGTAACTAGTGGCAAGTAATTAAAAGGACAATTACTAATGAAGGTTATTAAGAAATAAGTTAATTACCGAATGTGATTAATTGGAATTAATTAATGATGTAATTAATTTAAAAGAAATAAAAAAAATATTATTTAAGGAAGTTGAATAAAATGGTCCTATTTCAAACAAGGGTTGTTTGAAAATTTTAAAAGAATTTGTTTTGAATTTGAAACCATAGGTGGTTTAAAATTTAAAGTAACCAGGTGTGTAAAGGAAATAAACTCTAAATATTGAGATTAAATCTGCAATGAGATATGATACCCAAAGTAATAAGTTTTTGAACTATATGAATGGGAAGATTATTTATGAATAGTTCAAAAATTTGAAATGGAAATTCAAATTGGGTAAGGTTGACTGGATTAAGTGAATTGAGTCTATCTAGGGAAAAGGTTAAATAAGTTGGAATGATCAACATGATTGGGGAATTTCAAGATGAAATTGGAATTTTAATTGGGGAGTTAAATGGATAATCTGAATTGGGAATTTGTGTGATCTCAAAATGGGTTTGAGATCTGGAAATTGTAAATTGATGGATGTTTTAAGATGAATTAGATGATATCATCCTATTGTTGTTAAAAAAAAATCTTTAAGTTGTGAATTAGATTTGTTTAAATGAATGAGAAATGGAGTATGGTAATCCATTTTTGGGGTAAAAGGTAAATTGATTTAAAGGAATTAAATCAACATTTGAAGTATTAACTCGAATTTATATAATTCGAGATGGTTTAAATTTGAAATTAGTTCAAATTGAATTTGATTTGAATTGATTGAAATTGTGATTGAAGATGTATGAGTATAAGATTCAAATGGAAATTTGAATTGGATTAATTTGAAACAATTTGGAATTTAAGTGGGTTCAATTTGAAATTAGTCCGAATTGATTTGAGTAATTTGGAATTGTAATTAAAGTTGAATAACTTTTAAATTTAAAGGGAATTTGAATTGAATTTGAGAAGAAATCAAGAATAATTCAACTTGATTTGGAAATGGTGTTTGAAATTGAGATTAGTTCAAACTGGAGTTGAAATGAATTAAAACTGGAATTAATTCAATTAAAATTTATTTGAATTAGTGAAATTTGAGATCAAGGTTGAATAAAGTTAAATTTGAAAAGAAACTTAGATTAATTCAACTTGAATTGGGGTTGAATCAATTTCAATAGAAATTGAAGTTATTTAAATTGGAGTTAAGTCAATTTAAAAGTGGAATTTAAATTGAATTGATTGGGAATTGAACAGTTTTGACTCTGGACTATTTTTAATATAAATTGTTTTAATATAAACTTATTTTCCAAGCTATTCATTATAGAAGCAACCTTTCTTTTAAAAGCCAAACTATCTTATATTTGTTTTACAGTTATTTTTGAAACTGCTTTATAATTTTCCAACTGTTTTATAAACTAATCACTATATTTCAACTATTTTACAAACTAATTACTATCTTACTATTATTTTTCAATTATCCAAAATTTCTATAATTGTTCTAGCTATTTTTCACCTAATTTACAGACTAGTAATTATTTCCAACTACTTATCTATTTTTAAATTTTTCAAGCTATTTTCTTAATAAACTGGTCAGGGTTCAAACTGTTATTGGTTAATTACCCAATCGAGATAAGAATAAAGGTGAAAATCCAAATGGATTGATACAATTGTGAGTTAGTGAATGAAAATTTAAGTGAATGTGAATAGAAATGGAATTGATTTGGCAAATAACCAATAAAGATAAATACGTAGGGTGTACGTATGTTATTCTATTCGCATAGTAATTTGATCCAGATTCGAGCACAGAATTTCGAGATAGTATGTCGATCTGAGTTGGGATTTTTCACTCGATTTTCGACGGCGAACCTGGATATGGATTGTTATTGGTTCTGAATATTCTCTATCATAATTAAGCTATGCAAGGAGAATGACGGTTTCTGATCAAGAAACCAGATCTGTGTCCGCATTAGGAAGTCGGGTGGACAATACTAGTTTAGAAATGAAATTGTGTGATCGAGTGAGCGATCAGATTTGTATAGCGTACGGATGATATGTGTACATCGTACGGATTTGAATAAAATTGGTACTGGGAATTTATGGATTAGAAATGTGAAATGGTTTTTGAAATGAAAAATATATTTTGTGAAATATATGATGAAGTAAAGTGGAAATTGGATATTTCTATGGTTGAAATTTTGTTTATGGAAGTAAGTGATATGGTAAGTGGTTTTGTAAGGAGTAATCAAATTTGAATAATTGATTTTGAATAAACAAAGTTATATATCTTTGTTATATAAGATAAAACCTCCCTTGATGAATCTTTTGCCAAAAAGAAAAGGGTTTTGTTTTGAAAATGTTTGAAGTATAAAGGAGTTTTATACAAGTTTGAAATGATCCAAAGTTTTAAAGGATTTTATATATCTGAATATATATATATATACACACACATATATATATATATATAAAAGATCATATGAGGATTTTGGAAAAAGGGTTTTGGGAACCTTTGGATTTGGAAAAGGCTTTTGATTTTTGGGTAAAATCAATATGAGAATTTGGAAAGCCTAGTTTGAGAATTATCGATTTTGGAATAAACGATTTTGTGTAAAGGAGCTTTGTATGAGATCATACTAGGTGTATGATTTAAAGATACTATATATGTATAGTATAAAATGTTTTGATGATGGCTCTGGGGAAAAAGGCGCTCCCTTGGAATGGACTTCTCAGGAGTACCACCGGGTGGTGCTGCCTTGATCCCCAAGGGGGGTTCTAAAGTTGATCCTGTGAGGAGTCCGGACTAAACTAGTTCCTGAGGATTATTGGGTAGCGAAAGTCGATGGCACTGATGCCTACAGGGGCATTTGGGTTATGCTGTGACGACAGTGTAACTCGATGTCACTGCGATCTACTGTGGGGACCATAGCGAAAATCGTGTGGAGGATGAGTGCCAACGGTCTACACTTGATTTTGCCGGGAAGGCAACGCAACATCGGTAGACTGCGATCTATGGTCAAGTGGAGTGGAGAAGTTTCATTCTTTTGGCAGCGAAATTCGAGGGCGCTGATGCTACAGTTATATGGGTTTTTGCTGCGATAGCAACGTAACCCCAGTTGTAACTGCGATCTGTAGCGGGTTCCATGGTGTAATCGAGGGGCGCGGAGGCCTACAGTTATCTGTGAATTTTGTCGGGACGGCAACGTAACCATCGGGTTAACTGCGACCATGGATGGGGGTGATGATTTCCAGAGCATTCTCACCAAAGATATATCCTCTATTTTCAAAAACCGTTTTCTATATTTTCAATAAAATTATTTTTCAAGTATTTTTCACTGGATGTTAAAAACGGTTCTGCTAAGTACTTATAGATTTTTAGTTGTACGCCTGATCAACGTATGACCGAATTTCTGTGAGAACAAGGATGGACTGGTTGAAACATCGAGTAATAAAATGATATTTTTTATAAAAACTATTTTATAATATTATGTAAATTTTAAAAGTGTTTTAATAAGGGTTTCAAAGAATAATTTCCTTTTCGAGGACGAAAAGATTCAAAGGGGGGAGGAATGTAATACCCAAATTTTTGGGCATCTGCTAATTTGTAATTAATAGGACTAAATTTGTTAAAATACTCATTTGTAGTTTAAACAAATAAATTCTATATCTGGAAATTTTATATAGATGGATTTGAACTATAATAAATGCTAAATTTTAAACATTTGAATAAATATGTATTTGATAATCTCCTGATAATTATTAAATTTGACTATATTAGTTTAATGTTTTTCTTTTATAAATACTTAAATTGGCTAAATTTATCTTTTCAAAGGACAATAATATTTAATTTGTAAACTTTATCTTTCAAGCAAATAATAATGTGATGAATTCTTTTATACATTATTAAATAAGCTAAATTTTATTTTCAAACAAATTTAAATTGTTTAAATATATGTGTGTGAGTTAATATTTGAAATTCAAAAGATAAAACATTTTAAAATAAATTAGATTTAAATGTGTGTGTATATATATAACTAGTATATTGTACAGCTATTTATAAATGTATAATTGAAGTTTTATATCATTTACTTTTAAAATTTTATACAGATAAATAAGAGATAAAGTTTAAATATAAACACACAAGACATCAATTAAAGTAAATTAAAAATTAATAATATAAATATATATGGTTAAAATATACATGTATAAGGTATTATATAGATTTAAGAAAATTAATAAATACATAAAACAAATTAAGTACATTATGATTACATGTGTAAGCAATCTATAAAACAAAAGTGACATGTGTAAATTAAAGCATACAAGTGTCCTCAATTAAAATTTTAATTTCTTTAATCTTAACAAAACATAACACTTTATTTCTTTGTTTTCTTTTCTAAAACCAAACCAAAAGATGTTCTAAAACTAGGTAATGGAAACCAAAACAAATGCTACCTGAATTGAAATAAAATCCGAGTTCAAATTAAAAACCTGCAATCCATAAAGTTCTTCACTTTAATTCAACCTGCAACAGAATGGAATCAAGTTCAACAAAATTTGAAGCATGCAAGAATCCAAACTTCATCAGCAAAGAAATCTGTGGGTATGTAGTGGATTTTCACCAACGAAACACTTCAGATTTCAAGAGCCTGGAAAATAAATAAAAGAGATAAAGAATTAGAAAACTGTCCTGCAAATTTTATAACCACGTGAGTAAACCAAGCCTAACTGTTTAAATCTGATGCATGCTAATAATGTTTGGTAAGAATGACGAGTTAATAGTTTGCATGTATGAAATTATGTTTGCAAGTTTAAAGTTATAGAACCTGAATACAGATTCTGTTCCCTCTCAAAATAAATTTGGTGAGTAAACTGCTGCCTTTTAAATGCTAAATTCTGTTTGTAGATTTATGCTTGATAGTAAACTTTAAATTGTTTTAACTTAAATCTGCATGAATGTATAGAAGCTTAATGAAAAATGTGTTGCATGCCATTTTACTGAATGTATTTGAATATAACCTGGTTGTATGTGTAGAGTTATCACAGTTTATCTCTGCTAAATAGTGCAGAGAACAATTTAAGAAAAATTTCAACTTTTTCTTGTTTTAATCCTTGCTAGGCTAGGATACTTAAACAAACGTATGTTTGGTTAAAATTAAACTAAAAAAAGAAAATTTAGGTTTTAAAAATAAAGATAAAAATAATTACTGGAAATGAAGAAATAAACAGAGGAACATTGGCTTTTGTTAAAAATCAAATGCCTTGATTTGTAAATTCATCTTTATAAGATGTTTCCTCTTTTCAAAACTTGATTTTTAAATCAAAAATCTCGAATTTTAGATGAATATTTGGATAGTATTTCTGGGTTGACCAGAAATGAAAGTATGGTCGAAATCAGTCGACTGAGTTGTTTTTAGTGGTCAAGACTTTAGCTAGAGATGGTAGGGTGATCATGGAAGATAGGAAAAATAGTGGATGGTGATGAATTTCACCAGAGGAGACGCGGCAGCAGAAATTACTTTAGAACCCTAGTTTTTGGCTGTGTTTAATTTTCGAGCATTTAGGTGTGTATAGAGGATCGAGTATGTCGAGGCTTGGGGTAATGATAGCTTGGATGTTGAAGTAGTTATGGCCGAAGTGGTAGGATGTCAGGTGGTGGCGTTCGTCGACGGCGAAGTGATTTTGGATTTGGGATTCGATCCAGTTTCGATCGTATGGCTCATTTTTGATTTGTTGGTGATTTGAATTATCTGGGTTTCTTTTTACGCTCGCAAGTGAACTTGTGATCGTCGACGAGGGACGCAACTACCTACGGTGGCCGGAGGCAAGGGGCACGTGCACGCGTGTACATCGTGTACACTGGAAATGGGGGGGTTGGGGAAGATGATGGAGAACTCGGAGTGACACTCGTGTTTTCAAGGTTTTGGCCTGAAGTTGTTGTGTAGATAGGGTTTTGTTTTCGGAAATTGATGTTTGCTCGGAGCAGAGCTCGTGTGATTCTGAAAATGACTCGAAGGGGTTGGGTTCGTTGTTCAGGCTCGGGTTAAGGATGGTTTCAACTTGAGTTTGCTTTGGTAATATTCTTGGTGTTGTTTTTACAAATGAATCAAAGCTTAAGTTTTTTAAAAAAAAAAAATTCAAAATTTAAAACTTGTTGTTGTAAAATAAAGTTAGTCAAACTTTAAGTGTAAATTGAATTTATTTTTAAATTTAAATGCTTTAAGATGATTTCTTTCAAAGGTAATTAACTTAATAAAAATTTGAATTTAAATTCAAAGAAATGTTTTGAATTTTAATTCAAAAGTAATTGAAGTATAATTACTTAATTTACTTAAATGTCTAATTTAGGTAATTAAATTAAGATAAGTTGAATTGTGTAATTAATCGAGTGTGATTAATTACTATATTAAATATTTGATTTAATCAAGGATTAATCAATTAAGAAATAATTAGGAAATAAGTAATTATTAGGTTAATTACTTAATGTTAAAGGAAGATTATTAAAATAATTACTCAATTAAGTAATTAAGAGATAATTACTCAATGTAATTAAAGGAAGAATTAATGTAATTATTCAAGGGTTGATTTAATGAATATAAGTAGCTAAGGAAAGTTATATTACTAAAGTAATTAATCAGGATTGATTAATGAAATGAAATTGTTTGAGGTTAATTAATTTATGTAATTAATTGAGAGTTAATTACTTAAATGTAATTAATGATTGATTTATCAAGGAGGATTTATTAAGATGAATGATTATGGGATAGCTAATTAATTGGGTTGAAATTAATTTATAAGCAGGCTTTTTAAAGATGATTGATTTAATTCACTTATGGTTAATTAGGTTTATTCGAGATGGTGTGATTTATTTGTCTTGCTTATGTGTGATTAAATGATGTTTAAGTGCCCTGAATTGATTGATACCCTGATATGAAATGATTTGTGATATGATATGATTGATTTAAACAGTGAAGATGTGATTACCTACTGATGACGAATTAGCATGACATCCTGTATTAAAAGTAGAATTGTATTTCACTTGAATAAATTAAGTTAAGTTGGCAATGGTTTCGAAGAGACTGGAGTCGGGTATTAGTGAATACCCGAAACCACTTTGATTCTTATAATTTGATATGTAAAACTAATAGGCTGGAAGGGAATGATTTAAATGAATTGGACTATTTGATCTAAGTTTTGGTATTTAGAAATTGATATGATGAAAGTGATGTCTATAACAACTTGTGAAGTTGTAAATTGATATAAGTTACCCCGGATTTATATAAGTTGCATGCTTTTGTATTTCATGTTAGATGAGTTTACTCATGCTGGTTTCCAGCCTGACCCGGGTGTTACTTTGATGTAATGCTCGGGTCAGACCGAGTATTACGGATTTTCAGGTAAGGACGTTCTGGAGCTTAGGAGGCGAGCTGGATGGCAGGAACATATGAGATGTTTTGCTATATTTATCCGGGACAAGTTAATTTTTAATTGTCCGGTATTTGTGTAATGATGTAACTCTGATGTATAAAGATATAAGCGTAATGATATAATTCTTCTTGTAAAACTATTATTTATGTGATATTATATTTGATCCGTTGCGAATGTGAGATTGTGTGTTTCTTTTCTGTTCTTCTTCTATCTCTTTCTTCTTTTCCTTTCTTCTTTCCACTAACTATTTGGAAATTTCGGGATCGAAATTTCCGGGTCATTACAATGCAAATCCCGAGCATCTCTTGAGTTACTGCACTCATATTCATTTCTGTTAATTTAACTTACATAAGATCTTTTAGTTCTGACTCGAGTGTTTTGTCTTTTCAATTCGCTAGGGTCAGTCTGAGCGTTTCAGGATTTGAAGATTTAGCTCTGGAGGACGAAGACGACGATGTATATTATTATTATTTATACTAGTGCACTACACACTATTCCGCTGCATTGTTGTTGGTATGTGTAACTCTGATATGTATTATATGAATGTTTTGTAAACAGATTTATAAACTGTATATTTTATTATTATATTTTATCCTTCCGCTGCGAGATTCTGTTTTCTTTTATTTCTTTCTTGTTTTTCTTATTTACCCCATAACAATCCGCCCTTCCGTATGGATTGAATCGGCATGTGTGTCTGTTTAAATCGTGCGAAAAGGCGGGATGTGACATCTGGTATCAGAGCTTTGGTTTAGCGATAAACCTTGGCTTTGTGGGGTTTGACTCTTTATTAATAGGGTAGTAATACCCTATGGGAGTCGCTGGGTGTATATATATGAGAGAGCGTATTTGTTAGTATTATAAAAAGGTTTTTATATTGTGTTAATCTGTTCCGTTTCGTATTTATAAATTCTGGTTGGTGCATGGGACGCTATGACATCAATAGGGATTTCTAAACACTTAATAGGACAGACCGACATAATATTTGTTTTTAATATAGGTGAATGAAATTTTTTTGCCTATTATATTTTTATATATAAAATAAAAAATTTCAATTGATATTTATATTTGGCTGCAATAGATTGATTGTTAGGCAATAAAGTATAAATAATAATAGAAATAAGATTGAAAAATAAGATAAATGAAATTTGAAAATTGAGAACTTAATTCCGGGGTTTTTCTTTTGAATGATTTTGAAATATATTAATAATTTTGTTTATAAGTATTTTCTGATATAAATATTTAACATAATTCGGAACAATCGTTTTAAAGAAGATTTTTGAGAAAATAAGTTTTGTACTTTCCTCTCTGTCGCTGGAAAATAATTTCGGTGATGGCGGCCGCATCATCGACTTTCATTTTCGAGTTTCGAAGGGGAAAGGCCACTGTAGTAGTTCTACTGCAGATTCATTTTCGAAAAAGATATAAATTTTTAATTGTTTTAAATAAAATTAGAGGTATATAAGTTAGAAGAATATATTTATATAATATTTCAAAATAATTTGAAATTTAACCCGGTATTTAATTCTTAAATTTCCATTAATTAATTGTTTAAATTATTGTAGTGAAATAAAAGTTAAGTGATTAATAAATTGAAACCTCTAATTTAGGTAAGAGATTTAATGCAAAGTTATAAAGGGAAATTTGAAATTTGTAACATATGAGATAAAGAGTAATATTTTTGAACATTAAATTAATTAAAAGATGAGATAAAACTTGTATAAGTTCATTTGCATTTTCTTTAACATATATAACTTACCAAAAATAAAAAGTTGAAATGTTTAATAAGAAATGTAGTAGAAATTTGTACAAGTAATAGTAGGTAATGAAGCATTCAATGAATTTGCTGTATTCAATAACTTAAGATATAATTGAAATTTTACCAAGTAAATATAAATAAAGGTAAGCATGATAGATAGATGATTATAAAACTTAAGGAATTAAAGTAAATAAATAAGGACATGCTATTATAAATGAATGAATAATTATAACAAAATATAAGGAACCAGCATGACCCGAGTTAATGGAATTGAATAATTGTAAGTAATAAGTAAAAATGAATGAGCAAACCTTTGATAAGTAAATGTGAATGAGAAAAAAATCACAATATAAACAAAAAGGGAAATCAAAAAACTAAAGCATGAAATTTATAATAAGTTAGTTTGGTTGCTGGTTTGAATTGTTATTGTTTGATTTATGGTTGGTTGGGTAAGGAAATTTGAAGTTGTTGGATGAATAAATAATCTATTTTGTTCCATCTAAGACTG
Organism: Allium cepa; assembly: GCA_030765085.1. Classification (NCBI taxonomy): domain Eukaryota; kingdom Viridiplantae; phylum Streptophyta; class Magnoliopsida; order Asparagales; family Amaryllidaceae; genus Allium; species Allium cepa. Next base: position 922,285,339 of record CM060931.1, on the reverse strand, counting down.
TTGAGTAAATGATGCACTTGATAGTTATTTTTCATTCCGTACAATTTCAAGTTTGAACCCAAACAACTATTTGATTGTGTGATTGTATGGTTGTTTTGTAATTGTATGTATGTTGTTCGAGGAAATTGATGGTTGTTGTATTAATTTGGATGATTAGTGATTGGAACTACTTAGATATTTAAATTTTGGACTTAGAAATATTTTGAAATGTTCTCCAAACTCTAATAAATTTAAGTATAAAAAGATAATGTTGTAAATTTGTATATTTTAAGAAAAGCAACAGATATTGTAAATTTAATTGTTTATAAGGTAATGTTTTGAATAAGATATGTAGATTCTAAATCCTTCTTTTCCCTTCTTTTTCCTTTTCGGGGACGAAAAGTTTTGAGTGGGGGAGAGTGTAACGACCCGTAAATTTCGACGATTTAATTTATTTAATAGAATTTTGTACTAAAAATTTAGTAGAAATAATAAAAGGTGATAAATATATATTGAACGCTAATTTAACAATGGTAATTTAAGCCTTTGTTTTTAATATGAATAAATTTTTCAATAAAAATTGGTGTAAGTATTGTACCTGAATATAATGGAAAGATAGAGAATATAGGTAAGGCATTTAATTAGTTAAGTGTAAATTATGGGTATAATAACAATTCGTATACATTATCTAATTAATCTGTCAATTAACTTGTTAAATAAATCAAAACCTTTTAATTTGTTAAATAATTTGATGCGTATTGATAAGCGTTACTTTAACGATAAATTTTAAAGTGATGGGAAGAAAATAAGTAAAGTTATGCAGTAATAAATAAATAAAAATATCGCAATAAATAGGAAACTGACATAACATTTATTTATATGAACGTTACTTATTGATTTGAGAGTAACGGAAGCGTGAACGTAGAATAAAATAAGCATAGATTTATGTTAGGTAATTATTGAGATATGGGGAATAAGCTGAAATAATATTAATTAAGAATTTATGCGTAAAACATGTTATGTAAGATATATTGATTCCATTTAATAAATTGAGGTTAATATTATCGAAGAGGATTAAATATGGTCTCAATGCAAATTTAGATAAGTTTTGAAATAAAGACTAATTCCATTCAGAAGATGACAATGGGTGCAATATTTTGATTTGTAAGCAATAGTAATAGGTTACATGTTTAATTGGTTGATAAAATTTGAATTAAAATAAATGTTAATACACTAAATAAAGGTTACATTAATATGATAAGTAATACAATGTCTAGAAGTTTAATATAGAGTGTGTTAAGACGTAGAAATGGAAATTAGGAAGCAGTTGGAATTAAATGAAATTTTAGGTGTATTTATGAGAAATTTACGTACAATTAAAGAGGCGAATGAAATAAATACCAACCAATTTTAGTGAATAACGGGATCTAAACCTAAATAAATAAATTCCTTGAAATTTAAGTTTTTATTTTTTGATAAATTGGATTTGTACTTTAATATTGAAAATTTTGGGATTATTCAAAAATAAATTAATGTAGGAAGTTGTTAAAGGATTCTGAATTTACTAAGTGGTCCAAACTGACAAAATTTGCAAATAATTAAAGTTGGATTGTAAATCTGATTCAATTAACCTATTATTAATTTATTTGTTTGGAATATAAAAAGTAATGATAGGGTTAATTGAAATTAAGGGTAGTTTAATTTGTATGTTATTTGGGATTAAGGCAAGATGGGTGGATATTAGGAGTTATATACTTAGATCATTCAATTTATTTGGATAACATTGTAATAAATGTAATTAAATGTACATTTACGTGAAATATAATACCATACTTAATAGATTGCTAAGTTGTATATATTAAAGGGAATTTTATTAATTGTTTTTAAAAAAACCTTAATTAATATGGTTGATAAATTTAATATAAGAAAAACCAATGAAATTCTTGGGAATAATGTAGGTTAATATGAGTTAGTAGTTAGGGTAGTGACTAAAATTGGTAATACATTGCAATTAATGTTAATAGTGTTGACATAAGCTAATAAATTTAAATGTTAATGCAATACCAATTTATGTATTTAAGGTGATTGCGAAATTGGAATTTGATAAATGCAGTAACTAACTCAGGGTAAATAGATTTTATGTAATCAATAAAAGATAGGTAAATTTAATGATTGTTGGTGATAATTTAAGCATGAATGGGAATAAATCGGGCGATAGTGAGAATTAATAATTATTACCCATCAATTTATTTAGAATCTAAATCAAATGCAACATTCGTTGTTATTTGTAGCTTATAGGTGGAAATAACGTAAACTTTATTCAGAATATGATAATTAGTTAGATTAAAAGAATGCAAGGCAGGATATATGGATTCATTTGGATTTAGAACATGATAATTTGAATTTATTGAATTTATTGGAAACTGAATAGAACATTTTATGTGATTGAAATTAAAGTTGGAATTCGGAGATGTTTTAGGAATTCCCATCTATGGGATACCAATAGATAGGATAATTAAATGCAAGGTCAACTAAAGGATTTCTGCAAACTTAATTTATAATTTATAGATAAAATAAAATTGAAGTTTTACGCCGAAGTTAATAATGTACTCAACATTTAAGAAACATCTTAAATTGTCTAAATTTGAATAAACAATGAAGTAATAAATAATAATTATTAATAAAATCCAAAATTTGGTAACCCGTTTTCAAATTAATGATAATTAGTGTTGGTATAGGCTATTTATTTAAGTAACAGTGCGATGCCAAAAAAAATGGATTGGAAGTAATTGCGAAATATAAATAAAATATTTTAGTAGGGAATTCAAATGTATATATACATAGAAATGTGGATTTTTATAGTATGAAAACTTAGTCAATTTACAATAGTTAAATCTATTGAGAATGAATAAAAATCTAAGATAATTATTACGGTAATTTAGAAATTTAGTTGAAAATGGAAACTTATCTATGAATTTGGAATTTAATGAAATTGTGAATTTATATTGAAACTTATAAATGAAGCATCTAAATTTACATTTGTAAATACGTTTAAAATTCAATGTAAATGTCTGAGGAAGAAATTTATTTATTTACTAATCCGTAACGTATCCAATTAATATAAAATATTCTGGTGGGCTAACAACCGTTTTGCGCGCTTATGATTCGTGCCCACCTATCCTATTTCACTTTGTCTATTTATAGGCTGTGTAAACCCTAGCCTCCATCTATCTTCATTTCTCTCTGTGTGTTCTTTTCTTCAACTTCTTCTCTTCCAATGGCTGCAAAATTTCTAGATCCAATTACAGTCCAAAATAAAAAAAAAATTCAAACTCCTCTAAAAATTCCAGAAAAATTATATGTCATAATTCTCGAAGAGCGTAATCTGTTGGTACTGTCCGTTTTTTTTTATTGGTGCTGTAGCATGCTCGAATTTGAGAAGAAGGATGTGGCCTGTGACGTGGGATGGTGATGGGGTATATTTGTTTGTTTTTTTTATTTAATTTTTGTTTCAATCGAAATTTTCGAATAACTTTCTCATACGTAGTCCGATTCACGCGAGATTTATTTTGTTAGGTTCGTAATTAAATTCCAGATCTGCTGACGCAGGTTTGGACCAATTCGGAGACCGTCGAATTTTTGAGTTTAAATTTAATTTAATTTCAATTTAAATTCAAAAGGTGAGTGTTTTAACCCACTCACAATTTCTAAAACTTCTTATGTGTGTTAAATTAATTTTAGATATGAGTAGAAATTTGTTTATGATTGTTTGGTATGTTTTATTCATTATCTCTGTTAAATTGCATTTATTTAATGTAACTGTTAATTTTTTTTATTTATTGCATATAAATTTGACAGTTAGAATTTATTTATTTGCATATTAACTGCCAGTCATAGTTATGTTAAATTTTTATTTCATATCAACTGACAGTTAAATTTGAATTTATTTTTGCATATAAACTGCTAGTAACAATTATTAAATTTATTATTGAATATAAACTGTTAGTTAATACCGGTTATTTATTACCTGTATAATTTATATGCTCTATATCGATGATTGTTTAAATTGGATGACGATTGCAAATAATGATTGATATTTGGATGAATGGATGCTATATTGTATATTGTATAAACTGCAAGTTATCATGCATTTCATTCATTCGGGATTGCGGTTTGAAATGATATACAACCGCATTTTTATTTTAAATTGCGGATTGAAATGATAAACATCCGTATCATTTGACCATAGGGTAGAAAATTTTATACAGGCACCGCGGTATATATATAAAATTATTTTTTTTGAAATGTTTTTCTATGGTTTTTGCAAAGCTATATATATATGGTTTATGGGTTTTTGATTTGGTTATTAATAAAGGTTATTTATATATAGTAATTTCCGGTTTTAAGCTTTGTATAAATTATTTTGAAGTATAAAATAAAGTTTGATCTTTAAGATCAAATACGATTAAGCATTTATTTAAAATTTAAGTTCTGGAGTTTTATTGACTTAAATGAGAATAAGGTCGGAAGATGAATATTGAGTAAAATTTGGAATTAAATAAAAAGGTTATTAATTTTTAAAGGGTATGATTTTTATAACTTGATTTTTGTGTAGAGTGATTTAAATGAATATATCAAGTTTAATAAATTGAAATATTATCCAGTTATGTGAAGTTAAAGGTTTTACTTAAATTATATTAAATTCATTAAGTAAACATTTCAAGTCTAAATAAGAAGTAATTGAATTTGATACATATGGATTTGTCAAATGAGTTGTTTTTTTTCAAATGGTGAAATATTTAAAGCTTTGAAACATAAGAATTAAAAATGGTATTTGGAAGTTTAAATCGATATTTGGAATTGATTTGTGAAATGTAAAGAAGCTATTTGTTTTATAAAAGAAATTTAATATTTAACCATTTGAGAGATGGAAATTTGTTTCAAAGTAATGATTTTCAAGGTAGTATAATTTGGAAATATTATACTCCAGAGTTTTTATTTCTAAATATTTTACTTTGAAAACCCTATGAGTTTGGAAAGAATATATATTGGAAAATAAAATGACATTATGTTGGTTTGGGCCTAAATGATATCGTATTGGTTTGGGGTTTTAAAAATATAAACGATATCGTATTTATATGGGTTCAGAATGGATATTTTATTCTGGTTTTAAAGCATAATTATTTTAAATGACCGCGGTAATATAATAACGTTTGGTTGTTGAAGAGACCAGGATCGGAAGTTGTCATACTCTCTGCCAACTCCGAAAACCACTTTAACAACCGTGTACGCGGTGGAGATTCCAGAATGAAGTAGGTTGGTGGAGGCATTTCCTGCAAGGTAAATACGTGGACCCGACTCCCGTGAGTTGGCATAAGGTGGCTAAAACAGGAGCGACTCTCGGGCCAATGAGGTCATTCCTCTGATCGGACACTCCTCTTCGATATTATACTTTGACTTTGGATTGATTCAGTGGCCACTTTTACTTTGATTTTTTAGGGGAGTTTGTTCGAGGTGGGCGGTAGCTGCGGCTATGCATGACCACCAGCCCGGATAGCAATTGGTATATCTACCCTGGCATTGCCTAGTTGTGCCGTGTCACCTACCCTAGCGCGCCTTATACGATTTTGGTTTTGTACCATACCTATGGAGTGCCCTTTGACGACGCCCAGTACGGGGGAGATTATGGTACTGTATAGACTATGGGAATATATAACTGTGTTAAGGTGAAAAATGTAAAGCCTTAACGCTATTTAAAAGTAAGTTTATTTTACAAATAGACACTATTATAATAGCGCAATATACTATATAGTAAATAGTTTAACAGATCCTTAGGAGATGTAAATCCCGACCATCTCTTGAGTTACAACACTCATATTCATTTCTGTTAATTTAACTTATATAAGATCTTTTAGTTCTGACTCGAGTGTTTTGTCTTTTCAATTCGCTCGGGTCAGTCCGAGCGTTTCAGGATTTGAAGATTTAGCTCTAGAGGACGAAGACGAAGATGTATATTATTATTATTTATACTAGTGCACTACACACTGTTCCGCTGCATTGTTGTTGGTATGTGTAACTCTGATATGTATTATATGAATGTTTTGTAAACAGATTTATAAACTGTATATTTTATTATCATATTTTATCCTTCCACTGCGAGATTCTGTTTTCTTTTATTTCTTTCTTGTTTTTCTTATTTACCCCATAACAATCCGCCCTTCCGTATGGATTGAATCGGCATGTGTGTCTGTTTAAATCGTGCGAAAAGGCGGGACGTTACACCATAGCACTCTAAAATGAGTTTGAGTGTATTAATAGATATGAGCGCATATTTGTTAGTGAATATAAAATTGTTTTTATATTGTGTTGACTTATTGATTGAGTGTTTATGGATTCTAGTCGATGTGTGGGATGCCATGTCATCGATAGAGGTTTCTAAACTCTTAAACAAGATAAACCGACAGGGTATTGTTTTTAAATAGGGTAAATGAAATAATTTTACCCAAATTATTTTTGTATATAAAAGAAATAAATTTTCCATAAATTATTATAGCTATATATATGGTTGCTTGGTTGTTAGAAGATGATAATATTTAATTATTATCATTGTTAAGTGGAAGCTGAATAAAGAATTGAAATTATAACCAAGGATTAGGGAACAAATTCATTAACAAAATGAAATTTATAAATTTAAATTACAAATGTGATTTATAATTTGAAATAAAATTCCAGAGTAATATTTGAATATAAATTGAAAGGATTTGGAATTCGAAATTTTGGAAATTAAATTCCTTTTGAGTTTGAAAATTATTTTCAAATGTTTTGGAGGAATAATGGTGATAGTTTTGAGAAATATTTTGAATTAGATTTGAAATCTAGTGAGATTTGGAATTTAAAATATTTGAAATGTTTTTGGAAGAAATAAAAGCACCGAACTCTTTTCGATCACTGGAGAATAATTTCGGTGATGATTGCAGCATCATCGAGATTCATTTTCGAGTTTCCAAAGGAGGAATTGTTACCAAAATGTTTTAAATTGGAGTTATTTGCAAAAACTGGGTTTAATTTTAAAATTCAAAGAATAATTTGATTTGCAAATAAATTATGTGTATATAATTGATTTTAAATAATTAAGAATTACTTAAGTGATTGTTGAAAACTCTGGAATTGGTTTAAAATGTTTTGAGTGTAAAAGTAATGGTTTAAACTCGGGAAGTTTAATTAAAAATGTTTATAAATAGGTTTGATAGCTGATAAAATTAGAAATTTATTAGAATAAAATTTAACTTGAAGAAGTGTTATTTAAATAAGTATGGAAACAGAATAAATCAGTAAAGTAAATTTAAGAAGTAAGTCTAGTAGACTAGGTGGATTGGAATAAAATCTATTAAGGTAAAAAAAAAATTGTGAACGAATAAATGAATTTACAATTGCAAGTAAATAAAATTGAAACTAAATGTTGAAATTCATTTTGAATTTGTAAGTAAATGGAAATTAGTCAAGTGGAATAAATAAAACAAAGGATTGAAAATAAATTAAAAATGAATATTGGGACGACATTTGATTTTGTAAAGAATAAAGTAAAGTGATAAGCAAACCAATTAAGAAAAGTAATCAAAGGGAATTTGTAAGTGGAATAAAAATAAGTTGGTAAACTAATAGAATTTTAAAATTTGAATTGAATTGGGATTTAACTAAATTAAGTTAAATAAAGGTGAGCGTTTGGAGAAAATAATCAAAGTAGGCAGAGTAAAATGGTCATTGAAAATAAAATTAGTAAGTAAACTAATTAATTTGAGTGGGTAAGCAAATGAATTAAAATTGAATATTAGGATGTTATTTAATTTTAATTGTGCATAGTAAAGTGAAGTTAAAGAATTTATTCTAGTTGGGCTAAAATTAGTAAAAGTTTGGGAATAGAAGTGTTTGATATATGAATAAATTGGAAAGTGGGATTAGCTAAAGGAATGAATTAAATAAAATCGGTTGAGATAAGATGAACAGAATTCAATATTTAAAAATGAAGGAAAATTGAAATCATATGGAATTAGAGAACCAATTTAAATATAGGTAGATATAAACCAAAATGGTGAATTGAAAATAAATATAAGAAGTATATAGAATATTTATTCTGGGCTTAAGAGATGGATGGTAAAATTCTTAAGTAAGTTTGATATTGGGAAAAATATTCTAAGTTAATATTTGAATGAACAATATAGCTGTGAAATGGATAATTGTGAATAAGTGAATGAAATCATAATAATGAGAATAAAACGAGAATTGATATAATTAATAATCAATCGAGATAAATACGTGGGATGTACATATATTATTTTATTCGCATAGTGATTTGATCCAGATTCGAGCATCGAATTTCAAGATAGTTATATCGATCCGAGTTGGGATTATCCACCCGATTTTCGACGACGAACCTGGATATGGGTTTTTGATGGGTTTGGGAATCGTCTATCATAGTATATGACTATGCAAGGGGAATGATGGTTTTTGATCAAGAAACCAGATCTGAGTCCGCACTAGGAAGTTGGGTGGACAATACTAGTTCGGAAGTGAAATTGTGTAGTCAATTGAGCGATCGGATTTGATATTGCGTACGGATAATATGCATGCATCGTATGGCTTAAGTAGGACAGATATTGAAATTTCGTAAAAAGAAGTGAATAAAATGATTTTGAAATCTACAATTTGATATTATTGCTAAGTAGGATATGTGAGAAATGCGGATTACGGATCTTAAGGCTAAGATTAACACTAGAGGGGGGTGAATAGTGTTAATCAAGAATTACTAAATCTTTTTAATTTATGTTAATTTAGACACAAAAATATGCAATATACAGACACATATATGATCACAGAAACAATCGCAGATGCAGAAATAAAATAAAAGCAGTAAAGGAAAGAACACACCGGATTTTATACTGGTTCGGAGTTACCCTACATCCAGTCCCGCAACACAAGTACGGATTTCCTTTCAAAAGCAATTATACAATTACACCCTCGATTTCAAGGCTACGAGGTACACCCTCTAGAATTTCGATCCTCTGGGTAGAGATACTTGATTTTCAGGCCACAAGTTTACCCAATTGATTTACCAACTCTACAATCACACCTTTTCCCTTTTGATTGATTTCCAAGGCTACAATCACACCTTTTCTCACTTAATAGATTACAAAGAAGTCTATAAGTCTGAATAGCACCGAGAATCTTATAGAGATAGTGATAAAGAATCAAACTAGAAGTAATCGAGTATGATTCAATGTTGATTTCGGCAGAGTAATGATAAGAATATGTATTAAGAAATGAGGAAGAAGAAGAGGAGTGAAAACCAGAAAATTATAATTAAAAATTCGTTGAAACCGACCCCTATTTATAGAAAAACAACAGCCATGACTATTCATGAAGAGTTATGGCGAATAGACACTTCTTTTGAAATTTGAATTTTTGAATCAAACTGTCACCATGTCGACATGGTCATGCTAGGCATGTCGACATCACAAAGGATTTTTTGGTGTTTTTGATTTTCTTTGAAAATAACCTTTATCTTATATAAAATCTATTTTAAACTTTATAAATATACTTGACTATAGTTAAAATTCATACGTAAATATAAAGAATAATATATATAGATTTTAACTATAATTTTATATTTAAATCTAAGTATAAATATTTAAAAGTTAAATATATTATTTAAAAAGATAGTTTAAAATCAGGAGTAATTTGAAAATAAAGATGTTTTTGAGGCTAAAATTATTTAAAATCAGGATCGAGGGTTTTGAATCTTTTAAAAGGAAAGTTTTGAAAACATTTTGAAAACAGGATATAATTTTGAAAAAACATTTTGAATAAAAGTTAGCGGATACAAAAAAATGTTCCACTAGATTTTTCGTAGGTTCCATCCTACTTAGGGTTCCATCCCTTTAATGGGATCGAAGTGGATTCCATTCCACGAATAAATTAGATTTTAAAATGCCAGTGCTTTTCTATGAGTTTTAACAAAAATTCCTAATAATAATAAAAAATACTTATCCTTGAAATCTTGAACTCTTGATAGTCTCGATACTCATGAGTCTTCTATCTTGATATTTTATCTTGATATCTTGAATCTCTATACTGTACAGTCTTCATTCTTAGTACCTGCATGGTTAAATCATGCATATACATATATATCTAAACTTATAATGTTAGTATTTATATTTTATAATCTATTCTAAGGTTGTTGTCATCAAAACCATCATCTCATGGACTAACAATCTCCTCCTTTTTGATGATGACAATCTTTGTTTATAAAATATTATTTCTATCCTAATAACTCCCCCTAAAACTAACAACTCCCTCTTAATCTATGCCTAACTATCCTATTTTATATTTCTTCCCTTTGTCATTAACAAAAACTTTATCTAAACTAGATAACTCCAAACTATATAACCCCCCCCCTAAAACTATTACTCTATGACATGTGATTATAATGATAGCGTTATCATAAATAATCAACACTAAAGTCTAATATTAAAACATAGTCCTAAACTATTAACTATCCTAACTAAGAATTCACAATAATACTTATAATAAAAACAAATATAAGAACACGAGTTATTTATTACGTATATGGTTGTATTTATATTTGCGTTTGGAAAACATAAAAACACAAACAACAACAGAAGGAAAGAGAAGAAACTAATGTGTGTTTTCGAACATAGGAGATCTATTAATCGAACAGTTTGGATAGTGGAAACAGAAATTTTCACGTTGTTCGACAAGATTCCCATTTTTTTCGAAACACACTTCTCCAACACACACTACTTGGTCATCATCCTCCTCGTGTGCTTCTTCCATGGGTTCTTCTTCTTCTTCGTCGCTGGCCTCTTGTTCTTGATTGAGTGAAGAGTCTTCATCGATCAAGATAGGGTTGGCCTGGTTGTTCATTAGGAATTTTTGCAAATTCCTAATAATCTTGCCATGCCTTTCATGTTCCTTTGCCATACGAAGTTGAGTTGCTTGAATTTCAGTTAACATCTGAAGTACATCAATCATAGACTCCTCTACTTTCATTACACGAGCAAGAGTGGTGCATTGGAATGGACCAGAAGTAGGAGAAGGAAATGAGAAAGTTGATTTTATGTTTGATTTTGAGGATGAAGCCATGATTTTATTTATTTCAGAAGAGAGAATGAAGAGAAAATAGAGAGAATGAATGAAAAATTGAAATTGAGAAGAATATATAACGAAATTTTTGAATTTTGGTGGGAAAATTTAAAAAAAAACCAAAAATGTTATATGTCGACATGTATACCTAGGGGATGTCGACATGGTCTTTTTAAAATTTAACTCTTTGATTTATTTTGACACCAATTGTTAATTATACTTGTTATTTATATTTTATATTTCAGTTATAGAACAAATTCCTAATTCTCTTCTAAATTTAGTAAATATTGACTCATTTAAAGGTTTTGTTAAGATATCAACAATTTGATTCTCAGAATTGATATAATCGAGAGTAACTACTTCCTTGCTTATATTATCTCTGAGAAAATGATGTCTGATATCAATATATTTAGTTCAAGCATGTTGAGTAGTATTTTTGGATAAATTTATCGCACTCGTATTGTCACAATAAATTGGAGATTTTGAGAAATTTAAACCAAAATCTTTTGAGGTTTGTTGCATATATATTACTTGAGAACAAACCAAAGTAGCAGAAATATACCCTGCTTCAGTTTTTGATAAAGAAACTATGGTTTGCTTTTTACTAAGCCAAAATTCAGAGAATGCCCCAAAAAGTGACAAGTCCCACTTGTACTTTTTCGGTCTGATTTACAACCAGCAAAGTCAGCATCACAGTAACATATTAAGTCAAAAGAATCATTTTTAGGGTAGAATAAACCATAATCAGAAGTGTGTTTAACACATCTTATGATTCGTTTCACGGCTTTTAAGTGAGTCTCTTTAGGTTGGGATTGATATCTGGCACAGAGACCGACACTATGCATGATATCAGGTCTACTAGCAGTAATATAGAGTAATGAGCCAATCATTCCGCTATATAATTTTTGATCTACATCTTTCGAGGGTTTTTCTTTACTAAGGTACTCATTGGTTGCCATGGGAGTGGGTTTTCCACTCGCAGTGGTCAAACCAAATTTACTAATTAGGTCTTTAGCATATTTTTCTTGACTAATAAAGATACCATTATCTAATTGTTTTATTTGTAATCCCTAAAAAGAGATACCATTATCTAATTGTTTTATTTGTAATCCCTAAAAAGAAATTTAATTCACCCATATGACTCATCTCAAATTCTTTTTTCATTATTTCAGAAAATTCTTTATTCATTTCAAAATTAGTTGAACCAAAAATGATATCATCTATGTAAACTTGTACTAGTTGAATATTATTTTTATTTCTTTTAATAAAAAGAGTATATGTACTTTACCAAATTCAAAATTAGATTGCAATAAATAAGATCTTATTCTATCATACCAGGCTCTAGGAGCATGTTTTAAACCATATAGTGCTTTTTTAAGTTTGTAAACATGATATAGTAATTTATCATTTTCAAAAAGTGGTGGTTGTTCGACATATACTTCTTCTTTTACAAATCCATTTAAAAAGGCGCTTTTAATATCCATTTGAAATAATTTGAAATTATTATGATTTGCGAAAGCAAGTAGAATCCTAATGGCTTCTAATCTTGCTACGGGAGTAAAGGTTTCATCAAAATCTACTCCTTCTTCTTGACAATAACCTTGTGCGACTAAACAAGCTTTATTTCTAACTACCTCTGCTTGTTCATTCATTTTATTTTTATAAACCCATTTAGTTCCAATTATAGTTTTATTTTATGGTCTAGGAACAAGTTCCCAAATGTCATTTCTAGTAAATTGATTTAATTCTTCTTGCATAGCCAAAATCCATGAATCATCGGTTGATGCTTCTATTGGATTTTTGGGTTCAATAGTTGATATAAAAGCTATATTACTCATTTGACTTAGTTGATTTCTAGTTTTAACAACAGATTGCATATCTCCCAGTATATTTTCTATAGGGCGATCTTTTAAAAGTTTTGTCCTTTTATTAGGATGATCAATTTCATTATTAGTTTTAATAGGTTCTTGATTTTGAGTGATTAAATCCTCTTCATCATTTGTATCTTCAAAAATTTTGAAATTTTCATCAAATGAAACATGCATTGTTTCTTCAATGGTATTAGTTTTTAAATTAAACACTCTGTACGCTTTACTTCTGTTAGAATATCCGATAAAGATACCTTTGTCGGATTTAGGATCAAATTTATCTAAATTATCTTTTGTATTTAAAATAAAGCATTTACTTCCAAAAATTATGAAATAAGATACCTTAGGTTTCTTTGAATAAAGAAGTTCATAAGATGTCTTATTAGTTAGAGGTCTAATTAAAGTTCTATTCAAAATATAGCAGGCGGTAACAACTGCTTCTGCCCAAAAATTCTTTGGTAAATTACTATCTGTAAGCATAGTTCTCGCACACTCTTGAATCGTCCTTTTTTTACGTTCTACTGCTCCGTTTTGCTGTGGAGTTCTCAGAAATGAAAATTTATTATTTATTCCCTTTTTATTACAGAATTCCTCAAACCTTTCATTTTCAAATTCACCACCGTGATCACTTCGAATAGTTATAAATTTTAGAGAAAATTGATTTTGAATTCTTTTTGAGAATGTCTTAAAACATTCAAAAGTATCACTTTTAATGTCAAAAATATTGTCCATGTAAATCTAGAATAATCATCTACAATTACAAAGACATATCTACTATGATTGATTGATAAAATTTGAGATGGACCAAATAAATCAAGATGAAGTAATTCTAGAGGTTTTGAAGTTGAAATCATATCTTTTAACTTAAAAGAATTTTTTCTAAGTTTTCCTAATTGACAAGCATCACATAAACTATCTACTTTAAAATTCATTTTAGGGAGACCTCTTACTAGATCATGTTTTGACAGTCTAGATAGGAGTTTGAAATTCAAATGCCCAAATCTCTTGTGCCAAATCCATGGGCACTAGTATTTGCCAACAGACACAGGTTATCGTTTGAAACTTTCATACTAAGAATATATATATTCTTTTTCCTGACTCCCTCAAATATAATGGTTGAATTATCATCTTCAATGTGACATTTATCTTTTTCAAATTTAATTTTATAACCTTTATCACATAGTTGACTTATACTTAGCAGATTATGTTTCAGATTTTTAACTAGCAAAACATTAGTAATAGTAGGAGTTTTAGAATTACCGACTTTGCTGATGCCAATCACATATCCTTTTGAATTGTCTCCAAAGTTAACTAATCCTCCGTCTTTGTATATTATATCATTCAGTATATCTGGATTGCCAGTCATGTGTCTAGAACATCCACTATCAAGTATCCATTTGTTCTTTCTGATCTACGCAATTTGTCCATTGTGGATTGATTCCTCAACACCCATAAAGCATGATTCCTGCACATCAAACAATTTTGGTAGATAACTTGAATTTGAATATTGATTATATGCAGACTTATGAAACAATGATGATTTGAATACTTCTAAATTAGTATTAATGAATATAGACATTTTAAAAACTTTTCAAAAATCAGATTATGAAACTTTGAAAACCTTGCTTTGATACCAATTGTGAGAAATGCGGATTACGGATCTTAAGGCTAAGATTAACACTAGATGGGGGGTGAATTGTGTTAATCAAGAATTACTAAATCTTTCTAATTTATGTTAATTTAGACACAAAAATATGCAATATACAGACATAGATATGATCACAGAAACAATCACAGATGCAGAATTAAAATAAAAGCAGTAAAGGAAAGAACACACGGGATTTTATACTGGTTCCGAGTTACCCTACATCCAGTCCCGCAACACAAGTACGGATTTCCTTTCAAAAGCAATTGTACAATTACACCCTCGATTCCAAGGCTACGAGCTACACCCTCCAGAATTTCGATCCTCTGTGTAGAGACACTTGATTTCTGGGCCACAAGTTTATCCAATTGATTTACCAAGGCTACAATCACACCTTTTCCCTTTTGATTGATATCCAAGGCTACAATCACACTTTTTCTCACTTAATAGATTACAAAGAAGTCTATAACTCTGAATAGCACTGAGAATCTTGTAGAGATAGTGATAGAGAATCAAACTAGAAGTAATCGAGTATGATTCAATGTGGATTTCGGTAGAGTAATGATAAGAATATGTATTAAGAAATGAGGAAGAAGAAGAGGAGTGAAAACCAGAAAATTATAATTAAAAATTCGTTGAAACCGACCCCTATTTATAGAAGAACAAAAGCCATGACCATTCATGAAGAGTTATGGCGAATAAACACTTCTTTTGAAATTTGAATTTTTGAATCAAACTGTCATAATGTTGACATGGTCATGCTAGGCATGTCGACATCCCAAAGGATTTTTTGGTATTTTTGATTTTCTTTGAAAAGAACCTTTATCCTATATAAAAACTATTTTAAACTTTATAAATATACTTGACTATAGTTAAAATTCATAAGTAAATATAAAGAATAATATATATAGATTTTAACTATAATTTTATATTTAAATCTAAGTATAAATATTTAAAAGTTAAATATATTATTTAAAAAGATAGTTTAAAATCAGGAGTAATTTGAAAATAAAGATGTTTTTGAGGCTAAAATTATTTAAAATCAGGATCGAGGGTTTTGAATCTTTTAAAAGGAAAGTTTTGAGAACATTTTGAAAATAGGATATAATTTTGAAAAATCATTTTGAATAAAAGTTAGCCGATACAAAACAATGTTCCACTTGATTTTTCGTAGGTTCCATCCCTTTAACGGGCTCGAAGTGGATTCCATTCCACGAATAAATTGGATTTCAAGATGCCAGTGCTTTTCTACGAGTTTTAACAAAAATTCCTAATAATAAAAAAAATACTTATCCTTGAAATCTTGAACACCTGAAAGTCTCGATACTCATGAGTCTTCTATCTTGATATTTTATCTCGATATCTTGAATCTCTATGCTGTATAGTCTTCATTCTTATTACCTGCATTGTTAAATCCTACATATACATATATATCTAAACTTATAATGTTAGTATTTATATTTTATAATCTATTCTCAGGTTGTTGTCATTAAAACCATCATCTCACGGACTAACAATCTCCCCCTTTTTGATGATGACAACCTTTGTTTATAAAATATTATTTCTATCCTAATAACTCCCCCTAAAACTAACAACTCCCCCTTAATCTATACCTAACTATCCTATTTTATGTTTCGCCCCCTTTGTCATCAACAAAAACTTTATCTAAACTAGATAACTCCAAACTATATAACTCCCCCTAAAACTATTACTCTATGACATGTGATTATAATGATAGTGTTATCATAAATAATCAACACTTAAGTCTAATACTAAAACATAGTCCTAAACTATTAACTATCCTAACTAAGAGTTCACAATAATAATTATAATAAAAACACATATACGAACACGAGTTATTTATTACGTGTATGGTTGTATTTATATTTGCGTTTGGAAAACATAAAAACACAAACAACAACGGAAGGAAAGAGAAGAAACTAATGTGTGTTTCTGAACATAGGAGATCTATGAATCGAACAGTTTGGATAGTGGAAACAGAAATTTCCACGTTGTTCGACAAGATTTCCATTTTTGTCGAAACACACTTCTCCAACACACACTACTTGGTCATCAACCTCCTCGTGTGCTTCTTCAATGGGTTCTTCTTCTTCTTCTTCGTCGTTGGCCTCTTGTTCTTAATTGAGTGAAGAGTCTTCATCGATCAAGATAGGGTCGGCCTGGTTGTTCATTAGGAATTTTTGCAAATTCCTAAGAATCTTGCCTTGCCTTTCCTGTTCCTTTGCCATGTGAAGTTGAGTTACTTGAATTTCAGTTAACATCTGAAGTACATCAATCATAGACTCCTCTATTTTCGTTACACGAGCAAGAGTAGTGCATTGGAATGGACCAGAAGTAGGAGAAGGAAATGTGAAAGTTGATTTTATATTTGATTTTGAGGATGAAGCCGTGATTTTATTTATTTCAGAAGAGAGAATGAAGAGGAAATAGAGAGAATGAATGAAAAGTCGAAATTGAGAAGAATATATAACTACATTTTTCAATTTTGGTGGGAAAATTTAAAAAAAAATCAAAAATGTTATATGTCGACATGTATACCTAGGGGATGTCGACATGGTCTTTTTAAAATTTAACTCTTTGATTTAATTTGATACCAATTGTTAATTATACTTGTTATTTATATTTTATATTTCAGTTATAGAACAAATTCCTAATTCTCTTCTTAATTTAGTAAATATTGATTCATTTAAAGGATTTGTTAAGATATCAGCAATTTAATTTTCAGAATTGATATAATCGAGAGTAACTACTTCCTTGCTTATATTATCTCTGAGAAAATGATGTTTGAAATCAATATGTTTAGTTCGAGCATGTTGAGTAGTATTTTTGGATAAATTTATCGCACTCGTATTGTCACAATAAATTGGAGATTTTGAGAAATTTAAACCAAAATCTTTTAAGGTTTGTTGCATATATATTACTTGAGAACAAGCCAAAGCAGCAGAAATATACTCTGCTTCAGTTGTTGATAAAGAAACTATGTTTTGCTTTTTACTAAGCCAAAAATCAGAGAATGCCTCAAAAGTGACAAGTCCCACTTGTACTTTTTCAGTCTGATTTACTACCAGCATAGTGAGCATCACAGTAACATATTAAATCAAAAGAACCATTTTTAGGGTAGAACAAACCATAATCAGACGTGTGTTTAACATATCTTGTGATTCGTTTCACGGCTTTTAAGCGAGTCTCTTTAGATTGGGATTGATATCTAGCACAGAGACACTATGCATGATATCAGGTCTACTAGCAGTAATAAAGAGTAATGAGCCAATCATTCCTCTATATAATTTTTGATCTACATCTTTCGAGAGATCTTCTTTACTAAGGTACTCATTGGTTGCCATGGGAGTGGGTTTTCCACTCGCAATGGTCAAACAAAATTTACTAATTACGTCTTTAGCATATTTTTCTTGACTAATAACGATACCATTATCTAATTGTTTTATTTGTAATCCTAAAAAGAAATTTAATGCACCCATATGACTCATCTCTAATTCTTTTTTCATTATTTTAGAAAATTCTTTATTCATTTCAAAATTAGCTGAACCAAAAATGATATCATCTACATAAACTTGTACTAGTTGAATATCATTTTTATTTCTTTTAATAAAAAGAGTATTATCTACTTTACCAATTTCAGAATTAGATTGCAATAAATAAGATCTTAGTCTATCATATCAGGCTCTAGGAGCTTGTTTTAGACCATATAGTGCTTTTTTAAGTTTGTAAACATGCTTTGGTAATTTATCATTTTCAAAAATTGGTGTTTGTTCGACATATACTTCTTCTTTTACAAATCCATTTAAAAAGGCGCTTTTAACATCCATTTGAAATAATTTGAAATTATTATGATTTGCGAAAGCAAGTAGAATCCTAATGGCTTCTAATCTTGCTACGGGAGCAAAGGTTTCATCAAAATCTATTCCTTCTTCTTGACAATAACCTTAAGCGACTAAACGAGCTTTATTTCTAACTACCTCTCCGTGTTCATTCATTTTATTTTTATAAACCCATTTAGTTCCAATTATAGTTTTATTTTCTGGTCTACGAACAAATTCCCAAATGTCATTTCTAGTAAATTGATTTAATTCTTCTAGCATAGCAAAAATCCATGAATCATCAGTTAATGCTTCTATTGGATTTTGGGTTCAATAGTTGATATAAAAGCTATATTACTCATTTGACTTAGTTGATTTCTAGTTTTAACAACAGATTGCATATCTCCCAGTATATTTTCTATAGGGTGATCTTTTAAAAATTTTGTCCTTTTATTAGGATGATCAATTTCATTATTAGTTTCAATAGGTTCTTGATTTTGAGTGATTAAATCCTCTTAATCATTTGTATCTTCAAAAATTTTGAAATTTTCATCAAATGAAACATGCATTGTTTCTTCAATGGTATTAGTTTTTAAATTAAACACTCTGTCCGCTTTACTTCTATTAGAATATCCGATAAAAATACCTTTGTCGGATATAGGATCAAATTTAACTAAATTATCTTTTGTATTTAAAATAAAGCATTTACTTCCAAAAATTATGAAATAAGATACCTTAGGTTTCTTTGAATAAAGAAGTTCATAAGATGTCATATTAGTTAGAGGTCTAATTAAAGTTCTATTCAAAATATAACAGGCGGTAGCAACTGCTTCTGCCCTAAAATTCTTTGGTAAATTACTATATGTAAGCATAGTTCTCGCACACTCTTGAATCATCCTATTTTTACGTTCTACTACTCCGTTTTGTTGTGGAGTTCTCGAAAATGAAAAATTGTGAGTTATACCCTTTTTATTGCAGAATTCCTCAAACCTTTCATTTTCAAATTCACCACCGTGATCACTTCGAATAGTTATAATTTTGAGATAAAATTGATTTTGAATTATTTTTGAGAATGTCTTAAAACATTCAAAAGTATCACTTTTATGTTTCAAAAATATTGTCCATGTAAATCTAGAAAAATCATCTACAATTACAAAGACATATCTACTATGATTGATTGATAAATTTTGAGATGAACCAAATAAATCAAGATGAAGTAATTCTAGAGGTATTGAAGTTGAAATCATATCATTTAACTTAAAGAATTTTTTCTAAGTTTTCCTAATTGACAAACATCACATAAACTATCTACTTTAAAATTCATTTTAGGGAGACCTCTTACTAGATCATGTTTTGACAGTCTTGATAGGAGTTTGAAATTCAAATGCCCAAATATCTTGTGCCAAATCCAAGGGTCACTTGTATTTGCTAAAAGACACAGGTTATCATTTGAAACTTTCATACTAAGAATATATATATTCTTTTTCCTGACTCCCTCAAATATTATGGTTGAATTATTATCTTCAATGTGACATTTATCTTTTTCAAATTTAATTTTATAACCTTTATAACATAGTTGACTTATACTTAGCAGATTATGTTTCAGATTCTTAACTAGCAAAACATTAGTAATAGTAAGAGTTTCAGAATTACCGACTTTGCCGATGCCAATCACATATCCTTTTGAATTGTCTCCAAAGTTAACCAATCCTCCGTCTTTGTATATTATATCATTAAGTATATCTGGATTGCCAGTCATGTGTCTAGAACATCCACTATCAAGTATCCATTTGTTCTTTCTGATCTGCACAATTTGTCCATTGTGGATTGATTCCTCAACACCCATAAAGCATGATTCCTGCACATCTAACAATTTTGGTAGATAACTTGAATTTGAATATTGATTATATGCAGATTTATGAAACAATGATGATTTGAATACTTCTAAATTAGTATTAATGAATATAGACATTTTAAAAACTTTTCAAAAATCAGATTATGTAACTTTGAAAACCTTGTTTTGATACCAATTGTGAGAAATGCGGATTACGGATCTTAAGGCTAAGATTAACAATAGAGGGGGTGAATAGTGTTAATCAAGAATTACTAAATCTTTCTAATTTATGTTAATTTAGACACAAAAATATACAATATACAGACACAGAAACGATCACAGAAACAATCACAGATGCAGAAATAAAATAAAAGCAGTAAAGGAAAGAACGCACTGGATTTTATACTGGTTCGAAGTTGCCCTACATCCAGTCCCGCAACACAAGTATGGATTTCCTTTCAAAAGCAATTGTACAATTACACCCTCGGTTTCAAGGCTACGAGGTACACCCTCCAGAATTTCGATCCTCTTGGTAGAGATTCTTGATTTCCGAGCCACAAGTTTACCCAATTGATTTACCAAGGATACAATCACACCTTTTCCCTTTTGATTGATTTCCAAGGCTACAATCACACCTTTTCTCACTTAATAGATTACAAGGAAGTCTATGACTCTGAATAGTACTGAGAATCTTGTAGAGATAGTGATAGAGAATCAAATTAGAAGTAATCGAGTATGATTCAATGTTGATTTCGGCAGAGTAATGATAAGAATATGTATTAAGAAATGAGGAAGAAGAAGAGGAGTGAAAACCAAAAAATTATAATTAAAAATTTGTTGAAACTGACCCCTATTTATAGAAGAACAACAGCCATGACCATTCATGAAGAGTTATGGCGTATAGACACTTCTTTTGAAATTTGAATTTTTGAACCAAATTGTCACCATGTCAACATGGTCATGCTAGGCACGTCGACATCCCAAAGGATTTTTTGGTGTTTTTGATTTTCTTTGAAAATAACTTTTATCTTATATAAAAACTATTTTAAACTTTATAAATATACTTGACTACAGTTAAAATTCATAAGTAAATATAAAGAATAATATATATATATTTTAACTATAATTTTATATTTAAATCTTAGTATAAATATTTAAAAGTTAAATATATTATTTAATAAGATCGTATAAAATCAGGAGTAATTTGACTTTGAAAATAAAGATGTTTTTTAGGCTAAAATTATTTAAAATCAGGATCGAGGGTTTTGAATCTTTTAAAAGGAAAGTTTTGAAAACATTTTGAAAACAGGATATAATTTTGAAAAATCATTTTGAATAAAAGTTAGCGGATACAAAACAATGTTCCACTAGATTTTTTGTAGGTTCCATCCTACTTAGGGTTCCATCCCTTTAACGTGCTCGACGTGGATTCCATTCCACGAATAAATTGGATTTTAAGATGTCAGTGCTTTTCTACGAGTTTTAACAAAAATTCCTAATAATAATATAAAATACCTGTCCTTGAAATCTTGAACTCTTGATAGTCTCGATACTCATGAGTCTTCTATCTTGATATTTTATCTTGATATCTTGAATCTCTATACTGTATAGTCTTCATTCTTAGTACCTGCATGGTTAAATCCTGCATATACATATATATCTAAACTTATAATGTCAGTATTTATATTTTATAATCTATTCTAAGGTTGTTGTCATCAAAACCATCATCTCACGGACTAACAGGATATACAGGTGTTTTAAAGGCAAAGGAAATTTGGGATTTTTGATTGCAGAAGACAAACTGAATTGCAACAAAAGGTATGTTTTTATAATTGGCATATGAAATTTGATGGTTTTCTGATCTAGCCACTTGGATTTTGTTTTCGTTTGAAATTTGGGCCTCCGTAGAGGCATTTTGTAGTTATACCGAGCTAGCCGCGTAAAGGAGACATTAGCGAAATTTTTCGAAAATTTAGATAGTTAGAAAAATTTTGAGAAAATTTTGATAACTTAAAATTTGAATTTGAATTATAATTTGAATGGTTGAGTAAGCAGTGTTGTTTGGGAAGTATGGATGTGTTTGGGAAGTTAGTAGAATTGATAGTGTGTCTTTAATAAATAGCTGGTTTGGATGGCTGTAAAAAAACTATTTGGTTTGAGAAAATAGTTAAGGGTTATGGACCATTCATCTTAACTAGTAATTTCGGGGATGAAATTCTTTTAAGAGGGGAGGAATGTGATGACCCAGAATTTTAGATATTCGAAATTAGATATTTAATTGATTTTAAATATTTAAAAGTTAGTTTCTAACTTGGATTTCAAATATTGCTATTTATTGGATAATTTAAATATTGAATTTAATAATTAGGAATTGAGTAAAATATTGATCTTGGTTTTAAGCCTGTTAAAAATAATTTGACGACTTATAAAATTTATATTTATAATACGGGAGGTAATAGGAGTTTTAAATTTCAAATATGAAAGTGTTTTATTCAGTTTTAAAAATATAATGTTTAAATCATTATTTAAAAATAGCTTTCTAAGGCACAATCTCGGAATTTGACGAAACCAGTTCCATTAGATTTGTAATAGTGTATTATTATCGGATTTCAAATTTTATAGTGTTTGGAGTTATCATGAGGGCGTGTGGTAAGTAAGCGCGTTGAAATTTAAATCGAAAATTCAGTACAATAATAAGGCCCAAAAAAGCTATCTTCTCCATACGATTGAGGTAGGACTCGAAACCTTTTCCAATGTGTTCGAAATAGGCGTATAACATTATAAACGCCTAACGACACGCCTCGATAGGATGTCAAGATTTTAAGCTTCGTTAATCGAGACGATTTTAAATTTAAAATAAATATATAATTATATACATTGATTGTCCTATATCCTCATATCAGCTGCCTTCTTTCATTTCAAACCACTGTAGCTCCCTTAAATCACGCAAGACAAATTAACACGTTCCTCCACTATAGAACACGCTTCACCTCCTCTTCTTTTTTAAAAATCGAAACCAAAAAATCAAATAGCCGAGATTCAGAAATAAAATCGAAGCTAAGGAAATGGCCGGCAAACAAAAAATTACTCTGTTCCTCTTCTAAAACAAAGAAATAAAAATAAAATGGCCGAAGCCTCTTTCACTCAAAAATCGAATCCATTCTAAACCGTTTCCGTTCAAAAAAAAATCTGGATCTGAAAGAATTCGAATTCAATTTGGGTAATCTCAAAGCGATGGTGTTGAACGATTATCGAAGTTGTTGGATCTAGATTCAATAGAGAAGTTAACATCATCGAGTTCCATCTGAGCGACGCTAGTGTAATCGAATGCCATTCGTGAACGATGCCATGAGTGTCGAAAAGGAATACTACAGTAACGTAAATCATTTCGAGACCACTTTGACTTCCATCCCATGGCTCACGACTATCATCGCGTGGCTCCGCGCATCATCTCATGGCTCATATTATCATTCGTCAAATCTGGAAGTGGCTCATGCCGAGATTCACAATTTCAACATTGGATGCTGAAATGCATGGCATCGGCATTGAAATTCTAGAATTCAAGAATTTCCAGAGAAAAAATACTGAAATCAAAGTCGTGAAGGAACAAGCTGGAAATTTAGGCGGAAAGCAATTCAAGGAGGTTGATCGAGGTGGTGTTTGCAGTGGGTTAGGGATGCATGGTCCGATCGAGCTCCGAGCTGACTACGATGAGGTATACATTCGATTTCATGTTTCAATTTAAATTTAACAAACATATATTCAGATAGGGTTTTAGTAGAAATTAAATATAGGAATTTAAAAAAATTATGAATAGTGTATTAAGGAGATTAATTAGTGTAATTAACTTATTTTAATTACTTTAGCTCCTAAAGAACTTTTATAGGAAAAATTTTAGATAAATTAAATTATTGGTCAGCTGAATATATTAAATGGTAGAAATAAAATTTGTTCGATTAGTTCAAATATTGATAAATCCTATAATGTTGTACAAGGTCTTAAACTGTGAAGAAAACAAGTCTAGACGAAAGTGGATTGCAAATTAAAAAGAAAAGGTGAGTTAATCTCACTCATCTGGATTATTATTTAAATTTAAATAGTTAAATTTAAATTTTTGGTTGAATTATTGAATTGATTGGATATGGTATATTATATATAGTGGTATATATATTGGAGTGATTGATTTCTTGCATTATATTGTGGATGAGACCCTATGCGCCACGCACAATACCGGATGACCCTTTATACCGCGATATTCCAGCTCGAGGTGGAATTGGTATGTTTATATTGTGCTAACATCTGTGGATGCAGGAAAACAGGTTGGAGGGATCCAACTGGATTCCTCAAAATTATTTAGATTGTTTAAATTTCTACGATATGGTATATTGATAATTTGTGATAAATTATATCGGTAATTGAAAATATCAGATGCTATGGTTTGATTGAATATATATTTGGGTATACTGAGTTATCAAAAATATATATATTGGGTTTTTGAAGGGAAATAAAAAAGAGAATTCTTAAGCAAATAATCATAGAGGTTTGGATAAATTAATTGGAAAAGGATTAAAGTTGATTTTTAAATTCTAATAAATAAATTCCAAGTATGGGGAAGGAGATTTTTGAATATATTGGAATAAATGAATTTCTAAACTTAAGTAATATTATTTAAAGGAATAAAGGATTTGTTTTTAAAAGTTCAAGGTTTAAAATAGTTTGGGAAGGATAAAGAAGAATTTTTGGAAAAGTATAAAATTGGTATTTTCAGTTTAAATAAGATTTTAAATCATAATAAAGAAGTTAAATATGAAATTAATGAGTTTTGAAATAAAATTGGATATGTAGAGAAATTAATTTTTTAAATGGAGTGAATTTTGAAAATCAATTTGAAAATTGATTTAGTGTTTGAAACTGTGATTTAAAAGAAGGATGAGACTATGGATTTATAAACTGGGTTTATAGGGTGAAATAAGATATCAGTGGATATTTGAAAATATTAATTCACGGTGGAATTTAAAAAGGAATGGGTAATTTTTTTTAAAAATAAATAGTGATTTATTTTTAAAGGTGTGGAAATGGGAAGTGTATTTCCCTGGAAAACCAAATATATTTTAAAAGAAACTTTTTATGTATAAGTTTAAGGTCTTAAAATTTTGTTTTAAAGAAATGTTTTAGAAAATTTATTATTTTTAATTGTTTTATAATTTTAAAGTAAATATTTTTCAAATTTATTTTTAGTAGTAATTATTTAGAGGTTAAATTAGTATTATGTTTTAAAAGAGATTTTCTAATATTTATACTTATATAAAACTTTTATTTATTTTTAAAATAGTTTGGGGCTTAAGTTTTACTTGGAAAATTAGTATGAAATTTCATAACTAGTATTTTAAATAAAGTGTTTTAGTTTTTATTTTGAATAATTTTAAAGTATGTATTTTTGAATAAAATGTTTAAGTAGTTTAATTTGAATGTTTTAAAGTATATTTTTAAAATAAAGTTATTTAAATTATTTTAAAATCTAAGTATTTAGACTTGGTATTTTTGGTAGAAATAAACAATATTTGGGAAATTTATTCCGAAAGAGAAAAGAATTTGAAAACTATTTTCAAAAAAAAAAGTTTGAAGTGTAGAAAAATATATCTTGCGAAGATATTTTAAAATTAATAAATAATTTGGGAAATTATTATGGCTTGATGATTATTTGTGAATGTTATTTGATAGTTAAATAACCGACTATCAATATTGGTCAATGCGCCGATCGTTACTGATCCCAACCGTAGGGTGAACTTATTAGGACTATCCAGTAAGGGGTAGCCCGGTTTTGTGATGCAGGAGATCAGGGTGGATCCTCGGTATGGTGATCTAGACCACGTACTGTGACAGACGATACCCCAGTAGCCCTGCCATTGTATGGAATCCAATCTCCAATAAGCGCCTGTACGGTTTTGATTGTGCCCAACTATTGCTGAAACATGAGATGCAAGCATTTCAGCCAGATTCTATTTTACTTTTTACAGACACTATTATAATATCGGATGATTTTAATAGAAAATGTTTTGGTTATCGTAGGGTAAAAAACCTGGCATGTTTATTTATGGCATAGTCTTACGAGATACCTTTGATTTCATAGGATTTTTGAAAACTTTAATAATCCAATTTAGTGTGTTTTCTCACGTTCGTTTTCCAGACTGACTCGGGGGTTATTTAACTATAATGCTCGGGTCAGACCGAGTATTATAGAGTATAGATTCTGGATGGACTGTTGTGGAGCTCAGGAGACGAGCTGGATGATAAGGCGTGATTTCGTAGATTTATATTTCCACTGTGCAGTGTAAGCTGTATATTCAGCTTTGAAGGACATGATATTATAACTATCCTGAATTGAGTTGTTGATTTATATTTGTACTCTGATGATGTAATATATAAACAAATATAATTCTTTTGTTTAAAAATGAGTAATTTGTCTATTATGTATTTTTCTGTTGCGTATGTGAGATTCTGATATTGCTTTCTATTTTCTTCTTTTACCTCCTTCTTCTTTAACCCTAACGGTCCCTTTTTCGGCATTTGATTGTTCGGCATTTAATATAGTGAACGTATTGACGTCGATTTGCGAGCGTCGAAAAAATCGAGTCGTTACATAATTATTAAATTTTATTATTAATTATTAATTAATAAATATTAGTCTTAATTATTGTATAATTATTTACAATTAATTATTAAATAGTAATTTCAGTTAATAATTATTAAACATTAATTAATAAATACTAAATATTAATTTCTAATTATTAATTAATATTAAATTTTAAACATCAAGTATCAAATATTAATTATTTAACATTAGTTATTTAATTTTAATTATATTTATTAATTATTAAACCTAAAAAATAAATGTTAAATGTAATTTACCAATTATTAATAATTAACTATAAAAAATTATTAATTATAAAAATTAATTTATTGAATATCGATAATAATTATCAATTAAAAATTATTATTGATAATCACTAATTATAGTAAATTATAAATAATGACATATATAAGCTATCATCTATAAGTATTAATTATAAATTAATATTTATAAATTATTAAGTAAGTTGTTATATATAAATATTTACAATGGTCAAAATTATTTAGTTGTTATAGATCTCTATTATAACTGGTTAAAACCAACAGTTGTTAAAAATATGTTTATTGCAACTAACAGGACAATACAGTAGTTAAAAATTTGTTTATTATGATTGGTCGAAAAACGCAATTGTTATAAATGTATTTATTACAATTGACATGAAAATGCAACTGTAAAAATATATTTATTACAACTGGTAGAAAGTGCCAATTATTAAAATTATTTATTTAATTATTAATTTTTTAACTAATCATTCATTGTTATTATTTAATTATAATTATTATTTATTATTTAAAACTTATTAATTATTTATTACAATGAGTAAACTAAGAAGGCTACAGTAGATATTTATTATAATTATTAATTATTACTTATTAAAAATTTAATATTAATTATTAATTATTATATAATCAGTATTAATTATTAAATATTATATTATTTACTTATTATCAATTATTACCTTTTAAATATTAAATATTGAATATAATTATCAATTATAATTATTAAATAATAAATACTACTTCTTGATATTAATTATTAAAAATTAATTATCAAATAGTAGTATTAAATATTAGTCTTGATTATTAATAATTAATTATTAATTCTTAATTATTTAATATTTATTATACATATTATATGATCAATATAATTTATTATTTAGTAATTATTAATCATTACCTTTTCAAATATTAAATAATAAATATAATTATCAACTATTATTATTAAATAATAAATATTAAATGAGTATGAAAGTATACTTTATATCGTAGGTATTTTTTAATTTATTTTAGAAAATTTCAAAATTTTAATTTTTTTAAATATTGAATATTAAATATAATTATTAATTATAATAATAAAATAGTAAATACTAAATTTTACTTCTTAATTACTAATATTGCTTATTAATTATTAAATATTAAATATTTGTCTTAATGATTGATTATTATTAATTTTCTAGTAGTCATTATTAACTGATAATAATTTAAAATTAATTATTAAATACCAAATATCACTTCATAATTATTAAACTTTATTATTAATTATTATTCTTTATTATTATATAATTATTAATAATGTATTATTTAATAGTGATTGTTAATTAATAATTATTAAAAATTAATTATTCAATATTAAATATTACTTATAAATTAATTATTAATTGTTAAATCTTAAACATTTATTATAAAATAATAATTATTAATTTCACGGGCAACAAGTTCACCCAATTGATTTCCAAGGCTACAATCACACCTTTTCTCACTTGATTGATTTCACAGGCTATAATCACACCTTTTCTCGCTTAGTTTATTACAAAGAAGCCTATAACTCTAAATAGCATTGAGATCTTGTTGAGATAGTGATAGAAAATCAAACCAGAGACGATCTAGTTAGATTCAATGTTGATTTCGGTAGAGTAATGGTAAAAATATATAAAGAAATATGGAAGAAGAAGAGGAGTGAAATCAGAGAAAATATATATACAAATTCATTCTAAACTACCCCTATTTACAGTAGAACAACAGCCATGTCCATTCGTGAAAGGATATGATAAATAGACACTTGCTTTGAAATTCAAAATTTTGAAATAAACTGCTACCGTGTCGACAAGGGGTACTTGAGGATGTCGACATGCCTAAGGTATTTTTGGTAATTTTCTTTTCTTTGAAAATAACTTTTATCTTGTATTAAAACTATTTAAACTTTATAAATATACTTAACTATAGTTAAAATACATAAGTAAATATAGAGAATAATATTTTGATATATATATATATATATAATTTTACTATAATTTTATATTTAAATATAAATTAAAAGTTAAATATATTATATTAAAAGTAGTTTAAAACCAAGGATAATTTGATTTTGAAAATAAAGATTATTTTGAGGCTAAAAGTATTAAAACCAAGATAGATGTTTTTGATTCTTTTAAAAGGAAGGTTTTGAAATCATTTTGAAAACATGATATAATTTTGTAAAAACAGTTTGAATAAAAGGTTAGCGGATACAAAACAATGTTCCACTAGATTTTTCGTAGGTTCCATCTTACTTAGGGTTTCATCCCTTTAACAGGCTCGAAGTGGATTACATTCCACGAATAAATTGGATTTTAAGATGTCCGTGCTTTTCTAGGAGTTTTAACAAAATTCTTAATTAAATTACTTATTATTGAAATCTTGAACTCTTAATATTCTTGATACTCATGAGTCTTCAATCTTGATATCTTGAATCTCTATACTATACAATCTTCATTCTTGGTACCTGCATGGTT
Organism: Allium cepa; assembly: GCA_030765085.1. Classification (NCBI taxonomy): domain Eukaryota; kingdom Viridiplantae; phylum Streptophyta; class Magnoliopsida; order Asparagales; family Amaryllidaceae; genus Allium; species Allium cepa. The sequence goes on along the minus strand of CM060931.1, from coordinate 922,255,613 downwards.
AAATCCTGCATATACATATATATCTAAACTCTAATGTTAGTATTTATATTTTATAATCTTATTTTAAGGTTGTTGTCATCAAAACCATCATCTCAAGGACTAACAATAACGCCAGACTTGGTTTATATAAGGATGGGTTTTATCCACTCTCTCAGTTTGGCAGCAAATATTCATCTTGACCTGTTATCGTTACTCCTTATAATTTACCTATGCGGATGTGTATGAAAACCCTCTACATGTTTCTCACTATTGTCGTCCCTGGCCTTGATAACCCAACACAAGTAATCGATGTTTATCTACAACCATTGATTGAAGAGCTAAAAACAATGTGGCTTGAATATGTTGAAATATACGAGGATTCGCAGAAAAGAAATTCTTGTATGCATGCATCTTTTTTATGGACTATTAGTTATTTTACAACATATGGGATTCTTTCAGGTTGGAGTATGGCCGGTCATCTAGCATGTCCTTATTGCGAGGAAGAAACGCGGTCATTTATTTACAGTATGGAAGGAAAATTTCTTGATTTGATTGTCATCGGTATTTTCTCCATCCCAATCATAATTTTAGAAGAGATTAAAAAACTTTAAAGCTAACAAAGAAGAGAGTATGCAAACACTAAAGATTTAGTCAGGCGAAGAAATATATGAAATTGTAAAGGACTACCCAAAGTGAAGTATATTTCGGTAGTTACCTTATTGGAAAGGTCTCCTGCTTCGACATAATATTGACGTGATGCACGATGAAAAAAACATGTTTGATAATGTGTTTAATACAATTATGAATGTTAAAAGGAAAACTAAGAACGATTTCAATTCAAGACTTAATATAGCACACTTTTTTTAAACTTCTCAAACTTCATATGAAGCCCCACTACAACAACAAAAACCCTTTAATAGCGTTTAAAAAACGCAATAAAAGGCTTTTATACCGTTTTTATAAACGTTGTTAATCAACGAGTTGTAATAATTCAATGACCTATTATTGCAACATAAGAAACGCTATAAAAAAAGGTCTTTTATAGTGTTTTTAAAATGCTATAAAATGTCTTATTAATAGCATTCATAAAATGCATAAAAAAACCTTTATTATAATGAATGTTGGTGTACAACGGTCAAAAAACGCTAGTGTTAACTGTAATAGCGTTTCATAAATGCTATTATAGGCTTTAAGCATTTCAAAAACACTATTAAAACCTTTAGCATCATTTTAAAAACGCTATCAAATCATTTAACAGCGTTTTAAAAATCATATTTGTAGCACGTACATATCCATTATCACACTATAATCGACAAATTTACATAAACACATCATTTCACACAATCATATAGATCACATTAAATGAAAAATAACTAACCATTCAACATTCACATAGAATAATGCATGATCTGTTGTAATATTTAATGAACATTACATTAAAAGTGTAAATAATACAAGTGATAAAAGATCGTACTACAATGACGACTAAATATGCATACCAAAAAAGTTGTTACTTCAAAAGGACTTTAAATCGCTAATATACCGCAGCATGTTGCCATTTATATGCACCATAATGGATAATTACCTATGAAAAAGAAATTCAACAATTAACAATTATAACTATACATACATATATATGTGTGTGTGTGTGTGTGTGTGTGTGTGTGTGTGTGTGAAACTTAATTATATAAATTTAATTAATTTATATGGAACTTAATTAATTTATATGAAATTTGATTAACTTAGTTGATTTTTATAAAATAAATTGACTTATAAACTTTAGTTAATGTTATAAAATTTAGTTCACTTATATAATCATATGGAAACACTATTAATAACATATGGAATTTCCTGAAATGGATGTAAATTTTGTTTAAAATACTTTATTCAACAATTGCATGTATATTTTTATAAACTTATTGATTTTTTATAAAACTTAACTAAATCTTATAAATTTATTTAATTTTAAAAAAACAGTTGGCTTATTTAATTATTATAAAACTTACTTAATTTAGTTACTTATTATAAACTTAGTTAATTTTTTACTGTTGTTGTTCTTATAATTATTATTTTACTTTATTACTGCCACTATTATTGTATTATATTATTATTCTTTTTTAAATTTAGTTAATTTTTATAAACTTAATTAATTTTATTGAAACTTAGTTAGCTTAGTTAATTTTTATATCCTTTAATTAATTTTTATAACATTCACTTAATTAACTTAGTTGAATATTTATAAGACTTAATTTATAAATTAGTTAAATAATTTTAGTTAATTTTTATATAATGTAATAACCTGATATTTCGAACCGTTCAAATCGACAATCATCCACACATGTCGGACTTGAACTGCTCAAAACAACAGATTGTTAATTTTATATTTGGCAAAACTCGGCATATACAGTAAATTAATCAATCACAAAATTACAAACATAGAGTATTACAATAATAAGCAGCGGAATAGATAAATAGTAGTTCATAAAGCTACTGTAAAACATCAGAGTCTGAAATAAAATAAAATAAAATCTCAGATACAAATGAATCATTAATACATAAGCAACTGACAAGTCAGAACATAAATGACTGGAATAAACTAAAATAAGAAAAAGCTGGATATATATATATATATATATATATATATCTTCGAATAAAGCTCCCATCTCCAATGGTGAGTCTCAAATGCTGTGACAATCGGTCAGACCTGAGCATAAAGCAAAACATAAAACCCTTGAGTCAGGATTAACATTCTTATATCAGTAAATTCAACTCAAGTGAAATGTCAAATGAAATACAAATAACTTAAAGGATGCTGAGATTTCCATCTTCTAAGGATCCGTGGAACTATCTACTATGTAGTGATATACGCTATTATATTATGTCTATAGTAAAGTAAACTATCAATATAGCATTAAGGCACTACCCATATCCCCCTTAACACATTTTAATATATTCCCATAGTATATATAGTACCGTATTTCCTCCATAAAATGGAGGGCTATCTGAGGGCACTCCATAGATATAGTACAAACCAAACTCGTAGAAGGCGCGATAAGGCATGGTCATGCGAGGTAATACTAGGGTAGATATATTATTTGCACTCCCGGACTGGTGGTAAATCATAGCAGATACCATCGTCCACCTCATGACACACTTCCGAATCATAGGTGCACCGAATCAAATCACAAAAACAATAGAATGGTATCGAAGAAATATGCCCAATCGGGGGAATGACCCTACTTGGCCCGGTATAGCTCCTATTTTAGCCACATCAAGCTGACTCACGGGAGTCATGGCTACATAAATACCATATAGAATCATCGCCAAACCATCCTACTTCGTTCTGGAATCTCCACCACGTACACAATTATTAACGTGGTTTTCGGTATTGGCAGAGAGTATGACAATATCTGATCCCAGTCTCTTTAAGAACCAAACGCTTATTTCACACCGTGGTCATTTCTTTTCAAATAGTTCATAATTTATATCAAAATATCATACTCATTTCAAAACCATATAAATTCGATATCATTACTCGCTTTAAATAAATATTCATTTCCAAAATTGTAACACTTTCAAAATCATAACACTTACGAAATCATAACACTTTTGAAATTATAACACTTTCGGCTTAAACAGTTTAGACATTAAAAATAGTATATGTATTAAAATATTATTAATTAAAATAGTTCATAGATTAAAATAATATATATATATATATTAAAAATACTTTATATAATAAAATTTGCTTCCTCCAATTTCACAAATAGATTCAAATCAGCTTAAATTCCAAAATTCAATGTAATCAGTCCTATTTCAACAATTTCAATTTTAAATGGTTAAAGATTCAATTCAAATTCTCAATTAACCATTTCAATTTATATCAATTTCAAATCCAGGTTTGAACTATTAGTTCACTTCCAATAAGATTCAAAGTTTAAATATTCAAACATTTATGATAAGTTGCATTTATATCTCAATTTTAGTTTTATTCAAATTGGAAAACATTCACTTAATCATTTTAATATCAATTAAATAAAATCTCAATTTATAAATTTAAATCAATATTAAGTATTCAGTCTCAATTTTATTTAAAGTCGAGAATATTCATTTAATCACATTCATCAAATCAAGTTATAAATCATACATTTCAAGTCTCAAATTAATAAGTTCAAACAAATTCTTATATAATTTCAATTATTAACTAATTTAAATTTCAAGTCAATTTTACTTTGTTTTTTTCAACCACTATTTGTCTAAAGTTATTACAAAAATCTATTTAAAATATAAATGTAAAATTTTAAATAAATAGTTAAACATATTATATATACTAATTAAATTAATTTTATTTAAGTAATTTATATTAACTCAAATCTTATTAATAAATCTATTTTAAATCTTATTTTATATATTTTAAGAATAATAAAATTATAAGTATTTTTTTTTTAAATTTATATTCTCAAAACTAACTTGTAGATTTAAAATTTCCAAACACATAATTTAAAAATCTAATTTTACAAAGTAAAATATCTTTATATTATATTTAAATATCAATATTTAATAAAATCCAAATATTTCCTTCCAAAACTATAAAATCATTTTTCAAAATAGGACAACGGTGTCGGTATATAATTTTCTATCCTATGGTCAACTGATATGGATATTTATCATTTCAATCCGCAAATTAAATACTTACGAGTGTATATCATTTTAACCTGCAATCCTAAAATTTAAAATCAATGAAAATCACTTAGGTTTATCATTTCAATCATAATGATTTTCCCCTAATCTATAATAACGTTCGGGTATGTTTCATCCCATAGGAAATTTTAAATTACAGGGAACTTGCAGAGTGAGGACAAAAACGATAAAAATATAACATATCAACAACAAGCATATATCATCAGTGATAAATTAAATTAAATATATACAATAGAATATAGTGTCATATATCACATGTGAACAATTGCAGGTAATGGCATATCATCTTCAATAATTAAATAACTGATAAATCAAATTTAACAACATATTTCAATTATCGTTTCAAGTGAAATAAAATCTACTAAATATAAGAAAGTTAATCATGAGTGATTGCTCACCTTTCGAGGCTAGAGAAATTTGATAGGGAACTGTGCTGTGAATCCGGGCAACAAATTCCAAAGTAAAGTACAATGAACACGAATTTTGACGATCAAACCAAAGCAAGAAATTGGGAATTGATGGAAAAACAAATCAAACTAGTTTGATGGGGAAAAAATTAAATTTAAAGATCTAAAGTTTACTCAAATAGTAATCTTTATATTATATATATTTCTTTTAAAAATCAATATTCGATTGGAAATACATGTCAAAACCATTTTTTTATATCTATTAATATCAATATTTAATTCAAATCTATATACAGAAATAAAATCTATATGTATTATATCACAACATCTTTACTGGGTTTAACACATATATTTTAAATTAAAAATTATATATACTTTAATTAAAAGTGAATATTAAATTTTGACATGCACATAAAAAAAATCTACATGTATATACTCCGAAAATAAAAAACACACACACACACACACACATATATATATATACACGTATATATTTTAAAATCAATGCTAACATATACGAATATGCTTTAAACATCAATATTATTATAACGTATATAAAATCTGACATATGACATAACTTACATAAATCTATATATACAGAACAGAATATATAAAGCTTATACCTTACAAACAACTTATATATTTATATACGTATACTTGAAATAAATATTCAATTTGAATTACATGTCAAAATAATCATGACATATATGTTCAACAGATCACCTAACTTATATACACTTTAATATTAAGCATTATAACCAACAGACCTTAAACTGATATATATACAAAATAGTATCGCTTCATAAAACGCAATACTAAAATCAAGGCATGCATAATATATATATATATATATATATATATATATATATATATAAACTATGATTGGGAGAGAAGGCTGAGAGGAGGAGGCGGTTGATATGGTGGCGTTAGGTAGTTGTCGTGTAAAGGAGGAAAGGCGGCCGCGTGGAAGCAGCTGCATGTGATCTGGTCAGAACTACACGAGAAATAGCTCTCTCCAAAGGCGAGCTGCCGTTGGACGCCGTTGGAAAGCCGTTGGAGGCCGTTGGAAAAGCCGTTGGTATACATTTCAACAGTTTCCAACGGCCTCCAACGGCAACCATGGGGTTATGCCAACGGCTTCCAACGGCAAGTTTGCCAACGTGGCAAATCCTGTTGACCAAACTACCGTTGGAAGCCGTCGGACGTATTAGTCGTTGGTCGCCGTTGAAAGCCATTGGAAATCTGAGTATATTTTTTTTATAAAACCAGCAGTGCTTGCTTCCAGCCACACACAACCACAGTTACATCAAAACACCTCCATTTCGAGCATATATATGTAACAACTATATCAAAACATATCCAAATATATATATATATATATATATATATATATAACCAAATCATGCATATATTTCAACATAAACCAATATCCAAACATAACACAACATAACCAACATCAAAAAATCCAAACCAACATCAACAAATCCAAACCAACATCCACAACCAAACCATCAGAATGTATCAAATCCAAATATACACAGAAACCATCAGAATGTATCAAATTCTCACCAACTCCAAAATATACATGCCAATAACAAAACATACCTAAATCACTCTGCACCAGAACCACCAGATGAAGGAGGCGTCCATACTGTGCGATGAACTCCGCCATACGCTGGTTCATCTCCTCCGTCCTTACTTCATGCAGCAAATTGCGTTCCCGCATCTCGGCAAGCTCGGCTCGTAGCTGCGCAATCTCTTCCTTATCTTGAGCCTTTTGATATTCTCTTTGGGCTGTCTGAACCTGTAAACAAATTTAAATTATCAAATACACTAAAAAATTAGTATTAAAATAATTGCAAATTAACTAACCTATATATATTCACTAACAAATTCATAAAACAAACTAAATCATGATAGTTCAAAATATGAATCAAATACACTAGTACAAGGATATTTACTAACTTAAACCCGAATTCAAGCCAATTAAAGAATTGATTAACACACACTAATAATTAACACACACATATGATTAAATCTAATTAATCGGAATAATTATTTTAAAATTTAACTTAAAATAACCGATTGGCTTCCATATCCGTAGCGTCTGCCGCGGGTCACTGGATCCATGACAGACTCAAAAATGGCGTCCTCCTCATCGGCGGTCAAGTGAGCTCGTCCTGTTTCCTCAAGTAAGGCTGTCCGTGCTTCCTGGAACTTTTGCTGTCATGCAAAATATAATTGAATTTAGTTAGCGTTATTTCAATTAACTTGTAAGTTTTATTTACTTATGTTATACTTACATAGGCAGCATGCGCTTTGTCATCGTGGTCCCAAGAGTAAGAAACTGCGCCGGAATCATCGACCTGAGTCAAGGCATGTGTATGGGTAAACAAATCCCAATAACTAACAGCCCCCCTCCCCAGCGTTGTCTCTCCTGAAATATGCACATATAAATATACATTATTTATATTTTAACAAATTAAAACTTAAAATAATTAACTATTTATCTTATTAAATAATTATACCAAATCTTTCTGGTGATGCTGGAAAGACTTGGAACCACCGCGATGTGCAACGGGGTTCCTGCTCCTGTTTGCAGAATTCCTCTCGGACTGCCTCTGTAAATTTAAATTGAAAACAAAAATTGTTTTGACAGTTTTAATTATTTATATATTATTTGCCTTAAACAATTTAAATTAAATATATGATAGATTTACCACAAAATCCTCGTTGCTCCACCAGGTGGCGAACTCATCAAAGACAGCTTCGCTCATCCAATGAGGCCTCTTTCATGATGTTTTGATGTTGTTTATTGTTTCGCGATAGTTTTTTACAATTTTGCTGCTCCAATGGCGCCGGATAACAGAAACATCAGAATCGGCCAAGTCCACTTCCCCTTGCACGTTTGAAAAAATATGAGTTATACATTTGCTATAAATAGTGTAAACATGAATTGACATAATGTACATGACTACGTAATGCAATAATTGATATATACACATACCAAAAAGTCCTGCCAGATAGCCTCCCGCACCCTCTCTGGTATCGCTGTCCACCTCGGCCAACACGAGGTCATATGAGCCATATACGCCCGTCGCGAGATCATGAGCACTATGTTGGAAGGCTCCAACGAAAACCCACCGCTGTGTAAAACAGGAAAAAAACATTTAATATTCCGTTACTACTATATATATTTGATAAAAGATTGTATGGAATAAAATTTAATTTTGAAACTTTATACTTACCTGCCATTGGCTTTGGGTTTCAGCCATACCGTAGGCCGAACACCCAGTTGTGTAGGACCAGCATCATCACCTTTCTGTGAGCTGGAAGATCCGGAGTGTGAACATCTGTGTCCCGACATATATGAAATCATATTATAAAGAAAAGCAAGAGTAACATTGATTAATTTAATATGCAAATGGTGTCAGAATAATGAACATGGCGTAACATACATTATGGCGTAACATAAAAGAGACTATGTGATACATATCATATAAAATTACTTTGGAAACATAAAAATGAAAAAAAAAATTACCTTCTCAAAATACTGATTAGTGATCAATCCTCATCGCTTTCGGATTCAGACTCTTCTTCGCACTCTATATTTTGTTCCTCTATATTTTTAAATGCTTCAATTAATGCATTTGATTCATCGTTTAGAGGTCCAAAATCTATTTGATCGTCGGTTACTATTATTCCTCTATTTTCCTCGATATCTGCTTGGTAAGCTTGTTGTTCAGGAATATTCCGTCCATTAAATGTAAACCTTGGTTTATTTTAAAAACAGCCAACCAATCTATTTTATCTCTTCTTAAAGATGGGTAAGGAGCATAATAAACTTGAAGAGCTTGTTTGGCAAGTACAAAAGGATCGTACTTATAATACCTCGAAGTATTTTTTATTTCTATAAGATTATATTTTGGATCCACGTTTATTCCAGAACTTGGAACGTTGCTGAACCAGTTGCATTTAAACAAAAATACTTCTTCTACGGGTCGGGTGAAATATGTCAACTGCAAAATCTGGGTCAGCACGACATAAAAGTCATTTATGTGATAATTTGGATCATCACTACCTTTGACAAATACACCAGTATTGTTAGTTGATTTTTCGGCACCGTATTATTTGGTATTAAATTTATATCCGTTGACAAAGAATATTTGATATGTCTTGACTATCCTTTTTGGTCCCATAGCTAAATGTTTCAATCCTTCATCTACAACACAATTTGTTGTATCAAAAACGTAGTTAGAAAACCAAGCAGAAAATTCTTTACCGATATTGTCGTTTGGATGTTGTGATTTGTAAATACTGCAATTATAGAACAAATGTTGCATTATGATTAAAATACATGTGTAAATATTTGCGTATACATATGTGTAGATGATATGCATGTGTAGACGCATGTGTATATATATTACCTAATAAATGGTGTAACTTCGGCACAGTTGAGAAGAATGTACATGTGTGCTACTTGATAATCTATATCATCCAACCATACTTCCACACATTTACCAGCAGGCCGACCAGTTTTTTAAAAAATAGATAAAGTCGCTTGACAATCATCTTCACCAATGCCTTCATCATTACGCATAGCACTTTCAAATGATATGTTCACATGGTCGCTGAAATAGTGAGAGAGAAAAAACGAAGCTTCTTCTTCGATGTACGATTTGCAAATCGAACCTTCAACTCGAGCTTTCTGTCTAAATTTTTTCTTTAGATGATTTAAATACCTAGAAAAAATTATTTTAAATTAATTTTTTATACATTTAATTAAACCAATTTGTAATAAACTAAATATTAATATACCTTTCAAATGGATACATCCATCCATATTACACAGGCCCTCGAAGACGTGCTTCAAATGGAAGATGAATAGGCAAATGCTCCATAACATTGAAAAAACCTGGAGGATATATTTTTTCCAGTTTGCAAAGAAATATCGAGATTTCTTCCTCAAGTTTACGTAGACGATCAACTTTTAATGTAGTTGAACAAATCTCTTCATAAAATAGACTAAGTTCTGTTACAACAATTCAAACTTTTACGGGCAACAGTTCTTTAAAAGCGACGGGTAACAAATTTTCCATCATAACATGACAATCATGACTTTTCATCCCGCTAAGTTTATTGTTCTTATAGTCAACACATCTATGAAGATATGCCATATGGGAATCTTAATCCTTCCACCCATTTTAAAAGTAATTTAACTTGATTATTGTCTAGCTCATAGCAAGCTTTTGGCTTTTTTGTGTCATTTGGTTTTATACGAAGCTCAGGACGGTTACATATTACTTCGATATCACGTCTTGATTTCAAATCATCTTTCGTCTTCCCTTTAACATTCAAAATTGTATTAAAATGATTATCAAACACGTTTTTCTCATTATGCATCACGTCAATATTATAACGAATCAAGAGATTTTCCCAATAAGGCAATTCCCAAAATATGCTCTATTTGCGCCAGTAATGAATCGACGATTTACCTTGAATTTCAATTTGTTCTCCGGTTTTATGTATCTTTGGATAATCCTTTACAAGTTCATAAATTTCTTCGCTTGACCAAACCGTAGGTGGTCTCATAGTTTCATGTCTATTAGCTGTAAAGTTTTTTTATCTCTTCTAAAAGGATGATTAATATCAAGAAAACATCGATGACAGTCAAACCATGAAACTTTCTTTCCGTGAGGTAAAAAAATTACTCGTGTTTCTTCCAAGCAATAAGGACAAGCTAGACGACCGGCTATACTCCAACCTGAAAGCATTGCATATGCAGGAAAATCTCTGATTGTCCACAATAAAGAAGCATAAATGCGAAAGTTCTTTTTTTTGGAAAATATCATATGTCTCTACTCCCTCGTACCACAATTTTTTTAATTCATCAATCAATGGTTGTAAATAAACATCGATTCCTTGTGTCGGATCATCGGGACCAGGGACGACAACTGTAAGAAACATATATGGAGTTTTCATACACATCCAAGGAGGTAAATTATAAGGTGTGACAATTATAGGCCATGACGAATATTTCGAACCAAATTGAGGGAATGGGGAAAATCCATCCGTACATAAACCAAGTCTAACATTATGAATTTCGGACGCAAAATCAGAATATTTCTGGTCAAAATGCTTTCATGCTTCCCCATCAGCTGGATGTGTTAACGTACCTTCTTTCTGTGTTCTCACACCGTGCCATCTCATATGTTGCGTAGTTACAGAAGATGCATATAACCTTTGAAGTCTAGGAGTAATTGGTAAATAATGCATATGCTTATACGGGACTTCCTTTTCCTTTTTCTTTCTTGGTTTGTATCTTTCCTGATTACATATTTTACAATTTCTAAGGTTGATATCTTCTTTCCAAAACAACATGCAACCCTCTAGGCATATGTCTATTTTTTGATACGGTAAACCGAAAGCCGACATCAGTTTTTTACCTTCACAATGATTTTCGCACATTAGATTATTAGGAGGCATATGTCGTTTCGCAGCTTGTACAACACCCGTAAATCCAGATTCTATGAGGTTGTATTTGGATTTCATTGCAATGTATTCAGCAGTTACTGATAATTGAGTTCCGCTTGTGCAGCCTTCCCAAAGGGGTTGTTTCACGGCATCTAACAAATCATATTTTTTTGCCCCAATATTTGGTTCTTCTTCAGCGTTACCATCGTCATCGGTTAATTGAGGAACATGAAACATTGAACGGGCAGCATCTTCAACCATATGTTCTACAAGATTTGTCGTACCAATTTCATTACTCACCACCTCCTCATCTTGTACGGGACTAGATGCTAACTATTCCCCATGACGATCCTAAATCAAATAGTTCGACACGAAACCGTACTGACGCAAATGAACTCTAACCATTTGGGGTATCAAATGCTTTAACAGTTTGCATTTACTACATGGACAATGGATTTCTTTGTAGTTTCCGTTATTACGTAAAGCAAAATCCCTAAATATGCTAACACCATTATTAAAATGTTCACGTGTTGAGCCTTCAGCATCGACCCTTCGTTTTTTGTACATCCAGCTTCGATCAGTAGAATAATTGTCCATTTACCTACATATATAATTAAAAAGTACGATATAAATTTGCATTGACATTTTTTATTAAAACAATTTTATAAACATTCTTCTTATTTTTGTTATATCTGTTAAAATAATACTTAAAGCTTGTTTTGAAATGAACATTATATTCTATTTAAAGAATTTTATTAGCGAATTTGATATTAATTGATTGTTGACACTTTGTTGATGGGTCATCCTACCTCCCATTACAAATACAATAATGTAATTAAATCGCATAAATCATTTCAATTTAAACGATTCAACAAAATTTTGACAGCACTCGCTTTAGTTCCCTGAACAGTACACAATTGTGTGTACGCAGGGAACATAAAGGGAAGCGCTGCCGAAATTTTGCAAACCGTTTAAACTGAAATGATTACGAGATTTAGTTACGTTATTGTTTTTGTAACTTGTCCAATACAGGGACAAATGCAACAAATACTATATACGATGAATATAGATGTCCGTTCTGTTAAAAAACGAATATCCACACAACGATCATATACAATACTTATCAGACGGGGCCAAAAACACTCTAAGGGTTTAAATTTTAAAATTAGCGATATAAAAGTTTAAATATTATTTTCATAAAATATAAACTTTTATATCAATAAACAATTTGTTGAATCAACGTATATATAATGATTTTTTCCTAAAACAAAAAAATCCAGTGTGTGTGCGCAATGTATAAAATAAACAAACAATGTTATATGTATAATCGCATCACAAATCACATCCAGTCATGCAGAAAATGTATCACGTATATATCCTATCATAACATGTCAAAAGTGAACAATTTATATGTCAATATCATCACTTTCTACGTACGCTTTTACGCAATTCAATCACCAATATAATAACAAGTGAGGTTCATGCTAAGCTTAGTAACAATTATTAAGTTTGAAACTAATTTAATGATAAACCTAATTTAACAAATCATAGTTAAACATGCAATAATTAGTTTAATAACAATAATTAAGGTCCAATACACTACACTACACAAATTATAGCACAATACATACACAAAAATTACCAATTTAACCTAAAATTAAAAATTTAACGTTTCGGCAAATAATACCTGATTTTGGAGGTTGTGAAGCTTGCAAACGAAGATGGGGATGGTAGAACGTGTAGAATGGGATAAAATGGGGTTGGAAATTTTTTAGGGTGGGAAAATTGGGGGTTTTGGGTTTATTTTCGGGTGGAATGGGAATGAGGAAGAAGAAGATTGATCTACAGGTTAGTCACGGATTTCCAACGGCGCGCAACGGCCACCAAGGTAATATTCCAACGGCTTCCAACGGCATGTGTTTATTGTTATTAAAAAATTTCAGGAAAAAGCTTGCCGTTGGTCAAAGGCCGTTGGCGGCCGTTGCTCCCCCTATTACTATAAACAGTAATTCTTGTAGTGGTGGCTTGGCTATGGGAAGCATAGAAGGCTTGGGTTGGTTGCCATGCTGACTGGGTTTGAAGGAGGATGAAAAAGCTAAGTTGCTCGGTGTAGGAAGGATTGGAAATCCAGGGGACTCCTCTACATGGGTGAGGGATGAAGACTGCTGGTTTGTGATTCACGGTTGGTTTAAGGCGGCTGTTATTTTTCTTCTATGAGGCTATGGTTCCAGTAGCTAGAGGCTGCTTCGGCCATATTATATATCATCTTGTAAAAAAAATTTATAAAGGAGTGCAGCAAGGTATTGAGGATCGAGTGGAAGGCAAGGCGGTTCGCATTCGGCTACCGCGTGGCTACCTACGACTGTGAAGATCTCGGATGCGAAGGGGAGGAGATGACAGCTGGCTGCGGGGTTGCTTCGGCGGCAAGGGAAGGCTCGGCTTACGGTATGGAGGAGAGGGGCTAGAGGAGTGCGGTCAGGTCCGTCGAGGTCGGTGGTGGCTGAAGGCCAAGTGAGAGGGGATGTCAGGGGATGTAGGCTTTGTTGAAGCGAGGAATGGGTTTGGGTGGCTTGGAGATTGATGGTGTGGGCTCGTTGAACTGCAGGCGGGTATGTAGGTGGTGAACTGGGAAGGGAAAAGCTGGTGTAGGCGTAGTTGTTGTGAAGCGTTTGATCGGAGATGGAGTAGGGAACTGACAGTTGAGCTTCGCTGGTAGAGGCACATGGGTTTGCTGTAGGAGACAAGTAGCTTCCCAAAATGAACGTAAACTTATATTAAGTTATATATGTTTTTTTTTTCGAATAGACCCAAAATGAAAGGGAAAAAAATAAAACGAACCATATTAAAAAGTGAAATAAGAACAGCCAAGAGTTAAATGTTGAATTCAAGAAACATCAATGGCTAGTGGCATTCATTTTACATGGTGGAAGTTAAATGGCTAGAGAAAACAAAAAGGCGTAAATACGATATCGATATGACAAACTGTTTTGTCCTTTACGTCACGTACCGTACATTGAATTACAAGAATGAATATACTGCGGAAATCAATGCGATGAGACAAACAGAATGGTGCACTGATATCAACAATACGATTAAGTTATAAAAACTCAATTTTTTGCTGCCGAAAATACTGTTAAAACGCCAAAAATAAGATAAACGGGGCTAGAGAATTCCAAATTTGACGAAACAAAATATGACGTCTCACTCAGAAAATGGTAAACATTTTTCTTTTATAAAAATATTCAGATTTGAAACATATTTTATTTTCATCTAATTTCACTGATTTAATATTGAAATTGAAATTACATAGCTAAATTAGCTTTCATATTTTTCAATAAAATTTTACCATTTGCTGTGTTTAAATGGACGCATAACAAATATCAATTTTTCATTGCTAAATTTAATTTTTTATTTTTTACGAAAAATTTAGTTAATTATGTTATAAAACCGTTAAAACTTACAAGTCGTTACACTCTTCCCCACTCAAAACTTTTCGTCCCCGAAAAGGAAGGAGGTAGGAGAATATGAACAACCAAAAAGAAAAGATAGATTGAAATAAAAAATACAAAAATTAATTCAAAACCATATATATTGATTTATATTCAACTAATTTGGTTTCAATCCATTTCATTCAATCAGTAAATATTCAACAAATTTGGTTGATTCCAGTTCAAATATTTTCAATCAATAGATTTGATGTCAATTTATTAACATTTGTTACAAAATTTTCTTTCGTAACAAAATTTATTTTATTTAACTCATTTACTAATTCCATTTGATTTCACTTAAATTAATTCCTCATATGATCCAATTTTGACTATTCTTTATAATTTACCATTTATTACAAAGATATGAATTCTTTTATTACCTGCTTAGTTTCTTAAGTTTACATTTACTTACTCGTTCTCTATTTATTATTCAATTTGTTTTAATTTACATTTCTTATAACACAAATTAAAAGGTTGACATTCATTATAACAACAAATTCTTATCTATAAATTCCCTTATCAGAATTTATTTTTGCACATTTTATTTTTTACATTTTATATTGTATACTGTACTACTACATATTCTTATCACATTTTAAAATTTTGAATATTTCAGGTAAGTTTTATTAATGTTTCATATGTAATTGAGCACTATACCAATTTGATTAAGCAAAATAAATTAATTTGATCAATCTGTTGCCTAAGTTTTCTCTTATATAAAACCATTAATTGCAAATTCATCTTAACATTTCAATAATTCAGGTAAGTTATATATGTTTATTAGAATGCAATTGAATATTATACAAATAAATTTTATCCCAGTTCAACTATTTCAAGTTAATTTGAATTCCAATTTAAATTTTAAACACTTTAAATATTTCAAATTTTTTGATTCACTTCAATAAATTGAAAACCCTAACTTAACACGGAATTTAAGAAATAAGTTTTCGATTTCCCTTTCCACCATTAGAAATAAATATATACATATACCTATATATTTTATAAATCAAATCATACTCAAGAAATCCAAGTCAAATCCATTTTTCAAAACAAAAGGTAGCAAAGCTGCTACGTGACCTCTCCCCTTTGAGGCTCGAAAATGAATGTTGATGATGCTGCAGTCATCACCGAAATTATTTCCTAGTGGCAAATATGAGAGTACTGACGTACTTCTTTAAAATTCTGGAAAACAATTTCCATTTGAAAATACTTACAGATAACACATCTTTCAAACTACGAAAACCAAATTTTGTAAAGCATCGGAAATTAAATCCTTAATTTATATTTATTTTATTTCCAATTCAAATAAACCATATTTATAAAATTTCAACACCTTAGCATAATAACAATAGAAAATGATTTAGTAGTGTTGACAAAAATAATAAATGATAATCTAGTATTATCATTCCAAACAACTTATTTATTTAACTATGTAATTTCAAAAAATTACACTTATATATATATATAATATAATCATACTTAAAATTACTTCATTTACCAATTTTGAAAAAATATCGTGTCAGCTTGCTCTATTCATGAGTTTTGGAATTCCTATCGATAGCGTGGGCCAAATGAACCGATTGAAACTCCAAATCAATTTTAACTACTCAAATGACACAATATAAGACATTTATAGTAATTACAAATACACTTCCTCACATGATGATTCAAGAATAGATTTTAAAACAAGAACAGGAATTCAAATTCAAAAGCACCTGATCAAAGAGAATTCTAACTAAGATAGATAGGCTCGAAAGTGAGATAAGATAGAAAGATTACAAAAGAGAAAGATGGACAGACTTATATAATTCACGGGCAACCTTAACTGGGTCAACCGAGACGTAGAGAAGTTAAGAAATCATCAATGAGAACCAAGACACAAGTCAAGGTTTGGGGATAGGATCGATGTGGAATTCAATTTTCCGTTGAGGAGATGGAGAAGTGACTTCACCCGATATCACAAAAATCTCTAATTATCGGGGTGGAGTCAAGACTACAAGGGAATTACCGTGATCGTCTACTAGAGACGGTTCGAATTTTGCAAGAAATAACAGCATCTAAACCGAGGACGTAGAAATCTCTGGTGAATCAACGATTGTTGTAAAGGAGTTCCACCCCTTTACAAATCATACAAAGTTTGGCAGAACCACCAATGGAATTAGACACACCCAAGGACGAAGTTGCCAGTTAAGGTTGGCAAGATGAACTCCAATTTTTCATAGAGATCAACAGAAGTAGAGCTATAGGGTGCTCCATTATCAAAAGAACTTGAATAGGAGAATACAAGAGAGTGCCGAAAGAAATCCTAAGCAAAAAGATCCGAACAAAGAAATTGAAGCTTGAATGAATATGATTCTGTAATTAAATTTGCTCTATATGCTAAATTTTCCTAAACCATAGCTTGGATACCAACTGCAACGACCTGGTATTGCGAACCATTCAAATCGACAATCATCCACACATGTCGAACTTGAATTGCTCAAAACAACGGATTGTTAAATTTATATTAGGAAAAACTCAGCATATACAGTAAATAAATCAATCACAGAATCACAGACACGAAGTATTACAACAATAAGCAGCGGATTAGATAAATAGTAGTTCATGAAGCTATTATAAAACATTAGAGTCTGAAACAAAATACAACAAAATCTCAGATATAAATGAATCTCTAATATATAAGCAACTGATGAGTCTGAACATTAATGACTGGAATAAACTGAAATAACTGAAAGCTTGATAGATAGATCTTCAAGCAAAGCTCAAATCTCCAAAGGTGAGCCTCAAATGCTGCGAAACTCAGTCTGCCTGAGCATAAAGCAAAACACAAAACACTCAAGTCAGAATTAACTTTCTTGTATCAGTAAATTCAACTCAAGTGAAATGTCGATTGAAATACAAATAATTAAATGATGTTGGGATTTCCATCCTCTAAGGATCCGTGGAACTATCTACTATGTAATAATATACGCTATTGTAATATGTCTATAGTAGAGTAAACTATCAAAATTGCATTAAGGCGTTATCCATATCCCCTTTAACACATTTTTATATATGCCCATAGTCTATACAGTACCGTAATTCCTCCGTAAACTAGAGGCTATCAAAGGACACTCCATAGGCATGGTACAAACCAAACTCGTAGAAGGCACGATAAGGCATGTGACAAGGCACGCGAGGCAATGCCAGGGTAGATATATCATTTGCACTCTCCGACTGGTGGTAACGCATAGCAGCTACTACCGCCCGTCTCGTGACATTTTACCAAATCAAAGGTTCACCCAATCAAATCACAAAAGAAATAGAATTGTATCGAACAAATGTGCTCGATGTTAGTCCGTGAGATGATGGTTTTGATGACAACAACCTTAGAATAGATTATAAAATATAAATACTAACATTATAAGTTTAGACATATATGTATATGCAGAATTTAACCATGCAGGTACAAAGAATGAAGACTGTATAGTATAGAGATTCAAGATATCAAGACCGAAGACTCATGAGTATCAAGATTATCAAGAGTTCAAGGATTCAAGTAATTTATTCTTTAATTAGAAAATTCTGTTAAAACCCCTAGAAAAGCACTGGCATCTTAAAATCCAATTTATTCGTGGAATGGAATCCACTTCGAGCCTGTTAAAGGTATTGGAACCCTACGTAGGATGGAACCTACAAAAAATCTAGTGGAACATTGTTTTGTATCCGCTAACCTTTTATTCAAAATGATTTTTTTTCAAAATTATATCTTGTTTTCAAAATGATTTCAAAACCTTGCTTTTAAAAGCATCAAAATCATCTATCCTGATTTTAAATAATTTTAGCCTCAAAATCATCTTTAATTTCAAAGTCAAATTACTCCTGATTTTAAACTATCTTTTAATATAATATATTCAACTTTTAAAATATTTATACTTAGATTTAAATATAAAATTATAGTTCAATTCTACATATATTTACTTATGAATTTTAACTATAGTCAAGTATATTTATAAAGTTTAAAATAGTTTTAATATAAGATAAAGGTTATTTTCAAAGAAAATCAAATCATCAAAAAATGCTTTGGGATGTCCACATACTCATGGTGACCATGTCGACATGGTGTCAGTTGAGTTCAAAATTTCAATTTCAAAAGAAGTGTCTATTCGCCATAACTCTTCACAAATGGACATGACTGTTGTTCTACTATAAATAGGGGTCGGTTTCAACGAATTTTACATCATATTTTCTGTTTTTTCACTCCTCTTCTTCTTCCACTTTTCTTAATAAAAATTCTTATCATTACTCTGTCGAAATCTACATTGAATTGAACTCGATCATTCGTAGTTTGATTCTCTGTCACTATCTCAACAAGATCCTTAGTGCTATTCAGAGTTGTAGGGCTTTTGTAATCAACTTAGCGAGAAAAGTTGTGATTGTAGCCTTGAAAATCAATCAAGCGTGGCGAGGTGTGATTGTAGCCTTGGAAAATCAATTGGGTGAACTTGTTTCCCGTAAAATCAAGTGGGTGAACTTGTAGCCTGGAAAATCAAGTATCTCTACCCAGAGGATTGTGATTCTGGAGGGTGTACCTCGTAGCCTTGAAATCGAGGGTGTAATTTTAAAATTGCTTTTGAAAGGAAATCCGTATTTTTGTTGCGGGACTGGATGTAGGGTAACTCCGAACCAGTATAAAATCTGGCGTGTTCTTTCCTTTACTGGTTGTAATTTTATTTCTACATCTGTGTTTGCTTCTGTGATCATATCTGTGTCTGTATATTGCACACATCTGTGTTTAAATTAACATAAACTCAAAAAGATTTAGTAATTCTTTATAAACACTATTCACCCCCCCTCTAGTGTTAATCCTAGCCTTAAGATCCGTAATCTGTGTTTCTCACAATTGGTATCAGAGCGAGGTTTTCAAAGTTTCATAATCTGATTTTTGAAAATTTTTCAAAATGGCTATATTTGTTGATACTAGTTTAGAAATATTCAAATCATCATTGTTTCATGAAGTCTGCATATAATCAATATTCAAATTCAAGTTATCTATCAAAATTATTTGATGTGCAGGAATCTGCTTTATGGCTGTTGAGGAATCAATCCACAACGGACAAATTGTGCATATCAAAAAGAACAATGGATACTAGATAGTGGATATTCTAGACACATGACTGGCAATCCAGATATACTGAATGATATTATATACAAAGATGGAGGACTGGTTAATTTTGGAGACAATTCAAAAGGATATGTGATTGGCATCGGCAAAATCGGTAATTCTAAAAATCCTACTATTACTAATGTTTTGCTAGTTAAGAATCTGAAACATAATTTGCTAAGTATAAGTCAACTATGCGATAAAGGATATAAAATTAAATTTAAAAAAGATAAATGTCACATTGAAGATAAAATTCAACCATTATATTTGAGGGAGTCAGGAAAAAGAATATTTATATTCTTAGTATGAAAATTTCAAATGATAACCTGTGTCTTTTGGCAAATACAAATGACCCTTGGATTTGGCATAAGAGATTTGGGCATTTGAATTTCAAACTCTTATCTAGATTGCCAATACATGATCTAATAAGAGGGCTTCCTAAAATGAATTTTAAAGTAGATAGTCTATGTGATGCTTGTCAATTAGGAAAACTTAGAAAAAGTTATTTTAAATTAAAAGATATGATTTCAACTTCAAAACCTATTGAATTACTTCACCTTGATTTATTTGGTCCATCTCAAATTCTGTCAATAAATCATAGTAAATATGTTTTTGTAATTGTAGATGATAATTCTAGATTTACATGGACAATATTTTTGAAACATAAAAGTGATACTTTTGAATGTTTTAAGACCTTTTCAAAAAGAATTAAAAATCATTTTTCTTTACAAATTATAACAATTCGAAGTGATCACGGTGGTGAATTTGAAAATGAAAAGTTTGAGGAATTCTGCAATAAAAAGGGAATAACTCATAATTTTTCATTTCCAAGAACTCCACAACAAAATGGAGTAGTAGAAAGTAAAAATAGGTCGATTCAAGAGTATGCGAGAACTATGCTTTTAGATAATAATTTACCAAAGAATTTTTGGGCAGAAGCAGTTGCTACCGTCTGTTATATTTTAAATAGAATTTTAATTAGACCTTTAACTGATAAGACATCTTATGAACTTCTTTATTCAAAGTAACCTAAGTTATCTTATTTCAGAATTTTTGGAAGTAAATGCTTTATTTTAAATACAAAAGATAATTTAGATAAATTTGATCCTAAATCCGACAAAGGAATCTTTATCGGATACTCTAATAGAAGTAAAGCATACAGATTGTTTAATTTAAAAACTAACACCATTGAAGAAACAATGCATGTTTCATTTGATGAAAATTTCAAAAAATTTGAAGTTACAAATGACGAAGAGGATTTAATCACTCAAAACCAAGAATCAGTTGTAACTAATATTGAAATTAATCATCCTAATAAAAGGAGTAAACTTTTCAAAGATCATCCTATAGAAAATATACTGGAAGATATGCAATCTGTTGTTAAAACTAGAAATCAACTAAGTCAAATGAGTAATGTAGCTTTTATATCAACTATTGAACCCAAAAATCCAAAAGAAGCATCAACTGATGATTCATGGATTTTGGCTATGCAGGAAGAATTAAATCAATTTACTAGAAATGGTGTTTGGGAACTTGTTCCTAGACCTGAAAATAAAACTATAATTGGAACTGAATGGGTTTATAAAAATAAAATGAATGAACAAGGAGAGGTAGTTGGAAATAAAGCTCGATTAGTCACTCAAGGTTATTATCAAGAAGAAGGAATAGATTTTGATGAAACCTTTGCTCCCGTAGCAAGATTAGAAGCCATTAGAATTTTACTTGCTTTCGCAAGTCATAATAATTTTAAATTATTTCAAATGGATGTTAAAAGTGATTTTTAAATGGACCTGTAAAAGAATAAGTATATGTTGAACAACCACCACTTTTTGAAAACGATAAATTACCAAATCATGTTTACAAACTTAAGAAAGCTTTATATGGTCTGAAACAAGCTCCTAGAGCCTGGTATAATAGACTAAGATCTTATTTATTACAATCAAGTTTTGAAATTGGTAAAGTAGATAATACTCTTTTTATTAAAAGAAATAAAAATAACATTCAACTAGTACAAGTTTACGTAGATGATATCATTTTTGGATTAACTAATTTTGAAATGAATAAGAATTTTCTGAAATAATGACAAAAGAGTTTGAGATGAGTCATATGGGTGAATTAAATTTCTTTTTAGGATTACAAATAAAACAATTAGATAATGGTATCTTTATTAGTCAAGCAAAATATGCTAAAGACCTAATTAGTAAATTTGGTTTGACTGCTGCAAGTGGAAAACCCACTCCCATGGCAACCAATGTGTACCTTAGTAAAGAAGATCTCTCCAAAGATGTAGATCAAAAATTATATAGAGAAATGATTGGATCACTACTTTATATTACTGCTAGTAGACCTGATATCATGCATAGTGTTTGTCTCTGCGCCAGATATCAATCCCAACCTAAAGAGACTCACTTAAAAGCCGTAAAACGAATCATAAGATATGTTAAACACACATCCGATTATGGTTTATTTTACCCTAAAAATGATTCTTCTGACGTAATGTCTTACTGTGAAGCTGATTATGCTGGTTGTAAATCAGACCGATAAACTACAAGTGGGACTTGTCACTTTTTGGGGCATTCTCTGGTTTCCTTATTTAGAAAAAAGCAAAACACAGTTTCTTTATCAACAACTAAAGTAGAGTATATTTCTGTTGCTTTGGCTTGTTCTCAAGTAATATATATGCAACAAACTTTAAAAGATTATGGTTTAAATATCTCGAAATCACCAATTTATTGTGATAATACTAGTGTAATAAATTTATACAAAAATACTACTCATCATGCTCGAACTAAACATATTGATATCAGACATCATTTTCTCAGAGATAATATAAGTAAGGAAGTAGTTACTCTCGATTATATCAATTCTGAGAATCAAATTGCTGATATTTTAACAAAACCCTTAAATGAATCAATATTTACTAAATTAAGAAGAGAATTAGGTATTTGTTCAATAACTGAAATATAAAATATAAATATCTATTATAATAAATAATTAATACTAAAATAAATCAAATAGTAGAAATATAAAGGAGCATGTCGACATCCCCCATATACTAATGTCGACATACAACATTTTTTTTAAAAAAAAAAATTCCCACCAAAATTCAAAAAATTGGTTATATATTTTTCTTATTTTCGAATTTTTGATCATTCTCTCTGTTCTCTTTTTATTCTATCTTTTGAAACAAATAAAATCATGGCATCATCTTCCAAATCAAACATAAAATCAACATTTTCGTTCCCCTCTCCTACTTATGGTCCATTTCAACGTACTACTCGCGCTCGTGTAACAAAAATGGAGGAGTCTCTGAAGGATACACTTCAGATGATGACTGAAATTCAAGTGATTCAACTCCGTACGGCAAAGGAACAAGAGAGAAAAGGCAAGATTCTTAGGAATTTTCAAAAATTTCTAATGGATAATCAAGCCAACACTATCTTGATTGATGAAGATTCTTCACTCAATCAAGAACAAGAGGTCGGCCAAGAAGAAGAAGAAGAACCCATGGAAGAAGCACAAGCGGAGGATGACGACAAAGTTGTGTGCGTTGGAGAGTGTGTTTTGACAAAGATGGAAATCTTGTCGAACAATGTGGAAATTTCTGTTTCCGTTATACAATCTGTTCGATTCATAGATCTTCTATGTTCAAAAACACACATTAGTTTCTTCTCTTTCTTTACCTTTGTTGTTTATTTCTTCTTACATTTACAACGAAAATGTAAATATAAATATATGATCAATAAGTTGTGTTCTTTTAGGTGTTCCTCCCTATTAATAAATATAACTATATGGTTATCATATACTTAAAATAGTTAGTAGTTTAGGATTAGGATTATCTAAGTGTTGATTATTTATGATAACACTATCATTATAATCACATATCATAGGGTATTAGATTTAGAGGGACTTATATAGTTTGGAGTTATAAAGTTTAGAGTTGGTTTTTGTTGATGACAAAGGGGGAGAAGTATAAAATATGGTAGTTAGGCATAGATTAAGGGGGAGTTATTAGTTTTAGGGGGATTATTAGGATAGAAGTAAATTTTATAAACAAAGGTTGTCATCATCAAAAGGGGGAGATTGTTAGTCCATGAGATGAAGGTTTTGATGACAACAACCTTAGAATAGATTATAAAATATAAATACTAACATTATAAGTTTAGATATATATATGTATATACAGGATTTAACCATGCAGGTACCAAGAATGTAGACTGTACTGTGATGATTGCGACTTTTCGACGCTCGAAAACCGACATTAATACGTCCACTGTATCAACTGTCGAGCAATCGGATGCCGGAAAACCTTACCGTTAGGGTTTAAGAAGAAGAAAAGATAGAAGAAGAGAGAAAAAGATAGAACAGAACAGAAAGAAACTGCAGAACAATATCAGAATCTCACAATCGCAGCGGAACAACATATAATAGATAAATGAATAATCTTTAAACAAAGAACTATATCAGTTATTACATTACATCATATTACATTACATTACATCATCATAGTGTACAACAACAAACAACAAACAAACATCGGAAAAGAAATACTATATACTAGTGAATACGCCATGCCATCCATCTTGCCTCCAGCAACTCCTGAATTCCAGAACATCCTGATAACCTAACTTTAGACTGTCCGTGGGGAAATTGGTGGGCACCCAGAGTTTAGGAAGGAAAACAATAAAATCTGAGTCAGTCATGTGACTGGTGTGAGAACTTAAAATAGTTTATCTTTAAAAACAAACAACAGGATAATTTTTAAAATAGATTCGCAATGCTTTTTAGAAAATGAGAGTACCACAAGGCCTCCCGCACACACGCACACAATGCAAACGCAGAATCGGAGGAGATTTCTCCTTATGATAGTCAAAGATGCTTGATACGCATTAAAAAGAAACACTTGATATTATTACTAGTGCATAGTGTAGAAAACATTTCGAAAGTAAAGATATAAATCTTAGCCAGCATAGGCATTCCGCACTTATGCCTACTATAACTACCATCCAAATAGTGGGGCGCCACCCT
Source organism: Allium cepa (assembly GCA_030765085.1). NCBI lineage: Eukaryota > Viridiplantae > Streptophyta > Magnoliopsida > Asparagales > Amaryllidaceae > Allium > Allium cepa. Next base: position 922,230,393 of record CM060931.1, on the reverse strand, counting down.
AAGTGAATGATAGGTTCTACAACTAAAACCGTAAAAGATCGTATTGTTTCTTTGGATTTCCAACAAATGGTCAGGCCAAGGAACTTCCCATTGCCACATGGATACGCCTCTGGAAAGACGACCCGAGAACCTAACCGGATCTCTGCCAACACAAGGTCGGGTTACCCCTAACTGGGTAACTACTAACACGAATATGTGATCCCCCGATCGTAACCGATCTATATCCAAGGATCCTCGATTTCCAACAACCACAAAGTAATAAATTTGCAGCAACAACATAGGTTAAGTATCTGGGCTCCATACCATGATACCACCTCTATCCAGAAGGAATGACATACACTAAAGGGGCGCTATCCCCTAATAACCTTGCCGCATCCTTCCTGTTTTGACCATTTTCGGCTTGTGAGGTCCGACGAAGTCTCGTCCACAAAGCCACACTTTATATAAAAGCTGTGCTTTGATCATCAAATGCTCAAAAGCACTTCGTATGGCACATTACCAATTTGGGAATGTATCATTAGTAACCATCAACTACATAACCTTTAAGGGTGTTAAGCTAAGAGAATAAATTCTCCGCCACCAACGGAAATATATTTGATAGAAACCAGCTTTACATCTCAAACTGTAACGTCAGACACACATCCATATAAGTCCGTTCTGGGATCGAACGGAACCGAAGGCACTTACAAAGAAGTCCTTGCAATCCGGATATTCACTAATCACGACCGGACTTCCCATCACAAAGGGTAATAAATTTCTATATCGGAGATCAGCCGATGCAGAAATATTCGACGGTAATCCTTTCGTTTTCACAAATATCCGGTCTTCAACACCGGTCATCAATTGCAATTCATAATGACGTATCACATATTCGGAATGGGTTATACGACCCCAAGGTCCTTTCCCGGCTAACCCGAATAGTGAGCGCTTATTCAAAAATAAGTGTGGCATTAAAATTCAAGCAATCACAACAAATACCTATTTAAAGGTAAATACTGATAGTCGGATTATTTAAGTATCAATAGGCGTGTTCAACATCACCAAATTCCAAATAATTTCCCAAATTATTTACTTTCCAAAATATTTTTACTAGATATATAATTTCCACACTTCAACCATTTGAAAACAAATTTTCAAATCACTTTTCACCTTTACCACTTTTGAAAATAAATTTTAATCATTTTCCTTACGCGGAAATACTTTCATTTCAACATGGTTCATTTAAACCAATTAAATAAATCCTTAACGATTTACTTTATATTTACGTTTCAAATCCGTAAATTTATTCCCACACTTCAAAAATAAATCAATGTTTATTTTTAAACAAATTCCCCTTTCTTTTATAAATTTCATAGTGAATTTACAATTCCAAAATATCTATGAATATACGATTTCCAAATCGATTTCTAATATTCATTTTCAATTTATCTTTAAAACATAAAATCTCAAAATATTCATTTCACAATTGAAAACATTTCCATACTTATTTGATAATAATAAGTAATTCACAAATCCATTTATTTTCAACATTTGGAAAATATTCAATATACTTAAATCGAAATTAAGTATATATTTCATTCTTTAAGAAATCATTCTCTTAAACACATTTGTTTGGGCCAAAACGAATGTTGTGTAAAACATCGTTACGATAACCCAAAATCACTAGTATAGGGATTCGAACTTAAAAATAGATATATAAATCCCAATACTAAATAAAACATTTTCTCTCGAAAATCATTTACTATAACAACAGTGTTATAGTCCACCATTTCCTTCTATTTCTCGAAACGTCTATTTCAACAATGAATGTTGAAATCTATGTATTCGATACTTAATGCATTTTAAAACGTCTTTAAAACCATTAACTTCTTTTCATAATATCCCTTCCCCAAAAACATATTCGTTTTATCCAATAATATATTCACTGTCCAAAATCGTGAATAAAATTCACTAACCAAATTCAATATTTTCTACTCATTTTATTTCAAGAATTTATCCGCTATCCAAAATCGCGAATTTATTTCCTTTTATAAACTTCTATATTCAATTTATCAAATTCAATTGATTTTGAATTTATAAACAACGTTTATAAATTCACACACACACACACACACACACACACATATATATATATATATATATATTCATTTCATAAAACTTCAACTTATGAAAATCACTTGTATTTACCAATTCAATTTATAACTCAATATTTTATACCAAAATTCTAATTTATAAGTTAATTACTTATAAATTTTTTATTTTACGAAAATTTATTTATTTTAAAATTTCACAATTTATAAATCTATAAATTTCATTCACTTATGAAATCCATTTATACTTCTTTTTAACACTTATAAAACTCGTTTTATAATTCCTGTATTTTTAATTTATAAATATTAATTCAAAAATTCATTTATACTTCTTTTATATACACCGTTTATAATAATTCAAAAATCTCAATTTAAATAAACCAATCCTTTTAATAATTTACAAAACGTTATTTAAAACTTATATAACCCCAAAATCATAATTAAGTACTATTTTCCAAAAATATAACTTTTATAATAATAAAAATTATAACGTTTATTTATTTAACAATTCAAAATTTTATAAAACGTATACTTTCTAAAATCACTTTAAAATTCTTTTAAAAATCAAAAATCATTATTTTAAAACTCCAAAAATGGATCCGATGATGCAACAACACCAAATAGTCAATAACGACATCCAAATATCATATATCGATATGATAATCAACAAATATCACAATATTTGTAAATAAATCAATATAGTTGAGGAATCCAGTTGGATCCCTCCAACCTGTTTCCCTACATCCAAAGATAATAGCACAATACCAATTCTGTTCCAGTACGGAATTATCGCGGTATATGGGATTTATAAAATATTATCTGCTTAATAGACGGCGCAATAGGGTCTCATCCGCTATATAATGCGGAAAATCAACTCCAAGTACATAAATAATACCAATTTCACTATACGGTGAAATATTCGCGGCATATGTTTTTAATAAATAACCTCCGCTTACTAACGGCGCATAATGTCTATTTTAAAAATCAATAGATAACAATCATCATTCAACATACAATTAATAATTTTAAATCTAACTATTTAAAATTTAAATTGAAACAATTCGATTGAGTGAGAAGTTCTCACCTTGATTTCAATTTAGTTTCCACGTTTATTTCGAATAAAATTAAACGGACGTTTAATTTTACCCAAAATTTTCACTAGCTCCAAACGACTCCAATCTAGTTCCATAGCGTAGTATTCGTCTATACGGTTCCAACGCAACTGCTTTCATGCGTTTTCGACCTCGTATGAAGAAGTTACATCATTTTAAAATTTATAGAAATTTTTATATAGATTAATTTACAATTAAATCTAAATCTTCAAACCCTAATGCATCTCGGCCACTCGTTCCACTAAAGAAAATCTGGGCCGCAACTTGATGCTTCTCCTTCCCAAACATGCGTACGCGGCCGTGAACCCATCTCGTTCGAAAACCCTAAATTTTTGAGCCAATTCTGTTCGACTTCGCTCCGATCAGGTACCACCAACTCCTTCGTCGTTGTGAATGCCACCAACGCCTGGAAGCTTGCGAAGCTCGACCACCACCACGAACTAGAAACGAGGTGCGAACGGCAGCACTTCCAAGGGTGATTGCCGCTGATCCGCTCCACTTCAAACGATCTCCACCGTTGGATGTGGAGATCTCGTTACACTCTACAATATTGCAGTTGGAAGTTTATCGAATTAACTTGTGGATTTGAAGAAATTAAGGGAATAACTCAGGAGATTTTCGGCCACTGGTAGATGGAGGTGGCGGCTGTAATATTATGGCTAGGGTTTTTGAGTTGTTTGCAAAGTTGAAGTTGTGAAGGCCTTTTATAGAAAAATAGTCAAACACTATTCACCAAAAATTTTCCGAACTCCAAACGAAGCGTGCCGATTGGCGTTTCTAAGGTTTACCCCGTGTTCCGAACACAATGGAATGTGTTTCAGTGGCTAATTCGATCATCTGTGCGAGTTATGGCAATAAACGATAAATTTTAAATTAAATCGATTTAAACCAAATCCTATGCGTTTTGGCTTGCCCCGGACAAACGGTAAATCCGGTTGACACGAAATTTGAAACCCTACAATAATATCACCTTACGGATCCGATGAAACTAGTTTCGTCGAAATCCGAGACTATTTGAAAAATGACTATTTTAACTCGCTAAATTAATATTAAAACAATTTCGATGCGTTTCGAGCTGCCACGGTCAAACGAAAACTCTGATTGCTATGAAAATTGAAATTCGATAATAACAAACTATTACGGATCCAATGGAACTAATTTCGTCCAATTCTGAGACTATTGAAAAATGGCTAATTTCACTAGTCGATTAAATATTAAAATATTCAATTTTCATAAATCAACTTTAAATTCGATTTTAAAAGTTCTATAACGTCTCTATAACTTCAATATGATTAAATAAAATTTTACAAATCAATATTTAATCATATTTAACCCAATTTTCAATTACTTCTGTATTTTCACTTATTAAATTATCGATTTAATTATGCAATTAAATTCAATTATTCGAAATAAAATTTATTCGAATTATAAATTTCACTTATTATATTTAAATTCAATTAAATATTCATATTTTAATTAACAAAAATTCTGGGTCGTTACATGTACAGTATAGGGATTCGAGATATCAAGACTGAAGACTCATGAGTATCAAGATTATCAAGAGTTCAAGAATTCAAGTAATTTATTCTTTAATTAGAAAATTTTGTTAAAACTACTAGAAAAGCACTGGCATCTTAAAATCCAATTTATTCGTGTAATGGAATCCACTTCGAGCCTGTTAAAGGGATGGAACCCTGAGTAGGATGGAACCTACGAAAAATCTAGTGGAAAATTGTTTTGTATCCGCTAACCTTTTATTCAAAATGAATTTTTTTCAAAATTATATCTTGTTTTCAGAACGATTTCAAAACCTTCCTTTTAAAAGCATCAAAAACATCTATCCTGATTTTAAATAATTTTAGCCTCAAAATCATCTTTAATTTCAAAGTCAAATTACTCCTGATTTTAAACTATCTTTTAATATAATATATTTAACTTTTAAAATATTTATACTTAGATTTAAATATAAAATTATAGTTAAATTCTATATATATTTACTTATGAATTTTAACTATAGTCAAGTATATTTATAGTTTAAAATAATTTTAATATAAGATAAAGGTTATTTTCAAAGAAAATCAAATCATTAAAAAATGCTTTGGGATGTCGACATACTCATGGTGACCATGTCGAATGGTGTCAGTTGAGTTCAAAATTTCAATTTCAAAAGAAGTGTCTATTCGCCATAACTCTTCACGAATGGACATGACTGTTGTTCTACTATAAATAGGGGTCAGTTTCAACGAAGTTTACATCAGATTTTCTGGGTTTTCACTCCTCTTCTTCTTCCACTTTTCTTAATAAAAATTCTTATCATTACTCTGCCGAAATCTACATTGAATTGAACTCGATCATTCCTAGTTTGATTCTCTATCACTATCTCAATAAGATCCTCAGTGTTATTCAGAGTTATAGGGCTTTTGTAATCAACTTAGCGAGAAAAAGTGTGATTGTAGCCTTGAAAATCAATCAAGCGTGATAAGGTGTGATTGTAGCCTTGGGAAATCAATTGGGTGAACTTGTTGCCCGTAAAATCAAGTGGGTGAACTTGTAGCCCGGAAAATCAAGTATCTCTACCAAGAGGATTGTTATTCTGGAGGGTGTACCTCATAGCCTTGAAATCAAGGGTGTACTATAAAGATTGCTTTTGAAAGGAAATCCGTACTTGTGTTGCGGGACTGGATGTAGGGTAACTCCGAACCAGTATAAAATCCGGTGTGTTCTTTCCTTTACTGCTTTTTATTTTATTTCTGCATCTGTGTTTGTTTCTGTGATCATATCTGTGTCTGTATGTTGCACACATCTGTGTTTAAATTAACATAAACTCAAAAAGATTTAGTAATTCTTTATAAACACTATTCACACCCCCTCTAGCGTTAATCCTAGCCTTAAGATCCGTAATCCGCATTTCTCACACTCGATCGGGGGAATGACCCAACTTGGCCCGCTATAGCTCCTGTTTTAGCCACATCAAGCTGAATCACGAAATTCAGGGTTATGTAAATACCATATAGAATCGTTGCCAAACCATCCTACTTCATTATGGAATCTCCACCACGTACACAGTTGTTAAAGTGGTTTTTGGTATTGGCAAAGAGTATGACAATTTTCAATCCCGGTCTCTTTAACAACCAAATGCTAATTTCACACCATGGTCATTTCTTTTCAAATAGTTCATATTTCATATCAAAATATCATATTCATTTTAAAAACATATAAATTCGATATCATTATTCACTTTAGATAAATATTCATTTCCATAATCGTAACACTTTCAAAATTATAACACTTTCGAAATCATAACACTTTTGAAATCATAACACTTTCGACTTAAATGGTTTAGATATTGAAAATAGTATATATATATATATATTAAAATATTTATTAATTAAAATAGTTCATAAATTAAAATAATATATATATAATAAAAATACTTTATATAATAAAATTAGTGTCCTCCAATTTCACATTTCAATTCAAATCAGCTTAAATTCCAAAATTCAATTTAATCAGTACTAGTTCAACAATTTCAATTTTAAAAGGTTAAAGATTCTATTCGAATTCTCAATAATCCATTTCAATTTATATCAATTTCAAATCCAATTTTGAACTATCACTTTACTTCCAATAAGATTCAAAGTTTAAATATTCAAACATTTACAATAAGTTTCATTTATACTTAATTTCAGTTCTATTAAAACTGGAAAATATCCACTTAATCATTTTAATAACAATTGAATAAAATCTCAATTTATAAATTTAAATCAATATTAAATATTCAGTCCCAATTTCATTTAAAGTTGAGAATATTCATTTAATCACTTTCATCAAATCAAGTTATAAATCATACCTTTCAAATCTCAAAATTAATAAGTTCAAGCAAATTCTTATATAAATTCAATCACTAACCAATTTAAATTTCAAGTCAATTTTACTTTATTTTTTTCCAACCTCTATTTGTCTAAAGTTATTTCAACAATCTATTTAAAATATTAATGTAAAATTTTAAATAAATAGTTAATCATATTATATACTAATTAAATTAAATTTTATTTAAACAATTTATATTAAATTAAATCTTATTAATAGATCTATTTTAAATCTTATTTTATATATTTTAAGCATAATAAAAATTATCAGTGAATTTTTTTTAAACTTATATTTTCAGAACTAACTTGTAAATTTTAAATTTCCAAACATATAATTTAAAAATCTAATTTTACAAAATAAAATATCTTTATATTGTATTTAAAAATCAATATTTAATAAAATCCAAATATTTCCTTCCAAAACTACAAACACCATCTTTCAAAATAGGCCAACGGTGTCAGTATATAATTTTCTATCCTATGGTCAAGTGATACGGATATTTACCATTTCAATCAGCAAATTCAATATTTACGGGTGTATATCATTTCAACCTGCAATTCCAAAATTTAAAATCAATGAAAATGTGGACAGAACGCAACAGAAGAATTTTTGAGCAGAAAATGGTGAATGCTAATATCCTATTTAGTCTTTTACATAAGAGGATTTGCAAGAGAGTTGGAAGGTTGAGGTGATTTTTGCAGAGATGTAGGAGTTTGTAGAGGTTATGTTGATTAAGCTTTGTATTTCTTTCAATTTTGTATCATTTTATTTCTCTTCGATGATGGAATGTATCAGCAAGAATATCTTTTTGTACATTAATGAAGTATATGAATATATTGGACAGGGCTCCCTTATCCTATTGCTTTTCAAAAAATCGCTTGGGTTTATCATTTCAACCCATAATGATTTTCTCCTAATCTATAATATCATTCGTAATGTATCATTTCAACCCATAGGGAATTTTAAACTACAAGCAACTTGCAGAGTGAGGACAAATATGATAAAAATATAACATATCAATAACACGCATATATCATCAATGATAAATAAAAAATATATACAACAGAATATGGTGTCATATATCATAGGTGAACAAGTGCAGGTAATTACATATCATCTTTAATAATTAAATAACTAAAAATTCAAATTTAATATCATATTTTAATTGTCGTTTCAAGTGAAATCAATTTTACTAAATATAAGAATGTTAATCTTGAGTAATTGCTCACCTTTCAAGGCTAGAGAAATTCGATAGCGAAATGAGCTGCGAATCCGAGCAACAAATTCCAAAGTAAAGTAACGATGAACACGAATTTTGATGATCAAAGCAAAGCTGGTAGTTTGGAATTGATGGAAGAAATAATCAAACTAGTTTAATGGGGACAAAATAAATTTAAATATCTAAAATTTACTAATATAGAAATCTTTATATTATATATATTTATTTTAAAAAATCAATATTCAGTTTGAAATACATGTCAAAACCATTTCTTTATATCTATTAATATCAATATTTAATTCAAATCTATATACAGAAATAAAATCTACATGTATTATATTACAACATCATTAATTGGTTTAAAACATATATTTTAAATTAAAACATATATTTACTTTAATTAAAATTCAATATTAAATTTTGACACGCACATAAAAAAATCTACATGTATATACTCCAAAAATCCAAAACATATATATACGTATATATTTTAAAATCAAGGCTAACATATACATATATGCTTTAAACATCAATATTATTATAACATATATAAAATCTGACATATAATATAACTTACGTAAATCTATATATATAGAACAGAATATATAAAACTTATACCTACAAACAACTTATATATCCATATACATATACTTAAAATCAATATTCAATTTGAATTACATGTCAAAATAATCATGACATGTATATTCAATAGATCATCTAACTTATATATACTTCTATATTAAGCATTATAACCAACAAATCTTATGTATAAACTGATATATAAACAAAATAGCACTACTTCTTAAAATGCAATAGTACAATCAAGGCACGCATAACATATATATATATATATATATATATATATATATATATATATAATATGATGGGGAGAGAAGCCTGAGAGGAGTAGGCGGTTGATATGGGGACATTCGACAGTTGTCGCGTGGAGGAGGACAGGCGGCCATATGGAAGCAGTTGCATGTGATCTGGTCAATGGCGTGGCTGTGGGAAGCATGGAAGGCTTGGGTTGGTTGCCACGCTGACTAGGTTCGAAGGAGGATGACAAGGCTAAGTTGCTCGATGGAGGAAGCACTGAAAATATAGGGGACTTCGCTACATGGGTGAGGGAGGCAGACTGGTGGTTTGCTGATTCACAGTTGGTGTAAGGTGGCTGTTGTTTTTCTTCTACGCAGCTATGGTTCTAGTAGCTAGAGGCTGCTTCGGCCATATTATATATCATCTTATAAATTTATTTTTCTATAAAGTAGAGAAGCACGGTATTGAGGCTCGAGTGGAAGGGCAAGGTCGGTCGCGTTAGGCTACCGTGTGGCTGCCCGCGGCTGTGCAGATCTAGGAGGCGGAGGGGAGGAGATGATGGCCGGTTGTTGAGTTGCTTTGGCGGCAAGGGAAGGCTCGGCTTGCGGTATGGAGGAGCGATGCTCGAGGATTGCGGTCAGGTCCGTCGAGGCCGATGGTGGCTAAAGGCCGAGTGAGAGGGGATGTCAGGGGATGTAGGCTTTGTTGAAGTAAGGAATGGGTTTGGGTGGTTTGAAGATTGATGGCGTGGGCTCGTTGAACTACAGGCGGGTATGTGGGTGGTGAACTGGGAAGTGAAAAGCTGGTGTAGGCGTCGTTGTTGTGAAGCGTTTGATCGGGAATGGAGTGGGGAATCGGCAATCGAGCTTTGGTGGTAGAGGCGCATGTGTTTGCTGTAGGAGACGAGTAGCTTCTCAAAATGAATGCAAACTTATATTGAGTTATATACATTTTTTTTCTTCGAATAAACCCAAAATGAAAGGGAAAAAAATAAAACGAACCAGATTATAAAGTAAAATAGGAGCAACCAAGAGTCAAACGTTGAATTCAATATTCATTTTACACAATAGAAGTTGAATGGACAAGAGAAAACAAAAAGGTGCAAATACGATACCGATGTGACAAGCTGTTTTGTTGTTTCCGTCGCGTACCGGACATTGAATTATAGGAATGAATATACTACAGAAATCAATGTGATGAGACAAACAGAATGGTACACAGATATCAACGATACGATCAAGTTATAAAAATTCGATTTTTCGCTGCCGGAAATGCTGCTAAAATGCCGAAAATAAGATAAATGGGGCTAGAGAAGTCCAAATTTGACGAAACAAAATATGTTGTCTCACTCAAAAAATGGAAAACATTTTTTTAGATAAAAATATTCAAATTTTAAACATATTTTATTTTCATCTAATTTCAACTGATGTAATATTGCATTAGAAATTACACAGCTGAATTAGCTTTCATATTTTTCAATAAAATATTACCATTTGCTATGTTTAAATGGATACATAACAAATATCAAAATTTCATTTCAAAATTTAATTATTTAATTTTTTTTATGAAAAATTCAGCAAATTACGTTATAAAAACCATTAAAATTTACGAGTCGTTATATATAACTTAGTTAAATTTGGTAAGAATTGGTTAATTTTTATAAAATTTTAGTTAATCTAGTTAAATTTGTATAAAACTTGATAACGTAGTTAAATTTTATAAAAATTAGTTAATTTTTGAAAAAACAGTTAGCTTATTTAATTATTATAAAACTTAATTAACTTAGTTAGTTATTTTAAACTTAGTTAAGTTGTTATTATTATTATTATTATATTATTATGAAATTATTTTATTACAAATATTATTATTATATTATTATTATATTCTTCTTTTAAATTTAGTTAATTTTTATAAAACTTAGTTAACTTAGTTACTTTCTATAAAAATTAGTTTATTTTTGTAAAACGCAATCAATTTTTATTACAATTATAAATTGATCTTGAATATGGAGATTTGGGATGAATTAAAAATGGGTTATAATTTCAAATATGGCAATTTAAATGGATTTAGATAAATAGTAATTCAATATTTGAAATTGGGATAATTTGTGAATCTCGTGTTAATGGATATGAAAATGGTTTCTAAACTTTATTTATAGTTTAGTTGGATTATAATTTTAAAATTGGACTTGTGAATGGGATTCTAAAATCAATAAGTTAAAACTGGAATTTATATTAATTTAATAATGGAATTTAATATATAATGATAATGTAAATAACCAGCTTTTGATTTGAAATGAATTCGAATGATTTCTAATGTGAATATAAATTCTATATGATTTATAATTAAGTTAGTAAAGTTTTAAAATCGAAATTTTAAATGATTTCGATGATTTTGAAAAATCGCTCGATTTAGTCGACGAGTTAAAATAGCATTCTAGGGCACAATCTCGGAATACGACGAAACTAGTTCCACTGGATCCGTAATAGTTAATTATTGTCGGATTTGAAATTTCGTAGCGTTTGGAGTTACAGTTTGTTTATATGGGTGAGATACGCGTTGAAATTAAAATTGAAAACTTAATATATAAACCTGATTCAAAAAGCTAACTTCATACATGCGATCAAATCAGCCTCCTAAACACGTTCTATTGTGTTTGGAATACGGGTAAAACCTTATAAATGTCTGTCGGCATGTTTCAATTGGAATTCGTTTGATAAGTTAAGTAATTTGTGATAACATTATTAAATTAATATGTAAACCTATATACATATGGTGCTTCAACAGTAAAACCTAAGCTCATATTCACGGCCGCCACTAAGGTTATTTCAATGGCCTAATTTCTTCAACCTATTCCCTCAAATTCTACTTATACATCGACTTTCGTCGAATATCATCAACTGGAAAGATGGAGATCTCACTGAGACGAGTAAATCCAACGGTCAAGATCGTGTATAGCGTAATGGATCGACAAATTTTCGACCTCGAAGGCCGACCGTTCGAACTTGGTTTTTGCGACGACGGCAGCACCGAGCATCACGTGGCTACCGACGTGGGTACAGCATCAGTAGGCAGAGGCAAGGGGGTTCCTGATTGTGCTGTCGATCAACGTGGTGGTCGCATACTGGAGGGACGAGGCAGCAATCTTGGGTTCAAGTGGAACTAGACGCGCGATGTAGAAGAAGCATGCGAACGGCTTTGGTTTGTTTTAAGTGCGGCCGAGATTTTGTTTTGGTAAAAAAATGAATTGTTTTGTAAATTATATTAAAACCTTTAAAAATTCATATCTCTTGCATGCGTGGTCAGAATTCGAGGAAACATGAAGCACCGAAATCGCAGCGACGGGATCAACGCTGCAGTGCAGATCTAGAGGCGTTTGGAGCAAGCGAGAATTTTATATTAAATCGACCGGCTCGATTTAATTTCAAATCGAACGTCAACGCAAGGTGAATTAATCTCACTCCCATCTGGATTACCATAATAAATTTTGAATAGTAAAAATTTAAATGATTGGTTGATTGATTGAATGTGATTATTATTATCAGTCTGGATATGATACCATATATAGTAGAGTGTGTGTGTATGTATGTATATTGGAGTGATTGATATTCCCGCATTATATAGCGGATGGTACCCTATACTCCCCGCATAATAGTGGAGGACCCTTTATACCACGATGCCCTCCTCGAAGTGAGATTTGGTTTTTTATTGTTGTGTTAACATCTGTGGATGCAGGAAAACAGGTTGTAGGGATTCAACTGGATTCCTCAAAATATTTAAATTATTTTCATAATCTGTGATATGTTCATTTGATATCCTGTGACAGATTATAGTGGAAATTTAAGTTATTCGATGCTATGGTTTGGATGAATATTTTTGGTATTTTAAAATATGGAAGTATATAGAATTGGGTGCTTAAAGGAAATGGAAAGAGAATTTTGGCCTAAGGAATGAAATTGATGTTTCAGATATAAATAAGGAAATTAAATCATAATAAAGGGTGAAATTGGTGTTAATGGATTTTGGAAATGTTTTCGGATAAATCGAGAGATAAATTTTAAAGGGAATTTGATTCAGGAAATCAGTTTGAAATCGATTAAGTGTTTGGAAACTGGAATTTAAAGGAAGATGAGTAATGAAAATTAGTCAACTGGGTTTATAAATGAAGTGGAATATCTATCTGTGGATAAATTTGAAAGTATAGATTCACGGTGTGAATTTATAAGAAAAGGCAATTCGTTTTAAAAATAAAAAGGTGATGTTATTTTAAAAATTGGAAGGTGCATTTCCTGAAAAGCTAAGTATATTTTTCAAAAGAAGATTTATAAGTATAACTTTAAGGTTCTAAAATTGTTTTAAAAGAATGTTTCAGAGAAATTTATTATTTTTAATTGTTTTAGAATTTTAAAGTAAATATTATTCAAATTAATTTCAGTAGTAATTATTTTAAAGATCAAATTAGTATTATGTTTTCAAAGAAAATTTTTCTAATATTTATACTTTATACAAAAAAATTATTTTAAAAATAGTTTGTAGCTTAGTTTTACTTGGAAAATGTTATTATAGAATTTCATAACTTATATTTTGAGTAAATTTAAGCGATTTTATTTCAAAGGTTTTAAGAGTATGTTTTTGTATAATTTATTTAAATTAATAAAATCTAATTTTAATAAGACTGGGTGTTTTTTAGTGGCAATAAAATAATTGGTTAAGTTGATTGATTATTTGATAGTTAAATAACCGACTATCAAATCTGAAAATAAATATAACTTTGGAAATATCTAGGAGAGGTATGAGAATTATATGGTACAGTTACCGTCCGAGGTGCTATACTGTACGTATAAACTCGTTCGTTATTTTAAGACATTTATAAGGAAATCCATCCACTAACGGTTAGGAGGTGAACTCTGATCTTATTTTTGTCTGTGTATTTTCTAAAGAACCGGGGTTGAGTTTACCGGGAAATAGCGAACGTTGTTTCAAAGAGACCGTGATCGGATTTGTGATCCGGAAACCACTTCGATCCAACGAGTACGTTTTCATGATGAATAATAGAGCTTGGAGTCGAAGATGGAGTAGTGAAGTGCAAGGACTAATCGCTACTAATCCTGAGGGTGATTCCAAAATGGATGTAGTAGGAGTAGTGCCTTCGGTTTCGTTCGGACCCGGAACGGACTTGTATAGATGAATGTTTTCAAAACATCATTAGAAGGACGATGAGCATTCTAAGTGAGATGTGTTCTAAAAAGGTGACGCTTAGCCTCGAGCCTCATCAAATGGGAATGACTGAAAATCAGGGGTTATGCAGTAAGTCTATGTGGCTAGCAACCAATTAGGGTAAGATCATCCCTGTCTAGATGTCTCTTTTTATTCAGCTGTGTGGGAAGTTGCTGATCATAATCGTAGGGTGATCTTATTCGAACTATCCAGTAAGGGGTAGCTCTGGTCTTGTGTTACAGGGAATCGGGAGGGATCGTCGGTATGCTGATGTGGACGAGGTACCATGACAGTTGGTACCCCAGTGCCTAGTCATTAATCGAAAATTCATTCTCCCTACGTGCCCTTTACGATTTTGATTGTAGAGCCTAGTATTGCTGGAATTTAATGAATGTAACAATTTTGGCTATTTGAATAATTATTTGTACTTAGACACTATTATAACATCGGAGGATTTTGATAAGAAATGTTTTGATTATCGTAAGGCAAAACCCCGACATGTTTATTTTTGGCGTGGTCTTACGATATACCATTTGATTTTTAAAGGGTTTTTGAAACTTTAATAATTCAATCAAGTGTATTTTCTCATGCTGGTTTTCCAGACTGATTCGGATATTATTTTATTACAATGCTCGGGTCAGACCGAGTATTATAAATACATGATAGGATGCTGGGGAGCTCTGGAGACGAGCTGGATGGCGAGACGTATCACATGTACTTGATGTATATTCCGCTATGCAGTATAAGCTATGTATTCAGTTTGTGGGGACAAGTTAATATCATTGTCCAGTATTTTGCTATCGATTGTGTTGTACTCTAATGAATGGATAAAACAGATATAGTTCTTTTTGTATAAAGATCAGTCATTTATCTATTATATATTGTTCCGCTGTGATTGTGAGATTCTGATGTTCTTTTATTTTCTGTTCTTCTACCTCCTTCTTTCTTTCCCTCAGCAATCTGACTTTTTCGACATTCGATCATCAGCATATTACACAGTGGCATATTTGTGTCAAATTTTCGGGGATCATGAATGGTGGGTTGTCACATGTGGTATCAGAGCTTAGGTTTGCAATACCCTAGGCTTTAGTGGGGGAATTACTCATTTGAGATAGAGTCGGTAAACCTCTGGAATGAGTTTGAGTGTAATAATAGATATGAGAGCGTAATTATTAGTGAATATAGAAATTGTTTTTATATTGTGTTGACTTATCGGTTGAGTGTTTATGAATTCTGGTCGGTATGGGAAGTACAACCATATCGATAGGGGTTTCTAAACTCTTAAACAAGGTAAACTGACATAGTATTGTTCTAAAGTGGGTAAATGAAATAAGTTTACGCAAAATTATATTTTGATATAAAAATAATAATTTTCTGAAATTATTATATTTATTTGGATGTTTGATTGTTAATATTATAATCAAATAAGAATCTAAAAATTTGAAATGGTCTATAATCATAACCAAAATTTGATTTAAACCAGAATTCAAAATCTCGGATATTTTGGAAAAAAATGTTTCTAAGATGAATCTGAACAAAAAGTTTGGGAATTTTTAAATCTTGGAAATTTTGGAAATGCTTTCCAAAGTGTTTGAAGGAAATAATGGAATATTATTTTGGGAAATGTTTTTGAATAGAAATTGTTTTGAAATAAATTTTTGAAGTAAGGAAGCACTGAACTCACTTCAGTCCCTGGAAAATAATCCTAGTGATGATGGCCACATCATTAATATTCATTTTCGAGTTTCTAAGTGATGGATTGCTACTGGGGTGATTTGGTATAATTGTTTGTTTGGACATGTTTGATATACAAATTTGTTTTAGAAATTTCAGAAAGGAAATTGTTT
Organism: Allium cepa; assembly: GCA_030765085.1. Classification (NCBI taxonomy): domain Eukaryota; kingdom Viridiplantae; phylum Streptophyta; class Magnoliopsida; order Asparagales; family Amaryllidaceae; genus Allium; species Allium cepa. The sequence goes on along the minus strand of CM060931.1, from coordinate 922,214,222 downwards.
TGGAAAAACCAAGTTGTTTTTGGAATATGGAGGTATGATTTTATATACCAAGTGGGCATGAGATATTTATAATTTCAAAACGGTTTTGAAATAAAACCGGGTAATTGAATTCTAGGAATTCTATTTTAAAATGAGGTGAAGAGTCAAGGGGGAATCAGTATTTAATTTATAGAGTAAAGTTGATTTAATTAAGAAATGAAATTGAAATTTTAATCCTGGAGTTAAAATTTAACTTGAGTAAATAAAAATGGATAAGATATATTGGAATTTAACTTAAGATAAGTTTAATAAAATAAAATTGGATTTGGATTTGGATTAAATTGGATATTAAATGGGAAGGTAGGATAATGAATAAGCAAAAGTATAATTATTGAATAGGATGAATACACTTAAGCCCTTATGTGAAATAAATAATCCAAAATTATGGATATAAGATGTAAAAGGGACTCAAATGAGAAATATAAGATTTTAAGTAAACAAATTTTTGAACTTATAAATTGGGAGATGAAATAATAAATCAAGATGAAGATGGTTTGGTAATTAGGTAAAAGGATTAGGAAATCTAAAATTAGAAATTCTAAATAGAGAGTAAACTGGACTTGGGTAAGTTGTATAAATCTAAATGGTAAATTATTTATATAACTATATGTTATAAATATTTAATGTGGATAAACTTAAGTGGAAATTAAAGAAATTATGAATAGATAAGTTTATATAACTATTTAAACTGAAAAGTGAAAAAGCATGACCAAAATTAAATGGTTTGAGCTTCAAATAAATCCAGTTTGGGTATAGAATAATTGAAATGGCGATGTTATTAATAAAATAAATACAGGGATGAATTGAGAAGGTGAAGTAAAATTTAAAATGGATTGAGTGAGCAAACTAATTGAATTAAAATTAGTAAACAGGTTAGAATTTGATTGGATGAGAATCAAATTAAAATAGAATTATTATGGAGTTGAAATAACTTAAGTAAATTGTGAAATGGTTGTTGTCGACCTTTATGAAATGGTTTTGAATGAAACTTGTTTGGATAATGAAATTAAAATGCAAGTGAAGGGATTTAAATTAATATGTAATGAAGTGAGGATGTATGGGTTGTGAATAGTTTAGAATGGAATAAAATTAATATAAATTGAGTTGAAATTAATTTAAAATGGTTATAAGCTTAAGTAATTGTTATGTGCTTTAATAACATCAAATTTGCATAGAAAATCAATCATTTGGTTGTAAACGAAAGTAAATAAAATTGGTATTTGAATCAATTGGAATGGATTGAAATTTAATAAGTGAATTGCATATAAATGAAAGTGAATCATGAATGTGATGCAAATAAATAAATTTGGAATTTGGAAAAAGGTGAAATTATATAAGGCACATATAAATCATATTGGAGTGAATATGAGTTTGTTCGTTATGAATTGAGTATAGTAAAATTTGGTTGTAAATCATTTCGGGTGGAATAATATGATATATAAAATCCATAAAAAGGAATTAAATTAGTGTTGAAACCTTTTAATTGTTGTGAATATGTAATTGACATTTGGGATGTGAAGTTTATATTTTTGGCTAATTGGTGAGCGAAATGTTGTTAAAATTTCATATTGTTGAAAAAATAATATAGCTTGCATTGCTTAGGAAATTCATGTGTTGTAGTTGTTTAGAAGAGTAAAATGTGGTAAACTTCTTTTCGTGGTCCTTACATGTTTAAATTGAGTAAGTATAGGTACTAAGGCAATCTGATAGAATTTGGAGCGCATAAATGCATATGAAATAAGTCGCTCGCTTAAAAATGCTAAATAAAAGGTATGCCTACACAATAAAATTAAGTAATGATAGTATATTGTCATATATTTTGCTTTCTAACCGTGTGGGTCGATGTATATATTTTTATCATATTTGTGATATTATAAAATGCTCTCCGTACAAAGGAGACGCTGTCAAAATTTTTTGAAAATTTTGGGAGTTAGAATTTTTTTGGAAAGTTTTGAAAATTTTGGTTAACTAGAAAGTTGATTTTTGGAACGATGTTAGAAATCAAAATTTTGAGTTGAAAATGAAGGCTAATGGTTTGGATTAAACTAAAGGGTTTTGAGAAGTGAATGTAAGTTTTACTTAAGTGGATTTTGGGTAAGTTAGTGAGTTTGGAAGCATTTTCCTTCATTAGCAAATTTCGGGGACGAAATTTTTATAAGGGGGGAGGAATATACCGACCCAAAATTTTGGTTGTATTTTGAACATTTAATTTATTTTAAATGTTGAATTTGGATTACAAATTGATCTTGAATATAGGGATTGAGATGAATTGATAAAAATGGGTAATAATTTCAAATATGGCAATTTAATGGGATTTGGATAAATAGTAATTTAATATTTGAAATTGGGATAATTTGTGAATTGGGTGTAAATGGATACAAAATGGTTTCTAAAATTTATTTACAGTCAAGTTGGATTAGAATTTTGAAATTGGACTTGTGAATGGGATTTTAAAATCGATGAGTTAAAACTGGAATTTATATTAATTTAATAATGGAATTTAATATATAGTAATAATATAAATAACCAGCTTTTGATTTAAAATGAATTCGAATGATTTATAATGCGAATATAAATTCTATATGATTATAATTAATTAGTAAAGTTTTAAAATTGAAATTTTAAATGATTTCGACGGTTTTGAAAATCGCTCGATTTGATCTACGAGTTAAAATAGTCTTTCGGGGCACGGTCTCGACATTCGACAAAACCAGTTCCATTGGATCCGTAATCGTTAATTATTATCGGATTTCAAATTTCGTAGTGTTTGGAGTTATCATTTGTTCGTACGGGTGAGAAACGCGTTGAAACTAAAATTGAAAACTTAATATTTAAACCTGATTCAAAAAGCTAACTTCCACATACGATCAAATTAGCCTCCGAAACATGTTCCATTATGTTCGGAATATGGGTAAAACCTTACAAATGCTTGTCGGCACGTTTCAATTGGAATTCATTTGATAAGTTAAGTAATTTGTGATAATATTATTAATTTAATATATAAACCTACATATATATATATATATATATAAATATATATATATATATGGTGTTTCAACAGTAAAATCTAAGCTCATATTCATAGCCGCCACTATGGTTATTTCAAAGGCCATAATTTCTTCAACCTGTTCCCTCAAATTCTCCTTATACATCGACTTTCGTCGAATATCATCAACTGGATAGATGGAGAGCTCACTGAGACGAGTAAATCCAACGTTCAAGATCGTGTATAGCGTAATGGATGGATGAATTTTCAACCTCGAAGGCCGACCATTTGAACTTGGTTTTTTCGACGATGGCAGCACCGAGCGTCACGTGGCTACCGGCGTGGGTACGGCATCAGTAGGCGGAGGCGAAGGGAGTTCTGATCGTGTTATCGATCGACGTGGTGGTTGCGTATTGGAAGGACGAGGCGGCAATCTTGGGTTCAAATGGATCTGGACGCGCGATGTAGAAGAAGCTTGTGAACGACTTTGATTTACTGATGTTTAAGTGCGGTCGAGATTTCGTTTTGGTAAAAAAAATGAATTATTTTGTAAATTATATTAAAACCTTTAAAAATTCATATCTCTTGCATGCATGGTCAGAATTTGACGAAACTGGAAGCGCTGAAATCACGGCGATGGGATGTACACTCAATGCTGATTTGGAGTCATTTGGAGCGAGCGGAAATTTTATATTAAGTTGAACGGGCTCGTTTTAATTTAAAATTGAACGTCGACGAAAGGTGAGTTAATCTCCCTCACATTTGATTACCATAATAAATTTTAAATAGTTAAAATTTAAATTATTAGTTGATTCCTTAAATGTGATTATTATTATCAGCCTAGATATTATATTTATATATTGGAGTGATTGATATTACTGCATTATATAGCGGATGAGACCATATTCGCCTCGCATAATAGCGGATGACCCTTTATACCGTGATGTCCCGCTCGAAGTGGGATTTGGTATTTTATTGTTGTGCTAACATTTGTGGATGCAGGAAAACAGGTTAGAGGGATCCAACTGGATTCCTCAAAATATTGAAATTATTTTCATAATCTGTGATATGTTCATCTGATATCCTGTGATAGATTGTATTGTAAATTTAAGTTATACGATGTTATGGTTTGGATGAATATATTTTGGTATTTTAAAATATAGAAATATAATGAATTGGGTTCTTAAAGGAGATGGAAAGATAATTTTGGAATAAAGAATGAAATTGATGTTTCAGATATAAGTAAGGACATTAAATCATAATAAAGGGTGAAATTGGTGTTAATGGATTTTGGAATTGATTTTGGATAAATCGGGAGATAAATTTAAAGGGAATTAGATTCAGGAAATTGGTTTGGGATCGATTAAGTGTTTGGAAACTGGAATTTAAAGGAAGATGAGTAACTGAAATTTGTAAACTGGTTTTATAAATGAAGTGGAATATTTATTAATGGATAAATTTGAAAGTGAATTTATAAGAAAAGGCAATTCGTTTAAAAAAAAGGTGATTTTAATTTTAAAAGTTGGAAGGTGTATTTCCTGAAAAGCTAAGTATATTTTTCAAAAGAAGATTTCTAAGTATAACTTTAAGGCTTTAAAATTGTTTTAAAAGAATGTTTTAGAGAAATTTATTATTTTTAGTTGTTTTAGAATTTTAAAGTAAATATTATTCAAATTAATTTCAGTAGTAATTATTTTAAAGATTAAATTAGTATTATGATTTTAAATAAATTTTTTTCTAATATTTATAATTTATACAAAAAATTTATCTTAAAAATAGTTTATGGCTTAAATTTTACTTGGAAAAAGTTATTATAGAATTTCATAACTTTTGTTTTGAGTAAAGTGATTTAAGTGGTTTTATTTCAAAGGTATTAAGTGTGATGCCCCGAAATTTAGGCAATATTTATTTGATAATCTTCCTTTATAATTATTTAAATTTCGTAATATTGGTTTAATAATCTTTATTTAATAATTTAAATTAGCAATATTGAATTGATAATTTTCTTTAATAAATATTTAATTTGGCAGAAGTAATCTTTTTAAAGCTAATAAAAATGTATCCTATTTATAATGTATATATTGGTATATATTGTAAATAGGGAGTCTTTGGTTTCAAATTAAAAGAAAAGATATGTTTTCAAATTATAATATATATATATATGTATGTATATATTGTGATTTGAAGTTATGTTTTAAATTTAATACAACACTTTTCAAAAATTATTTAAAAGTTAATCATATATTTTCAAAACACTTATGGTAAATGTTTATTTATTTAAAATATATTTTAGCTTAAGTTTAAAATAAGATTTAATTAAAATTTCAATTCTTTTGTTTTAAACATTCTTTCTTTCAAAATTTAACACGAGATGATATAGATTGTAAATACATAAAGGTTTAAAATAAAATCCACAAACATATAAAAACATATAAATCATATAATACATTAGTTTATTCAAATCATAAGTAATATATAAATAAATATATACATATATTCATATTTACATAAATGTAAAAGCATAAGAGATTTTCAAAGCAAGGATTTAAACATAAAATTCTTGTTTTTACATTTGTAAAATAATGTATTTATGCAAAATACATGTGTAAATTTAGCAACATGCAATAAAACAAGTGGCAACATTCATTTTTTTCCTCTTAAAATTAAATTATAAAAATAAGTATTAGAGGAACCTGACCATTTTAATCTCAGTTTAAAAACTTTCTCAAAACTTATCTTCTTTTCATCTTCAAAATAAAAAGAAAACCAAAATAAATCAAAGCTTCAAACAACTCTTGTTTTTCTATATCAACATGAGATCGAGCACAGTTCAAATTCAACTTCAACTTGAGCAATTCAACTCAACAAACAGTGCAGATCAAAACAAAAGAAAATCAAATTGAAATGCATCAGTTCCAGGAATCAAGCACAGAGTTTGTTCTCTATTTCTTTAAATTTCTGGTGAGTAAACCTTTTCTTCAAAAACAGTTTCAAATCTAAGATTTAACTTCGATGCATGTAATGAAATCTTAAAGTAATATAGTATAAAATGTTTGCATGTGTGTTTGGATTTGAATGTATGTACATATATATGTGATATGTCTGTGCATATGTAGATGCTCACTTCTCTGTTGTATTACAAGGATAACTTCATCAACAAAAAAATTCATATCTTCCAAACGAATGAATTTTAGACTAAGACCTTTAAAGTAAAAAAGTTTGTAACATGGTAACATTAATTTTAAAAATGGTTTCAAGATTTTATATTTAGTAAATATTTCAAAAATAAAGAAATACAGTGATGAGCTGAATATAAGATAAAAATCAAACATCTTAATTTCAAAATTAGATTATGGAATCAGATTAGCGTTAGAAAATCATGAATTTGGGTATAGAAATTGTGATTTTTAGTCTAGAAATTGCTGAGATAATCGAAGTCGAATGATTTTGGGTTTATCGTCAATTTTCGACGATCGGCATGGTGGATGTCGTCGTGATCGTTGTCGAAGTTAGTTGGAGAGTTGACGATCACAGGAAAAATGGATTAGTATTTTATTCTTGGCCATAGTGGCCAGAGGAGGTTGAAGTAGGGTTTTGTCGGCTGATTGGGACGTTGATGTTTACGAGGCGATGGCAACGACTAGGGTGGATCGAAGGTGATCGCGGGGTGGGCATTCAGAGCTGGAAGTTGAGGCGAAGCTTCGGTGATGTCGGCATAGGTTCTCGAGGTGTAGTTCGTCGGCGATTGGTGGTTTCCGATCGGGGTATGATTCCAGATTTTGAATGATAAAGCTAAATTTCATTTTACCGTTGTTTTCGATGAACGGGATGGTCAAGGAGATTGATAGGGTCGACGTCGACTGGTCGAGGGTCGGAGCTACAGCGATTGCGCATGCACGTGCACGTGTGTTCTTTGGGTGTCTGGTTTGGTTGGTTTGGGAAGATGATGTTTTTCTTGGGCCAATCTCGTGTAGTTCCGTGTGCGACTCGAAGAAGAAGAGGAAGCGGGAGTCTCGTGTTTTGCTCGAGTAAGAAGCGTAGTTAGCTCAGGGTTGATAGTATGGGCTCAGGTCATTTTTTCGTTTTGTTACCAGGTTTAATGTGTGAAGCAATTGTGTTTCCAGGTTTTAAAATGTGAAGGTATTAAGTGTAAAAGCTAATGCAAGTTTTAATGTATTGAAATAATCAAGTATTAAAACTAGTTTCAAAGTTTTAATTCTAAAGTTAAATGTTAAATGTTTTCTTTAAAAAAATAAATTGGTTTAAATAATGATTTAACAAATTTTATTAAAAAGGCAAAAATAAAATGTTTAGCCAAGTTTTAAAAAGTGTATTTAAAAAGGATAAGTTTCCAAGGGATGTGTTCAAAACAATTTATTAAACAAGATTTAAAATAAGTTTCAAAGTTAAATTTTAAAGTTAAATGTTTTAAAATTTGGTTGATTTATATAAATTATATATTAGGATAATTATGTAATTCCCAAATGTTTTTCTAATGAAATTTAATGATGTAATTATTGAAGATAAAGAATTTATCTTTAGTTAATTAAGGTTGTGATTAATTAAAGATAATTAATTAGTGAAATTAATTAAAGGTTAATTACTTAATGTAATTAATAAGGGTTAATTAATTTATGTTAATAATCAAGTATAATTACTTAATGAAAGTAATTAATGGATAGTTCATGAGTGTAATTAATTTAAGGATCATTAACTAGTGATTAAGAGATAATTAATGAATGTAATTAATTTAAGATAATTGGTTAAATTAATTAAGAATAGTTAATTACTTGATTAATTATGGGTTAATTATACTAAGTAATTAAAGGTAATTAATTAAAGAGTAATTAATTAATGGAAGTAATTAGAGGTTAATTACTTAAAATTAAAAGGATTATTAAGGGAAATTAATTAATGGAAGTAATTTAAGGGATAAGTTGCCAGTATAATTAATTAAATAAATTAAATGTGATTATTAAAGTGTAATTACTTATGTAAATAAATATTGAATAATTACTGAATGTAATTAATATAAAGGATAATTACTTAGTGGAAGTAATTAAGGATTAATTACTTAGCGTAAATAATTATGGGATTAATTAATGTAATTAATTAAAGAGTTAATTAACTAATGTATAATTAAAGGATAGTTAATTACTAAATGTGATTAATTAAGGTTAATTAATGAATGTGATTAATTAAAGATTAATTACTAATTGTGATTAATTAAAGAGTAATTAATTAATGAAAGTAATTGGAGGATCATTAATTAATTAATGAGAGTAATTAAAGGATTAATTAATGTGAATGGTTAAAGAATGATTAATTGATGTAATTAATTAAAGGCTAATTACTTAACGTAATTAAAGGAAAATAAATCAAGGATGATTAAATAAGATAGATAATTAAAGGATGATTAATTAATTGGTTTGTAATTAATTAATGTTAAGAAAGTAGGATTAAAGGTAATCTAAGTGATTAAAGTTAGTAATTAATTTAATTAGAGATTATTAAATTAATTAGAGATAGTGTGACAATTAATCTTGCTTATAGATGATTGAATGATGTTGAATGCCTTGGATTATGTGATATCTCTGATATGTGAGATGTGCTGCTTTATGAGATGAGATGCCTTGGTTGAATTATGATAATATGGATTAACTATCTGTTTGAATTATCTATTTGTGTGAATATGTTATCCTAAATGATTAATTAAAGGAGCATTTCACTAAAAGGACAATCTTTGCAGTCCAATTAGTTTCTAGGACACACATCCACAAGAATTAATTTCATGGCCAATGTCAACAGAATAATTACTTTTAAGGACAAAGTCAGCAGTCCAATTAATTTCAAGGACATAATTTCATATGTTTTTAGGCCTTAGAAACTAATTATTTTGCATTTTGTCCTTAAAAGTAATTATTTCAGTTGTGTGTCCTATAAACTAATTGCACTTTCTAAAGAGGCCCTTGTGGCTAATTTCCAATCAGTTTGTCAGGACCCAAAATTCATCGCTCAAAAGTCGACATCAAATACCTCACTTGTATTCGACTGCCGGAGATTTCGAACGTCAAATTTCAGTTCGGATGGAGCTTATAACAAAATCAGATGAAAATAAACAGCGGAACAGAATGAATATCATGCATAGATCACAGATACAACAACATAATATCCAATAATACATCAGAGTATTTTAAAACATACACCACAACTCCAAATAAACATCATAATAATACAACAGTGATCATATATCCAAAAAGTCTTCAAAGGAATGAAGCGATAGCGAACACCCAAAGACTAAACACCTAAGATTTCCAAAAGCTTCTATAATATCTTCAAAGCAAAAGCTCCAAAATGCTGCTATACCAAGACATGGAAACCTGCTACTAGGCTGCCCGTGTAGAAATTATGGGCACTCAGAGTTTAGGAAAGAAACAATAAACTCCGAGTCAGTCATGGGACTGGTATGAGTAAAAAAACAGTTTCTTTTAAATAACTAGATTTATAAAAGAAAAATCGTTATGCCTTTGGAAAATGGAACTACCATAAGACCTCCCGCCACACACACAATGCAAACGCAGAATTGGAGGAGACTTCTTCTTATGACAGTTAAATATGCTTGATACGAGAAAAATTCTTTGATATTATTACTAGTGCATAGTGTAGAAAGCATTTTGAAAGTATAATATTAATCTTAGCCAGCATACAACCATTATTGTATGCCTCATATGGCTACCATCTAAACAGTGGGGTGCCACCATAAGTAAATGACTGGTTATACAACTAAAACCGTACTGGGTTCGTATTGTTTCTTTGGATTTCCAACAAATGGTCAGGCTAAGGAACTTCCTGAGCCACATGGGTACGCCTCTGGAGGGACGTCCCGAGAACCTAACCAGATCTCTGCCAACACAAGGCCGGGTTACCTCTGTAACTAGGTAACTACTGACACGAGTATGCCATCCTCCGGTTGTAACCAACCTTTATTCGGGGCCCCAACAACAATCGTAAAGTAATATATATATTTGCGATATCCACATAAGTTAAGTATCTGGGCTCCATACCATGATACCACTTCTATCCAGAAGGAAATGCACATATCCTAAGGGGCGCTACCCCCAATAACCTTGTTGCAACTTTCCTGTTTCGACCATCACCGGGTTGTGAGGTTCGACGAAGTCTCGTCCACAAAGCTACGCTTTTCACAAAGCCATGCTTTGATCAAAAAATGATCAGCAGCACTCAGCATGCTACATTACCAAGTTGGGAATGTATTACTGATAACCTTCAACTACAAAACCTCTGAGCTCGTACGTCTCAGAGAAGGGTGTTAAGTAGGCCTGTCAATGAATACCCGAAATATCCGAAATCCGTCCGCATCCGTATCCGAAAACATGAAAAATATCCGATATCCGAAAAGCGGATGCGGATATCCGATATCCGAAACATATTTCGGATACGGATACGGATATGGCTATATCTGTATCCGATAAATATCCGTCCGATTTGAAATTAAATATTTATATATTAATATATTATTTTATATCCATAAATTTAGTACAAATACACTAATTTATTGAACGGATTTTGTATGATTGGATTACCTATTGTTAATTTGATGTAATTTATGTATTACAATGTTTTTTCATCTTTTTTTCAATCAAAAAAATGAAATATGCATTATATTGATTAATTTTCGGATATTTTCGGATACGGATACGGATATTTTCGGATATCCAAAAATATCTGTATTCGCTAAGCCGGATACGGATATTTTCAGATATCCGAAAATATTAGCGGATACGGATACAGATAATATTGAACGGATATTCGCGGATATCGGATACGGATTCGGATACGGATTTTCATTTTCGAATACGGATACGGATACAGCACTATCCGTATCCGACTGCATCCGTTTACAGGCCCAGTGTTAAGCTAAGAGAATAAATTCTTCGTCACCAACAGAAATGTATTTGAAAGAAATCTGCTTTATATCTCAAATATAATGTCAGACATACAATCCATACAAGTCTGTTCTGGGTTCGAACAGAACCGAAAGCACATCCGAAGAAGTCCTTGCAATCTGGGCGTCCACAGTCCCGATCGGACTCCCCATCACATATGGAGAACTCTATACTGGAGCAACTAAGTGCAGAGTCATTCGATAGGTTATCCTATCGTTCTTGAAGACGTCCGGTCTTCACCACCGTCTTCAAATGCTCATCCATTTCGTCGTATCACTTATTTGGAATGGGTTATATGACACAAAGTTCCTCTCCTGGATAAACCGAATAGTGAGCGTCAATTTTAAAAACATGTGGTTATGTTGTTCACAAAATTCACAGGTTCGATGTGGGTTTCGGATAACTAACTTAAATCCGATTCCCTGTCGCATCGAAGTTTAAATGCCGTTTTACGGGCAAAGGGGTTACCACATCAATATAGGAACAGATCACAATCATAGTACAATACATAGCAATTTACATCACACTATATCACAACCAGAACAGAAATATCAATCTAGTGCACAACAATAGTTAATTATTTTCCAATGTGGTTTAAATAAATTAACCACACAATTATTTGTAGTGATGTTTAAAATAAATGATTAAATTTGGATAAATTAATTAAATCTTAATTAACTCGATTAATTGTTTCTTAATTAGTTATTTTAATTAACTGCCAATTATAATTAATTAACTTTATCTTTCTAATTAACAAATTCTTAATCACAAATTAATTTGAACGCTTAATTGTTTATTAACCCATTTTAATTACAAATTATAAATTGTTCTTAATTTACTTTCAAAACTATTCGTTAATAAAAATTATTTACCTTAATTATCATTTGAAAACCTTCTTTACTCTTTGGAAATCAATTTATTGTTCCATTGAAAGTTTTAATATAAATTAATTTCAATTCTTATTTTAAATTTAATCGCTTAATTAAAAGATTAATTAAATTTTTAAAACATTGTTAAATAATCTATAACTTGTAGTAAGTTTTTAACTTAACATAATCAACATTGGTTACCTTGTAAATGCCAAAAATTTACTTAACATTGTAATTTAAAATTTTTAATTGGGCTTAACCCATTATAAAGCACACCCGAGTAGAACCCAGGTTTCACCGAGTCACACTCGAGTTCTTTTCGTCCTTTCCCTGAGCCTATCTTCTTTCTCCCCCGTGCTCTCCTCTTCTTCTCCCTTTTCTTTTTTTTTTTCTTATGAAGCTAAATTTTAAACTTAGCCCACTGTTAAATCGACCCATTCGAAAGCGAGAGAGAACCCCAGCCTTAAACCCTTTTTCTCGAACGTCCCCTCGAGTTCTCCCCAGGCCCAAACCCGCTGATACGAAGTCGACGTCGTGCACGTGCACGACGTCGCGCCGCCGTTCTGGTGGCCGTCGCAACCCTCGGCAAGTCACAATTTGCCCCTGCACTCGAAATCGAGCTTCGATTCGACGCAAACCAACTCGAAATCGAATTTGACCTCTTCGTTGAAACTGAAGCTCGACATACCCAGCCAAATTTGCCTCGTCCTCCTCGTCTAGTTCACCAAAAAATTCGCGACTTCGGCCATATCATGTCAACCCCCTACGCTTTCCCTCAATCTTGAGCAACTCGATCGCCTCAAGGTGACGCAAACACCTTGCCACTGAACACGTCCAAAACTCGAGCTTTAACCCTAAAATCGCTTCGACCCACCAATTCACGCAATAAGAAAATTATCTGATAATTTTCCTGAAGTCATTGATTAATAAACTAGCTTCAAACAGAATTTCATCAACCAGATTATGTTGGATTACCAGAAATTGGTTAAAACGTGATTTATGATCAACTACAACCTGCTTCTTGCATACTTCATTAAAAATCATTATATTAATTTTAAAAATCATAACTTTGTGTGTTTATTCCAATTATGTAATCAAATCAAAAATTTAAAATACTTGGATTTATCACATGATTCTTTCTTTTACTGTAAACCAAGTTTTACCGAGTCAAGTGTTCATTTTCAAGTTTAAACCAAAATCCAGCTCATAGATGATGTTTAAACTAACTCACTTGTTAAAGATTAAAACCTATTAGAGATTAGGGAAGTGAAGTTTTAAAAAAAATCCTTGATTGAACTCTGAACTTAAAAGAACAGAGGTGACCTATTCATACTCAGCACCAATATCATCAAAACATATGTAGATATACTCACGTATATAAAATCATATAACACAATATCATCTGGAATTCAAAGATTCCAGCATTCATTACTTTAAACTTTAAAGTTAAATGTTTACTCATCAAGAAAATATTTGATAAAGAATTGTTTCTGTGTCTTTGAAGAGCTACAGTTTGACGTCTCTTCTTTTTCTTCAGCAAATTGTTTTCAAACTTGAATATAAAGTGATGTTCTTCTATTTCTTTTTATTTTCTGATCTTTGTTAGGTTTTGCTTTTGAACGAATTGGAACAAATGGTCATGTATATAAAGGAGGTGTGCAGGTCAGTAGAGTACTGAGTATCATTATATTGTATAATTGCTTTACACAGGCTTTGTACAACCAAAGACTTTCTTCCTTTCTTCCTTCTTTCAAGGGTGACTGAGAAGAAAGCATTTAATGAAATCATTAAATGTCCATGCTTCCTTGTATGTTTACAGCATATGCTGTTTGATTTTTTTCTGCAAGCACATAATTTTCTTTTCTTTGTAAGTACTATTTGGTCTTGTTTTACAGTTTTATGAATTCCACTTGCAAACTTGTATGATATTCACACACACTTATTTGGTTACTTTGCTAAGTGAAATAAAATTGTTTTAGTTATTGATTTCTTATGTCTGCATATTTGAATGTACATTCTTTCTTTTCTTTTGTTAGCTAATGTTTGTTTTTATTTTTATTATTTATTGTTCAATACAATCTCTTGTTTGTTACATAATTCATTCATTATTTATTTAAAAATTAACTATCAATTATTTATTTATATCCATTGTTAACCGGCACCTTGGCCCGGCTACAAGACGACAGTTGAAGAAATTATCGTTAGCACTAGACAAGATTCTAACCAAGAAGAGCCTGAGGATATACGGGTTTGATGCAGTCGATATGTTTTGGCATTTAGGTACGGTTCGACAAGAATAGACCAACTAGCTTGAGATCACCCTATATGGGCTAAGTCACCTTGGCCTTGAGCCCGTGAAGGAAGTCCAACCCATCTTCATCTATAAATAGAAGGGCAGGGACACATTGAAGCGGGACCTTTTTTTGGAGAACACTGGGAAGACTCTGCCATTTTTTATACTCTTCTCTTTTTGATTCAAACTTGTACTCAAGCGATTTATTTACAGATTGTATCTGTAATCAACTATCAAGGAAATCAATAGAAATCGACTTCAAAGTGGACGTAGGCAGTTACGCCGAACCACTATAAATCCGATGTTCTCGTTTTTATTGTTCTTTTGGCATTGAATTTCATTATTTTTCTGTTTTAATTTATTCTCTTCGTTAATCTCTCTACATAACTCTACTCAAGCGTGTTAGTGACCAATTTTGATGCTAACATTTTGGTGCTTTCACCGAGAATTGAATTCTCAGCTTGATTGGATCTCATCATCTACTAGTGGATTTCCATATTCGCGAGATAGATCCAGTTGTTTACTAGAAAACTTCCTATTCTACTCAGATTTGAGAAAAAAAATCTAAAGGAAGCTGATAGCCGTAAGTTAATCAAGTGTTCATGTTCGTGTGATTCACTGATGTACGCAAGATCTAAGGATTGGACATTGAAGTTTGCACTCAAGTTGAATGAAGGCCGACCCTCCTCCGAAGGCAATTCAACCGATCGCCCTAGAAAAGGTATATGCCGATCGCCCTCGAAAATGTGTATGCCAAGCCGCTCCCATTCAAGGCCGAATGCTCTTCCAGGCCGATCCACACCTCCAGGCCGAACCATACCTCCAGGCCGATCCAAACCTCCTGGCTGAACCATACCTCCAGGCCGATCCACACCTCCAGGCTGAACCATACCTCCAGGCCGATCCATAACTCCAGGCCGAACCATACCTCCAGGCCGATCCACACCTCCAAGCCGAACCATACCTCCAGTCCGATCCACACCTCCAGGCTGAACCACACCTCCAAGCCGAACCATACCTCCAGGCCGAACCATACCTCCATGCCGAACGACATCTGAATGCCGATCCAGTATGGAATGCCGAACAGTGTGAATGCCAAACAGTGCGAATGCCGAATAGAGTGGAATGCCGAGCAATGTGGAGTGCCGAACAGCGTGGAATTACGAATAATGTGGAATGTCGAATAGTGCGAATGCCGAACAGTGTGGAATGCCGAATAGTGTGAATGCCGAACGGTGTGGAATGCCGAACAGTGTGGAATGCCGAACAGTGTGAACGCCGAACGGTGTGGAATGCCGAACGGTGTGAACGCCGAACAGTGCGGATGCCGAACAGTGTGGAATGCCGAACAGTGTGGAATGCCGAATGTTCCTGAATGTCGAACGCTCTCGGATGTCGAACGTTCCTAAATGCCGAGCGGTCTCTAATGTCGAACGCTCCTAAATGCTGAGCGCTCTCAAATGCCAAACGCTCCTAAGTGTCGGGCGTTCCTAAATGCCGAATAGTGTGGAATGCCGAACAATCTTATATGCCGAGCAACTTTGGCATGCCGAATGGCCCTCAATGCCGATCGAAACTTAAGTTAACCGGTCTCTTATACGACCCCGAACCCTAGCCGCAGCACAGTGCCTCCAGATAGTGAATTCAAAACTCAAAAATAAAGGAACATTCTATCTACTTCCCTTACATCCCCTGATCGACCAGGGCATAGAGGATCTAGCGACAGCTTCTGAACGGCAACAAGGGAACGGACAAACAACCGCTACTCAAACGATACTCTTAAAGGGATGTCATACTGATCACCCTTGAGGAGAATCAACCTCCATATATATTTTTGCAGCCACTTAGCTGGAGAATCTCCTATGACCATGGATCGTTTCTATGACAAAAATGAATCTAAACCAAAGTGTGGAGGAGCGGAACAGACTAAGAAAAATAAAAATGAAGGCCCGTTGGCTAAGGATGCAGATCCCTGTAGCCAAAACAAGACCTCAAAATTCGGCTCATATGCTCTTTGAAAGATTCAATTGACAACCTCTACCTGAACCAACCTCGAGAGAGTACACCAAAGTCTAAATAAAATCAAAGGAATGTTGTATATTCCCAGATGCTCACTGGTCCTAACACGGGCGATTACAAACACCTCCGAGGTGTGATCGAAAAGCCGATCTGGAAAGAAAAGCTTCAATAGTATGTACAAGTCCTACAGAATGGCGGGCAGCGAACATTCGATGCCTATTAATAAAGGGATATGATTATTAATTGACTGTTGATGGCCGACATCCCTTTGAAAGTAGCCAGGGGCAAAGTCGAATAGCGAGCACACGACGCTGCTTCACTTATCAATGAGATTTATCCTAATCTTCTTTGAATTATTTCCAAATCTATTTCTATTTTAACTGTTCTATGAACTACGGATAACTTGAACTAAACTACTTTCAAAACGATGCAGGTGACCAGGTACTCAGATTTGGTCGCCAACCAATCCACGCAGACCATGATCGGATGTGTGAAGTTACATCTAGACGAGCATAATTCAATCGCTCATCATCAATCATGTTCCTTTAATTTGGGGCCAAGAACTAGAGATTGAAAAGCACATCACGATTAGAGCCCAAATACAAGTTAACATGACTGACCATCCATTCATTGACCTCCACATTTGACTTGGAGACCTGAACAAGGCATGAAATGAGTACGGCCCGATCGTCCACTCAAATCCAGTCATAGAACAAAGTCCGACAAAATACAAATGCCCCTCTTGAAGCTCGGTGACATCGGGATCTATCTAGAGTGGACGTGATTTGATCGTCTACACATCAAATCCTACCTTGAACACAAAAGGTTATTCGAAAGCCTGACTTGGAGTAGTTGTGATGGACTACCTACTCGTCAACCATCGCTCTCAATACATGGACATGACTGCACCTTAAAACATATGCAACTTACTGTGTCTACTCAATAATCCATTGTTCTTGGTTTCTAGAAAGAGATACGAAAAAATTGTGTGAGATTTGACTATCTAACCCAACATGGATGTGATCCAACCATCTATCATATACCTTCTTCCTTGACTTGATTAGAAGAGCTATAATCACCAAGCGGACGATAATCGGTCGTCCATTCTTCAAGTTTCATCCTTCATGCTGGGGGCAGAGTCCCATTCCATGAGCAAACGTGGTCCGATCATTCATTCGACAACATTAGCCTCGATACGGTAAACGAAATACAAATTAAATGGGTGGAAATACGACTGCTCTTGAATTAAATCTCCAAGTCCCCCGAGTGTGGACTGGAGTACTCTGTGTCCCCAGAGTGCGGACTACAGTATAAACGACTCCAAGTCTCTGGAGTGCGGACTGGAGTACTCTCAGTCCCTAGAGTGCGAACTAGAGTATAAACGACTCAAAATCTCCAAGTCCTCTGAGTGCGAACTGGAGTACTCTAAGTCCCCAGAGCGCGGACTAGAGTATAAACGACTAAAATCTCCAAGTCTCCGGAGTGCGGACTGGAGTACTCTGAGTCTCCAGAGTGCGGACCAGAGTATCAACGATCCAAAATCTCCAAGTCCCCGGAGTGCGGACTGGAGTACTCTGAGTCCCCAGAGTGCGGACCAGAGTATCAACAACTCAAAATCTCCAAGTCCCCGGAGCACGGAATGGGGTACTCTAAGTCCCCAGAGCGCAGACTCGAGTACAAACGACTTAAATCTCCAAGTCCCCGGAGTGCGGACTGGAGTACTCTCAATCCCCAGAGTGCGGACTAGAGTGTAAACGACTTAAATCTCCAAGTCCCCTGAGTGAGGACCGGAGTACTCTCAGTCCCCAGAGTGCGGACTAGAGTATAAACGACTCAAAATCTCTAAGTCCCCTGAGTGCGAACTGGAGTACTCTAAGTCCCCAGAGCGCGGACTAGAGTATAAACGACTAAAATCTCCAAGTCTCCGGAGTGCGGACTGGAGTACTGTGAGTCCCCAGAGTGTGGACCAGAGTATAAATGACCCAAAATCTCCAAGTCCCCGGAGTGCGGACTGGAGTACTCTGAGTCCCCAGAGTGCGGACCAGAGTATAACAACTCAAAATCTCCAAGTCCCCAGAGCGCGGAATGGAGTACTCTAAGTCCCCGGAGCACGGAATCGAGTATAAACGATTCAAACCTCCAAGTCTCCAGAGTGCGGACTGGAGTACTCTAAGTCCCCGGAGCGTGGACTCGAGTATAAACGATTCAAACCTCCAAGTCCCTAGAGTGCGGACTGGAGTACTCTATGTCCCCAGAGTGCGGACTCGGGTATAAACGATTCAAACCTCCAAATCCCCAGAGTGCGGACTGGAGTACTTTATGTCCCCAGAGTGCGGACTCGAGTACAAACGATTTCAATCTCCAAGTCCCCTGAGTGCGGACTGGAATACTCTAAGTCCCCAGAGTGCAGATTCGAGTATAAGTGGTTCAAATCCCTAAGTTCCATGAGGATGAGCTAGGACACTAATGACTTGAACTCACCAAATCCCTGATGTACAGACTACAAGATATTCTAAGTGCTTGAAGCATGGAGTAAAAAAATGAACAACTCCCAAAGAATTTTCGAGCTATATGAAGATGAACCAAGAGGTCTATGTTATTCACAACAGCTTGGATTTAAATCACAATCACAAAGAAAATTGAACGATAAGAGTCTTTTGTAAGACAGAAAAAGGAACTAAACTTTATTCAGAAATGAGTTTCTACTACAACCCCTCCAAAGTTCGGAGTCGACAATCTATTTACAAGAACTACGGAAGTAGATGAAAATACTTACATAACTTAAACTAACTCTCGTTGAACGAGAGTAATGATTACTTCTTGTGCTTCTTCGACTACTTCACCTCTGTTGTCTTCTCAGACGACCCCTCTCCTCCGCGTTTACCATCGGTACCCTTCTTTGATGGAGGAGTGACAACCGAAGAAGTATGAGGAACATCCATGGGTTTGGACCTGCCAGGGACAATGATCTTCAACGGCTTGTTCAAAGGATCGTCGGGGTCCACGGCTTGAGGTTCGACCGTGATCTTGGTCGTTTCTTCCTTCTCTTTCTCAAGCCTCTCATTCATGCTCAGCTCGGATGTGTGCTCGGAGATGCCTGTAATTTCAACTTCATAACTCCCATTAATGGGAAAGGAAGCCTCAGATTTATCTTCATCAAGCGCTCCGATCACTTGGGCATCTGGCCGGGAGCCTCTCCTGCATGAGGGGCCTCACTTGTTTCGTTCCCCACCTCCTTGGCGACATCGCTCCTCGAAGTGGGATCGGGATCAGAACGGCCTGCACAACATCATAAAAAACAAGCCTTAGAATACAATAGTCCTTCATAAAGAATGACGACTTCTGGAATCTTAAAGTGAAGGTAATCTACCAGGTTCTGGCAAACTCTCAGCCGTTAGAGGGGTCTCACCCTCTGGAATGGGGGATAGAATGTGGACACCAAGGCCAGGGTCCTCCGGGTTGTAACCAATATGCTGCTCAAATGGATCGAGTATCGGCCGATCGGTCGATTGAGTAGGCACACGAGCTAAAGGCACGACCCCGGATGGACCGGTGATAACTTCTTTCCCTTTCGCTGAGGGGAAGCCTTTGCAGTAAAGAACTTTTGCCGCTGACAGGTCCGAAGGCTCGTTTCCTATGAGAAATTCTTTTATCAAAACCTCTTCATTAACCTCCTCGGAACCATGCTCGGCCTTCCTGATTTCTATCAAGGCCTCCCACGCCTCGGCTAAAGATTCAAGATAGCCCTCGCCCAAAAAAGTCAAGTCTCGATGCATGAGAACACAGACATTGAATTCAGCGATTAGCGGGTCAAACATGTTTTTGACCTCCTCCCTACCTTCTTCTCTAGTCTCCTCAAGACGAGAGTCGATGTCCATGGACGCTATCTTGGGGACTCAGAGTATAAACGACCTAAAATCTCCAAGTCCCCGTAGTGCAGACTAGAGTACTCTGAGTCCCCAGAGTGTAGACCAGAGTATAAAAAACTCAAAATCTCCAAGTCCCCGGAGTGCAGACTGGAGTACTCTTAGTCCCCAGAGTGTGGATCAGATTATAAACAACTCAAAATCTCCGAGTCCCCGTAGTGCGGACTGGAGTACTCTCAGTCCCCAGAGTGCGGACCAGAGTATAAACAACTCAAAATCTCCAAATCCCCGGAGTGCGGACTGGAGTACTCTGAGTCCCCAGAGTGCGGACCAAAGTATAAATGACTTAAATCTACAAGTCCCCTGAGTGCGAACTGGAGTATTCTCAGTCCCCAGAGTGCGGACTAGAGTATAAGCAACTTAAATCTCCAAGTTCCCTGTAGCGGACTAGAGTACTTTTAGTCCCCTGAGCATGGACTAGAGTAGAAACAGCTTAAAAACTTCTACGTCCCCTGAATGAGGACTAAAGTACTCTCAGTCTCCGGAATGCGGACTAAAGTATAAACCGTTCGACAAATCTCTAAGTCCCCAAAGCATGGACAGAAAGATGAACACAAAAAGGGCGCGAGTCGAACGAGGGGAGAATAACACTAAGTCACCAGAATGCAGAGTGGTGTATAAACATCGAAAAATAGATGAGTAGATTCCGACCATTCTCTATTCCACAAACTTTGGTCGAAAATCGACAGGAGGATTATTAACTCGCTAAGGATGGAGCTCGACAATCCAACTAGTGGCCTAGCTAAATCAATGCTGGGAGCAGGGGTACAAATCACTAAAAGCTGAATACGACAGCTTACTATAGCTCTAGCTTGCGTTTCTTATAACTTAAGGCAACGACTACATGGAGGCCTCAATACAAAACTAATCGAAATAGCATCCAAAGCTACGAGCAACCGACTATATCATACCTCATATCGAGGGTCAATACCGATCTGCACTAAGCACATACGAATGCGACTGGGATGTTCCTTGAAAATCTATAACCTCTAGAGTGTGGAAAGGAGAGTAAACCATGAATATTTTGTCAAAAATCATCCAGCACCCTCCTTCGATCCATTAGGAGGAGCATGAAACTGGATGGGCATGACCCGACTGCATTTGTAGCCAACTTTACCTCGAGATCTAATTACAGAACATGAACCAAAGTGGACGTGGATGACCATCAGTGTTCGAATTACGCCCTAAAACTGATGAGGCATGAAAACTGATGAGGCATCGAAGTATTCCTCTTGGAATGAAAAACCACGATAAAATCCAAGATAGGCGAGACTCCGTCTCCCATCGACTGACCTGATCCCCGATCCAACGGGAAAGAGAGTAATGTTAAAGTGGGTATGGCTGACCTCCCTACTTATTGGTATATATGCCCCAGACCAGGGGGCATGAGCTAGAAGCAACATGAATATGAATCGACTATTCATCGATCAACTCTATGTTTTTGAAGTTTTGGTGGGAACATAAACATAGCTAGGACGAGACTCAACCATCCATGCAAAACATTTATCAACCCGAGACTAGGAGCAGATGCGTGGTCATCCAAAGACCGGCTGCGATAGCTCAATATTGAAACTTGTATATAATGTTTACAACTACTCAAGGCTACGACTGAAAGAATGCCTGGGGATAGAATCATTAAATCGATACCTAAGCTAGTTGGCAACTAACTGTCACTCCAACCCGAGGCATGCACATCATGAATGTTGCTCGAATATGGAAGATGGAACCCCTGCAAAACAACAACGCATGATGGCAGACGATATAGTGTTTAGGAGTCGAGATGCAGACAGGGTGGACAGCTCCGTCCACATCCAAAACACTAACAATTGACAAGTAGTGGCCGTACCCTGGCTCGGGCAGCATTCTCGGATCTATAGAGACATACATCCGAGAGAAGATGATGGGGGACCTAGGGAAACAATTGCAGCACCGGTTGAGTTGACGATTGATATACCAGTCAGCCGGAATGACCCATCATTGGCCGAAGATCGTACTGATTTCCTTCGAGCGAACCTAGACGTTTTCGCTTGGATACATTTTGATATGTGTGGGATTTCTCCCGCTATTGCGAGTCATATGTTGAAAATAGACCCGAAATACATCCCTGTAAAACAAAAAAGGAGAGGCATGGACCTAGAGAGGTCCGCTGCTCTTAGAAAGGAGGCAGACAAACTCAAAGCCAATGGGTTCGTCCGTGACGCCCTCTACCCTGAATGGGTTTCTAACCCTGACTTGTGAGGAAAGCAAACGGGAAGTGGAGAGCCGGTGTGGATTAAAAGCATGCCCGAAGGATAGTTTCCTTTTACCTAGAATCAACCAGCTTGTCGACTCTACGTCCAGACACGAATTATTGTCTTTTATGGATGCGTGTTCGGGATACAATCACATCCCGATGCACATTCCAGACCAAGAACACACAAGTTTTGTCACAGATTTGGGGCTATATTACTATGAAGTAATGCCTTTTGAATTGAAAAACGCAGGAGCATCATATCTGTGTCTGGTGAATCTAATGTTTAAAGACCAGAATGGTAGAACGATGGAAGTCTATGTGGATGACATGCTCGTGAAGACACGGCAGTCAAACGACCACATCCGAGACCTAGCGGAGATGTTTGATATACTTAGGCATTATGAAATGAAAATCAATCCTTTGAAGTATTCATTTGTCATAGCGTCCGGAAAGTTTTTGGGTTTCATTGTGAATGCGTGGGGAATCGAAGCTAGCCCGGAGAAGATCCAAGCTATCCGAGACATACAAGTGCCCAGAACTATGAAGCTAGCACAAAGCTTCAATGGAAAGGTGGATGCGCTGAGTCGATTCATATCCAGAGCTATAGACAAGTGTATTCCTTTCTCCGATGTGATAATGAAAGGAAAGAGGAATGTCGAGTGGTCATTCGATTGTGAGGAATCATTCCGAGCTATGGTAAGACATTTGGAATGTCCCCCGGTGCTATCGAAACCAATAGACCATGAAATGTTGTATGTGTAATTGGCAGTATCCCAGCATGCTATCAGTACAGCCTTGGTCCGCGAGGAGGACCGAGTTCAAAAGCCAGTTTATTATGTTAGTAAATGTCTGACGGGGGCAGAAAGAAATTAGCTCAAGATTGAGAAATTATCCCATTTCTTGGTGATTGCATCACGAAAGCTTCGCCCATATTTCAGGCACACTCAATCAGTGTTTTCATTGATCAACCCTTGCGACAGGTGCTCCAACGACCGAAAACTTATGGAAGGATGTTAAAATGGAATATAGAGTTGAGTCAGTTCGATATTACCTACCTGCCATGAAGGGCCATACAGGGGCAAACACTAGCATACTTCATTGCTGAATAACTGTGTCAGACGATTCAAACGGCCACAATGTCATACCACCCGTTCGATGGAAGATGAATACCGATGGGGCATCTAATAACCGTTGTTCAGAGGCTGGCATAGTTCTTGTGATTCTTGAAAATCGATCAGTTTGTTATGCTTTGAAGCTTGAATTCCCAGCAACAAATAACAAAGCCAAGTATGAAGCATTGACTGCTGGTTTGAGACTTATCAAAGAACTGGGAGTAAAATCGGTTGAAATCTTTTGCGACTCGCAACTAGTGGTGTACCAAGTGCAGGGAGACTACCAAGAAAGGGGTAGAGACTTGCCCCGTATTTGGTCTGAGTTCAGGAGCTGCTAGCGAATCTCGAGTATTATGATATTCCACATGTTCCGGGTGAGCAAAACAGAGCAGTCGATTCATTCGCAAAATGTGCAAGCACTGGCGATGCGCAGCAGATGGGATTGTTTCCTGTTGAAACCTTACATACTCCGAGTATAAATATGATGAAAGTAGATTTCATGTTCGAAACTGAAATCGATAAGGAATCATGGATGATCCC
This sequence comes from Allium cepa, assembly GCA_030765085.1. Taxonomy (NCBI): domain Eukaryota; kingdom Viridiplantae; phylum Streptophyta; class Magnoliopsida; order Asparagales; family Amaryllidaceae; genus Allium; species Allium cepa. Next base: position 922,190,238 of record CM060931.1, on the reverse strand, counting down.
ATTTAAGCAATACTTACTACATAGGGTCTTACCCGAAAGAAGGAGCAAAAGACGACAAGTCATTCACAAGGCTTTGCGATATGTAATGGAGAGTGGAATGATGTATCAAAGGGGATTCTCGACCCCCTTACTCCGGTGCATAGGCCATGATGAGATAAAACGAGTCCTGAAGGAAGTATATGAAGAAGAATGCGGCGATAACATCGGGGGGAAACCATGATAAAGAAAATACTCTGCTACAAGTATTATTAGCCAACTATCAATCCAGATGCGGTTGATCATGCTAGACAATGCGACGAGTGCAAGATGTTTACAAAAAATCCAAGTACCCCGCCAATGGAAATTATTCAAATGGCTAGTCTATAGCCGTTTGTCACATTGGGGCATTGAAATCATCTTCTCGCTGATCCTAAAGGTGGTGTGAAATACATCATCATGGAAGTTGTTTACTTCGCCAAACAGGCAGACAAATAACTTTTAGCCACAACCAAGAAAAAAATAATAATCAACCTCACTGTCCGTAACGTCATCTGTCCTTATGACCTTCTATGATCTATTATTATTGCAAATGCATAGGTTGAACATGTGAACAAAATCATAAAGCCTGTTCTGAAGAAGAATTTGGAAAAGGCTAGAGGTAAATGGGTAGATGAACCCCCAACAGCATTATGGGCTTATAGAACTACTCATGGATCCGTGACTAGCCGTACTCCATTAACCCTTGCTTACTGTTCTGATATCGTCATCCATGTAAAACTTGAAGTCCGCTCTCGTCAAGTGGCTGATTACAACCATTATTTCACAGAAAATACAAATAAGGAATTGCAATTGAATTGCTATTAAACTAGATAGAATTGGCAATGACTTATGAGCATATAAAATGCATCCGAGAGCCAATGGCAAGAACATGTACCCGAACATGCATGCGTACATCCGAAAAAGTTCGACTTCTTGAAATCAACATAAATTGAATTCTCGCTTAGGGTTATTAAGAAAAGACTAGATCAGATAGCCGAAGCTTACTAGCACTGTAGAATCAGGCATGGATGGCCACAGATGAACTACAACCCTGGATTTATAACATTGGGAATCGACCAAGCATCACGATGACCAAAGAAGGATACGACACCTTGGGAGGATAAAATTAAAGGATAATGACTGTTCAAGGAACATGATGGATTTCTTTCTAGAGACAAGGAATACTCGCTGATTCAAAGCATGTCGCATTGCTTCACACGACACACTTTTGGAGGCAAGTGTTAACCGGCACCTTGGCCCGGCTACAAGATGACAGTTGAAGAAATTATCGTTAGCACTAGACAAGATTCTAACCAAGAAGATCCTGAGGATATACGAGTTTGATGCAGTCGACATGTTTTGGCATTTAGGTACGGTTCGACAAGAATAGACCAACTAGCTTGAGATCGCCCTATATGGGCCAAGTCACCTTAGCCTTGAGCCCATGAAGGAAGTCCAACCCATCTTCGTCTATAAATAGAAGGGCAGGGACACACTGAAGAGGGACCTTTTTTGGGAGAACACTAGAGAGACTCTGCCATTTTTTATACTCTTCTCATTTTGATTCAAACTTGTACTCAAGCGATTTATTTACGGATTGTATCTGTAATCAACTATCAAGGAAATCAATAGAAATCAACTTCAAAGTGGACGTAGGCAGTTACACCGAACCACTATAAATCTGGTGTTCTCGTTTTTATTGTTCTTTTGGCATTGAATTACACTATTTTTCGGTTTTAATTTATTCTCTTCATTAATCTCCCTACATAACTTACTCAAGGGTATTAGTGACCAATTTTGGCGCTAACATCCATATTACTTTATAATATTAATATTAACAATATTTTATTTCTCTTGAAATTTCTCAAATTAAATTTAAAAGTTCAAATAATTTACCGAATTTTAAAAATCAAAAATTTGGGATGTTACATAATTAAATTGTTTAAACTTAAACAACTTGGACATTAAAAGACAGCGTTTTGGATTTCGGTGAGATCGGGATCGAATTTTCAAATTTGGATATCCGAAAACCACATCAATCCAAATTAAACGATAGATCGTGAAATCTGTAATGAAGATCAAGACGAAGACTCGAAGTGAAAGGGCTATGGGTCGTTAAAACTCTGAGGGTGATTCTAAGATGAGTTTGACGGAGATAGTGCTTTCAGATTTGAGATGAAGATTCAGAGTGAAAGGGCTATTGTCGTTAACTCTGAGGGTGATTCCAAAATGAGTGTAGCCAGATAGTGCTTTCGGTTTCATTTGAACCCGTAATGAACTTTTATGGATTGAATGCTTTCAAAACATCGTTATTGGAGGACAATGAGCATTCCAAGATATGTGTTCTTAAAAAGTAATCGAAGCCTCAAGCCTCATTAACCGGGAATGGCTAAAACAGGGGAGGTGCAGCAAGGCTAAGTGGGTCGTGCCCAAGTAGGATGAGATTTTCCCGTCTAAAGGTCCCTTTTTATTCGGCTTAGTGTATGGTTGGTCATGCCAACTGCGGGATTGTATTGTTCAGGATTATCTGGTATGGATGGTTCCGGCCTTGTATTGTAGGGGATCAGGGTGGATCCTCGGTACTCTGATCTAGACCAAGTACTGTGACGGGCGGTACCTAGTAGCCCTGCCATTGATGGAAATCCATTTTCCCTACGTGCCTTTACGGTTTTGATTATAGGACCCACTTTGTGGCTAGTATGCTAGAATTTAATAATGTTATAATTTCGGCTATTTTCTATTTACTTGAAAACCCTAGACACTATTATAATATCATTGGATTCCTATCAAATGTTTTGGTTATTCTAAGGTAATTTTTTTTCCATGTTTATGTGTGGGAAGTCTTACGAGATGCCTTTCTTTTCAAATGATTTTCAAAGTTAAGCAACTTTAACCCGTTTACTCACACTAGACCCATGTCTGACCCAGAGTTTATTTTCAGTTTTATTAAACTCTTGGCTACTCAAATTATTACGAGTAGCCAAGGGATTTAGGTTGGCTTTGACGAATTCTGGAGGAGATATGGAGCAGCAGGCTTCAGCGTATATAGATATTATGGTTCCATTGTGCTAGTGTTTATGTCTGTATCTCTGTGATGTACTTGAGTTGTAATGATTAGACGGTTCTTTATAACTGTCTAACATGTGATGTATAAGCTGTGTAAGATGTATGGTGATACTATGTAATATCTATGCGATTAATATATTTTATTCATTCCGTTGTGAGATTCTGATTTTGTTTAGTTGTTTCTTTCTCATCTTTTCTCTTTTTTATCCCTTTCTTTCTTATAATGATGCGCCTTTCTGTGGGATGAAAGGCGGGTCGTTACATTAAGAGTATGTTTTTGGGTAAAGTAACTTAAATTATTAAAATCTAATTTTAATAAGAGTGGGTGTTTTTCAGTGGAAATAAAATAATTGGTTGAATTGATTGATTATTTGATAGTTAAATAACCTATTATCAAATTTGGGCTCAAATATAACTTTAGAAATATCTAGAAGAGGTATGAGAATTATATGGTACGGTTACTGTCCGAGGTGCTATACTGTACGTATAAACTCGTACGTTCTTCTAGGACGTTTATAAGGAAATCCGTCCACTAACAGTTAGGAGGTGAACTCTGATCTTATTTTCATCTGCATATTTCCTAAAGAACCGGGGTTGAGTTTACCAGGAAATGACGAACGTTGTTTCGAAGAGACCGGGGCCGGATTTGTGATCTGAAAATCACTTCGATCCAATGAGTACATTTTCATGATGAAGACAAGAGCTTGGAGTCGAAGATGGAGCAGTGAAGTGAAAGGGCTAATCGCTACTAATCCTGAAGGTGATTCCAAAATGGATGTAGTAGGAGTTGTGCCTTTGGTTCTGTTCGAACCCGCAACAGATTTGTATGGATGAATGCTTTCAGAACATCGTCAGGAGGACGATGGGCTTTCTAAGTGAGATGTGTTCTAAAAAGGTAACGCTTAGCCTCGAGCCTCATCAACAGGAAATGACTGAAAATCAGGGGTTATGCAGCAAGGCTAAGTAGCTAGCAACCAATTAGGGTAAGGCCATCCCTGTCTAGACGTTCCTTTTTATTCAGCTGTGTCGGCGGTTGCTAACCCAATCGTGGGGTGATCTTATTCAGACTATCCAATAAGGGGTAGCTCCGGTCTTGTGTTGCAAGGAATCGGGAGGAATCCTCGGTATGCTGATCTAGACCAGGTACCACGACAGGTGGTACCCCAGTGCCTAGTCATTAGTTGGAAATCCATTTTCCCAATACGTGCCCTTTACGGTTTTGATTGTAGAACCTAGTACTTTCTCATGGTGGTTTTCATGTCTGACTCGGGTGTTATTTTATTATAATGTTCGGGTCAGACCGAGTATTATAAATACAAGATAGGATGTTGTGGAGCTCTGGAGACGAGCTGGATGGCGAGACATATCACACGTACTTGATGTGTATTCCGCTGTGCAGTATAAGTTGTGTATTTAGTTTATGGGGACAAGTTAATATAACTGTCTAGTATTTTGCTATTTATTGTGTTGTGCTCTGATGACGTAATGGGTAAAACAGATATAGTTCTTTCTACATAAAGATCAGTCATTTATCTATTACATATTGTTCCGCTGCGATTATGAGATTCTGATGTTTTTTGTTTTCTCTTCTTCTACCTCATTTCTTTCCCTTAGCAATCTATCTTTTTCGGCGCTCGATCGTCGACATATTTTACAATGGCTTATTTGTGTTGAATTTTCGACGGTCGTAAATGGCAGATCGTCACATTAACAAAGATTTCAAAATAGAGAACATGATTTTTATAAAACTAAATTAATTTTCATATACCTTTAGTTAATTTAATTAAAAGAATTAAATTTTGTTGATTTTTTTAAAATTCAATTACCTTAGTTAATTTTTATATAACTTAGTTATTTTTTATATCCTTTAATTAAATTTTACAAAACTCACTTAATTAACTTAGTTGAATATTTATAAGACTTAGTTTATAAATTAGTTAAATTCTTTTAGGTAATTTTTATTTAACTAAATTAGATTTTATAAACTTTTAATTAATCTAGTTAAATTTGTTTAAAACTTGATAATGTAGTTAAATTTTATAAAAATTAATTAATTTTTATAAATTAAGTAATTTTTTTTAATTATAATTATTTTTTATATAACTTAGTTATCTAAGTTAAATTTTTATACTTGGTTAATTTTCATAAATTTAATTAAATTTTATTAATATTAGATATTAATTTAATTTTATAAAACACAGTTAATTTTAGAAAATTATTTAATTTTTATAAAACTTGGTTAACTTAGTTAATTCTTATAAACTTTGTTGATTTTTATAAACTTACCGGACTTCATGAATTATCGGCAGCATCTCCTTTGCACGATTAGTGCTTTGTCGCACATCCCAATATAGTATACATTTACACGACCAAAACGAGATCAGATTTATATCATATATAACAAAATATAATTCATTATATCATACACATTCAAATGCATAAAAACATACCTTTTATTAACAACTTTAGCGACCATTCTTCCATATAGCAAAGGAAAGTTTTGTGTACCTATAAAGTAAAGTAAAGGGGCGAACAATTATATAGGTACAGTCTTAAAATGATATATTACTAATAAATAAGACAGTAAGGTGGTTCATCGCCTGTTTGAAATTAAATAAATAATGTCTGCCATCCTCTTATTCATTTCTATTTCCACCAAATAATGCAACTCATTCCCTGCAACAGCCATACAACCATCTGCCTCCCTGCACATTTTGCCATCAGTCTTCCATAATTCTCTGAAACTCAAAACTATCACACTTCCTCGACCACAAGCCTCTATCCAACCTTCAATTTCCTTCTCAACATCCTCAGTCACCACTGCATCTGTCAACACTGGCCATCCTTCGACAACATTTCCACCTCCATCTACAAAATACCCCCGTCTTCATTCATTCATCTGCCATAAGCATTTCACATACAAACACTACCTGCAAATATACCCCCTCCAACCACAAAACTGCTGTCAACAATCCCAGTCGTCACAACCATTTGCCTGAACCATCAACATTTCACACTTCTACTTCACCACAGTGCTTCAACACTCACCGTTAACATAGATCACCAACTTCCATCACCCCTTCCAGTGCAATTGTTTAAACTGTTTCAAACTACACTACACATCAAATACCCCCATCAAATACTCATCAACTCTCTTTTGCCATCACATCACCAATTTCACCCCTCTGCCTTACACATTTCAACCACTAAACTTCATCACAGCTACAAAATACTGCACTTCAAACTTCATTTCCTTTTAACCACCTTGCCATTGTCAACATACACATCCACACAACAATCACTACTTCAAACCCACTACAACCATCTTGCTATCAACTATATCAAACTACTCCACCCTTCATACTCACCATTGTCATCTATCAACATACTCCCTGTCAACATTGCCTACATACAAACATACCACCATCCTACAACATTGCCTCTGCCAACCTTCCCTGACACCAAACAATACCATACTTAATCACATACAATAGTCCCTACTCTCTACTTGCATACTTGCATACCCTACTACATACTTGTGTTTCCTTGCTACACAACCTTCCGTAACCACCACTGTCATCATTTCACATAAACTTCTGCACTTCTGCCTGCCCACACCATATCATATCAATTTGGAGTGGCTGTTGGGATTCGATCCCACACCATTCCTTATCTTATCTAGTCACACAAATTTCTTAGCAAACGCATATGTTATAAGCTATATGAATTAATGACTGAACTCCAAAGAACATCGAATATGCATATGTATATATACAATAAGTGAGAAAAATTTCAATGGAAAAAGGAGCGTAACAGAAAATACCTCATGCGGACTTGGATCATTCATCATCTCAAAAATTCCCACAAACTTGGATTTTTTTTCAGTTAGCCTAGATAGTCTAATACTAATATTTGTTTAACATTTCCACAAACTTGAGATTTTCTTCTAGTATATAGGTGAGATAATGCTGGCTCTCATATCCTATGAATTGTCAAAATTTCCTACCAATCTGGTGGATTCTACATGATAGGTAAACTTATAACTTAACATGTATGAAGTGAACAGGTAAACTTTAGTAAGTTTTATTATCTCGAAACGACCCAAATTTGGTTTCAACTTTCTAACATTTAAGTGCATCGGACTCCCCAACACCCGTTTTTCCTACAAGATCAAGAACTTGCCCGGGCTTTGGAATAGGTACCTGATCCAAAAATATATTCAAGGGCCAATAAAGAATAAAATAATTATGGTAAATGAAGGCTGATTACACGATTTACTAAACCTGTGCAATTTTAAAGTGTTAGGTCCATAACGATAGGTTGTTTCATACACCAAATTTTTGGGAAGATTGATAATCAAAATAGCCTTAAGTTGACGTCTCTGCATCATAGATGTTTATTTTAAAATTTAATTTAAAGTGAACGGTTATTTAAAAAGAGGTTAGGAGAAAATAATATCAATAGAACAAATGAAAGTGCTGCTATGTATCGTAATATTGAATATAATCTAAGTTAAATACAAGTGCGGACTATGAATATAAAAAGTAAATAGTAAAGTAAATAACACCAGGGATTTTTATACTGGTTCGAACTTCCATTCTACGTCCAATCCCAAACTCCTTCTGGAATATTACTATCAACCCTCACTTAACCCGGAGGACTAGGTATTACAACGTCTGAGTAACCGAACATGACTTCTACCACATAGACAACCGAATAGGACTTCTACCACCTGAGCAACCGAACGGACTTCAACAGTACAATAAGATTTCATGAATGATTATGCTCTGTAGATTGCAAGGATGAGTCTTTAGGGTACACCCTTCCTATAATTTTCTTCTTTATGGTATATAGTGTAGTCTGTGAAGATTGGAAGTAATTTTAATCACAAATAAGTTCGTGCTTGAATGTGCAAGTGATTTGAAAGTGTCTATGAAAGCAAATGGCAGAAATTAGATAGCAAGGATATAGAATAGAATCAGAGAATTATATATTTGACGACAACTGAATTCAAGTCAATATATAGAGTTAAAAAGATGTAATCATTCATGAAAAGTTTCGGCTAAAAGACACGGAAACAACTGCTGGATTAAAAATTGTTTCTATTTGTTAAAAGAATGTGACCGTTCAGAAAATAGCCGTTATGAATATTTAGTCGACTGAAGAAAGAAATTCAGTCAAATGAAAAATCAAAATATTTCAAAATTTAAATTTATTTTGAAAAGACACATGGTTCAGTCGATTGAATGGGGGTGTTAAGTTGACCGAACCTTCAAAATAATTTGTGCATGTGTGCATGTTTCAGTCGACTGCATACCCTCGTTCATTCGACTGAAACTGTTGATTTCTGCCTAATAAACTTTTTTTGAAAGCAATGTGAGTATACAATTTTTATAATCAAAACTTAATGTGTGTAATCTGTTTTTGAATATGATTAAAAACATGTGTGTGCATGTACCACATAAGAGAGATTTTAACAATCATTAACTACTAACAAGACTATAGACGAACCAATTATAAACTTTGAAACTTCTATTTGAAATCTTTGGTCTTCGATCTATCATCGAGTAGAATAGTTTCTTCTTCTGAAAATTTGGTTAGTTCATATAATATATACTTATATAGTTGTCACGGTCAAAGCATCAAAATACAAGGTTCTAACATTCTCCCCGTTTTGATGACGACAACTATGTAATTTCAAAAGTTTATAAAATTTATAAAAAGTAATTAAATCTCACCCTGAATCAATGAACTACTTGCTTATCTTCATAATTCTCCCCTTTTGTCATCGACAAAAAGGAATATTAGTTGCATAACCATTAGAGTATAGAAGAATATGAATAAGGTTGGTACCCAAATTAGGGTCCTAAGAGTTAGATCTTAGGAAGCCAAACCCAAGAGGGTTTAGAATTCCCTTTATAAGTAAAATCTTCATTTTTATGTATTGTAGATGTAAAAGATTTTATATACTTAATCTCTGATTCAATTATAATTAATTTTTCGTACACAAAAATTTATATTATTTGTTTTACCAATTACTTTCTTTTGGGTAACAACCTTTGACTTTGTTTTAGCTTTTACAAAATTATTATTCAAATTGAAATTTTTATATGATGTACTATTCTTATTTGAAATTATTTTCGAAGAATTTTTATATATTGATCCACTCTTATTAGAAGTAGTTTGAGAATTACTAATAATTTTAGAAAGATTTTCTCTTCCTTTTTTAAAATTACATACATTTTTTGTAATATTCTCTAATTCAGTGTGAGACTAGTATTTTTCAATTCAAAAATTTTGACATTTGATTTTAGATCATGATTTTCTGAAGCTAATGTCATATTCTTTTCTTTTTGCACTTCTACTTCTTTTGTTAGCATAGTGAGTTGAGATAAAATATTAGATAAAGATTCTTGTGCCTTTACATGTTCTTCTTCTAAAATTTTCTTTTCATCTCTTAGCATAACAACTTCTATTTTAGTCCTATTTAATTTTCCAGTGCATCTTTATACTTTCTTTTTACCTCTTTGAGTTTATCTAACAATTCTGAATTTATCTCAATTAAATCATCAAAAAATAAATCACTTATATTGTTGGTTGAAGCCATAAAGCAGATGTTCGCTTATTCAGAATTACTGTCTGTGTCACTATCTGATAATGAAGATGATTCTGAATCATCCCATGTAACTGAGAATGCCTGCTTCTTTTTGTACTTGTCCTTCTTGTTCTTGAATTCTTCTTTCTTTCTATCGGATAGTCTTTCTTCATGTGACCTTTCTTATGACATTCGTGGCATTCGAGATTTGAGTCTGGCAGTTTTCAGGAGTTGTCTCTCATATTGTTTCCAAACTTCTTGTTCTTTCTGAATTTTAGTACCTTTTTGAAATTCTTTACGATCAATGCCATATCATCTTCATCTGAATCTGAATCCTCTTGTACAGCTTTGAATGCAATATTCTTTTTGTCTTTGGGCTTGATCTTACTTAGCCTGCAAATTCACTTCATATAACATTAGATTTCCAATTAACTCTTTAGGTTTGATGGTACAAATGTCATTAGCTTCTTTAATTGCTAATACTTTTCATTCCCATACATTCGTTAAAGAGTTTAAAATTTTAGAGGCAATATCAAAATCTAAAAAAATTTCTTCTAATTCTAATAGTGAATGATGTATGTCTTGAAATCAAGAATGCATGTCATTTATAGTTTCATCTGGCCTCATTCTGAAATTTTGAAACTAATTTTCAAACATAGAAATCTTGCTTTCTTTAACTTTGTTAGTTCCTTCATATGTGATTTTAAGAGTTCTCTAAATTTGATAAGCAGTTGTACACGTGCTGAACATGATAAATTGGTTGAATTTGAAAAGTTAAAAACCAAGAGCATTCTGAATGGTTTTCACGTTGACAAGATATGCAGGGGGTACCGAAAGCATTTATTCGAGTTTATCAACATCAGTACCAATAGATAAAACCTATTGAAGGAAAATGCAGTTAGCAAAAAACTTTATTAAAATAAACACGCTTGCAAAAATCTACCTTATCGCCTACGCATTAAATATCGTTCAAATTTAATAGCTGTTTTCGTTAGCAATATACCCTGGGGAATTTATTTAAAAAAATAAATTTAAGTCAACTCAACTTCCTTTAAGCCAGAAGATAAGTTGCTAACATAGATCTTTGGTCCATATAGCTAAAACTATCAATATAATGCCATATATTACCTAAATAACTAAAAAAATTCAACGTTTGTTTCAAGTTTTCGTTAAAGAGTGAGCTCCTACTTCTAACAAAATTTTGATTTCTTAACAGTCCAACATTTTTTACACACTGATCATAATCGTGGTTTGATGAGTATTTTGTGTCCTTTTTTTAGTGTACAACTAAAATTAATTGTCCAAATTTATAGGTGAATCCTATTCTAGTAAACTAATAAAGTGATGGTTCAAAATGAATTTAGCATCTCAAGGTCTTTAAGCAAACCTCAAAATTTTCAAATATCATTCTCAAATGTCTTTATCCAACACCACTATCTCAAATGTCATCTTCCTAGTAACTAATTAATAAAAAATTCAACAAAAATTGTATCTCCATAGCTCGCTAGCTTCGAAACATTCATTTCTGCTTAAACATTGGAGCAGTACAACATTCTTAAAACTGTATCTCCTAGCGAAAATACTATATTCACATTTACTTGGATTGTATCACAATACCGTAAATTACAATCTCAACCATCAACCTGCCAATTTCTTCCAGCCATGTTAGTTTGTCCAAAATTAAAGCAAAAAGGTCAAATTAAGCCACCATATTACAATTACATGAAGAATAAAATAGAGCATAGATTAAGGAGCACATGAAAATCTTATGAAACCGAGAGTGAAGGCCTATTTTTGATGTGTTATATTTTATTTTACATGTTTGTTTGTCCTTCAGATTCTCATCTTCCACTGCTATGTGCATGGACCAATATACTGCTACTACTACGTTAGATGAAATTGACGCTCAAATAAAATTCTATTAACAAGGGACGGATAATGATCCTAGGATTGGAACTATAGAAGGCTCTGCAATGAATTAAAAAGATGTAGAAGTTGAAAAAATATATACCTAAAATGGTCGAGGTCATGCTTGTTGATGAATCGAACCATAATATTACTTAGCGAAGTTGAAGGATCGGAGCAATGGCGAAGTTGAGGGATCGGAGGAGCACCAAGCAACGAAGATGAGGAAGCGAAGTTGGGAAACTCTAATTTAGGGATTTAAAAATGAAGGATTAGTTTAGGCTTTTGGAAGTGAAGCGTAAAAAGATAATTCGTGGTAGACAATTGAATACGGAGTGGGAGAGTGAAAATTTACCTCACAACATTCTCTTTTAATCAACAACGTGATTGAATCATCATTTTAACCTAAAGAAGCAGTAAATATTTAACAATAGCAAGTCATGTTACATTGCAATCTCCTTTGCTATTAATGTACCATTTTCCTATAGTGCCCAATGATAATAAAAAACCGAAAGCATGTTATGAGCTAGATAACAAGCAAATAAAACTCACGCAAAATTGGGTGGAAGGACTAAAATGCCCTAATGGGATGTCTTCTAATCTCCACAGATGTGTTGACTTAAAAACAACAAATTAAGTGGGATTATAAGTAATGATTGTCATAACATGATGGAATATTTATTACAGCGGTTTTAAAAGAATCACTGCCCATAAAAGTATGGAGTGTTATAACAGAATTACGTCTGTTTTGCAAACTGCTTTATTCAACAGTGTTAAAAATCGACCATATACGTAAACTTGAAGTAGAAATCCCTATACTGCTATGCAATCTGGAGAAAATATTTCCACTAGGTTTTTTAATATAATGGAGCATTTACTTGTTCATCTTTCATCCGAAACTCTTCTTCGAGGTCCTGTGCTATATGGATCCATTTGTGAGGTAACAGTAAATATTCATAAAATTATTTTTATTTTAAAACTTAGATTTACGTAAGTGCATTTAAATTGAATTAATTTTGTAATAGGTACTTTAATCATCTGAAGAAGAAAATTAGACAGAAAGCATGAGTTTAAGGTTCAATTTTCAAATCATATCTTGAAGAAGAAGCTTTATTCTTTATCTCTCATTACTTCAATGACCATGTGAACTTATCATTTGTAATTCTTCCTCGTAATGATGGAGCCATTGAAGAAGATTATTCTCAAACAATGATATCTATGTTTAGAAAACATGGCCGACCTGTTGGAAAATGTGTAGAACTATGGTTAGATGATAGAGATCGACATGTAACACACTCATATGTTCTTCTTAATTGTGCTGAAGTTGCACCATTTTTTACTCTACACCAAAACAGGCAAATCCTAACATTTATAAGTGTTACAAATAATTTCAGTAACACTTTTTAAGTGTTACAAATGGACTGTGAGGAATGAAGCGGGCAAATTTGTAACATTTATAAGTGTTACGAACATACGTATTACTAACACTTATAAGTGTTGGTACCTAAATATATGGTAACACTTATAAGTGTTGGTATAGAAAAATATGGTAACACTTATAAGTGTTGGTACAGAATTATACGGTAACGCTTATAAGTGTTGGTACAGAAATATGCGGTAACGCTTATAAGTGTTGGTACAGAAATATACGGTAATGCTTATGAGTGTTGGTACAGAAATATGCTGTAATGCTTTTAAGTGTTGGTACAGAAATATACGGTAACGCTTATAAGTGTTGGAAAATGATTATTTATTAACACATATATGCGTTGTTACACATAAAATGCTTTGCTTATCATTTAGGTTTGTAACGTAGATAAGTGTTGTTATCCAAAATATTGGCAACAATTATATGCGTTACTAATTGAAATTATGTTTTTACACTATTTTATATACAATTAATATTAAATTCTTAAAACAAATGAATATAATATCTCATAAATGATGATGTGCGTATCATATATAATTCATCATATCAATTCAATATGAAGTCTAAAATGCTTCCATATCTCAAATGCAACAATATCATATATAGATAATACTATAATATGAGCTACAAACTTTCCAATTTCAAAATACCATAATATCATATCCAAATTACAAAAAAGCAATTTCAAATCTAATTTTAAATATCCAATATAATAGAGCTACTAATAAATAGAATTTTAGATGGTGCGAAGATGAAACACAGGCCATATCACAAAGCCCCCATCTGAAAATTGTCAAAGCTTGTGGTGCCCATTTTGACGACCATCGTAAATTGGTGCTTTTGGTTCTAAAACTTCTGTTATCCAAACAACTTTCTCAATATTTGAAACTATCTCTCGGAAATGACACATAGTTTGTGTTCCAATATAAGCTTTGCTACATTCTTCTTCGTATCCTGTGATAGTAGCATTACAAATTGTTTACCTCTTGTAGATGATCCAACATCATTTGACGGAATACTAGCAACTCCAATAATCGAAGGAGATTTATTCAAGTTAGAAGCGGTTTCAGTCATAGGCCACCATTAAGATTATGTTGTAATCCCAGTATCATAGTTAAGAAAGATGACTCATTGGTTTGGCTCAACACTTGATTCGCCACTTGATTTGCAACTTGATTTGCCACTTGGTTTTGTAATTTCGATGACCATTGACCAAAATCTTCCTTTTTATTCTTATCGGCAATCGCTTTTGAAGCTTGCATCAACTTTACTTGTTTTGTAGAGGAAGTGGAGCTAATTGCACGACAATAGTTTTTCTTTCTATCGGACCCAAAAACTTTAGAGATGAGATCATTGTCAAGGTTGTATGTGTTTTCTTCCTCGTTACCGCTATATTCCAACTTCTGTTGTTCTTCCACTTCCTCCACAAGTGCCTGAATTCAATACGTAATAAGGTAAGCTTGTTACTAGTTTTGAAAAATGGTATAAACTTTTTTTGTATGCTTGCGGATCCAGTAAAATGAAAGTTTAGACTTAAAATTCATAAGGATATGCACAGACATCACATGTAAAGAGTACAAGCGCTTCAGACTTAACCAGCAATGCGTTATACTTCATGAACAATATGGTTCAAATAGCAATTCAAACTGATTATGTAAGGTTCCAAACCACGAAATTGCTAATATAAATTTCTAATTCATTAGGCATAGGTTGTCAAACAAGATGGTGTTGTACAAAACCGAGGGAAGTTGGAATGGACTGAGGTTTTATAAATTAAGAAAATGCTCAGATCATAAACCGAGCATCAACATTGTAATAGTTTAGTCCAACATAAATAGAGCATCAACATTGTATAAATTAAGAAAATGCATAGACATCACATGCAAAAATGTTAATAGTTTAGTCCAACATAAACACTAAAAACAATACATCAACATTACAATAGTTCATCAATAATCAGATGAGCATAAGTATATGCTCAGATCATAAACAGAGCACCTAAGTTGAATTAGGCTTAAATTCATATCAAGAATTCAAATAGAATTCAATTTTTGCAGTTAATCACCTCTAACCAAGGGATTGGAAATCAAAAGTAATGCTGCAAATCAAGCATAAACCCAATAAATTCTCTAAAAATTCAGTAAAATGCTCAATTATAAATCAATGACTACAAAAGTTTATTATCATAAATGATCCAACTAAAGGCAAAGAATTAAATCGCTTCATTATTCAATGTAACTCAGAAATCTCTGGATATCTCGTGGTTCAAAAATTCAGAATACTATGCAAGATATCCAACTAAAGAGCATGTACAAATGATTTCAGAACCCATGTACAAATGATATTTCAGAATATTTGCAAGCGATCCAACTAGTTTAAATGCAGAATACTATGCAAGATATTTCAGAATATTTGCAAATATTTTCATAATACTATGTTGCACCGTAACCCAAAAATTTAGAATTTAACAAAAATCATTGTATAGATGATTACTGATAGTTTAGAGACAGGACAAAAACAATTCAGGTCTTACCAGTAAAATTAAAACAGCCATCGCATGCTCATCTAACTACTTTGATAATGAGTTTCTATAGAGGTGTTGAGTTCTTGACAGTAATGTTGAGTGCATGTACTTCAATATTGCAATTCATGTTTATGGCAATCAAATTGATCAGTAATTCATACCAAAGTAAAAATACTTACATAGGCTTTTGCCGCAGATGGAAGAACTTGTCCAGATTTCTTATTTATATGTCCCGCCTTCCAAACCATTGTCCGCGTAACTTTCTCTTTCGGATTTTCCTTAACCTGCAAGAACAAATATTTTTAAACTAATTAACTATTCAATATTAATATTTACAAGAAATATTTTTTATACTATTTCTCACCATTTCGTCGTAAACTCTATGGTATGATTTTCTTCTTAGTGTACGAGTGATAGTATTTTTAGCTTTGGCTTCGGCATTTTTCCTATATTACACTTTTTTTATCTGAATATTCATTATCTATAAACTTTTCCCACCATACTCTGTCAATGTCCGTGGGGCATTTAGTAAAAGCAATATTCTTGGGTATGGTGGTTCCTCCGACTCTGAGCAATTTATTCCGCAAAGTAGACTTTACCGTACGATAATATCGTGGAAAAGTTTTTTCTAAAATTGGTTGAGCTAGATCGGGATCTTTATCCATGTCAAATTCATTCTGTTTAACAAAGAAATTTTAGTACTAAGGATAAAACTTGTGCAAAACATAAATGACTAAATAAGATGAATTCGTGACATACCAATAGCTTTTGCCACAAAATGTTCTTATAATAATCATCTACATTTCTCCGCTCGTCATAGTCAATCGGTATATGACAACGAATTAGGGCTCCGCATCTGGAGCTCCATTTAGATTCATCTTTACCTTTAACACCCTCAAGATCAACAGTTATTAAGTATTTTTTATCACTTGTGTGAGGAGGATTATATGCTTCAAGCTCTACATTTGTATCTTTAGATGCACTAGCATTGCAAATGTTCGACATTTAGACCCGCATAAAAAAGATTTAGTACACAATAAAACTTAAAATATCATTTCAATCATGGCCTTGACTGTTTCGGAGTAAACTGTGAATAAAAATATATCAAATAACATGAGCATGTACGTTCATAAACTCATATGCTAGTTTACCGAGTATCAAATATATCAAACATCACAAATATTCATTTCAAAATGATATCTATTTCATTTCAACACATTACAACAATGGTCCAAAGTTGGCTTGTTCTTTCATAACAGACCGAAAATCGGTCAGTATTGTGTAGTCATTTATGTTGTCTGTCATGCGCTTCGGAGAACGTCGAACAATGGACCAATCAGGATTTTGAGTGTCTTTTACATAGAAAACTTGACCTGCTTCGGTTGCTAGAGTAGCTGGCTCATCATACTCTCCATTAGAATTTTTAAGCTTTTTCAAGTTCACCATCAACAAATGTGCATCTGTATAAATCTTATAACCATTTGTCTTATCCGCGATGTTTTTCCAGTCACAATAGAATACTACATGTTGAGAATCATAATAATCGATTTCTATGATATCTTTAATGATACCATACCAAGTAGTGTCATCGTCTGTAGGATTTATATCTTTTGCACTTGCAACAAATGTGGTGATTGCATCCATGCAAACGCTGCTATCTTGGGTCAAAAGAGTGTCGTCATACCGTTGAGGCGAGAATATATATCCATTCACTCTATACTTGAGATAGCTTTTGGCTTCCCACTTTGGACCACTAACATATTGCCACAACATTGTGCTCATGCATTTTTCTTCTAGTAGCTGCCAGGAACAAACAAATTTGCATGACTAACATAAAAGGAACAAAACCTACAATTTTCATATTGAAATAACTTACTTTTTTATGCAACCAATGAATAAATTCAGTTTGTAAAATTACTTCTGCCATTGTGGTAACTTTTCTTTTACCACGAGACACACCTTCTAAGGAAGAGCGATATGCACTACAAATTAGATATTATAATGTGAATACATTCTCTATTTTATGTCATCGGTAATTACCATAATGTGTAGAAAATTCATACATATAATATTCATCTCTCTCGTGAACATCGATTCTGAAAAGTATCCACCTTCGAATTTGAACACGTTGCATCCTAGTTAGCTTAATATATTTGCATTCAATGATGGGGCGTTCATATATATCATCACCATCATCTAAAAAGGATGCTTGTGTAGAACTATGATTTCCATCACGTGGGTTCGGCATATATTCCATTGCATGTCTAACTGATTCTGAAACAAGATATGCTTCAGCGATTGATCCTTATATATAGTGTTTATTACTAGGTATATTTTTGCATTCTTTCATAGCCCTACACACATGTACACATACACATATATTTAGAAATTGTCATTTTGAAATAATTTTTACAAACCTTGTAAAAATAATATCTCATCTTTCAAATGGATACATCCATATATAGTTTGTAGGTCCGCATAACAAAGCTTGGTCAGCTAGATGCATCATAAGATGAACACTTATATCAAAGAAATCTGTAGGAAAATAATGTGCTAGCACACACAATGCCTTGAAAATCGTATCTTTGGCGGCTTGAACATGTTCTCGAACTAAAATTTTCAAGCATATTATGTTAAAATACAAACTCACTTGTAGCTTGTCGTAACTCACGAAGCTTTGGATATGCATGTTGAACCATTATAGGAAGCAAGTTTTGCATAAAAGTATGATACTCATATGTTTTTTTATGTGCAAAGTAGGTGGTTGAATAGTAACAAGGCTACCAAATCTTGTCCCAAGACACGATGGAAGTTTGGCATCTTTTATAACTTGACAACATTTTATTTTATGAATCTTGTCCCATGCAAACTTAGATGATTGATTTCCCTTGTCAAACATTAAGTTGATAAGATGCTCTACAACATTCTTCTCCATATGCATCACATCAATAGTATATCGCACTTTATGACTACTCCAATAAATTAAGTCACAGAAAATTGACTTCTTATATCAAGACAATTTTTCTATGTCACCATCTCCAACTGTAAAGAAAATTTTATCGGTAACTTCATATATCGTTCGCTTCTTATTCTTTTGTAATTTTCCAAAAAAATATTTTATACAATTAAGCTTTTCCAAAAGGGACGGTCCACATAACCTTGTTGGTGGTTCTTTATCTTCGGTATCTTTATACCATCCATGTTTTACTAATCTATATGGATGGTCATCCTTCAAAAATCTTCTATACTTTGGATAAATAACCTTGTTACCAATGTACCCTGACTCGGTCTCCATAGCACAAACTGGACAGGCTTTATAACCATGTGTCACGCAACCAGATAAATTTCCAAATGCTGGTAAGTCATGGACTCCCCATAATAGTATTGCCTTTATTGTAAACATTTCTCCCTTGTCCATGTCAAAAGAAGCCACTCCTTATGTCCAAAGTTTCTTCAACTCATCAACAAGAGGTTCTAAGTATACATCAATGTCTTGACTTGGTGCTTTCGGTCCAGGAATTAATAAACTTAGCATTTGAAATTGTGATTTCATGCATAACGAATGGGGTAGGTTATAAGGAATCATATATACGGGCCAACAACTGTAACTATTGGAGATAACCCGATTCGGATTAAATCCATCACTAGCGATGCAGAGCCATATATTACGTCCTTCATTTGCAAATTCTGGCCACTTGCATTTGATTGATCTCCATTCGGCCGAGTCAACGGGATGGCGCATGAAATTCAAGAAGGATTAGCATGCTTATGCCACAGCATTTTATGAGCTATCCACGGTATAGCGTACAATCTAGTCAGCCTTGGAAGTATAGGGAAATGTCTTAGAACTTTCCTCGGTTGGGTTGTCATCTTTCTTACGTCTAACGCATTTGCCTTATCTTTAAATCTTGGTGTATGACAATGAGGACATTCTACTATGTTAGCGTTCTCTTTCCAAAATAACATGTAATCGTTTTCACATGCATGAATGCTTTTTACCTTCATTCCTAAATCTTTTAACATTTTTTTCATGGTGGGATACTTGTTAGGTAATGTATTTTCTTTTGGAAGACATTTTCTAAATAATTTCAACAATTCCGTCATGCTATTTCCTGACCAGTTAAATTCTTTTTTCAAGTTCTGAAGCTCAACTATTACACCTAAAGTTGTAAGTCCATCTTCACAAGATGGATATATTTTTTCATTTGCTTTGCTTCTGTATTCATGGTACATTTTCTGAACATGTATCTCTTCAAAGTTCACTTCACCGCTAGCCAGTGGCATATCATGCACTCTAAATGCATCATTAACGAGATTTACAAGAGCGCCCTCAATAGGCTCTTCTACATGCATCTGGCCTTGAATAGGAAACTCTTGGGCGAAATCTGATGTACGAGTCATTTGTACTGTAGCATTGTTTCTCTCTCCATGAAAGAACCACGCATCATATGTCGAAAGCATACCAAAAACTATCAAGTGTTTCTCAACTGTTTCTATTGAGATTTTTTGGAGTTTTTACACTTCTTACAAGGACACACACATAATTGGATATCTTGTGGTGAGTGTTGCTTTACAGCTATGGGGGCTGATGTTTAGGCTCAGTTTCTACAGCTATGGGATACTCCAGAGTCGAGGGTAAGTTATATCATTTCATTTTATTATTACATTTTTTTAAAATTCATATATTAGGTGTGCATTTAAATTTATGGAAACTATCGGTGTGGAACCATGCAAACTGGGCTAAAAATCCTGCTTTGCACTGCGGTGGGTCTTCCAACAACATCGCAGGGAATTGTTAAAGTTATAAAATGCATCAACAAAAATCTATAAGATAATTTAGTCATATCGGTAACATTATTCATTTGTATATATAACTTCAGTTTTAGAAATTTAATCGTGAGCCTACACTGGCTGAGGTCATCACTCACACATATGTCATCGAGCGCACGGATGAGGAGGGAAATATTTCATACGAATTTATGGACGATAAATCTAAATCTGTGATGGTACATTTATTTAATTTTTTTACTTCACATTTGATAAGTTCTTTATTATTTATTATTACAAACTAATGTTCATCATTACAGAAGAGATACGAAGCAGAGAAAGCTCGAGTGGCGCAGTCCACTAGCCGTGAGTTAACCTTAGAGGAGGAGGAACGCATTTAGGATGCTATCATCGACCTGCCTACTCAAAATAGGCGTTATGGTTATGGAAATCAGGAGGTAAACTACTTCATTAACTAATATGTACATTATATTTAATCTTGAAGCATAAATTATAAATTCCCATCAAATAATTTACAAGCGATGATGACCCAGAGGGCTTATAGGAGACCTTAGACCGGGGAGGAGATAGATCAGCTAAAGTAGCAGATGACAGAATTTAATGACTAGCGGAAGGGTGGAGGACTGGTGTAGCTGCTAGATGAGCAGATTGTGGCATTTTGCAGCACAGCATGGGAAGATGCCTGCTGAAGATGGGTCGGGAGATGACGACGATGATGATGAGTAGGTACAAATTTTTTTGACTGTTTTTAATCGTTTTTATTGTGTAATTATTGACATGTGTTGATGGAGTTGATACTTTATTAATGGCTGTGTATTGTGATGATTATGGGTTTGATGAACATGAGTATTTGTGCAGATATGGTTGTGTTGGTTGATGGAATATTGGTTTTCGTTGATGAAAGTCTACGTAAATATTGATATTTGCATTGTGTTTTTAATTATTTGTGATATGTGTGAGATTATACGTTACATGTGACGCTACTGTTGTGATATTGAGTTTATATATCTTGGGAATGAAGTGAGATTGAGATATGACGTTTATTGTGTAGTTGGAAGGCTTAAAAGCAGCTCTATCTTAAATTCAGGGTTTCAGACTTACGTCGGCTAGCAACGGCTAGCGACGACCAAATTGTTTCAAGCTTACGATGGCTAGCGACGTCTTTCTGGTTCTAGGCTTGTGTCGGTAAGAGACGACCCTTTTTCCTAAGTTCTCGACGCTAACCGACGTGAATATAGCGACGAAGCCGCCGCTAAAGTCATTGCTATTTTGCTTGCATCATGTGATTTTGTTGCGGCTTTTGGTAACGGCTAATGACGGTCGTCGAGAGCTATATGCCGTCGCTAAATGAAGCCGTTGTTGTAGTGAAAAAATCATGCTTAGTCAATATACCTGAATATACGCAATTCAAATTCATGAAATTAATGGTTATACCTTACCTTTTAATCATTAATAATTAGTTATTTTAAAGGCTAAATATACATCAATCTAACTCGGTGCTAAAATTTGATTACTAAATTAGTGAAATCAGTATGTAAATATTTTGGATTGTAATTTAACCAATTTAATGGATATACTTGGTTTATAGTTATAACGGAATGTATTTTATCACAGTTCACCTGTTGTTTGTTTTGTTTCACTTCTACAAAAAATGATTTTCATTCTCATGATCATATTGAAGCAGAAGGTGACGTGTGGTCGTTAGCTACACATATTTGTGTATGAATGTACTTTCTAACTTTTTCACTTTATGTTTTTATTCTATTTAAAAGTCAAGGCAAACCTTTTTTGTATTCAATATTCACTATTTTACTCTCTTTCTTTATGTAGCAATTTCTCCTTTTTTAACATGTATATCGATATTATTTTTACATAATAAGTGGTGTATTTCTCAACTTTCTTTCTGTGTAAATCTTTCATCTTTTGGGTATAGAAATTGGAAAGTAATGGTACATGTTATTCTATGGAATTAGTGTTTACCTAATATTTTCTAATTCCTAAATAAAAAATAGATGACTTTTATGTCTGTAGAAGCTTTAAACGGATATATTTACACCTTAATTGAGCATTGGCATAGTGCTTGTAGGTTTCTGACTAGAGATGACTCGTGTAATAAAATGGTTCCAAAAGTGATCATGTCTATACTGTTTAATCTCATACTACTTGGTAAATGCAAAAAAAAATTATATGTGTGCCTTCGGCTACGACCAACTTTTGATATTGAGTTCGAAAAGGCATCAAATCTTCTATTTTATGTAACTTCAGGTGACTTTATTGACAAAATAGTTGCAGGCATATTATTGTAAAAGCATCAAAAAATGCTAAAAATTTAAAAATAATATTTGATTTACATGTAATTATGATATTATACCATACAGCGGTGACCTTGGCTTGGTTTTAATTGGCATGCATTAAGTATTCCTTTTTCTTTAGCATGGTAGCTATAATAATGTTACTTGACATTTATATGAATTATATTTTGTTAGACTTTTGATTTGAAAGCTCCGAATTTGAAATTTATCTTCTATTATAGTAGTATTTGCTTTTAAGGAAAATTATTATTTTTAAATTAAGTTCCATGGAATAGATGGATGATAAATAATAGGGAGAAAAAACAGGAAAATATTATCAAGGACAATTTTATTGGCTTTTTTATTACTTAGGACAGCCCACCAATATTTTATTCTTAAGGACCAAATGTTAAAATAGTTTAAAAAGCCCCAACCGCCGCGCTTTCTCAATTCTTTTCCAATCTCAAATCCAAATCGAAAAAAACAATGAATACTGAAACAAGGGCAGATGCGAATAGAATTCAAATTCAAATAAAAAAGAAGTAGCTTGAATCAAGTTGTATTGAGTCGGATTTGAGGGAGTTGCAATTCACATCGCGAGTTTAAGGTGCAGTTTATGATAGGTAGTAGAAGGTTTCTTAGTCGGCTTAGATGAAGGTGGTTTAGTGCAATAGTTGTATTTGTGCAGTTTTGGGCGAATTTGGATTGCGATTCAGGTTGTTGAAGTTTGAAGAGAAGGAGCTAGACGTTGTCGGTTGAAGAAGATTGTGATTTCTGGTTGCTTGGGGATAGGGAAATGGGATCGCTATTGTTGCTGTTAGGATTAAGGTGCTAAAGGCGCACTATAGGATGCACGATGGTTATCTATCTACTATCTTTCTCATTTTGTGGTTCATTGTTGGCTTATTAATTTCATAAATCAGACGTTAGGTATAAGTTTTGCAGTTCGTAAGTAACATTTTTGAAAAAACAGTTACTTTTTTCATTTCTGATTCTTGTATCTATAAAAAATGAAGTTGTTATATATTAAATATAATGATAAATGAGTTGAATTATTATTTGTTACTATCAAACGTTTGCTGAAGTTTGTTAGTATCAAATATTCAATTAACTTTGTTTGAGCATCATTTTTCTTTTTAATTTTAGTATCAGATTTTAGATATAAGTTCTACAGTATGTAGGTTTCATTTTTGAATAATATCATTACATTTTTGTATCTAATTTTTATTGTATAAAGAAAATTATCGTACTACAATAAAATGACAATGTGAAGCAAACATTTTTTATTGATGGTTTTTTTCTTGCATTCATATTAGTTTAATTGAAAATCTATTGTTGTGTTGAGTTCAGTAAGGAACGGCTTTTGTTAGCATTTTTGTTTTTATGTATCTTTTTTCTTAATATCATTTTTGAAATCAGTTCATTTTAATATCTTTTTTTTAATTTCGGTAACTGCTATTTTGATTTTGTGTTAGTATCAAATTTTCTTAGTATCATTTTCTGTTACTATCATATTGTACAAAGGTGCATATACTAAAAATAAGATCTAATATTAGTATTTTTAGTAGTTTTGGAGTAACATATGCCTTGCGTGGTATCAGAAAATATTAGAATTTGATATTAATTTTTTTGTTTAGTATCAATTTTTGAGTAACATATGCATTGTGTGGTATTAGAAAGTATTAGAATTTGATATTAAGATTTTTAGTTTAGTATCAGTTTTGGAGTAACATATGCAGCTGTGTGGTATCAGAAAGTTTTATATTTGATATTAATATTTGAAAAAAGTGATATTTTATAGTGTTGTAGATTTTTCCTTTGGTGTGTGTTAGATTATTGCATATTATCGGTTTTTAGGTATAAGATTTTTAAATTTTTTTACTACATAGTATCATAATTTAGTTCTCAGTTTTTAGGTATCGGTTTTTAGTTATCGACAGTAGTTTCTAGGTATCAATTTTTGAGTTAACAGCTGATTAAATTTTTTTAAATTATTATTTGTTGGTTTTTTCGCTTCAGTTATGGGTATAGTTTTTCTTGAAAATGTGGATAATTGGAAATGGTTTTTGAATAAATTAAAACAAACTTCAAGAAGAACATGATTTGGTTTTATGTCGAATCGCCCTAAAGATTTGATTTTAGGTGTTGGTTAAGTTTTTCCTCCAGTCTTTCGTGGTCACTGCTATCTTCATATGGAACAAAATCTACTTTTAGCTGTAAGGCGAAGAATGCGAATATGTTTATAGTTGATTTGTTCAGGATGGATTCCACGGCTTCTAATTTGCTAATGTTATAAATCTTATTCCTAATTTCGCTAAGCATATTGTTCATGCAAGTATTGAAGATGCTATTAAGCCACCTAAGGTGAAACAGGCGCCAATAGGACTACTATTAACTATTAAACGGAAAGGACGATTTGTATATTTTCAAAATAAGCAAAATAGATGTGGTGGATGCAAGCAATATGGTGACAGTAAGCGTAAATATCTAAGAAGATATGATTTGATTTTTACGTTTTTATGAATTTGTTGAGAATTATACTTGGTTGTGTGTCTTTTTTGGCAATTTTATGTAATTTAACTTGGTCATATAAGTATATTGGTTTAGCATATGTTAACATGTATATTGATTTGCTCTTTGCATAATGGTTTAGCACATTTTTAATTTGTCATTGATTTGCTCTTTGTAATTGAACTTGGTTATATGGTATCGTTTATACTTTCATTTACAGTATCGGTTTTGTAGTATAAGCAGTATCGGTTTTATTGTTTATTTGTTTTAGGTGTATAGTAACATTTCAAGTTTCATTTTAAGTATGAGTTTAATTTGTAGTAATAGCGGCATCAGTTTTATTATTTGTTTGTGGGTTATGTGGTGAAGTTGGTTCGTTTGTCCAATATTAATAATTCAATGTTATTTTTTGATACTATTAGTATCAGTTTCAAGCATGTAAAAATGAGGTACTAGGTTTTGCATGCCACTAGTATTAGGTTTAGTTAGTACAAAACATAATATCAGTTTTTGCATGCTATTAGTATCGGTTTTAGGTATAATAGAACATGGTATTAGTTTTTCATTATATTGGTATCAATATCAGTTTCAGGCATAATAGAACATGCTATTTCTGTTTTAGTTGTATAACAAAATAATTATACTGTAATAAATACACATTTTGAAGCAAACGTTTTTAATTATTGTTTTGTTTCTTTGCATTCATATAGGTTTGATTGATAATGTATTGTTGTGTTGAGTTTAGTGAGGATCAGTTTTCATGTATCATTTTTATTTGTTCTAAATATCATTTTTTCCAATACGCGGTGTGGAAATTTTCTTAATGTTTTGTCTATTTGAGTATATGAAAAACCGAAGTTGTTACAGAATAAATACGATGATCATTAAGTTGAACTATTCGTTAGAATCAAATATTTAATGAATTTTGTTTGAGTGTCGGTTTACAATTAAGTTGAGGATCGGTTTTTAGATATCAGTTTTTATTGACAGTCTATATCATTTTTGTAAAAACTATTTTATTTTTTATTTTTGTTTTATAAAGGTAAGTATTATACTAGAATAAAATGACAATCTGGACAAAACATTCTTTGCTAATGCTTTGGTCTTTTCTCTCGCCTCTGCTGTTTTTCTTGTTCAACTATTCATTTTTTAGTGTTAGTTTACTAAGTTTAATTGTCATCTGACGCCTAGAAAATTTCAAAACTCGAGCATCCACATGCAATGACATATAATTAGATTCATACAAACTTCTACTTCATAACATGACTACCGCTACAAAAAGCAAGAAGCGATATTCAGATCTTTTCAGGTTTCAGACTCGAGCAACTCAAAGCTTCTTGCACCATCAAAACTCTACCACCAAGGACGATGAGACTATATATCAAGGCAGCAATACTTTGACAGTGTTAGCAGCGGCTCTCAGTTTTAGGCAATAGCTACGTGACTTTCCAAATCGATGCCTGCAGGAAAAACACGACGGTGCAAAAATTGAGCATGGAGGTGAGTGAAAGAAGAGGAGGAAAGCATAGCGGAGATATAGAGATGGAGAAGAGGAGGAAAGCGTAGCAGAGATCTAGAGGAGGAAAGCGCAGCAGAAGTTAAGCGGAGATCGATCGATAGATGGATTTGAGAAGTTAAGCACTTGAAAGATGGGCTTTGGGCCTATCCTTGTAGCAAAAAATATATGGCTGTCCTTGTGCTTAAATTATTATGAAAATATGTCCTTTAAAATATTTTCCTCGAAGAAAAAAATCAGGTGTAGGAGATTAGAAATAATAATTATGTGCATATATTAAAATTTTGGTCTATAATGCATATATTGATTTAAATTTTGATCATTAACTACTCAAATTAAGAAGTGAACATTGGGAAGAAAAAAATTATAATAATCATCCTTACATGAACATGACTTTAATATTTTAATAAGTTAACATTGGCACAAAATTGGGTAGTCTTCAATGTGACAAAAGGTTGAGGCAAGGAACGGAATTACTTTACCAAACTAAACTGA
The DNA here is from genome assembly GCA_030765085.1 of Allium cepa. NCBI lineage: Eukaryota > Viridiplantae > Streptophyta > Magnoliopsida > Asparagales > Amaryllidaceae > Allium > Allium cepa. Next base: position 922,163,100 of record CM060931.1, on the reverse strand, counting down.
ATGTTACAAAGTTTCTAACTAACTTAAATATTACTCTATTGACCCGTGCAGCACATTTGTGATATTGTATGAAAAACCTGCACATTCATGTGTATATGTGGCTAAAATATGTACAAGAAATCTACTATGTCCCTTGTTAACATGATTTAACAATGGCTGTCAACAAAATATACTCACTACCAAACACTTGATATATATATATATATATATATATATATATATATATATAATTCTTATCCAGTGGTTCAAAAATACTAAGGAGAATAAATGTCACCAAAGAAAGATTTCAATAACTTCTTCTTCTGTTATTACATTTTTGATAGCAAGAGTGCCATTTTATTTATGCACATACTTATTTTTTTATGTCTTAGTGGTTTGAATCCAAGACCAATAAAACCACAATATAGAGATTTTACCACTAAAGACCTCTAGAGATTTCTTTTCAATTTTTGTCAATGTACCTACGATCTCAAGTACATGTATTAACGACCGATTTGTGCTTGGGTTATATACTGAATATTTGATGATATTTACAAACTATATATTATTTACATAGGTAAATTTTCATTTACACCAATGCATGGGCTTTTTCATACATTATTGACATTTACATATATAAAAATTGTTAAGATGTTTATTGCTATTGAAATTTAAATGTTCATTTGTGCATGCAAATTCATACTTACACTGAACTAATGTATAACGCATATATAATATGGAAAACCAAGTATTTATGCAACTATTGTAAAATATATATGTCTAAAATAAATATATATACCAATAGTATATTCATGGCTACAACTGTAGCACCTATTAACTTATGCACCCGTGCAACGCATGAGTGTCTACTTATGTGTATGTATGTATATAGATATATGGTTATATGTATTATAATTAAAACATAAGATACAATTCACAAATGAATCTGTAAATGTGTGTAAAGAATTAAGATTATAAATTCATATATATATATATATATATATCAATTGGTTTCATGTGAAATCATGTTATTTGTAAGTAATGATCGAATATAATCATGTGAATTATGGTGACATATTCAAAACAAAGAAATATAAGTTGCCTTGATGAAAGAGTGTAGTTGTACACTTGGAATTTATTGATCGACCTTCGAAAAATTATTACGATTCTAGTTGTGGTTCTAACTTAATTGAAGTGATCTTACAAAGGAGATGAAGAGGAGATGTGGAAGAGAACTCTAATCTAACGGAGGAGATGAGGAAGAGAACTCTAATCTAACGGAGGAGAAGAGGAAGATAAATCTTCTTTTTTTAGATCTAGTTATAATTTGCTTAAAAGAAATTAAGATCCTTTTTATGCTTTTACGACGGGGTACTAAATGTCGTAAACCTCCATTTATTTATCAACATTTGACCCCTCTTCTTACTTTTATATGAATGGCAAAAAACATGCAAATAAATTCAAAATTTATTTGTGTTTAATTTTGCTGTTATACCATATATATTAGATCTCCACTTAGTTCCCAATTAGACCAAAAATGTTTTACCATTCCTTTCTTCTTCATAGGGCCAAAAATTTACAAACAAATAATAGTGGAAATTAGATTGAAGGGCCTGTTATTGTAGGGTAATAAGTTTTTAAGGACAACACTACTTAATAATTAGTTTTAAGGACAATTTACAAGAAAATGATAATTCTTTTACTTTTCAAGTTATAAATGAAAATGATAAATTCATTTATCATTATTTTTATATAAGTGAAAACGATAAATTTATTTATCTTTTTCTTGTAAATTATCCTTAAAACTAATTTTTTAGAAGTGCTATCCTTAAACTTATTACCCTGTAAAAAGAAGCCATTTGAGTGAAAATAATATGTATTAACTGATTAATATATTAGATAACATACATAAGTTATTTATTTTATATTACCTATTTTAATTAATTAAGTTTCCCATTTAAGTTAAATTAACGGATAACAAAATTACACTTATTTAACTCAATTTTTTTGGTGATTTTAGAATTAAATTATTCAAACACACACATTGCAATGACCCAAAATTTCACTACTTTGATTAACGAATAATTAATTAATTTTAAATATTCAATATATAGGTTTTATACGGTAAAATAGGTTTTAAAATTATGTAACGACTCAGATATTTCGTCATTTGATTTTGAATATTTAAATGATTTCAAATATTGGATTTTGAATTTTGAATTAGTAGGTAAGTTTTAAAATTGAAATTTCAAGTGATTCCGCAAATTTTGGAATCGTCGATTTAATCGACGCGTTAAAATAGCTACCCGTGGCATAGTCTTGGAATTCGATGAAACCACATCCATTGGATCCGTAATAGTGTATTATTATTGGATTTCAAATTTCATAGCGTTTGGAATTACCTTTTGTTCGTACGATCTGAAAAACGCATAGAAATAATTTAATTGAAATTAATTTTTATAGTCGATTTAAAAAGGCTATCTTCTCCATACAATCGAATTAAGTTCCGAAACTTGTTCCATTGTGTTTGGAATAGGGTATAACATTAGGAACGTCAGGCGACATGCCTCATTAGGGGTTCGAAATAAATACCTAGATATTTCAAAATTAAATAGATATGTTCATATCGATTTAACTCCTATCAAACATCAGGTGGCCTCGTTCAAATCACGTTTCTTTCTTTCTTTTCGGTTCCAAGCATGAAAAAAGGAAATCAAATCACATTTATTTTCTTCCATCCTTCTCCTTTTACAAAACACGACATTCCCTTTTCCTTTCTTTCATCTCCTTCGGTTTGATACTAAAATACATATAGAACGAAATCAAATTGATTTCGTAAAAAAAGAGTAAAATTTCGAACTCGAAATCGTAAAGTAAATCGAGGCGACCTGGGTAAAGCCCTCGAGAGGAGCGGGGCAGTCGCGACATACGCGAGGGGATGGTTGAGAGCGAATGGCAGTTTGGTGATGTTCGAGTTGTTGTAGGATGCTATTGAACATTGGGAAGGGGGAGTTCAACAGTTATAATGGAAGCTAGGGTTAGGTAGTTGATCGAATTGACGGTTTCTGCTTTCGGCTCGTGGTTAGTGTAAGAGGGTGCGTCGAAGGTGGAGGCCTCGATATTGGGGCAGCGGCGGCCGGCCAAGGCTGTAGATGGCGGCAATGTTTTTGGTGGGTTTGGTTACGTATTGGGGTACCACGATTTCGCCATGGCAGTGGCATAGGGAGGGGGATGCGACTAGGTCTGGGCGAGCTTAAGGTGTGAGTGCGACGGTGGGCAGAGTGGAGTCGAGCGGGCTATTGTTCGACAGAGTAAGGTAATTAAATTTTGATTACCTTTAATGGAAGTTAAGTTAGTGAGAATAAAAATATATGTGTGTGTGTATATATATATATATATATATATATATATATATTTGTCAATTTATATAAGTCGTAAATTTCCTGCAAGGTTCAAAAATTTTCAAACTCGAGTCATGTTGGATTGTAGTAACAAAACTCTATGAAATGGGATACTTTAGAATTGGAACAGATTGCAACTAAAATCAAGGTGAGAAATTCTCACTCATTTGGATTACTAGAATTTATTTTAAATAGTTAAAATTAATTATTTAAAATTAATTATTGAATGCTGGTTGAATTTAAAAATTATTATCCATTGGATATTATATATATAGTATGTATATATATAATATATTAGTAGTTGGATTAATGTTCCTGCATATTTTAGAGGATGAGACCCTATGCGCCCCGCATAACAACGGATGACCCTATATACCGCGATATCCCCCTTGAAGTGGGATTAGTATTATTATGTTGTATTAGCGTTTGTGGATGCAAGGAAACAGATTGGAGGGGTCCACCTTGATTTCTCAAAATTTATATTCATTCTTTTTCATATATATTAATATATGATGTGTTAGATAATCCGTTATAGATTATTGCTGTGATGTGAATTATTGGATGCTATAGTAGCACTTGCCTGGATTTTGGTATATAAAACACCATAAATATTATTTTTGAATTTGAGGAAAATAAAAGGAGATTTTGAATATAAAAATATGTATATCGAAGTTTGGATTATTTTAAAGGAAATTGATTTGGATAAAACAATAAATTGACTTTGGATTGTACTTAATTATTTGGGAAAATATATTTTAAATAGAGATTTAAAAATAGTTTGTATAGAAGATTTTAAAAGATGGATTTACAAACGATTCTGGAAAATATGAAAAGAAGTTGAAATCGACATTAAAAATAGATTAGCAGAAATGAAAGGAATTATAAGGAATTGAATTTAAAAAATGGAATTTTATAAATGAGATTATTTTTATGAAAAGTGAAACTCAAGGAAGTTAAAAATTTACAAACCATGTTTATGAACAAAGGAGATCAATATCAGATGAAAATTTGGGAATACAAAATTCATAGATGAATTTATATTAGAATATGGAAATAGGGTTGGGAAAAATAGTGGATACTATTTTTGAAAAGTGAAAATGGTTAAGGAGATCGGAGTAGGATTGATGTGTTGTAAATTGAGAGGGATTTATAAATTGAATTGGGTATTGGGATTTTAAAAATATATTTAATAAGAAGTTAAGTTTTTATTTTAAAAAAAGAAATTTTTATTTATTAAACTATGTAATTTAAAGTTAGTTAGTATTGTAATACTTTGGAAAGTGGATTTTTCAAATATTTAACATTAATTGAAATAAATTCTAATTTTAATTAGAAATCAATTTTCTTTATTTAAAAATGAGCTGGAAATTGAATCATTGATGGTTTAATTAAAGTATTTTGATATTTTAAATAGTTACTTAAGCTTGTTTTTAAAAACTTTTAAAACACTTATCATATATATATATATATATATATATATATATAAGTATATGTGTATATATATGTGTAGAGTTTTGAAGTGATTGAAAATTTTAATTATAAATTCTCTCGAGATTTGTAAATGGGTCTTATAAATGGATATAATTTTGAGGAGGGGAATTTTATAAGGGATTTGGAGGAAATGGGATTTCAAAATGTTGAATATGGGAACTTCGAAAATGAAATCTGAATTCATAAAAGAACTTATAAATTATTGATTGGGGTTTTAAATAAGTATACTGGGTTTTCGAAATTGTTAAAGAGAATTTATTAATGATTGTGGAGACTTATTAGATAAGTTACAAAATATTCTCTGAAGCGTTGATATTTGAAATGATTTTGGAAAATAAGACTTATAATGTTTTCCTAAGTATAAAAATGGAAATTTGAAAATATTTCTAAGTGTTGAAATGGTTTGGGAATATGCTGTTATGGATTTAAATATTTGAAATTGTTTTCAAATGTTGGAATATGAGAAGGAATTTGATTATATATCTTTGTAAAGGTATTTTGAAATGAATATTTTGTAAAAAATTATAATATAGGCCCAATGACTGCTTATGGATGTTATTTGATAGTTGAATAACCAACTATCAAATATTGGCCAATTTTGTTGATCGTTTTGAAGAGACCAAGATCGGATTTAATTATCTGAAAACCACTTCGATCCGATTTGAGCGTTACGAATGGATATCGTGAAAATAGTAAAGATGGTGGTTCGGTTTGTCCAGACCCAGGACAACTTGTATGGACGAATGCTATCAGAACATCATCATTTAAGGATGATGAGCATTCTAAGTGAAATTGTTCTTGAAAGGTAATCGTAGCCTCAAGCCACGTCAACCGGAATGAATGAAAATCATGGGATATGCAGCAAGGCTAAGTGGGTCGCACCCACTTAGTGTATCTTATCAACTTTCTAGACACCCTTCGTTATATTTTAAATTATGGATACGGTGGAGAATGGAAAAAGAGTCTTGATAAGAGTGGGAACACTCAGGGTGAAACATATTTGGTTCTATCTAGGTTAGGGGTAGGGCCGATCTTGTGTTGTAGAGGATCCCAGTGAGGTCCTCGTTACATTTTTCCAGATGTGTACCGTGATAGGTGGTACTCCAATGTCTAGTCATTGTATGGAATCCATTTTTCAATAAGCACCGTATGGTTTTGATTGTGCCCATCTAAGTTGAAGCGTGAGTTGCAAGCATTTCGGCTCTTTTCTATTTACTTTCTATAGACACTATTTATAATATCAGATGATTTTGAAAAAATTATTTTAGTAATCTTATGGTAAAACCCATCGTGTTTATGTGTAATGTGGTCTTACGAGATACCTTTGTTTTTAAAGGATTTTGTTAAAAGTTAATAATTCAAATTGAGTGTGTTTACTCACGTTGATTTTTCAGACTGACTCGGGTGTTATTTTATTATAATGCTCGAGTCAAGATTCAGCATAGATTGCTATGGAGCTTAGGAGACGAGTTGGAGGAGTTCAAACGTATATCATGTAGTTGGCTATTTCCGTTGTGTGAGTTATGTATATTAGGACAAGTTATTATAACTATCTAGATTGACGTATTGATTGTTATACTCTGATGATTGTAAGTATAAAACAGTTACAGGTTCTTTTGTACTAAAATCCGTTATATATATTGTTTCGTGCGTTTGTGAGATTTTGTGTTGTTGTTCTATTTTCTTCTATCTCTTTCTTCTTCTTTACCCCGAAAGATTCGTATTTCTGTTCAATTTGAGTTGAACTGATGTCAATTTTGGTCGACTCAAAGGGTATGGAGATACGGGCTTTTACATTTGGTATCAGAGCTAAAGGTTAAGCGAGAACCTTGGCTCTGGTGGGAATTACTCATTAGAGATAAGGTCAATAGAACCTCATAATGAGTTTGAGTGTATTAATAGATATGAGCGCGTATTTGTTAGTGAATATAAATCATTTTATATTGTGTTGCCTTATCTATTGAGTGGTTTACGGATTCAGGAAGAATAGTGGGACATCATGAATTCGATAGGAATTTTTAAACACTCGAACCACGTAAACTGACACAGTGTGGTTTTGAAGTGGCTAAATGAGGTAATTTTACCCAAATTATATTTTGATATAAAAGGAAATAATTTTCTAAGAATGATTATAGTATATTCGAGTGTTTGGTTTATATTATTAAAATCAAGACAAGATTATAAAAAATTGAAATGATCATATACAACCAAAATGAAAATTGTATAAGTATGAGTTATACAAATGAATTACAACCAAAAATGGATTCAACCTAGAATTTGAAGATTTAAAATTCCAGAAGCTTTGAGAAATGTTTTAAAAGGATTTGAACTTAATATTTGGGAATTTTGGAATTTCAAAAGTTTGAAAAATATTTTCTGAAGTGTTGTGAAATTAAAATAGCCTTATTTTTTCCAAAGAATTTTTAATAAAATCATTTTAAATGGATTTTGAAGATGTTATAGCACTGAACTCACTTCGGTTGCTGGAAAATAATTCCAATGATGATCCTGATATCATCGTTGTTCATTTTCGAGTTTCTAAGTGATAGATTGCTACCGTAGTAATTTGGTATTGATATTTTTGTTTGGAACATGTGTTATTTTGAAAGTTCTGAAGGGAATTCGTGTTGGATAAAACCAAATTGGTTTGGAAAATTCCAAAGAACGGTTGTTAAAATCTAAGAAAGAGCTATACATATATACATATATATATATATATTATAATTTCAAAATGATTTGAAATAAATACTGGTGTTTGAATTCTAGAATCCTTAATTAGATCAGGAAATAAGTTTTGAATTAAAACTTGGGAAATGAAAATTTCACTAGGAAATAAAAATTTAACTTATGCAAGTTAGATAAATTAAATTGGTAAAAGGAAATGATATGGATTTGAATTTAACTTAAGCTAAGTTAAATAAATTGAGTTGGATTTGAATTGAATTAAAAATAAAATTGGATTGAATTATAAATGATATTGAGTGGAATTGAATATAGAATTTGAACTGTAAAGTGGTTATATAACTATGAGTTATAGGTTTGCTAATGGAATAAAAATTTAAGTGGAAAAGAAAATTCTAGAGATGTGAGAAATAATTTGTATAACTTATAAAATTGAAAAGTGAAATAAAAAACCAAAATAAAAATTGTTTGATATTTTGGTGAAGGAATAAGAATCCATACCTGAATTATAAAAATGAATGTGAACTCAAGTGGATTAAATAGAATGATTCTTGAAATAAAAATCAGACGTCGAATACAAAAATGGAACTTAACTTGGTTGAATAAAATTGGATTGTGGATTAAAGTTGAAATTGGAAATGGAACTTGAGTTATATATAAAATTCGACTAAAATGTAAGCGAATTAAATATATTTGAAAATATGGTTGAATAAAATAGAAAAGGCTTGAAATAGTGATGATTTAGGTTATAAACAAATTCAATGTAAGTAAAAATAAATTGGATATGGCCTTGAATATTATTTAAATAAATTCGAGAATTAATTTGAGTATGGAATTAAAATTTTGAAGTGGAGTTTGACTGCAATGAACTTAAATTATATGGTTGAATTGATTGGAAACAAACGAATAACTTAAGTTAATATTTTAGATGGAAGCAAGGCTTAAATAAATTTATGAAATGGTTCATAAATAAATTAGCATTGAATGATTTCGAGCTTAATAAAATGGATTTGAATATGATGAACGTGGATATGAATGGAATGCAAATGAATTAATTGAGAATCAATTTGAAATGGAGTAGAACTAAATTGATTTGGAATCTATTTAAAATAGCTATAAACTGAAATATCTATTTTATTAAATGAATAGCGCCAAATTTGCATAGAAAAAATAATCATTTGACGTAAACGGAAGTAAATAAAATTCTGTGAATAAATGGCAAGTGAACAAATTGGTTTTTAATCAATTTGGGATGGATATGAATTTGCTTGGTATAAGTATGGAGTGAATGCAAGCAAATTTGATTGTAAATCATTCGAATTGAATGAAATGGTATATGAATCGATGTAAAGTAATTAAATTAGTATCTGAACCTTATAATTGCTTATGATTATATGTTAGAATGCACTGTTTATGAAATTTATGTGTTTAACTAGCTAAATAAATGAAGTGTTGCTAAAATTTCATGTTTTGGTACTTAAATGTTTAAAATTGAGTAAGTATAGGTACATGGAGCTTTTTTGCTTGAGTTTGATTGTGCAAATTGCATATGAAATAAACTGCTCGCTTAAAATGCTAATATAAGGTATGTTTTCGGTTTAAATACAGCAATATATATATATATATATATATATATATCTTGTTTTCCGACCGTGTAGGTCGATGTATAAATTTTTATCTCTCTTATCATATTGCAGAAGGTCGTCCGTACAAAGATGGCTCCGTGAAATTTTAAAAAAAAATTGGGTGTAAGAAAAATTTTGAAAATTTTTTGTTTACCTAAAAGGTTGATTTTTGAATTGAAATTGAAAGAAAGGGTTTTGAAGCAGAAGTGGAAACTAAATATTGGGATGAAACAAAAGGGTTTAGAAAAGCGAATGTCAAGTTTTAACTAAGTGGATAAGTTAATGGGCTTGCGATCATTCGTCTTACCTTAGCAATTTCGAGGACGAAATTCTTTTAAGAGGGAAGGAATGTAACAACCTGGATTTTTTGCCGTATGATTTTGAATATTTAAATGATTTTAAATATTAGATTTGGAATTCTAATTTAGTTAGTAAGTTTTTAAAATGGAAATTTCAAGTGATTCTGCAAATTTTGGAATCGGCGATTTAATCGACGCGTTAAAATAGCAATCCAAGGCACAATCTCGGAATTCGAAGAAACTGGTTCTATTGGATCCATAATCGTGTATTATTATTGGATTTCAAATTTCGTAGCGTTTTGAATTACCGTTTGGCCGTTTGATCTAAAAAACGCCTAGAAATAATTTAATTAAAATTAATTTTTATAGTCGATTTAAAAAGGCTATCTTCTCCATACAATCGAATTAGGTTTCGGAACTTGTTCCATTACATTCAGAATAGGGGTACAACACTAGAAACAACAGGCGGTACGCTTCATTAGGGGTTCGAAATAAATATCTAGATATTCTGAAATTAAATAAATATGTTCATATCGATTTAACTCCTATCAAACATCACATGACCTCGTTCAAATCACGTTCTTTTCTTTTCAGTTCTAAGAACCAAAAAAAAGGAAATCAAATCTCATTTATTTTCTTCCATCCTTCTACTTTTATAAAACACGACATTCCCCTTTCCTTTCTTTTATCTCCTTCAGGTCGTTACTAAAAAATTATACATAACGAAATCAAATCGATTTCGTAAAAAAAAGGGTGAAATCTCGAACTCGAATTCGTAAAGCAAATCGAGATGATCTGGGTGAAGCCCTTGAGAGGAGTGGGACAGTCACGACTTTCGTGAGCGGATGGTTGAGAGCAAATGGTATTTTGGTGATGTTCGAGTAGTTGTAGGATGTGATCGAACATTGGGAAAGGGGAAGTTCGACAATTATAATGGAAGTTAGGGTTAGGCAGTTGGTTGAATTGAGGGTTTTTGCTTTTGGCTTATGGTTGGTGTAAGAGGGTGCGCCGAAGGTGGAAGCCTTAATATTGGGGCTGCGATGGCCAGCCAAGGCTGTAGACGGAGACAATGTTTCTGGCAGGGTTTGGTCACACTTTGGGGTGCCACGATTTGGCCGTGGCAGTGGCATAGAGAGGGGGTTGCGACCAGTTCAGGGCGAGCTTAGGGTGTGAGTGTAGCGGTGGGTAGAGTGGAGTCGAGTAGGCTATTGTTCGATGGAGTAAGGTAATTAAATTTAGATTACCTTTAATAGAAGTTAAGTCAGTGAGAATAAAAATATGTGTGTATATATATATTTGTTAATTTATATAAGTCATAAATTTTCGTGCGAGGTCCAAAAAATTTCAAACTCGAGTCATGTTGGATCGTAGCAACAAAACTCTTTGAAACCGGATACTTTAGAATTGGAACGGATAGAAATTAAAATCAAGGTCAGAAATTCTCACTCATTTGGATTGCTAGAATTAATTTTAAATAGTTAAAATAAATTATTAAATGCTGGTTGAATTTATAAATTATTATCTGTTGAATGTTATATATATAGTAGTATATATATTGGTAGTTGGATCGATGTTTCTGCATATTTTAGCGGATGAGACCCTATGCACCCTGCATAATAGCAGAAGACCCTATATACCACGATATCCCACTCGAAGTGGGATTGGTATTTTAATGTTGTATTAACATCTATGGACATAGGGAAAAAGGATCCAACTTGATTCCTCAAAATTAATATTGATTATTTTTCATATATAGTAATATATGATGTGTTAGAATAATCCATTGTAGATTATTGCTGTGATGTGAATTATTGGATGCTATAGTATCACAGGCCTGAATTTTGGTATTTAAAATACCATAAATATTATTTTTTAATTTGAAGAAATCATAAGGAGATGTTGAATATAAATATATGTATATCAAAGTTTAGATTATTTTAATGGAAATTGATTTGGATAAAACGATAAATTGATTTTTGGATGGTACTTAACAATTTAGGAAAATGTATTTTAAATAGAGATTTAAAAATAATTTATATAGAAGATTTTTAAATGATGGACTTTTAAATGATTTCTGGAAAATAAGAAAAGAATTTGAAATCGATATTAACAATTTAATGGCAGAAGGAATTTATAATTAATTGAATTTATAAAATGGAGTTTTATAAATGAAATTATTTTTATAAAAAGTGAAACTCAGAGGAGTTATTAATTTATAAACAATGTTTATAAAATAAAGGAGATCGATATCAGATGAAAATTTGGGAATATAAAATTCATAGGGTGAATTTATATTAGAATATGGAAATAGGTATGTTTTAATTAAAGAGTTTTGATATTTTAAATAGTTACTTAAGCTTGTTTTTAAAAATAAATTATTGTTCTTTTAAAAATACTTATCATATATATATATATATAGTGTTTTGAAGTGATTGAAAATTTTAATTATAAATTATCTCGAGATTTGTAAATGGGTCTTATAGATGGATATGATTTTGAGGAGGGGAATTTTATAAGGGATCTGGAGGAAATGGAATTTCAAAATGTTGAATATGGGAACTTCGAGAATGAAATCTGAATTCATAAACGAAATTATAAATTATTGAATGGGGTTATAAATAAGTATATTGAGTTTTCGAAATTATTAAAGGGAATTTATTAATAATTTCGAGACTTATGAGAGAAGTTACGAAATATTCTATTTGAAATGATTTTGAAAAAAAAAGACTTTTAATGTTTTCCTAAGTATAAAAATGGAAATTTTGAAATATTTCTAAGTGTTGAAATGGTTCGGAATATCCTGTTATTGATTTAAGTATTTGAAATTGTTTTCAAATTTTGAAATATGGAAAAAATTTGAACATATACCTTTGTAAAGGTATTTTGAAATGAATATTTTGGAAAAAAATTATAATATGGGCCTAGTGACTGCTTATGGATGTTATTTGATAGCTAAATAATCGGTTATCAAATATTGGCCAATTTCATTAATCATTTCGAAGATACCAAGATCAAATTTATTTATCCGAAAACCATTTTGATCTGATTTGAGCGTTACGAGAGGATATGGTGAAGATAGTGAGGACGATGGTTCGGTTTGTCTAGATCCATGACAACTTGTATGGATGAATGCTATTAGAACGACTATCGTCATTTTAGGATGATGAGCATTCTAAGTGAAATTTTTCTTGAAAGGTAATCGTAGCCTCAAGCCTCATTGACTGAAAATCAGGGGCGATGCAACAAGGCTAAGTGGGTCACACCCAACTATGGTATGTTATCACCTTTCTAGATACTCTCGGTTATATTGTAAACTATGGGTACAGTGGTGCACGGAAAAAGAGCTCTCTATAATGGTGGGAACACCTAGGGTGATAACATATTCGATTCTATCCAGGTTAGGGGTAGGGCCGGCCTTGTGTTGTATAGGATCCCAGTAAGGTCCTTGGTACATTTTTCTAGATGTGTACCATGATAGATGGCACATCAGTGCCTAGTCATTGTATGGAATCCATTCTCCAATAAGCGCCATACAGTTTTGATTGTGCCCAACTATACTGAAACATGAGATGCAAGCATTTCAACTATTTTCTATTTACTTTCTATAGACATTATTATAATATAAGATGATTTTGATAAAAATTGTTTTGGTTATCGTAAGGTAAAAACCCATCTGTTTATGTGTGACGTGGTCTTACGAGATACCTTTGTTTTCAAAGAATTTTGATAAATGTTAATAATTCAAATTGAGTGTATTTCCTCACGTTGGTTTTCCAGACTGACTAGAGTGTTATTTTATTATAATGCTTGGTTAAGACCGAGTACTACAGATTCATGTTAGAATGCTATGGAGTTCGGGAGATGAGCTGGAGGAGTTCAGACGTAAATCACATACTTGGTTATTTCTGCTATGTTAGTTATGTATATCAGGACAAGTTATTATTACTGTCCAAATTGATGTATTGATTGTTATACTCGGATGATTGTAAGCATAAAACAATTTGAGGTTCTTTTGTACGAAAATCTGTTATTATATATATTTTGTTCCGCTATGTTTGTGAGATTATGTGTTGTTGTTCTATATTCTTCTATTTCTTTCTTCTTCTTCACCCTTGAAGATTCTTATTTCCATTCAATTTGAGTTGAACTGATGTGAATTATGGTTGACTCAATTGGTAGGAGATACGGGCCTTTACAATTTATTTACCAAATTAAATAGTTCACGGAAAAATAGTATTGTGACCGAAGAATGATTTTCGAAATTTCGACCTTTCGACTCCAGAAAATTGTCGGGAACGTTTTTCGCCTTTGTGCACTATATGTACATATATATAAGAGTTAATTAACTAAACAATAATACACTTATAAATAAATTATCTTATGTTAATTTGGATTAGTAAGTATTATGACAAGAAAGTTTTAAAAATAACAAACTTATGTGTGTACATATATATATAAAGTATTGTCACATATTTGATTTGTAATCAGTAATCATATTTATCTCTTGTCACATCTTAGTTAATTAATAATTAAACTTATATATATTTAAAAGAAAGTGATATGATTGAACATAATAATTATATATGTATGTATGTATAAAAGAAAGTGATGTGACTAAACATCATAATTATATATATACATATAAAAAAGTGACGCGACTAAATGTAATAATTATATATAAACAAAATGATGTGACTAAACATAATTATATATATATATATATATATTATAAATGATTTGTGATGTGACTAGATATATTTATGGCAAGTTATATTATTTAATTCATTTTGCGCCTATATATATAGCCACCTATTCTCTTTCTTTTCTCCTTGCTTTCATTTCCTTCTTCTTCTTCCTTATTAAAAATTTCATGGCTTCTTCTTTTAGCCTTGAGAGAAGAGAGATAGTGAAAAACAATCCCTAGAAAACTTATTTAAATCACTTATTGTTCCTTCCTGCCTCTTTTCCTTTCATTCTCAAGCTCATATCCCTCCTAAAACATGCATTGGCTGAGCTCATTAGTAAGGCTGAACCTACTTTGGCCTTTAAGGCCACTAAAAATTCATCATTTTAGAAGGGAAAGCATAGTTCTAGCTTAGATTCAGCTGGTAGCTTTGTTTGGTCTTGTTTGGATGGCATTTGGTGAGTAAACTACTTTATTTAGGAAAAGATTTTTACTTTATTTTTAAGTGATTATTATAGTTATAATATAGTGTAAAAGTTGAATGATGACCATGTAGTTTGATCATAATTTGGATGGTTTATTATAGCTTGATTTGGTTATGGAAATTGATGTTGTATTTTAAAGTTAGTAAGCAAGCATATATGAATGTACACTTGCAACCTATGAAGAAGGTGGTTTGTGTCAGCAATGTGCTGATTGTAAAACATGAAGTATGGCATGAGTTTTGGTAAACAAAGTTAGCTACTTTGTATAATTGCGAAGGATTTGAGATTAGAATCGAAGTTGTTTTTGAAGTTTAAAGTTTTGAAACGGATTAAAGTTTGTAGCTTTAGTTTCAAAAGTTTTTTTAATTTTTTTTCAATGAATGTTTAAACCATGAAAAAAAAGTAAGGGATTGTGAATTGGTTCGCTAAGAATATGTTAGAGAGAACTATGGCTATAACGATAGTCGTTATAGATGCAGTTCGACGAAATTTATCGATTTTAGTTTCAAGTAGTTTTAATTTGAAATTTTTTCGTAAAAGATTTCAAAACATACTTAATTAGTAATTATAAAGTAATCAAGTTCTATATTTTAATTATTTAATCAATTATTATAATGAAAAGGTAATTAGCCTTAATTAGTAATTAAGAAGTTAATTAGTAATTAATCAACATTTAAGTTAAGTTAATGACTATTATGTGATTAATTAAGTTTTAACTGGTATTTAACATGGTTAAGAAGTAATTAATGGTTAATAATTATTTAATTAAGTTAATTAATTAATTAATTGTAATTAATTAATGGATTATTAAATTAATAGTTAATTAATTAGGGTTTAACTTTTAAACAATTTGGTTTAGCCTTAACCAAGTTGCATTAGTAAGTTAATTAGCACTTAATCAAGTTCATTAAGCCTAAGTAGAATTTAATTCTGACTTAAACTTGATTAATAATGGTTAATTAAGGCTTAATTGGGGTTTATGCTGATTAAATCTATTTAAATCTTTTCAAAGGTGATTTTAAAACTGAACCGAATGTTTTTTAAATCAATCTCTCTTGTTTTTAAAGTGAACTGATTCCAAATCCGAGGACCTCTTGTCTGGACCTTAAGTAACCATTTATGGTTAGGATGACTAAATGACATTTGTTAGCAACATAAAACACCATTCTGCTATAGTATAAATTATTTGATTTTCTAGACATGGGTTAGGAGAATAAATCCACATTCTGCTATGAATTGATTGAATTGTTTGGACACCTTTTTAGCAGGAAAAATCACCCTCCTACTATTATGTAATTTGGACATGTATATGATAATTACTTTATATTGACATGTTATTTCCTGATTTGGATATGAGTTGTGTTTACATACTTATTTCTTATGTAAATAACTGTTAAGTGAGTTGGTATTGAAAGTGAATGATAACTTAAATTAGTACCATTGGAATTGCTATGCCTATTTTCGAATTCATAAAGTATGTTTTTGAATTAACATCAATTCTTAAATAAATTTAGAGTTTAAATTTTAAAATTTATTTCCAAGTTGTGCTATTATGTTGTAAAGTTATTTATATGTAATAACTTGTTTATAAGGGGACTTTACTGAAGGTTTACTTAAAGTGTTTTACAAAAGACAATTTGTAAATGATATTTTATACGAAAATTTTATAAAGATTTTATGTGACGCCCCACCTCTATACCCACGCTATCCAAGAACACTACGGAGTAATGCTGTCAACTAGCACGGAGAATAAGGCTGTTGAGGAGCGACCATCTGTATAATTGCTTTGTGCGAGTACTGATATGCCAGATAAAATATAACTTGCATTCTTTTCAAGAGGAAATCCGACATACCGAAAGAAACTCAAAGCAATCACACAGTGGCTATAATGTCTTCGGAAACAAATATAGAAATAAACATAACACAAATCAGTCACAGATAATTCATATCACAAAGGCGGAAATAGACATGAATATAACACATGAAAGTGTACATTAGAGTAGTGGTCAAACAAGATCCACAATATCATAAAGGAATAGATACAAGTGCTATACAAAAGAATAAGTACACAATTATGAGTCTATATCTCAAATGCATATAAGAAAAACTACTAATCTAAGTAGTTAACCGAAAGTCAGGATGATAACCCCAGAAGAAAAGTCAAGCAGAAGCACCTGCAACATCTCGGTCTGACCCGAGTATTATTTAATAAGAAAATAATAAACGGATCAGTCTAGCTATAAATATCAGATGAAATGATATAGAATAAGAGATATGACTAGACATATAATAATCACAATGCCAAGCTGTGATAAATAAATAACTGAAAAACCAATAAGAGATTAATCAATATCGCAAGGATCTTCTCAAAGATAAAAAGGAATGTCATACTCCTAATTTCATTCACCAAGCCACAATAAATGACATATATATCAATGCCAATCGTAAAAGTTGGTGAAACATAAATTCCAGAATTCAACACACGAAAATCCAGAAATCACAAGAAAAGAATGGCCAAGACATTGATGTAGTGCAAACGGTACATCCAATGAATCAAAAAGCAAAGACATTGATGTAGTACAAACGATACATCCAATGTATCAAAAGCAAAGACATTGATGTAGTGCAAACGGTACATCCAATGTATCAAAAGCAAAGACATTGATGTAGTGCAAACGGTACATTCAATGTATCAAAAGCAAAGACATTGATGTAGTGCAAACGGTACATCCAATATATCAAAAGCAAAGACATTGATGTAGTGCAAACGGTACATCCAATGAATCAAAAGAAAAGACATTGATGTAGTGCAAACGCTACATCCAATGTATCAAAAGAAAAGACATTGATGTAGTGCAAACGGTACATCCAATGTATCAAAAGAAAAGACATTGATGTAGTGCAAACGGTACATCCAATGTATCAAAAGCAAAGACATTGATGTAGTGCAAACGGTACATCCAATGTATCAAAAGCAAAGACATTGATGGAGTGCAAACGGTACATCCAATGTATCAAAAGCAAAGACATTGATGGAGTGCAAACGGTACATCCAATGTATCAAAAGCAAAGACATTGATGGAGTGCAAACGGTACATCCAATGTATCAAAAGCAAAGATATTGATGTAGTGCAAATGGTACATCCAATGTATCAAATAATTCTGAGCATCGACGTCGTACAGTGTAACATCCGATGAACCAAATCAAAAAGACATCGCACAATGCTAGTCTAAAACATAAAATGATCGTCATGATCACAGAGAAGTGTCAATTACAGTAAGCTAGTAAATATATGATCTTAGCTTCATGTCCCATAACCACTAGCTTAACTTAAATATTTACGAACAAATTGTAGATCTCCACTAGAAAATTATCACAAGAGTTTCAATCGAACAAGTCCAAGAATTAACCGACGAAGTAAACGCAAGCGTTTCATGCCACTTGTTTTACTAAGCCGTTTAATTTGATTTCTCATATGAGTGAGGTAAAGGTTCGTATATACTAATAGATTGGAAATCGGTTTGAGAAAACGAGCTTTGTTATAAAATAGTGTTGAAATCATTTGAAGAAAGAGTTTCGATATTTACTGCAGGGAATCAACACGAATCGATTAAAGTTGGAATTCTCAAGCAAATAGGAAAATAGGCAAAAAGAGTGCAGATTCAGACGTCTGAAATCAAGGATTCAGACGTCTGAATCAGGAAAATAAATATTTTCCAAAAATAGAATTCAAACGTCTGAAATAGGCACTTTTTATCCTATTTCCTCTCTGGTTCCAAATGAACCAATTCAGACGTCTGAAATCATATATTCAGACGTCTGAATCTGGGAATAGAAATCTTCCCAGAACAATATTCAGACGTCTGAATATTATGTTTCAGACGTCTGAATGAAGGGTTCATGGCATTCCCTGAACCTAGGCCAAAAATGGCCAAACGAATACCGGAAGCGATCGATCGAGCGACGATGACTAAGGAATTACGTCGAGCGACAACCCAGCCTAAACGGCTCTTCGATACGCCTCAAATATCAATGTCCAAATATCCATAATAGGATTTTCATAAATTAGACCAAAACACCAAAAATTGGAATATACACAAAATCAATCCAAACCAAAATCAATTGCACAAGAATAATTGTTAGGAATTCATACCAATCGAAGATAATTATAGACTAAGACGCGAGATAAAAATCTCACCTTTAAAACCCAAATTAACGAAGAAGAAGCTTGAAAGCAAAGGACGATCAACCACACTTCAATCCCAACTCAAGAAGCTTGATTCTAAGCTTAAAGGAGAAATATTTCCCAAATTAGGTTTAGGAATTTTCTGAAATCAAAGAGAGAATGAGTTGGGGAAGATGAAGAGAAGGCTTACCAATGGGTTCTCTTGAATTTGGAGCTAGAAGTTGGATTTGCTAATGAAGACTAGGGCTTGGAGTTTTAATTTCCTCTTCCTTCCCCCATTTTTGCTTTAGCTTGAAGTGTTAGGAAATGAGGAATGAAGTAATGAAGAGGGGAGGGGGTTGGGACTGAGTTAGTAAGTGGGTTCAGTCCAAACCAAAGCCCTAAGTGAAAAAGTAGCAAAAATCAACTTACTCCAAACATATTGAAGCTTATACTCAAAAAGGTTGCAAACGGCATTTTGAACTCGATGGGAGGGGTCTCGACTCCTAATTCGATTGTTTGCAAAAAGTAGGTTTTCGGACCAAAATCCGACGAGCGATGAAATATTAAAATAAAAAATATTTAAATACAAAGTCGATAAATATGCGGGTTGTTACAGACTCCCCTCCTTAAAGAAATTGCGTCCTCGCAATACTTAAGAAGAAAATAAGAAGTAACAACCATAGAAGCAAATCAACACAAAAGAAAATTTAAATCAAGAAGTCCACCATAAGGAGCATGAAAGAGTAAGCTTGAACGGGATCGCTCGATGAATTTGGTAAAAAGGATAATTTCATTTGGTCATCAACAAAGAAACAACCACCTGTTGCTTACGACTAAGAGCATAGGCAACACGATTCTCCTTTCCAGGAGTATAAAGAATATCAAGATCATAAGATGCAAGGAACTAAAGTCGACATAAAGTTCCTTATGAGAAAAAATATTCCAAAGATTTATGATTGAGGTGGAGAACAAATTTCTCCCCCAAAAATGATGATGCCAAACTCAAAAAGCGAAAACAATAGTCGCGAGCACTAGATCATTAGTGGCATACCTAGCCTCGATCGGCTTTTAATGATTTAGAAGCACAAGTAATAGCACGTCATCTTTTGCAAGAGAACGACATCCAAACCAATACAATAAGCATTGGTACAAAAGATAAAGTCTCGGTTCCCTTCGGGAATCACAAGAATAAGAGTATCGAAAAGAAAGAATTTCTTTTAAATAATCTTCTTTCCTGAAAAGTTAAAACTTTCAAAATTACATTTATCTTTATGTAATAATCTTTCTAGAAAAGTTTACATAAGTCAATTTATTGTGTCTGACTGCCACATCTAAGCGTTTAGGAAATTCCTATCGATAACGTTGATCAAGCGCATCGACCAAAATTCTTAAAACACTCAACGGGCAATACAATCACAAAATCATCTTCTATATGAAAAAGATTTGCAAAAATTTTAAATTTCTGTTTTCATCCAAAATCAATAAATTCAAGAACGGAATTATCGAGATATTCATAGAATACTTGATTTATGAAATGGATGAAACGAGAAGGGCAAACTGAATGACATAATAAGTCATTCATAAGAATCGTAACGAGTGCGGAATGCGGTAAGTGGAATGCTAACTCCCGCAACTCGTAACCAAATGAAAATCGGTGGCAAGGTCGAACAAGAAAGACCTTAACACCACACAAAAGATTTCTTAGGTGATAATCCTAAGATAAACTCAAAAATGCCGGAAAAGTTTCACAAATTATTTAGATAAGAGAAATAACACTTTTCTCATCTTGAGGGTTTAAAGAATAAAAATTGATGCCACCAAAAATTTGAAATCGGAATCATAAGAATAAAATAGAAATCTGCTTAACAGATAGAAAATGTCGAAGATGAATAGTCCACACGGAAAATAGGATATGGGCTTCACAACGATTAAGCCAATCCTTACAAAAATCAATTCCGAAGCCTAGGTAAAAATCGGCTCGGGAAGAAAAATCACATAAAATAATTTCGACATCTATAGAAAGCAAATTGAGTGTTGCGGATCCACCAACCAGATTCGTAACTCTCAAAGAAGTCATCAAGCCCAAGATATTTTCAAAGAAAAAGAATCAACAAGTTCTTTTGATATAAAATAGTGAGATGGAACCCATATCAAAAAGAACTCAAATAAGAAGATCACGAAATAAAACAATGCCATCAAGGATTGAGTGAAAAATACCTTGACCAAGAGAAGAGTTACTAGGGGCTTGCAGCTTTCCTTCTCTCTTGCTTGGAAGCTTAGGACACGAAGATAAAAGATGACCCGAACCTTTGCAATAACGACAAAAGAGGGGTTTCGGGCACTCCCTTGCATAGTGGTTTGTGGAACCACAATTGTAGCATCGTCCATGACTAGAGGTAGGAGTCGTTGCTACCGGAGTTTGTTGCTTCCCCTTCTTATTAGAATTGGGGCCTATGAATTTGATAGGCCTTTTCAAGTTATTGTCGAAGTTTTGTTGGGCACGCACAACTTCAACATCACCTTCATTATCGGCCTCTTCAGGACGAAAAGCGATATCAATAAGCTGATCAAAAGAAACTTCTAGTTTCAAAAGTAATGGCTTCTTAAGATTCTTATTCAAGCCATAGACAAATCTCTGATTTTTCTTCATTGGGGTATTAATATACTCGACCCCGTATTTGGACAGAGATTCGAAAGATGCGACATAGTCTGTCACAGAAGATTTACCTTGAATGAGGTCAATAAAACGCCGGGCCAAAGTTACCTTTTCAGCCTCCGACACAAATTTCAATTCGAATCTTTCTCGGAATTGCTTCCAAGTGAGATCCGCTTCAACGATTTCAGAAATTAAAACCTCATACCAATCTAACGCTCTTTCTTGGAGCATGCTAGAAGCTACTTGGACTCGATGTAGATCAATAAGGTTCATGCGAGAAAAGATGCGATCGCATGATTTGAGCCAAGCCTGAATTTCTATAACACTCTCGGATCCTTTGAATGGCCTTCCACCCAAATCGGTATAGTCTCTGCACAACTGTGCCAAACCGGATCTAGGATGAGTAGGCTCTGGATTGGGACCGGCTGCTTGAGCGTTCTTTACTAGATCAAGAAGCTGCTGGGCAGACACAATGACTCCATTCTGAGGAGTAGCACTAGATTGACCGGCGTTGGGACGACCAGGTCTAACCATTTCTCTTCTTTGAGAAAGAAAGAAGAGGAAAAAGTTATTCTCAAGATAAATATCAAGCAATCTTGATAGATAAAATAAGGAATCATAAAGAAAATAGGATGAATCGGTACGAAGACTCGAATTAAATCCTAAAGCACGACTCCTAAGAAAGACTTAGGACGATGATCCTTGTTATAAAATTCCATATTGTTCCGAAGTTTGGCTCTGATACCAAGCTGTGACGCCCCACCTCTATACCCACGCTAGCTAAGAACACTACGGAGTAATGCTGTCAACTAGCACGGAGAATAAGGCTGTTGAGGAGCGACCATCTGTATAATTGCTTTGTGCGAGTACCGATATGCCAGATAAAATATAACTTGCATTCATTTCAAGAGGAAATCCGACATACCGACACAAACTCAAAGCAACTACACAGTGGCTATAATGTCTTCGGAAACAAATATAGAAATAAACATAACACAAATCAGTCACAGATAATTCATATCACAAAGGCGGAAATAGACATGAATATAACACATGAAAGTGTACATCAGAGTAGTGGTCAAACAAGATCCACAATATCACAAAGGAATAGATACAAGTGCTATACAAAAGAACAAGTACACAATTATGAGTCTATATCTCAAATGTATACAACAAAAACTACTAATCTAAGTAGTTAACCAAAAGTCAGGATGATAACCCCAGAAGAGAAGTCAAGCAGAAGCACCTGCAACATCTCGGTCTGACCCGAGTATTATTTAATAAGAAAATAATAAACGGATCAGTCTAGCTATAAATATCAGATGAAATGATATAGAATAAGAGATATGACTAGACGTATAATAATCACAATGCCAAGCTATGATGAATAAATAATTGAAAAACCAATAAGAGATTAATCAATATCGCAAGGATCTTCTCAAAGATAAAAAGGAATGTCATACTCCTAATTTCATTCACCAAGCCACAATAAATGACATATATATCAATGCCAATTGTAAAAGTTGGTGAAACATAAAATCCAGAATTCAACACACGAAAATCCAGAAATCACAAGAAAAGAATGGCCAAGACATTGATGTAGTGCAAACGGTACATCCAATGAATCAAAAAGCAAAGACATTGATGTAGTGCAAACGGTACATCCAATGTATCAAAAGCAAAGACATTGATGTAGTGCAAACGGTACATCCAATGTATCAAAAGTAAAGACATTGATGTAGTGCAAACGGTACATCCAATGTATCAAAAGCAAAGACATTGATGTAGTGCAAACGGTACATCCAATGTATCAAAAGAAAAGACATTGATGTAGTGCAAACGGTACATCCAATGTATCAAAAGCAAAGACATTGATGTAGTGCAAACGGTACATCCAATGTATCAAAAGCAAAGACATTGATGTAGTGCAAATGGTACATCCAATGTATCAAAAGCAAAGACATTGATGTAGTGCAAACGGTACATCCAATGTATCAAATAATTCTGAGCATCGACGTCGTACAGCGTGACATCCGATGAACCAAATCAAAAAGACATCGCACAATGCTAGTCTAAAACATAAAAATGATCGTCATGATCACAAAGAAGTGTCCATTACAGTAAGCTAGTAAATATATGAGCTTAGCTTCATGTCCCATAACCACTAGCTTAACTTAAATATTTACGAACAAATTGTAGATCTCCACTAGAAAATTGTCACAAGAGTTTCAATCGAACAAGTCCAAGAATTAACCGACGAAGTAAACGCAAGCGCTTCATACCACTTGTTTTACTAAGCCGTTTAATTAGATTTCTCATACGAGTGAGGTAAAGGTTCGTATATACTAATAAATTGGAAATCGGTTTGAGAAAACGAGCTTTGTTATAAAATAGTGTTGAAATCATTTGAAGAAAGAGTTTTGATATTTACTACCGGGAATCAACACGAATCGATTAAAATTGGAATTCTCAAGCAAATAGACAAATAGGCAAAAAGAGTGCAGATTCAGACGTCTGAAATCAAGGATTAATACGTCTGAATTTGGAAAATAAATATTTTCCAAAAACTGAATTCAGACGTCTGAATCCTTGAATTCAAACGTCTGAAATAGGCACTTTTTGGCCTATTTCCTCTCTGGTTCCAAATGAACCAATTCAGACGTCTGAAATCATATATTCAGACGTCTGAATCTGGGAATAGAAATCTTCCCAGAACAATATTCAGACGTCTGAATGTTATGTTTCAAACGTCTGAATGAAGGGTTCAGGGCATTCCCTGAAACTAGGCCAAAAATGGCCAAACGGATACCGGAAGCGATCGATCGAGCGACGATGACTAAGGAATTACGTCGAGCGACAACCCAGCCTAAACGGCTCTTCGATACGCCTCAAATATCAATGTCCAAATATCCATAATAGGATTTTCATAAATTAGACCAAAACACCAAAAAATGGAATATACACAAAATCAATCCAAACCAAAATCAATTGCACAAGAATAAGTGTTAGGAATTCATACCTAACAATCGAAGATAATTATAGACTAAGATGTGAGATAAAAATCTCACCTTTAAACCCAAATTAACGAAGAAGAAGCTTGAAAGCAAAGGAAGATCAACCACACTTCAATCCTTGATTCTAAGCTTAAAAGAGAAATATTTTCCAAATTAGGTTTAGGAATTTTCTGAAATCAAAGAGATAATGAGTTGGGGAAGATGAAGAGAAGGCTTACCAATGGGTTCTCTTGAATTTGGAGCTAGAAGTTGGATTTGCTAATGAAGACTAGGGCTTGGAGTTTTAATTTCCTCTTCCTTCCCCCATTTTTGCTTTAGCTTGAAGTGTTAGGAAATGAGGAATGAAGTAGTGAAGAGGGGAGGGGGTTGGGACTGAGTTAGTAAGTGGGTTCAGTCCAAACCAAAGCCCTAAGTGAAAAAGTAGCAAAAATCAACTTACGCCAAACATATTGAAGCTTATACTCAAAAAGGTTGCAAACGACATTTTGAACTCAATGGGAGGGGTCTCGAGTCCTAATTCGACAGTTTGCAAAAAGTTGGTTTTCAGATCAAAATCCGACGAGCGATGAAATATTTAAATAAAAAATATTTAAATACACAATCGATAAATATGTGGGTTGTTACATTTTATAAAGAATTTTAAATTAGAAAGATATTTATAAATCATTTTAGAGATTTCAAAGAAAGTTTAAATCTAGTTTGGAAATTTATAAAGAGGTTTGGAATGTGAAGTAAATGTGTTTAATTTTAGGTGATGCTTTTAAAAGGGAATCGTTGGCCATTTGATATTGAATTTTGAAGAGGGAATTTCCAAAATGTTTTTGCTAAATAATGTGAGTTGTTCCAAAGTTTAAAGGGAACGTTAGGGGTTTGATCAAGTTTTATAAAGTGACTTTATTAATTAAAGAGAATTAATAAAGGCTTATGGATCCCATATGGAAATTAAACTATGGTTGGATGTTTGTTTAATGATAGTTAAATAACCAACTATCAAGTTTGAACCAATTTGACTAAGGAAGTATGAATGTAAATTCGAGTTCCCCGATAATGTCTCGAATACTTACTTCCAAAAGAACCAGGAATGTGTCAACTGAAAATTATCGATTGCTGGTACGGAGAAACCGGGATCGGACTTATATATCTAAAAACCACTCCAAACCAATATGTAAGTTCGAGTGGAAGACATCTTGATGATGATTGAAGATGGTGCACTTTGAAGTGCGAGGGCTACAGCTACCAATCCTAAGGGTGATTCCAAAATGAATGTAGTAGATTTAGTGCCTTCGGTTTCGTTCAGATCCAGAACAAACTTGAATGGATGAATACTGGCATTGCATTGACTTTTGGAGGGAAATGCTTGCATTACAAGATGGATTGCTATTCAGAAAGGTAAAACGTAGCCACAAGCCACACAACTAGAAGGAATGAAAAAAAATAAGGCATGCAACAGAGCTATGTGGTTAGCTACCATAAGAAGCGGTCACCCCCATTCTAGATGTCCCTTTCAGAGTTGGTTTGTGCACCAATACCATGGCAGTATAAGGCCTCAGTGTCAAGGGGGTGAGGTAGTCCGCATTGTGTTATAGATAACCCATTTTCCCATATTTGGTATCAGAGCGACTAGTTTTCAATAGTTCCTAACTTGATTTTTGAAAAGTATAAATGATTAGTAACACTAGTAACACTTTCTTTAACACATTTGTAGAAGGTACTGCTTGACCTCCACTATTTAATGGTGGTAATTATACTTATTGGGCTTGTAGGATGAAAATTTATTTGTACTCTAATGATTTAGATATTTGGAACATTGCCCAAATAGAGTACACTGAGCCCCAAATGAATTATGCATAATGGACCAGAAATCAAAAGGCATAAGCACTTAATAACTCAAAGGCTATGAATATTTTATTCCGTTCCTTAGATAAAAATTAGTTTAATAGAATGTCTATTATAAAAGTGCATATGAAATTTGGAGAACACTGCAAGTCACATACGAAGGCACAAGCAAAGTTAAACAAATAAAGATGTCCTTGTTAACTAATCAATTTCAACTATTTAGAATAAAACAAAATGAATTCATTTCTGATATGTATTCTAGTTTTAAGGATATATTATATGCATTAATATCTTTAGGAAATAATGTTATTGAAGAGGACCAAGTCGAATGATCTTGAGTTCACTTTCTAGTGAATGGAATTAGAAGACTCTGGCAATCAAAGAAGCTAATGATATTGCAACTATAAAAATAGAAGAATTAATTGGTAATCTATTGTCCTATGAAGTACAGCTGCAGGTTAGAAAAGAGAATCAAGCAAATAGGAAGAGATCACTTGCACTCAATGTTACAAACGATAATATGAACTAGATGATGATGAGGAGGAGGAAATCAATATCATGACACAAAATTTCAAGAAATTCTTGAAATATAGGAAAATGAACAAACTTTGAAAAACTAACAACTATACAGATATTTCAGGAAATGGAAATGTTGTTAAGTATTTTGAATGCGATAAAACCAATCATTTGAAAAGAGATTATCCAAACCTTAAGAAATCAAAGTACTCTTTAAACACTTTCAATAATAAAAGGCATACTTTCAATGCAACGTTGAATGATTTAGATACATCATCAAGTGATAGCGATTAAGAAACTGAAAATGCCAAAATGTGCTTAGTGTCAAATGATGATCAGGTATGGAATTCTAACGAAGAAACTATGATTGTTTAAATGATATGTATAGGGGATATAAAATGCTTAGAAAGAGTACAAGATTAATTTAGGAGAGATGGGCAGATTATTATTTTTTGAAAAAATGTTAACCAAAGAAAAACAATCTCTAGATGAAATTGAAAGACTTAATTGACGTAATGATGAAATGGATTTAAAACTTGAAAATTTTAAAAAACTGAAAAATGAAAATGAATCCTTAAGATCATAAAATTTTCAATGCAGTCAGAGATCACTAATCTAAATGACAAAATAACATCTCTGGACAATTATTCTTAACTATAATAAGGATATAGATAAAATGAAAACTGATGTTGATAAATTTAACATAGGGAAGGATAATCTAGAATATTTATTATTTGCATATAAACCCACTAACGATGGATATGGACTTGGATATAGCCCTAAGCACAAATCAAAGAAAAATAGTACTTAAAGTACTAAATTTGTTAAGGGTGCCAAGTTCAAACCTAAGTAGTTAATATCGGTATTAGGTATGTATCGATCAAATACCGATATGAGATATTGTAAAATAACGTGATAATATCGGTAAAATATCGGATATGTGTAGAACATGTTATAAATGATATTGTATTATGTTACAATGTTATAGTGATGTTAGGTTTCCAATTATTTGGATCAATAACGCCAGATTATTGTGAGAGTGATTGCATATAGTTTATAGATTATTGTCTATTTTCTAGGATATTCCACTAAATAAAAATCATAATATAGGCTCATAAAAATTTTGAAATTCATATAATGTGCATATTTATTATTTTCCTTATTTTTGTCCTATATTCATCATTTCTTCAGTCATATAATCATTTATATTACTTTCTTAATTTTTCCATATTTATAGTTTCTTCGTCTTCATTTTCACTTAATTTATCGAGTAAGCAATGTTGATTTAACACCAACTGCTACGTTAGCTCATTCCTTATCAATTTGTCAAATATATTACTTTACTACTATTCAACTTTTAGATTTTAGTACATAATAACAACTAATAAAATCAATTACCATTAGCTAGCTAACCAATTAGAATTGGTGAAAAAAATAACTAAAAAGAGAAGTAGCTCTTTTATGATCTTGTTTTTAGTAGTAAAATCTTCACGGAAAATAAATATATAAAATAATGAAATAAGTAGAATTTTCTTTATTAAAGAACTAATGAACAAGACTGAATGTGTATGGTTGAAATTGAGAAATTAGTACATTGGGGTTTCTAATATGGTTTAAATATTATCATTTACCATATAAAAAAATATCGAGAATGTGCAGGTATTTATTTGTAAATATTTTTTTTTCAAAACTATAATAATGAATGATAATCTTAAAATATATCGGTTATTTTCACTAAATATCAGAGTCATATATCTACAAATATCGAGCGATATACCGGTAATAATATTTTAGGAGATATTCTGAAAAAATATCGCCTTAGGAGCAATAAGAGATATATAGACAATATTTTAGTGATATTATCCATTATTAACTACATAGGCTCAAACCAAAAACTAGAAAATTATAGTTAAAACCCCCAAATATGTTCATTAATTTATGGGTTCCTAGAATGTTCGATAATAATGAGAAAGAAAAATATATTAATAATTTCATTAATAAAGTTCATTTATTTAATGATTATATTTTGAAAGTGCATTCAAACTCTTCATGGGTTTGGCTTCCCAAAACTTAACCACATGAACCCCATAATAAAATAGGGTACCAGTGCGCATATTTTATATTTTTTTAGGTACCGAACATTGGACACTTTGAAATACAAGACAACTTACTTCCAATGAATGTGTCAACATTTTATCATAATTACTTTAATTCATTTGGCCACTTAATGGTTCAGACAAGAGATCCGTTGATTCAAAATTAGTTCATCAGGAAAGAAAGTTGATTTAAAACACAATCGATAAAGTTGAAATATCTTTTATAACCCCCATCTCGATTTATTCCAACTTTCAAAAAACTTTATTAAGCCTACATTATTCATAATTAAATCCAGATTAAACCTTAATTAAGAATTAATTAACACAAATCATTTATTAAACCTAATTAATTAATAGCTAAATTATTAAACCATAATTAAGTAATTAATTAAATAATTAATTAATCTTGATAAAATAAATATATATCAATAAATATATATCCTTAATTATTACTTAGCTTAATTAGTTATAACTTAAACCTTAATTAATTAAATTAAAATCATTAACTTACTTAAGTAATTTTTAACTCTAATTACTGAGATTAATTAATTATTATTCTTAATTAAATAACTTAAATAATTGGTGTTGGCATCA
Source organism: Allium cepa (assembly GCA_030765085.1). Classification (NCBI taxonomy): domain Eukaryota; kingdom Viridiplantae; phylum Streptophyta; class Magnoliopsida; order Asparagales; family Amaryllidaceae; genus Allium; species Allium cepa. The sequence goes on along the minus strand of CM060931.1, from coordinate 922,133,573 downwards.
AAATTAGCCACCAACACCCAGTTGCAATGAAAGCACCAATATCCAATCACAGATCACAGATAGAGTATACGTTAAGAGTATAATATGAAGAATAATCAAAATTCAAATGAAAGCAGTAAAAAAGACAAGCTTTATAGTGGTTCACCTATCTCCGACCTATGTCCACTCTAGAAAAATCCTTTTTATTATACTGAAATTTGATTGTAGTTACAAGCTGGAATTTATGAAACAAAAAGGGCAGAGTAGCTTTTAGGTAGAAGATGAATAGAAGCAGAATGAGAATCCACTTTTTCTGAAGCCACGCCTACTATATTTATATGTCAAATCCCGGCTATAGGGCCTTCTCATCTACATGAGCCCACCATAACCATAATCGATCCTATATCGCCCATCCTATGCTGACCCAAAGTCGAACCCGAAGCAAGCTTAATGATGACCCGAAGTAATCTCTATAGTAACCCGAAGTAGCACGGTCTCTAGCCTAAGCCAATCCCATCCTATCTCCTCTCAATGCCGACCCAAAGTTAGCATGTAGCTGACCCGAAGACCTACCAACACCGACTCGAAGTTATGTATATGCCAACCTGAAGCACTCACAAATGCCAACCCCAAGTGCAGCCGACCCAAAGTTGTATGCCAACATGGAGTGAAGATCATGCCAACCCCTCGACCTGATACAATATGCTAAGCCCATATCTCCTGATGCCGACACAAAACTTTATCATTGCCGACCCGAAGCAATGTCAATCCTTTATCTCCTTACGGACCCCTCATCTCCTTACCGGCCTGAAGCTCGAACACCGGCCCGAAGTTATCCCAAATGTCGACCTGAAGCCAATGCTACACCAACCCGTAGTCCAACAAATGCTGACACCGTGCCATCTCCTTATGTCGACCCCTTGCAACTACCATAGCCAACCCGAAGTATTACTAGCACTGACTTCAAGTAGATGTTGATCCGACCCCAAGAAAGAGCAATGCCGAGCCCACCAAAGAATATCCTATTATGTTCCGTAGTAAACACATTCCTGACCCGAAGCAAACCATAAGGTGACTTAAAGCAACTCCTTGGCCGACCCAAAGCAACTCGACTTTTCCGGGAATCCATACTCTAAATACCCGACATCGTTTATCTATCGACTGTGCTTGAATCCTGAGTTCATATTCATGTTTACTATCTGCAATTGATTGTCCATCCATTCATCCTAATCAAGCCCATAATATTCCAGCCTCGATAACCGTGCAGTCGATTGGGTTAAATCTGCCAGTATGCTGCCTTACCAAAAGGCGGTTTAACACTTTTCCCTCCAAAACATGCCTTGTCATCGGAAGGCGTGTTTTGTATTACCATAAGTCCAAAATCCAAAGTCCATGATCCATTGCTCGCTATATCATCCAACCTAAAGTCCAATCCATTGCCAATCTGATTCCTTGATCTCTCCAGATTATTAGCGAAATCCACGACCATTTTGAGTCGATATCCAATTCCAAATCCATTAACCGAATCTACGATCTCTCTGGATCACTTTTACAAGTCCGGGACCACTCTGGGTCATGTAATCCAAATCCGGGACCTCGCCGGGTCCATATCCAAGCCCAATACCTCTCCGGGTCCATATCCCAAGTCGGGGCCTCTCATGGTCCGTATCTAAAGCCTTTGACCTCTTCAGGTCATTCTATCGTACTTCAGCCTCGACCCTCAAGTCGAGGGCTTATCTATAGTTTTCCTTCTTCGGCCTTGACTCTCCAGTCGTAAGCTTATCCATGGTTTTCCTTCTCCAGCCTCGACTCTTCGATCGAGGACTTAATCCGTGGGGCATCCTACTCCGGCCTCGATCCCCAACCAAGGAATTAATCCATGAATATCCTTCTCCGACTTTGAATCTTCGGTCGAGGACTTAATCTGTGGGGTATCCTACATCGGCCTCGATCCCCAGTCAAGGACTTAATCCTTGTTCGAGTCCATCCTTTCGCTCTTCGGAGAAAGGACTCGTAACTCGCGGTTATTGCCCCGTTTCTCCGGTCGAGGCCGTAACCGTGACCTGTGTTATTTATTGCATTAATCCAAATCCAATCATTCCAGAGTTGAATAGATGAAATACAAAATAAAAGTCCGTACAACCAAGAAAACCAAATAGTCATAGCACCAAAAAAACCAAAGTTTGCAGTAAACAGAAAAAATAAGATTTCATAAGCCCAAACACCACGGTTCATCGTCATCTCAGAGCATGACTAGGGATCGTCCTTGATCCCGTACATGTGTTAGTGACTTAGTCGCATTACTTCAGGTTTATTACTTATTTCATGTCATAAATCCAATTAGCTAATAATAAGCTGACGACAATGCCTTGATCCAGTGTCGTCCTCGTTCGAGGTAGGCGGTGGCCGCTCCTGTTCCACTATCACAACTTGATTCCTTATATACTATTGCAAATGACCATTCCTCACATGTTCCTCAATGTTATCCTTCAAATACCTACAGTCATTCATGTTGTACCCATCCTGCCCACGAAACAGACAATGCTTTCCTAATGCCCGCTCGTATTCAGAGAGTTCCTTTTTGCCGGCCCTCGATATTGGAGGCGCTCTTGAGTATCCAAATAGATCCTTTCCAAAGTTTCAATCTGATCCATGTAAGAAGAGAATTTTGGTTTCCTCCATTGCCTTTTCGATGTCTTATTGTTGTCATTCATTTTCTGTTTGCTTTTATCGTTCTTGTTTGAATTTTCCTTGGGCGGACCTCCATCTTTTACTGCATAAACTTCAACCTCCTCTCTCCCCTCTCTATCAGACTTCGCATCCTCCTGTCATAGAAACCATTCGGATTCATAGTAAAATTCCACTGAGTTCCATCGGTGGGTTCCATTACAATGATATCTTGAAATCCGAATTATCTACAATCCCCAAAACTGTTGTCATTAGAACAATTGACGGATCAGGTCGACTCACCGAAGATACTGCCACATTGAACCTGGTTAAGAAATCCCTGAGTGATTCTCCTTTCCACTGCTTCAACGATGTTAAATTCATCACTCTCTTGGGTCAAGCGATGTGGACTCGAAATTTCCTCATGAACCTTTCGATCAATTATGTCCATGTGCCGATAGAACCGCTCTCCAATTGTCTAAACCACAGTCCCGCTATATCCGTCAAATACAATTGGAAGCACCGCGCCATGACCTCCTCCGTCGCCCCCAGTACTTCCATGTGCCTCATATACCTCGCCAGGTGAACAGCAGGATATGTCCTTCCATCATACGTCTCCAGCGTTGGTAGTTTGAATTCTGACGGATTCCAAGCTTTCCTAATCGTAGGAGCAAAGGGGCACCTATTCACATCCTCCGAATCTCTATTAACCAACCACCCCTCACAGCCCGCCTGATCATGTCCGCTAACATGTCGTTATCATCAAGTGATAGTCGTTGTATGTTGTCTTTAACCTTCCCCTCGAGTCCATGAGGGAATTTTGAACCTTCTCTTTTGGAGGAGCATCTTTATCTCGATCAATGCCAAACTGCATAGCACTGCCTGATATCCTTCCTGGTTGAGATCTGGAGGCATGCCCTTGAGTATAGAACGATCTGGAGCAACTCCCAATGGTTTCGCTCTACCCCGTATTCTGTTTGCTTTATTTCCTTGGTTCTGATTTTGGACTTCCTCCGTTCCTGCTGCTCCAGCTTCGTGATCCACATTCCCAGCATTCCCTGCAACTCCATTCCCTAGGTTTTGCATTCCAGCTTGTCCGATCTATCAGAATAAGTTCTGCATCATTTCCTCCTGCCTTTTCAGCATTCTTTCCTGCATAATATCCATCATCATTTTCGTCTCGCCTCTGGTGATGAAGATTGAGGTTTGATTAGCTCCCGAGGAAGCCTCTTGACTTTCTTCATGATGACTCCCTACATCCTCTGTCTCCTTGTTGATTGATTAGCCATAGCTTCCTAAACCTGAGTTCCCAAGATTTCAAATCAAAGATCTAAGCTTCCAAATCCCTAAGTGCTAGCCTACTCAGTGAAAGAACTAAAATGTTGGCGTCAAATTGGTCACCAACACCCAATTACAAGTGAAAGTACCAATATCTAGTCATAGATCATAGTTAGAGTATATGTAGAGAGTGTAATATGAAGAATAATCAAAATTTAAATGAAAGCAGTAAAAAAGACAAGATTTATAATGGTTCGGCTATCTCCTACCTACGTCCACTCCAGAAAAATCCTTTTTATTATACTGAAATTTGATTACAATTCCAACTGGAATTTCTGGAAAAAAATGGCACAGTAGCTTTTAGGTAGAATATGAAGAGAAGTAGAATGAGAATCCCCTTTTTCTAACGCCATATCTCTTGTATTTATAGGTGAAATCCCGACTATAGGGCCTCCTCACCAACATGGGCCCACCATATCCATAATCGAGCCCATATCGTCCATCCTATGTTTACCCAAAGTTGAAGACGAAGCAAGCTTAATGATGACTCGAAGTAATCTCTATAGTGACCTGAAGTAGCACGGTCTCTAGCCTAGGCCAATTCATTCTATCTCCCCTCAATGCCGACCCGAAGTTAGCTTGTAGCGGACACAAAGACTTACTAACACTGACCTAAAGTTATGTATATGCCGACCTGAAGCACTCACAAATGCTGACCCCAAGTGCATGCCGACCTGACGTTGTATGCTGATCGAAAGTGAAGATTATGTTGACCAGAAGCACCTTCATATACCGGCCCCTCGACTTGATGCTATATGCCGACCTAAAGCCTTATCATTGCCAACCCGAAGCAATGTTGATCCCTTATCTCCTTGCCGACCCCTCATCTCCTTACCGACCTGAAGCTCCAGCACCGACCCGAAGTTATCCCTGATGTCGAACCGAAGCCAATGCTACACCAACCCAAAGTCCAACCAATGCAGACCTGGTGCCATCTCCTTATGCCGAACACTTGCAACTCCCATAGCCGATCCAAAGTATTACTAGCACCAACTCCAAGTAGATGCCGAACCGACCCCAAGCAAGAGCAATGCCAGTCCCACCAAAGCATATCCTATTATGTCCCCAAGTAAACACCTTCCTGACCCAAAGCAAACCACATGTGACTAAAAGCAACCCCTTGGATGACCCAAAGCAACTTGACCTTTCCCAAAGTCCATACTCTAAATACCCGATATCATTTATCCATCGACTGTGCTGAATCCTGACTTTATGTTCATGTTTACCATACGTAATTGATTGTCCATCCATTCATCAAAATCAAACCCATAATATTCCAGCCTCAATAATCGTGCAGTAGATTGTGTTAAATCCGCCAGTATGCTGCCTTGACAAAAGGCGGGTTAACACTTAATTAATGAAATCATTCTTTAATTAAACTTAGCATAAGTATTATACTTATCAAACAAGTTTGATATGGTTTTTCAAAGAACATGAAAGAAACTTTAAGTTTGAAGTTTCAAAAAAATTTGAACTGCATCTATAGCGACTATCGTTACGGATGTCGTAACTTAAGGACTATTTCCTAAGTTACGAGCTCTTTTTAACTTACTTGCCTTAGCTTTAGCAAAGTTTTTCAAAACCAAAACAAGTTAAAACCTTTTTAAAGAAAAAAGTTTCTTTAACTTAAAACAAATACGATTCGATTTTAAACTTGGATCTCACGCCCTTGACACAACAAGATGTCAACTTTCTTAATTTATACTACTATATGGTCAATATTACACAACATATAACCATATTACCCTCATACTCACTAAAAATGACATCTTTTCCATTATTACAACATTTCAAGCACATACTTCACAACTTTATACATACAAAATAAAGTAACAATCCAAAAACAACAATATCATAATGTTTTCATCCATTAGCAACATAGTAAAGGCAAGAACTTCCTACAAAATTTAGTGTTTACTCATCAAAACATAAGCAACTTTTAAAACTTTGGATTTTTGAACTAGATCTTACCATTTTCCAAGACAAGACCCAAACTATAGCAAGTTCTTCACTATATGGGCTCCGCTAGTGGGTGTTTGGGCTCGGCCTAGGAATTAAGGTGGAGTTGAGCTTGGATTTTGAAGGAGAAGTGAAAGTAAAAAAGTAAGAAAGCTTTTAAACAAATTTCTAAAGGAAAATGAAGTGAAAATTTTGATTTTTAACTTAGCAAATTTTGCTTGTAAGCCATGGACTTCAAGCTTAAGCTTTTAAAACAAAAGAGAAGAAGAGAATGAAATAAAGTGAAGCGAAAATTGCTTTTATAAAATGTTAAGAAAATAAATTACAAAAATACTCTTAATCACCTTGCTCTCCACTAAATTTTTGACACGTCATCACTCTTCCCCTCTTCCTTGTTCTACATGTCCCTTCCGTACACCCTCCTATCCACCTTGTAAACCAATGCTTCATACTCTTATGTGATGTTTTTTTTAATTTTTATTTCATTTCTAATTTCCTTTTTTTGAAAATTGGTCACATCCTTCTTATCGCACTTACACACTTTATAAAACATATTTACACTTCACATTACGTTTGAATGGTATTTACAAATGTGTAATTATATTAACCAAGGTTTTTACAACATTTAACACAACTTGTTTATAGCGAATATCTAGATTTTTTTCGAAAAAACTTTCCAGTCACATTTCTTAATTTCTTTTGAAATAATTTTTTTTTGGCACATTTCAAAAATTATTTTACCATTATTATTTATATTTAAAAGGGTATTTTTAAATTTATAAACTCATATAATTATATTTAAATTTTATTTAATTGTCTTTATAAAGCGACTAAATTTCGGGTCCTTACATTTGTTTTGCCTACGAAAATCAATACAATTTTTGTGTGCAATCCAACAATGAAAGAAGTTATAACAATACCTGAAAGCAGTAATAGGTGTGTTTCTCGTAGTAGTTTGGAAGAAACCCTAGGAGTGAATAAGTGAGTTGGTTTTGGTTTTGTAAATTCTACTCTAGCTTACAAAGTAACTCAGTTCTTCTACCAATCGTACAACATAAGAGGAAAAATATTACAGCATGGGGTTTGAAGTATTTAATATAGGGGTAAGTAACACCTGGAGAGTGCTTGATAATGACCTGTCCTATCCATTAGTATTTAGTTTCATTGATAATCTGCATCATGAAATAGTGGTTTAGTTTCACAATCTTCATTGGGTACCTTTAACAATTCAATTTCTTTATAGTGAACAAATGAGACAATGTATAAGCCGTAGAGGATCAAAACTCCACCAAATGGATCAAATAAACATTTATGTGATGGAAAATAAATCAATATATCTATCAAACATGATGATAGCTATAAAGGATAATCATTGCTAAGTTAACCATCCAATTATAAGAGAAACAATAGAAGTCATGTTGATTCTTTTAGAATGAATCTAAGTCACTGCTTTGAACAAGAATACATTAGCTACGGCTTATCATTATCCTAGGAATATACCTTATAACCATTCTTTTTTTTCCTTTTTTCCAAAACAATATGTATAATAAAAAGAAAGAAAAATAATAGTGGCATGCATGCTTCTAGAACAAACTGACCGCCATGAACAAAGATTAATTCATAATTAGCATCTGAGTAATATACCAAGCAGACCGGTGGATGTCATGAACGAAGAGAGAGTAGGTCGTTAATATATGATGTAAGTACAAATGTCATTTCATTATAATATTTCACAAAATTCAACTAAATGGTTTGAATATATTATAAAAAACATGATACATGGTTGTACACTAGATTCAAATTTATTTTCAAAGGGTAGAAATATAGTGTTTTGGTTTGTTGTATTATAATCAATGTCATTCTCAAGAATTTAAACTTAGTGCAGCAACCTGCAGTTCCATACCCTTTGAGTTGATAACAATTCACTCCTATTCAACCTAAATTGTACAAAGGGGCGAATAACTAGGGTAAAGAAGAAGAAAGAGTAGAAGAAAATAAAACAACAACACAAAATCTCATAATCGAAGCGGAACAAAATACAATATATAATAACAGATTTTTATATAAGGGAAACTGTATCTGTTAATTTACATACAACCATCAAAGTACAACAATTCAATACATAAAAATGGACAATTATATTAACTTGTCCTCACACAGCGGAAATATAACCAAGTATGGAGATACTTCTCTATCATCCAGCTCGTCTCCTTAGCTCCATAGCATAGTAAACTGGATTTGAAATACTCGGTCTGACCTGAGCATTATAATAAAATAACACCCAAGTCAGTCTGGAAAACCAGCGTGAGAGAACAAACTCAATTTGAATTATTAAAGTTATCAAAATCCATTGAAAACAAAGGTATCTCGTAAGACCACGTCACACATAAACACGACGGGTTTTTACCTTACGATAACCAAACAAGTTTATCAAGTTCATATGATATTATAATAGTGTCAAAGTACAAATACTTATTAAAATAGCCGAAATTGTTTCGTTAATCAAATTCCAGCATACTAGGCTCTACAAACAAAATCGCAAGGCTGGTATTGGAAAATGGATTCAATACAATGACTGGGCCACTGGGTTACCGTCCATCATAGTACACCTTTAGAATAATGTATCGAGGACCTCAACAGGGTCCCCTGCTACACAAGACCGGCCTACTCCTAATCTGGATAGATCGAATATGTTATCACCCTTGGTGTTCCCACCCGTACCATCGAGTGCTCCTTCTTTCATGCACAACCATATCCATAATAAATAGGTTTTCGAGGAAATCTAGAAAAGCGATAACATGCCCTAATTGGGTGCGACCCCTTAGCTTTGCGGCATCTCCCCGGTTTTAGTCATTCCCGGTTGATGAGACTCGAGCCTAAGCATTATCTTTCAAGAACAATTCTACTTAGAATGCTCATAATCTCCCAATGACGTTATTCTGATAACATTCGTCCATACAACTTGTCCAAGGTCTGGACAAACTGAATCACCATCTTCATCATCTTCATGGTATTCATTCGTAATGTTCAAACCGGATCAAAGTGGTTTTCGGATAATTAAATCTGATCCCGGTCTCTTCGAAACGATTAATGAAATTGGTCAATATTAATAGTTGATTATTTAACTATTAATAAAACATCCATAAGCAGGCACCAAGCCCTGTTATACATTTTTCCCCAAAATATCTATTTTAAAAATATCTTTCTCAGATATATCGATTCCTTCCAACATTTGGAAACAATTTCCAATACTTAAATCTGTAACTGGATATTTCCAAACCATCTCAACACTTAGAAATATTTCTGAATTTCCATTTTTATACTTAGGAAAATAATACAAGTCTTATTTTTCAAAATCTTTCAGATATCACACTTAAGAGAATATTTTGTAACTTATCTCATATGTCTTCGAAGTAACTATTAAATTCTTTTTTTTTCAATTTCCAAACCCAGCATACCTATTTATAACCCCATTCAACAATTTATAACTTTTATAAATTCAGATTTCATTTCGAATTCCTAAACTCATATATTTTGAAATTTCATTTCCTCCAAATTCCTTTATAGAATCCCTCTCCTCCAAAATCATAACCTTTTATAAGCCTTGTTTACGAATCTCGAGTGAATTTATAAATAAAAAATTTCAATCCCTTCAAACTCTCTCTCTCTCTCTCTCTCTATATATATATATATATATATATTATAAAAATAAGTATTTAAAGAATAATAATTCATTTTTAAAACATGTTCAAGTAATTATTTAAATTATGAAAACACTTTATAACTCATTTTTTAGATAAATGATAAATTTTCAAAGTTGATTTTAAAGTTAGATTTACTAAAATAAATACTTAATATTTAAAAATCTACTTACTGAAGTATTACAATCCTAACTAGTTTAAAATTTCATAGTTTTTAAATAAAAAAAATTCTTTTTAAAAAATTTTAACTTTTTGAAATAAAAATATGTTTTATAATCTCAATAACCAATTTAATTTATAACTTCCTCTCGATTTCACATCATATCGATTCATTGTCGATTCCCTAAACATTTTCATTTCAAAAATAGAATTTACTATTTTTCTCAACCATGTTTCTATATTATAATATAAATTCACACTATGAATTTATATTTTCAATTATCATCTGATATTGAATTCCTTTATTTATAAACATCGCTTATAAATTTTTGTAACCCCTTTAGTTTTACCTATTTATAAAACAAAACTTATTTATAAAATTCCATTATATAAATTCATATCTTACAAATTCCATTTATACTTTCAATCTATTTTTAATATTGATTTTAACTCCTTTACATATTTCAGAATTCCATTTACAAACATCTTTATATAATTAATTTTAGAATCTCTATTTAAAACCATTTACGAATGGTTACGTATAAACCAAAATATAAATATATATTATTCCTAATTCAATTTTCTAAAAAAAATCCAATTTCTAATATAAATATTTTTATATCAAAAATTTCCTTTTAGATTCCTTTAAACTAAAAATAATAATTTACGGTATTTTAAAATGCCAAATTTAAGGCCCGTGCTACCATAACATCAAAAAATTCCAAATCGTAGTAATAGTCTATAACAGATTATTCACACAAATCGTATATCATTATATATGAAAATAAATCAACATTTTTTAGGAATCTAGTTGGATCCCTCCAAACTATTTCCTACATCCACAGATATTAATACAACATAAAAATACTAATCCCACTTTGAGAGGGATATCGAAGTATATAGGGTCATCCGCTATTATGCGGAGCGCATAAGGTCTCATCCGCTATAATGTGTGGGAATATCACTCGAACTATTGATATACACAGACACACACACACACACTCTACTATATATATTATATCATTCAACACACAATAATTTGTAAATTCAACATGCATCCAAAATTTAATTTCAATTATATAAAATTTTAATTTTTGGTAATCCAAATGAGTGAGAATTTTTCTCAGCTTGATTTTATTTGTAGACTATTCCAAATTTTATATCTTTTTGCACAGCTTCCATTTGATTTAACCCTCATAGACAAATTTCGAATAACATGAATTATTGGTTAAAATTCTAATTAAAATAAATCAATTAATCACTTTATTTAAATTAATCACTTATTAACGAATTAATTAACCTTACCCTAAACAACCTCATTCAGCATACGCTAATCAAAACAGCAACTGCTTAAACATTTCCTCCATTCATCGACGAACACCTTCCATCGCCTCGCCACTGTCTTCAACCGTCCACTGCCCCCGTTCGGGAACACACATCGCCACCTGACATGAACGACCTATCACCATCGCATGCCAGGCCTCTGCCCCACCCATTTTACGTGTGCCCCCAAATTCCCCCATCATGTCAAACCTAAAATGAATTCGCGTTCACCAAACTATCGCTCCAGCAACGAAAACCTTGACTATGATCAACAATCCACCACCTTGTCACCTACACCCTCCACGCCACCATAGTCCGGCCTTCCATCGCAACTGAACATGAATCCCCTTGGCCTCAACACTACACCTCCTCCCTCTCGCTTTATGTCACTCATGACTCGCCCTAATCGATCGTCGTTGAGTCGATACCTTCCCTACTCCCAATCGATCGCCATCCAATCATTCACATTCGCGATCCTCTATTTTTTATATGCCATGAAATCGAACTGAGAAAGGAGAAAGGAAGATAACGCATTTTCAACTGAAGAGGATGCGGCAGTTAATTTAAAACTTCAATGTGAACAAAAAGGAGAGGTTATGCGATTTGATTTTGAACTGAAAGAAGGTCGCATATGATTTGGGGGTTGCATGTTGAATGGGTCAAAGCCCTGTGAAGGGATGAAATTACAGCCGAAAGTAATATTGACTAGACAACTATTTATTTAAATTTTCAAAACGTCTCGATTAACACAACTCAGAATCTCAAATCCCTATCGAGGTGTGCACTAGGCGTTCATAATGTTATACCCCTATTCCGAATGCAATGGAAAAGGTTTCCAATTCCTAATTCGATCATATGGAGAAGATAGCATTTTAGACCCAATTATTATATTAAATTTCGATATCAATTTCATCGCGTTTTTATTCCGTACGATCAAATGATAACTCCAAAAGCAATAAAATTTAAAATACGATAACAATACAATATTACAGATCTAATGGAACTGGTTTTATCGAATTCTGAGACTTTTCCTCGGATCGCTATTCTAACTCGTCGATTAAATCGATGATTTCAAAAATTTACGAAATCACTTGAAAATCCAGTTTTAAAGTCTTACTAACTAAATTATAAATCCAAATCAATTATTTGAACCATTTGAATATTCAAAATCAATCGATGAAAAATTCGGATTGTTGCATTCCTCCCCCCTTAAAGGAATTTTGTCCTCGAAATTGCTAAGGCAAAAAAACGCTCCAAACCCGATATTATCCAAAACCCACTTAGTCTAACTGGACATCCCACTCTTTTAATCTTTTAGTTTTATCCTAAACAATTTGTTTTCAATTCTGATTCCAAAATCTCATATTTAGATTTCAATTTGAAATCAATTTGTCGTTAACAAAAAATTTCATAATTTTCCTAACACCCTAATTTTAAATTTTTTTAGCAGTGTAACGCCCGGCCCCTATACCCATGCCAACCAAGAGCAATACTAAGTATTACTGTCAAAAAGCACGGAGAATGGGACTCGATAGGGCTAAATGTTGTACTCATTCCCTTGAAATAACACTGGCACGAGAAATTTTATGACCTTTTTTTTCTACTTACCATTCGTGCGCAGTGTTTGTTCAAAGCAATGGTACAAGATAATTTTTTTTCCAGGTTACATAGTACAGAATATAATAGAATGTACCATTCAGCACAATAACAGCATAATACATAATACATATCATAATAATAATAATGTCCACGATACATAGTCCAAAGTACATATCACTTCCAAAATACATAATAACATACATACCATATTACATATATTAACTACTCCTAAGTCCAAGCTGTAAAGTCCAAAACCCCAAAATGTGGAAAATGATATGAATGCTGCTACAGTCCATGCAACGTAACCTGCAACCACAATCCTCAGACTGACCCGAGAATTATAAAACAAATCACACGGGTCAGACTATTTCCAGTGTGAGTGAAGTAAGACTATGATCAATAATTGTCTCAACCAACAAAAAGGAAAAGAAAGCGCCGCATGTATAAACCAACATGAGGCATATATGTGTGTGAGAACCAACATGCTAATTTGGTTTCATAAACAATTCCCTTAATCAAACAATGGTTTTAGGCCAAACATATCGTATGTAATCCAATACGATACCAACCCAGTTATCATTTGTAACACAAAGAATAAGTTCATACACACATTCTTCAAAGATACCGGGTTTTCAAAATCAACTTTAATACTTTCCAAAAATCATACAGTAAAGAAAATTGCATTATGGGAATTATGGGATAAATATAACATGACTCATAAAATATACCAAATATACAGACGCTAGTATTGTAAAATCACGGTGGTACAGCTCGAGCGCGCGCGGAAACATCAACACCGTAACATACTCATAACGCCATAATACACCTGGCGATCAACCCAGGATAACCAGGATGGTCTAAGGCAAAGGCCATATGCTACCCGTTCACGGATCTACACGTGGGACCCCCATACCTCCATCCATCATAGTCCGTGACCCGCTGATCAGAGATCCGGATCAAAATAAGATTAGCCCTGTGTAGCAGACCATTGACCTTTGGTGGTAAAAGGGCATGTGATATACCACCGATTCAGGTAGCGATCCTGAATCAGGTCGGCCAAGATGGAGTTTTGGCTCATTGGTACAACAGAGTCCAATCTATCCCGATCCAAAAAAATCAAAGTGTTTGTAATTTCAAAACACTTCCAAAAAAAATCAACGACCACAACATCTTCCAAATAAACCATTGGTAAACCCAGTATAATGTTCAAAAAGCAAATAAAATTTAGCAAAAACAATTATGTGTATAAAATAAAATAACTAAATCTCCGTTTCGCATTTATACACAAGTACCTCATAATACTTATATATCAAGACGAAACCCAAAAACCTAATTTATTGGATTAAGATTATTAAAAAAATCCGTTAAGTTAGATAAAAATTAATTTAAATAAAAAACTAAATAACTCAAGTTTTAGTACACAAAAACGTAATCAAAATTCTAAATAAAATGTTCTATTTATTTTTCAAACACGTATTGACCGATAATATAATATTTTTTAACCAAAATAATGTAAATTAACATTTTAAAAAAAATTCTTTTTAGTTAAATTTTTTTATTTTTTTAAGCGGGGAATAGTGCAGCCCAACACTGCGCTCCTGCTGCAGCTGGCAACCGCATCATAGCTACAGCTGCATGCGCTGTAGCTGCAGCCCAGCGCAGCTGCAACCCAATATGGAGTGTTTCATATAAGTTGTATGCTTTGTATTTCATGTTAGATGGGTTTACTCGCGCTGATTTCCAGCCTGACCTGGGTGTTACTTTAATGTAATGCTCGGGTCAGACCGAGTATTGCAGATTTTCAGGTAAGGACGTTCTGGAACTCAGGAGGCGAACTGGATGGCAAGAACGTATGGAGTGTTTCCACTATATTATATTGTTATATATCTGAGACATGTTGATTTGTATATGTCGAGTGTTTGAGTATGTGTGTAACTCTGATGTATTAAAATGTAATCGATAGATATAGTATTCTTTTGTAAATTGTTATTATTTGATATTATATTTCGATCCGCTGCGAATGTGAGAATTTGTGTTGTGTTTTCTGTTTCCTTCTTCTACCTCTTTCTTCTTTTTATAACTATCTGGAATTTTCGGGATCGGAAACTTCCGGGTAGTTACATCGAGAGTGGAAAATGGCTATTTAGTAGATGGACTTATAAGAGAATTCTTAAAATAAAAATTGGAAAAAATTTAGGAAATTTCTGAAGAAGTTAGATAAAAGTGAATTTCGAAAACGAAAATAGAATTCATAAACAAATACAAAGGGAATTGAGTTTATAAGCAAGTATAATTGGTTTTGAAAATATTGAGGGAATTGATTAAGGAAATTTCCAGGATTTATAGAATTCATGTAAAACGAGTTGAGAAATTTACCAATAAAAATGGTAAATGATTTTGAGAAAAAGAAACAGGGAATAAAAGGAGTATTTTCTAAATTTTGAATATAAAATGAAGTGAGAAAATATTCTAAGTATTGGGAAGGGTTGGAAATGTTCCGCTGTAAATATAAGGATTTGAAACTGTTTTCAAATGTGAGGAACTGGATGTAATATCGTATAAAGATATTTTGAAATAAAATTTGGGAATATTTTTAACAAGGGTTGATGATTGGTTATGAATATGTATTGATAGGTAGATAACCGACAATCAATTTTTGCCAATTTTTGTTAATCGTTTCGAAGAGACCAGGATCAGATTTAATTATTCGAAAACCACTTCGATCTGGTTTGAACATTACAAATGAATACCGTGAAGATGATGAAGACGGTGATTCGGTTTGTCCAGACCCAGGAGAACTTGTATGGATGAATGCTATCAGAACATCGTCATTGGAGGATGATGAGCATTCTAAGTAAAATTTTGTTTCTTGAAAGGTAACTTTTAGCCTCGAGCCTCATCAATCGGGAATGACTAAAACAGGGAAGATGCAGCAAAGCTAAGTGGGTCGCACCCGAATATGGTATGTTATCACCTTTCTAGATGTCCTCGAAAACCTATTATTTATGGATATGGTTGTGCATGGAAGGAACGCTCGGTGGTAAGGGTGGAAACACCCAGGGTGATAACATATTTGGCCTATCCAAGTTGGATGTAGGCATGTCTTGTGTATCAGAGGATCCCAGCGTGGTCCTTGGTACATCGTTCTAGAGGTGTACTGTAGTGGCCGGTTCCCCAGTGGCCACATCATTCGATGGGATCCATTCTCTAATAAGTGCCATGTGGTTTTGATTGTGCCCAACTATGCTGAAATGTGAGATGCAAGCATTTTAACTATTTCCTGTTTACTTTCTATAGGCCCTGTTATAACATCACACGATTTTGATAAAAATTGTTTGGTTATCGTAAGGTAAAAACCCGTCATGTTTATTTGTGATGTGGTCTTACGAGATACCTTTGTTTTTCAAAGGATTTTGAAAAGTAAATAATTCAAATTGGTTGTGTTTTATCATATTGGTTTTCCAGACTGACTCGGGAGTTATTTTATTATAATGCTCGGGTCAGACCGAGTTTAACAGATTTAGGTTAAAATGCTATGGAGCTCAGGAGACAATTTGGAGGAGTTCATATGTATATCATGTACTTGAATATCTCCGCGGTATATGGACAAGTTATTATAACTGTCCAGATTTGATGTAATAATTGTGTACTCTGATGACTGTAAGTATTAAACAGTTACAGATTCTTTTGTATAAAAGCCGTTATTATATATCATATTTTGTTCTGCTGCGATTGTGAGATTCTGTATTGTTATTTTATTTATCTTCTACCTTTTTCTTCTTCACCTTTAATGAACTAGTATTTTCGGCATTCGACTGCTCGGCATTTATACAGTGAACATATTAATGTCGATTTTCGAAGGTTGAAAACTCCTGTTCGTTACACTTGGTATCAGAGCTGAAGGTTAAGCGAGAACCTTGGCTCTAGTGGGGATTACACATTAGAGATAGGGTCTGCAGTACCCTAGAATGAGTTGAGTGTATTAATAGATATGAATGCGTATTTGTCAGTGAATATAATTTATTTTATATTGTGTTTTTTATCAGTTGAGTGTTCATAAATTCTAGTTTGTACAGTCTGGACAGCTATATTGATAGGGATTTCTAAATTCTTAACTAGGCAAACCGATACAGGATTGTTTTAAAAAGTGGGTAAATGGAATAATTTTATTCAAACCATATTTTGATATAAAAGAAATAATTTTCTTGAATTATTATATATATTCGGAGTGTTTGAATGGTAATATTATAATCAAATAAGATTAAAAATTGAAAATAGTTTATATAACCAAATGAAAATTGTGTAAGTATAAATTATACAAATAGATTATAATTAAAATTTGATTGCAAACAGAATCTGTAAATTTAAAACCCAGAAGGTAAAAAAATATTTTTCCAAGCGGTGTGGGAAATAATAATAAGAGTATTATTTTTGAATATTTCGAAAGGAAATTGTTTTAAAATGGATTTTGAAAGAAGAATAGCCCTGAACCCACTTTAGTCGTTGGAAAATAATCCTGGTAATGACTGTGCAGCATCATCAGTATTCATTTTCGAGTTTCTAAGTGATAGATTGCTACCGTAATTGATTTGTTTAGATTTTTTTTGGCAAATCAGTTTTGGTTTTGAAAATTCCAAAGGGAATTAGTTTTGGACAAAAACCAAGGTTGGTTTAAAATGTAACAAGGTATGATTTCGGGATATTTGAGATTTCAAAAATAATTTGAAAAAAAAATGACGGATGTTTGAATTCTGGTCCTTATTTAAATAATTTAGAGATCATCGAAAAATAAGTTATAAACTTATAAATTAAAAATGGTTCTAAATAAGGAAAATATGGAAATTTGATATCAAAAAATAAATTTTAATTTAATTAAAGTCAAAATGGATAAAATTAAAACTAAGCAAAGCAAATTGATATAAATAAAATAACTTAAATTCGACTCATGAAAGTTAAATAGATTGAACTGGTAAATAAAAATTTTAATTTAACTTAAGCAAAGTAAATGTAATCAGTAAATGAAGTGATTATAATGAAATGGATTTTAACTTAAGTGAGTTAGATTAAATTGAACGAATTGAAATTTAGCTTAAGCTAAGTTAAACAAAACTGAATTGTGTTTGGATAGAACTAAAAATAAACTTGAATTGAGTATAGATGATTTTGAATGGAATAAATAAACTTCAATAGCTTATAAAAATTGAAATAAATTGAATAAAAATATATTTATGCTATAAATGAATGCATAATCTCGAATTAGAAATAAAATGTGAATATATTAGAGTGTAAAAATTTATGGAAATATGAAAAATGAGTTGTATGACTTGTAAAATTGAAAATTGGAAT
Source organism: Allium cepa (assembly GCA_030765085.1). NCBI lineage: Eukaryota > Viridiplantae > Streptophyta > Magnoliopsida > Asparagales > Amaryllidaceae > Allium > Allium cepa. The sequence continues at coordinate 922,115,502 of CM060931.1, read as the reverse complement.
AGATAAGCCAAAATAAAAAGAGTTTGATATTTTGGAACGAAATAAAAATCCAAACTTGAATTATAAAATTAATTTGAACTCAAGCAAATTGGTTGAAGCGATTTTTGGAACAAAAGTTAGATATACAAATATAAAGTGGAAATGAATTAATTAGATTATTAATTAGTTAATTGGGTATAAAACGGGTATTAGCTAGGTTAAATAAATTTGGATTGTAAGTAAAAATAATGGAATTTGGAAATGAAATTTGAGTTATAAATAAAATTCAACTTAGATGATAAGGTAATTGAATAAAAATTGGAAATGTGCTGAGTAAAATGGAAATAGTTTGAAATGGTGATAATTTAAATCATAAATAAATTCGATCGAAGTGTAAATAAATTGATGAGGCTTGCAATATTAAATAAATGGATTTGAATATGGAATTAAAATTGAAGTGGATTAAATGAATGCACTAATTATTTAGTTAGTAACTAAATTGGAATTTGATTGAATAGAAATCAATTTAAATAAAATGGATTTTAATATAAAGAGATTAGATATTAATGAAATGCAAATGAATGGATTGGATTTGAAATGGAATAAAAATAAAATATAAATAGATTTGAAATCAATTAAAAATAGTTATAAGCTTAAATGGTTATTCATTTAAATGAATAGCACTGAATTTACATAAAAAAATTAGCGTTGGCAAAACGGAAGTAAATAAAATTCTTTTAATTAATAGAAAATGAATAAATTGGTTTTTTAAATCAATTTGGAATGGATATGAGGTGAGCGCTAATAAATTGAGTTGTAAACATTATGGGCTGAATGAAATGGTATATGGATCAAGCGGGAGTAATTAAATTAGTAACGGGACCTTATACTTTCTTAGAAATTTTTGTTTGCATGTTATATGTGAATTCATGTGTTAAGATAGTTAAATCAATGAAATGCTATTGAACTTCCATATTTTGGTACTTATGTGGGTTATATTGAGTAAGTACAGGTAACCGGAAGCTGTCGGACTAGATTTTAAGTTGCGTAGTTGCATATGAAGTAAATTGCTTGATTAATAATGCTTAAAAATGATAAAATAAGATGAGTTTAAATAAATAGCACCAAATTTACATTTAAATTTAACCATCTAAATTTAAATAAAAACCCACTTGAGTGAGATTAACTCACCTTTAATTTTATTTGCAATCCATTTCCATCACGCCTTACTTCTTCACAGTTTTTAGACCTTGAACAACATTATATGATTTATTAATATTTGAATTAATTTAATAATCAATTTCCATATAATAATTTAATTGGCAAATGATTTAATATTAACTAATGACTAATTTTTTTATGAATAATTAAATTTAAAACTAATTTCCTTTAATAATCTTCCAGTGACCAAAATAATTTTAAACAAATATATTACCTTAAAATTAAACTAGTAAATAAAATATGTATGTATATATATATTTCTCTTATTTCCAAAATAAATTTTATAGGTTTAGAAATCCCTTTTTTTAACAGTTCACAAACTAGTTATTAGTATTATTCTGACTAATCAATTTTAAATTGAAATGAAACGAGTTGAAGTACCTCACCGTCCTTAAATCGAGAGCCTAGCCGTAACTTTTCCTCGACCGACGCTACTCCAACACCTCCCCCAAATACACGATAAGAACCCTAGTGCGCGCGACCCGAACTCGCAATGCTCGACTCTTAGGATTTCGACCGACCCCACTGCCTTCGGCCTCCCAAGCACGCGCCTATGTACGCGATTCACCAATCAACGCCGCGGCCTCCCACCATCATTGCGACCCACAAAGTCACCTTGAGCTTGAGTTGAACTCGGCTTCGAATTTGAGCGCTGGCTCTTTTCTTTTTTTTTTCCTTTTTTTTTGTGAATCGATTTTTGAAGAAACTGAAAAGGGAGAGAGGCATATATAGAAGTATCGGGCATAAAGCTTTTCGAGGAAGACAGCGTTTTTGATTTGCTCGGCACAATTAATTGAAGAGGAGAGACTTTATTTTATAATTTATAAAAGAGCTCGGCTAAGATATTCAGAAGGAAAGAGATACGTTGCGTGTAAAAGTTGGCTTGCGTGATGAATAAGGAAGTAATTTCGGCTGAAAAGAAGATAGACTAGACAAATTTTATTACATTTGTTTTTTTTTTGATCGGTCAACAAAGTATCAAATATATATTTAAAAAAAATTAAAATCTTCTCGAAATCGTAACTTAACATCTCGATCTCCTATCGAGGGGTACCGCCAGGCATTTATAATGTTCTTCCCCTATTTCGAACACATTGAAAAAGGTTTCGAGTCCTAATTCCATCGTATGGAGAAGATAGCGTTTTGGATCAGTTAATATTGAATTTCAATATAAATTTCATCGCGTTTACTTATCGTACAGCTAAACGATCATTCCAAACACTACGAAAATTGAAATTCGATAATAATACAATATTACGAATCCAACAGAACTGGTTTTGTCGAATTCCGAGATTGTGCCTCGGAAGGCTATTTTAAATATCGATTTAAACGATAAAATTTCAAAACTTAACAAAACACTGTTAAATTCAATTTAAAAACTTTTATTATCTTCAGTATTATCAATATAAATTTTACAAGCCTTCAAATTATTTTTAACAGGCTTAAAACTCCAGATTCAAAATTTTATCCAATTTCAAATTATATAATTCAATAATTTAATTATCAGGTAAATGGTGATATTTTAATTCAAGTTAAAGATTAAATTTTAAATATTTAAAATCAATTAAATATTCTGACTTCAAACATCCAAAAATTTCGGGTCGTCACATTCCTCCCCCTTAAAAGAATTTCGTCCCCGAAATTACCCCGAAATTACTAATTAAGAAGAATGGTCCAATACCTATTACTATTTTCCAAAACCCAACAGTTTTATTAACTTGCCACAACATATCTTTTATTAAAGACCCACAATTACTTCAACCAACTTCCAAAACCTTCCATAGTTTCCAACAACAATATTTACCACATTTATTCAAATCTAAATTTAAATCCAAATTTAAATCATCAAAACTTTCTCAAAATTTTTCTAACTCCCTAAATTTTCGAAAAATTTCGCCAGCGTCTCCTTTGCGCGGCTAGCTCGGTACAACTATAAAATGCGTCTACGGGCTCCCAAATTCCAAAAGAAAACAAAAAGCCAAGTGGCTAGATCAAAAACCCAATCAAATTTCATACAGAAATTTGAAAACATACCTTTTTGTCGAGCAATTCAAATTTATCTTCTGAAATCGAAACTAATTTTCCTTTCCCTTTATAATACCTGCATATCCTATTTAACAATAATATCCAATCATAGCTTTTAAAATCATTTTATACATTTCCTTATACAAGTTTTCATATCTACTTCTATTCAAAATGGTTTTCCCATTTCCATAAGAATTCAATTTATCTTCAACTCTGAATATTGAATTTTATCTTCCATTTATAACTGACTCATATCATTATTTTAATTTAGTTTCATTCACTAATTTATTTCAATTTCCAATTTGAAATCATTTTGTCGCTAATAGAAATTTTTCCATAATTTTTTTCAAAAATTTTCTAACTTCCAAAATTTTCAGAAAATTTTGGCAGAGTCTCCTTTGTACGGAGGAGCTTTTGCAATTTGACAAGAGATATAAATACATATACATCGACCCACACGGTCGGAAAAACAAAAACATTTCGTATTTCCTATTTTTATTGTGTAGGCGTACCTTTATTTAGCATTTTTAAGCAAGCGGCTTATTATTTTAGCAATTAGCGCAACCATATCCGGTCAAACGGCTTCCCGGTACCTGTACTTACTCAATTTAAACATGTATGCTCTATATATATGAAATTTATTAACATTCCACTTACTTAAACAACTATAACACATCAACTCTAAATAAATGCTTTCAAATTAACTTCCACGAGTAATTTATATGATTTCAAAACTAATTCAATTGCTTTCAACCAATTCATATACCATTTTGTTCAATTTTATTGGTTTACAACTCAATTGTTCACATTCAATTTATTTTAACCCAACATCTCACATTCACTTCAAATGATTCAAAAATCAATTTTATTTGCTTCTATTAATTCATGGAATTTCTTTACCTTCGTTTACGTCAAACGACAACTATTTTTATGCAAATTCGGCGATATTCGCTTAGTAGAGTATCCATTTTAGTTTATAACTACTTCAATTAATTTCAACTCATTCTGTATTTTATTCCATTCCATTTCTAATTTATTCACCAACCATACATTGCATTTCATTTCATCTCCGCATTGGTTTCATTTTAAAACTATTTCATTGAGCTTGACAACATTCGATGCTTATATTAATATCCATTTTCCAAATAAATTTAACCCAAACTTTTATTTAATGGTCTTCCATTCTTACTCGAAACCAAGCTTCTATTGACTTAAGTAATTTTACTTCAAATTAATACGCCTCATAACTTAAGTTCATTCTGATAACCCAATTCCAATTAAAACTTTGATTTAATTTCTATTCAATCAGACTTTATCCATTTATTATTTAATTCAATTAACCCATTTATTCATGCCATTTTAAATTTTAATTCACCTACTTAATTCATTTTCGAATTTATTTTATTTATACAAAACCATTCTCAATTTATTTCTACTCACCTAGTTTTTTTTTGCAACTCAAACCATTTCTATTATAATTCAATTCCATTTTATTTTTACAACATCTCCACTTATTTTAATTCATTATCATATCCAAGTCGAATAATATTTATAATTCAAGTTCATTTCCAAACTCCATTATCAACTTACAATCCATTTTATTTAACCGAGTTAAATTTTATTAATATACTCTATCAAATAATTTATTTAGCTAATTAGTTTACTTCCAATTTTTATTACAAAATCATTTCATTAAATGTTCCTGATTTCAATTTTATTTTATAGTTCCAGTTTGGATTTTCTTTCATCTTCCAAAATTCCAACATTTTTATTTTAGAATTTAAAAATAATTTTAAATTCACTTAATAATATTAAAATAGATTTTTATAAAAAATACTTCTTATAACTCGATGTCTCAACCAGTCCATCCTTGTTCTCATAGAAATTCGGACATACGTTGATTAGGCGTAGGACTAAAAATCTATAAGCACTTGGTAAACCCGTTTTCAACACCCAGTGAAAATACTTGGAAAAATAATTTTATTGAAAATATAGAAAACAGTTTTTCGAAAATAGAGGGAATATCTTTGGTGAGAATGCTCTGGAAATCATCACCCCATCCATGGTCACAGTTACATCCTGGGTTACGTTGCCATCGCAACAAAAGTCCATGTAACTGTAGGCACTCACGCCCCTCGATTATGCCATGGAACCCACAACAGATCTCAGTTACATTCAGGGTTACGTTGCAATCACAACAAAAGTCCATGTAACTGTAGGCATCAGCGCCCTCGATTTTGGCTGTTAAAAATGAAACTTCTCAACTCCCACATAGGTCGCAGTCTACCGATATAAAATCAAACGCATACCGTTGGCTCTCAGCGGCACACATGACTTTCGCTATGTTACCATTGGTCACAATCTACCGATATAAAATCAAACGCAGACTGTTGGCTCTCAACGGCACACACGACTTTCGCTATGTTAGCATAGGTCACAGTCTACCGATATAAAATCAAACGTAGACTGTTGGCTCTCAGCGGCACACACGACTTTCGCTATGGTTTGCAGTAGATCGCAGTGACATCGAGTTACACTATCGTCACAGCATAACCGAAATGCCTCTGTAGGCATCAGCGCCCTCGACTTTCGCTACACACTACTCACAATCCTCAGGAACTAGTTTTGTCCGGACTCCTCACAGGATCAACTTTAGAACCCCCCTTAGGGTTCAAGGCAGTACCACCCTGTGGCACTCTTGAGAAGTTCATTTCAAGGGAGCGCCTTTTTCCAGAGCCATTTTCAAAACACTTTATACTATACACATATAGTATCTTCCAAATCATACACCTAGTATGAATCTGATAAAACTCTCCTTATCTCAAAATCAATTATTCCAAAATCGATAATTCTCAAACTAGGCTTTCCAAATCCAATATTGATTTTACCTAAAAATCAAAAGCCTTTCCAAATCCAAAGGTTCCCAAAACCTTTTGCCAAAATACTCATAAGATCCTTGATATATATATATATATATATATAATTTTTTTTGTTTGAAAACTTTGGATCATTTCAAACTTGTATAAACTCCTTTTATATTTCGAACATTTTCAAAATCCTTTCCTTCCGGCAATAGATTCAACAAGGGGAGATTTATCTTATATAACAAAGATATATAACTTTGTTTATTCAAAAGCAAATATTCAAATTTGATTACTCTTTTCAATATCAATTTCATTTAAATGCGTACGATGTACACATATCATCCATATGCTATACCAATCTGATCGCTCACTCGATCACACAATTTCACTTTCGAACTAGTATCGTCCACCTGACTTCCTAGTGCGGACACAGATCTGGTTCCTTGATCAGAAACCGTCACTCTCCTTGCATAGCCTAGCTATGGTAGAGAATATCCAAAATTAGTCAACAATCCATATCCAGGTTCGCCCTCGAAAATCGAGCGAAAAATCCCAACTCGGATCGATAAACTATCTCGAAATTCTATGCTCGAATCTGGATCAAATCACTATACGAATAGAATAATATACGTACATCCTACATATTTATCTTCATTGATTATCAACTAAATCAATTTCTCTTTCTATTCACATTTCCTTTAATTTATGTCCACATAATCATAATTGTTTCAATTCCATTGGATTATCTCTTTAATCCTTATCCCAAATGGATATTCAATCATAAATAGTTTGAAATCTGTCCATCTTAAATTCAAAAAATAGCATGGAAAGTTTAAAATAGATAAGTCATTGAAAAATAATTATTAGTTTAAAATATATCTATAAAATAGTTAAATAATTGTAAAATAGTTGGAAAATAGTCAAATAATCATAGAAATTTTAAATAATTGCAAAATAGTTGTAAAATAGTAATTAATTTGTAAAATAGTTAGATAATTACAAAATAGTTTAAAATAGTAATTAATTGTTAAAACAGTTGAAAAACAGTAATTAGTTTATAAGACAGTTACAAAATAGTTAAATAATTCCAAAAGTAGTTATAAAATAAGTATAAAATAGTTTTGGATTTAATAAGAAAGGTTGTATATATTAAGTAGCTTGGAAAAATAAGTTTATATTAAACAATTTATATTGAAAAATAGTCCAGAGTCAAAACTGTTCACTTCCCCATCAATTCAATTTAAATTTCCACTTCCATTTAAATTGACTCAATTCCAATTTGAATAACTTCAATTTCCATTGAAATTGATTTAACCCCAATTCAAGTTGAATCAATCTTGATTTCTTTCCCAATTACCTACTCAACTTTAATTACAAGTCCAAATTATTCCAATCAATTTTGGCTAATATCAGTTGAACCCACTTCAATTTCAATCATTTAAATTCAACCCAATTCAAATTTTAAATTTAAACTATCCTGAATTATATAAATTTGAGCAAATTTTTTAAATATTGATTTAATCCTTTAAATCAAATCAACTTATCTCTTTAAACCATTTAATTCTGAATCCATTTCAAACTTATCTTCATTAAATTTTAATTTGATTGCATTTCTATTACTTAATTCTCATTATTAAAATTTTCAAATAATATAACAACCAATTATCTTAATATTTATTAGAAAGAAATATTGCTTATATATCAAAATATATTCTTATATAAAATCATTTAAAACTTTTATATAAGAAAATAACAAGTACGTGGTCGTGTATGTACATACATACATATATATATATATATATACACACACACACATACTCAACTCATTCTAAGGTACCATTGACCCTTATCGTTAATGAGTAATCCCAACAGAGCCAAGGTTCTCGCTTAACCTCACTCTGATACCAACTGTAACGACCGGAAGTTTCCGATCCTGAAAATTCCAAATAGTTATAAAAACAAGAAAGAGATAGAAGAAGAAAACAGAAAACACAACACAAATTCTCACATTCGCAGCGGATCAAAATGTAATATCAAATAATAACAGTTTACAAAAGAATACTATATCTGTCGATTACATTTTAATACATCAGAGTTACACACATACTCAAACACTCGACATATACAAATCAACATGCCTCAGATATATAACAATATAATATAGCGGAAACACTCCATACGTTCTTGCCATCCAGTTCGCCTCCTGAGCTCCAGAACGTCCTTACCTGAAAATCTGTAAAACTCGGTCTGATCCGAGCATTACATTAAAGTAACACCCGGGTCAGGCTGGAAACCAGCGTGAGTAAACCCATCTAACATGAACTACAAAGTATACAACTTATATAAAACCCGGTGTAACTCTAGTCCAATTTACTTAAATCATTTCATTCCAACCTATTGATTTCACATATCAATCTACAAAAATTCGAAGTGGTTTCGAGTAATCCTAATACCCGACCCCAGTCTCTTCGAGTCTCATTCAAGGCATCCAATATCATCCAATCATCCATAAGCAAACTTGATCACTTCCAAATTAATTTAATTAATTCTAATTGAATTACTAACCTCAATCACTTAGATTCCTTCACTTAACACTAATTAACTTTAAATCAATTAATTAATCGTCCCTTAATTATCCATCTTAATTAATCACCCTGGATTAATTATCCTTCAATTACATTCACGTAGTTATCTTTAGTTAATCACACAAATTAATTATTCTAAATCATGAAAGTAACTAATTTTTTTATTACTTCACACATTAATTAATTATATTTAATTTCATTAATCCTTAATTACTTATATTAATCAATTTCTCATAAATCACTTAGTATTGATTAATTAATCTTAATTAATCAATCTTTAGTTACATCATTGATTATATAAATTTATGATTTCCCATTTACATTTCAATTGATCCTAATCTAGTTTAATTACATTAAATAATTAATCATTAATTAAACCACAAATAATAATCACTCTTGATTTATCTCATCCTGTAATTATCTACCTTTTTATTTACTTCATCAAATAAATAAATTACTCCTTAATTTATTATCTTAATTAATCTCTTAATTAATTACACAAGTAATTATACCCAATTTACTTTTATTAACAAATCATCATTCAAATAATTACATCCAGTAATTATTTATTAATTACTTCCCTACGTAATTATATTTCATTAATTACATTAAGTAATTACCTATCAAACCACCCAATTTATTCTATTTATATTTAGAATCCCAAATTATACTTATCTAATCATAACATAGCACAATTTAATTCCCAAATTTATCTTTCACGGTATATAAATAAAATGCATCATCAATTATGAAAATAATTTCTATATTGTGAGGAATCCAGTTGGATCCCTCCAATCTATTTCCCTGCATCCATAAGTGTTAGCACAATACCAATTCCACTTCGAGGTGCAATATTGCGGTATATGGGATTTATATAATATCATCCGCTATTATGCGGCGCATAGGGTCTCATCCGCAATATAATGCGGGAAATCAATCACCCAATATATACTATATACTACTATATATAATATAGCACATCAATTCAATTCAATCAATCATTTAAATTTAACCATTTAAATTTAAATAAAAACCCAGTTGAGTGAGATTAACTCGCCTTTAATTTTATTTGCAATCCATTTCCATCACACCTTGCTTCTTCACAGGTTTTTAGACCTTGAACAACATTATATGATTTATTAATATTTGAATTAACTTAATAATTAATTTCCATATAATAATTTAATTGGCAAATGATTTAATCTTAACTAATGACTACTTTTTTTATGAATAATTAAATTTCAACATATTTCCTTTAATAATCTTCCAGTGACCAAAATAATTTTAAACAAATATATTACCTTAAAATTAAACTAGTAAATAAAATATGTATGTATATATATATTTCTCTAATTTCCAAAATAAATTACATAGGTTTAGAAATCCATTTTTTTAACAGTTCATAAACTAATTATTAGTATCATTCTGACTAATCAATTTTAAATTGAAATGAAACGAGTTGAAGTACCTCACTGTCCTTAAATCGAGGCCCTAGCCGTAACTTTTCCTCGACCGATGCCGCTCCAATACCTCCCCCAAATACACGATCGGAACCCTAGCGCGTGACTCGAAGTCGCGATGCTTGACTCCCAAGATTTCGATCGACCCCACTGCCTCCGGCCTCCCAAGAGACGAGTGCCTACGTACGCGATTCACCAATCAACGCCGTGGCCTCCCACCATCATCGCGACCCACAAAGTCACCTCCGTGCTTGAGTTGAACTCGGCTTCGAATTCGAGCGATGGCTCTTTTCTTTTTTTTTCTTTTTTTTGTGAATCGATTTTTGAAGAAACTGAAAAGGGAGAGAGGAAAATATAGATGTATCGGCCACAAAGCTTTTAGAGGAAGACAGTGTTTTTGATTTGCTTGGCACAATTAATTGAAGAGGAGAGACTTTATTTTATAATTTATGAAAGAGCTCGGCTAAGATATTCTGAAGGAAAGAGATGCGCTGCGTGTAAAAGTTGGCTTGCGTGATGAATAGGGAAGTTATTTCGGCTGAAATAAGATAGACTAGACAAATTTTATTACATTTATTTATTTTTATTTTGACCAGTCAACAAAGTATCAACTATTTTATTTTATTTTTAAATCTTCTCGAAACCGTAACTTAACATCTCGATCTCCTATCGAGGGGTACTACCAGGCGTTTATAATGTTCTACCCCTATTCTGAACGCATTGGAAAAAGTTTCGAGTCCTAATTCCATCGTATGGAGAAGATAGCTTTTGGGATCAGTTATTATATTGAATTTCGATATAAATTTCAGCGCTTTACTTATCGTACGGCCAAACAATCATTCCAAACACTATGAAAATTGAAATACAATAATAATACAATATTACGGATCCGACGGAACTGATTTTGTCGAATTCCGAGACTGTGCCTCGGATGGCTATTTTTAAATATCGATTTAAACGATAAAATTTCAAAAATTAACAAAACACAGTTAAATTCAATTTTAAAACTTTTATTATCTTCAGTATTATCAATATAAATTTTACAAGCCTTCAAATTATTTTTAACAGGCTTAAAACTCCAGATTCAACATTTTACCCAATTTCAAATTATGTAATTCAATAATTTAATTATCAGGTAAATGGTGATATTTGAATTCAAGTTAAAAAATAACTTTTAAATATTTAAAATCAATTAAATATTCCAACTTCAAACATCCAAAAATTTCGGGTCGTCGCACTCGAGAAGGTATATCAATACATTAAAACCATTTTCAAAACTTTATACATACACACACATGTAAATTAGAATAAGTACTTAACAAAAGTAATAATTATTATTTTTAAAACATGTTCAAATAATTATCTAATATTGAAACACTTTTATAACATCACTTTCTAAAGTAGGTTTTAGAATATAGGATTTATTAAGATAGATATTAAGTATTTGAAAATTCACTTCTAAAGTATTTCAGTACTAGCTAACTTTAAATTACATAGTTTAATAAACAAAAAATTTCCTTTTAAAATAAAAACTTAATTTATTAATAAAAATATATTTTTAAAACCTCAATAACCAAATTCCAATTTATAACCCCTCTCGATTTCCATCACATCACTTCCTTTTCGGTCTCCTTGACCCTTTCACCTCAAAATAGTATCTACTATTTTTCTCCCAACTATCCCTGCATTCCAACATTAATTTTTCCTGTAAATTTATATTTTCCAATTTACCATATGATATTGATCCCTTTTATTTATAAACATTGTTCATAATTTTTCTATAACTCCTTGAGTTTCACTATAATAAACACATTTATAAAATCGCATTTTTTATAAATTCAATTTCTTATAATTTTCATGAATTTTTTTCAACCTATTTTTGAATATCGATTTCAACTCCTTTTCATATTTTTCGAAATATCATTTAAAAAATCCAATCTCTTAAAAATTCCTTTATATAATTTATTTTAAATCCTCTAGTTAAAATATTTTTCCGTATTGTTTTGTAAGATCAAAAATCTATTTTTGCTTATTTAAATCGGTCTCCTTTTAAATAACTCAAATTTTGATATATATTTTTTTAACTTAAAAATCTCTTTATAATTCTATAAAAATTTAAACTAATATTTATGGTATTTGAAATTAATTTCCATGCCATTATAACATTTTAAAATTTGCTACACACGATAATCTAGCATTTTATATATATGAAAAATAATAACATACTTGAGGAATCCCGTTGGATCCCTCCAACCTATTTTTCCTGCATCCACAAATGTTGGACAATAATAAAAATACCAATCCCACTTCGAGAGGGAAATCGCAGTATACGGGTCTTTCCTATAATGCGGGACGCATAGGGTCTCATCCGCTATAATATGCGGGAATATCACTCCAATACTAGTAATATATACTACTATATATATATAATACCATACAGCAGATGATAATCAATAAATTTAACCAAGCATCCAAAATTTATTTTTTAAGTATTTAAAATTAAATTTGAAAATCTAAATGAGTGAGAATTTTCTCACCTTTGATTTTTTTTATTTGCAAACCATTTCCATCTCGACTTATTTCCACGATTTGGACCTCGTATAAAATTATACCATTTTATAAGAATTTGATTTCAAAACAATTTATTTACTAATTAATTTATTTAATCAATTAGTTATTACCAAGTTAATTACCTTCATTGGTTAACCTTCTTTCCGAAACAACACAAACATCTCTGCTTTGACGAATTGGGTTGTTGTAACAGGTTGATGTACCTCGACAAACCCCACCGAAATCTGACTGCACCCAAGCCCCCGACCTTCCCTCCAATGGCGCGATTCGCAATGGCCCATCTCCACTTTTCCATACCCTACTGTACGACCCCGACACCATTGTCGCCAACACTGACCAAAATCGCCTCCACGCCAAACTTCAACGCATATGTACATGAGCAAGTGATGATTGAAGATCAAAATATCGACGCTCGAACCCACGTTTTCTAATGAAGTCACGTACGCCTCGCCTTCCAGTCCTTTCCTAACATTGCGGCCAGAGTCATGCTTCATAAAAAATAATCGCATCCCCCCCTCTGCTCCACTGTCGTGCGCCTATGACGTCGCCACTCTCAAATCGACGACGCTTCGAGCTCCAGGCCTCTCGATTTTGTTGAATTCGATTTCGGCTATAATTTTTTCTGAGTTAAATCCAGCTTTTGATTTGAGGGCGTTAATTTATTTGAAGAAAATGGAGGAGGGAAAATCAAGCTAAGATTGAATTTTGGTTGGGTGCTGCGTCGTTCGATTTCTTTTCATTTTTTTGGTTTAGATTTGATTTTCGTTTAGTCGCTATTTAAAAAGAAGAAGAAAGAGACATTAACGTGTTGAAGGGAGAAAGTGGTACAGAGATTGAGTGAAGGTGAAAAGCTAATGTGAAGGAATTGCAGCTGAAAGGTTGACTAGAATATAAGTATATTAGATAAATTTCGAAACGTCTCGTTATATGCAACTCAAAATCTAGAACTCCTATCGAGGCGTGGCACTAGGTGTTTATATTGTTATACCCCTACTTTGAATGCAATAGAAATGGTTTCGAGTCCTAATTCGATCGTATGGAGAAGATAGCCTTTTGGACCCAATTATATTAAATCTTCGATAAAGATTTCATCGTTTTTGTATCTCGTATGACCAAACGATAACTCCTAAAGTTGCGAAACTTGAAATCCGACAATAATACACTATTACGGATCTAACGGAAATTGTTTCGTCCAATTCCGAGACTGTGTTCCGGAAGGCTGTTCTTAAATGTCAATTTGAACTAACTATTTTTAAAATTGAACAGATCACTTTTTAATTCAATTTTAAAGCTTTTATTATCTTCATTATTATCCATATAAATTTTACAAGTCTTTAAATTATTTTTATCAAGCTTAAAACTCCAAATTCATTATTTTAACCAATATTCAATCATATACTTCAATAATTAAATTACCCAATAAATTGCCATATTTAAATCCGAATTTATTTTATAAATAAACCCAGATTTTCCGAATTCAAATCAGTCCATAATTCAAATTCAATATTTAAAACCATTCAAACATTTCAAATTAAACATCGAAAAAATCTGGGTCGTTACAGAAATAAATGTCATAAAGCTCCATGTGCTTCTCCATACTGATCCTTCCTCCTACCTTTGTTCGGCTGGCCAAGAATGTGTAAAAAAATTCAATATTTATTTATGTTCAGTTTGGCTATTAATATATACCATGTAGATTAATTAAATTTATTAATTTTTATGAAATATTCATTATTAAATTTTGTTTAATTTGTTTAAATTGCATTAGTGTTTAATAATGTACATATATAAAAGTTATAAATGTGTGTGTTGATATGTGGTGTCGGTGGAGCATTTAAATTGGATTTAAATAGGATAAACACTAAGTGTGTTTTAAATTAATTAATATTTGTGAAATTTTTTTATTTAATTTTATTTGATGTCCGAAATCCATTATTATTTAACAAAATACGTTTATAAAAGTTATAAATGCATGTAACGATATACGATATTGGTTAGACATTTAAATTGGATTATACTAATGGGATTTTTAAAATTTTGAGGTCCTATGTTGCAATATCTATGGTAAGCCATGCATATAGAAGAGAGAGAGATGAATTTACTGAGATTTAATAAAGAATCAGAGGAGTATGGTTTTAAGGAAGGAATATAAAAGGTTTCTATCATTCCTTTAAAACTAAACCTCCTTCATTTCTTTCAGATCCGATTCTCTCCTGACAAAAATCATTCCTCTTTCTCTCCTATTATATATAGCCAAAATTTTCACGGCCTCTAAGGTTTAGAATTCCAAAATAAAATACCACATAAAATTAGTAGCATAAGGTGATTCTCATCTCTTGATTCTTGAAAATTCGAAGATTGATTCATCAACTGTTAATACCATAGATATTGATTTTGATGACAACATCCATATAAATATAGGTACTAATGTTTTACCAAGATGTATAGAATATTTCGTAGCATATTACATGGATTTATACAAGTATAGGATAATCGAGTTTGAAGAATGATCAATAAAAAGACTAGAGGTCAAGATCGAGAGATGATCAAGAAAATTTAAGACTCAAGAGTTTATAGACAAATACATAAAGAGTTCAAGACCATTGATAATAGTTAATAAACATTAGATAAATTTGTTAAAGTCCTTGAATAATAATTTTCTTTCCTTTGAATACTTTCTTACCAAATATCTATTTTATTTTCAAAATATATTTCTATAAAAAATTTATAAAATTTTTATATATTAAAGTATTTAAAACTATGTTTAAATTATTCTAAAAAATTTCAAAATTTTAGAACACTGTAAAAGTATTGTTTTTCAAAACATATAAGGGTATGTTGACATACCCTTCCTATGTATGTCGACATATGTATTGTTTTTAAATTTTGAAGAGTTGTGATTTTTGGCTACATCTCTTTAATAATAGACATGTCCCTTCAATAACTACATAAAGGGGGTAGAAAACGAACTTTTACAACTAATTTCTCTCCATTCTTCTTACCCTAAATTATCATTACATATTTCTCAAAATCCACTTTCTATTCTCTTCAAATTAATTCAAATTCAATCTCTACTGTACTACATTCGTTCCTTATAATCTACTCACTGTTTTGCAAATACTCTCTCAATAATTCAAAGATCAAAGTGCTACAAATAGTCTATATGATATCTTATATCCAAGTTACAACTATTTGTATTTGTAATCAACAACTCTCTATTTCTATTTGTGTGGGTGTGCTTGTTGCCCATTCAAATAAAGTAGGTGTGCTTTTTGCCCTTCGAATTAAGTGGGTGTGATTGTATTGCCCGTTCAAATCAAGTAGGTGATCTTGTTGTTCAATTATATCAAAAATTCTATCCTGAGCTTGGAAAGTCAAGAGGTTGTATCTTTATGCCTTGAAATCAAGATTGTATTATGGTTTGCTTTCTACCTAAATAAAGTAGTCGTTTGAAGGGAAATATGTACAGATACAGTACATGACTAGATGTAGGACTGGTCAATCCAAACAGGCATAAAACTCATGGTGTCATTTCTCTTACTTTTACTTTATTTTTACTGTATATATATATATATCTGTGTGTGTGGCTGTCTATTAACATATATATATATATATATATATATATATATATATATTTGTGTTGACTATTTATATTTTTATTTAAATCTTAAGACTGCTAAAAAAATTTCTATGTAAGTTATAAAACACTACTCACCCTCCCTTCTCTAGGGTTAAAGTAGTTTTAAGATCTGTTCACACCAGTATAATTTATACCGCACACTTTTCCACGCTTGGTATCAGAGCATTAGGTTTTCAAAAACTTATTATTTGATTTTTGAAAATTATTAATACCTAGTAACACTGATAGTACACTTTTGTAGAAGGATAGTCAACTACTAGACCCTCACTATTTAACTGTAGCAATTATGCTTACTGGTGATGCAGGACGAAAATTTATTTACAATCCAAAGGCTTAGATATTTGGTACATTACACAAAGTAAATACACTAAACCCCAAACTGAATATTCACAATGGACCGTAGACCAAAAGACACAAGCATTCAATAAATCAAAGGCCATGAATATTTTACTTTTCTCCTTAGATAAAAATGAATTTAATTGAGTTTCTATCTGTAAGTCTGCCTATGAAATTTGATGCACATTGCAAGTCAAACATGAGGCACAAGTATAGAAAAACAAAATAAGATTTCCATGCTAACCAACCAGTTTGAAAAATTTTAAAATGAAATCAAATGGGTCTATATCTGACATGCATTCTAGATTTCAAGATATGGTTCATTCATTAGTATCATTAGGAAAAAAATTCTCAGAAGAGGATCAGGTTCGAAAAATCCTTAATTCACGCTCAATAGAATGTGATCAAAAGACTTTAGTAATAAAGGAAACCAACGATACTGGTATATTAAAAATTGAAGAACTAATTGAAAATCTAATGTCGTATGAAGCATAGTTGCAGGGTTGAAAGGAAAGCAAGGCGATCAAAAAGAAATCAATTGCATTCAATGCAACAACTGACGATCAACATTCAGATGATGATGTTAATGATGAGGAGATTGCTCTTATGACTAGAAATTTTAGAAAATTTCTAAAATACAGAAAGATGATCAACTTTCATAAAACAAAAAACAAAAATTTTGGAAATCGAAATGTTTTTAATTGTTACGATTGTGGTAAACCAAGCCTTATAGACCGTCCGCATCAGAAGAAAACAAAGAATTCACCAAACACCGATTCATTTAAAAAGAGGAAAAGGGCTCTTAATACAACTATGGATGATTTTGACACAAAATCCAGTAACAACGAACCAGACACTGAAAATATCAACATGTGTTTCACGGTAATGGAAGACTAAACGAGTCAAACAAAGGAAACAGCAAAAACGATAATTTAACATTTCATATTTTATTCTTTCTGAAATTTTTGATTTTTTGATTGTTTAATATAGGAATAAATATATAATAATGTGTGTGTGTATGTATGAATATATTTATTTATTTTTTAAACTTTGAAATTTCGGCATGGCAAATTCTATTTCAACACAGATAATTAATTAGTAGCCCCCATAAATAAATAAAATTTTAAAGACTAAAATACCCTTAGAAAGTTGTGTACTTTCTTCTCAATTCCATTATCTTCTTATGTCAGTTTCTTACTGTCTAAACTACCGCTTCTTCAAAACCTTAGTTTCTAAATCTGTGAAGAAAAAAATCAATTTTTCACAACTAAGTTATTTTTTGGGTTTACAGACTTTTTTAATTGTAGTTTGAAGAAAATATGACTTGGGTTTTTAAATCGGTGAAGAAAAAATTCAATTTTCACTACAGGTTATTTTTTGGGTTTGTAGACTTTACTAAAAAAAAATTTAATTTTTCATACTAAGTTTCTAAATCAGTGAAGAGAAAATTCTAACCCTAATTTCTAAATCAGTGAAGAAAAAATACAATTTTTCACATTTTGCATGATGGGAATGGTAGTTCTGGAAATGGTCGGGGGCAACTAAGTTATTTTTTGGGTTTATAGACTTTTTTAATTTTTGGGGGGGCTACTAAGTAAATGCTTGAGTTGAAATACAATTTATCTTTCGGCATATCTGTCGACATAGCCGCCTAGGTATGTTGACATATCAGACAAAATTTAAAGATTCTTTTAAAATATGAACTTCAAAAATTCTATCTCTTTTGCATTTAATTCAAAATTTGAATAGACACCATATTAGATGTTAGATGTTTATTCAACCTCTATATAATCACTCTTTCTAACCTCATCTTCAACACACTTTATTTCAAAATTCAAACAAATTCTTCGCTCCCTTTCTTCCAAAACAAACTCAAATTTATTTTCAAACCAACCATATTCATCCAAAGCCATTAGGCATACAAAAAAAATAAAACTTAACTTTTTAATGATCAAGAGTCCATTGAAACATATACTGAGTATGCAACATATGGTAAAGTCTTTTTAGGAAGATTTTCTAATTTTAATTAATTTTGTTATTATGGTTTACAAGATATTGCTTTAGAAAATGGTATTTCGGTTTAACCAATTTATCACAAAATGATTTTGATTTCTATCCCGATTTGGTCAAAATGTTTTATGATAATTTAAATGAAAAGTTTATTTAAGGAAAAGAAAGTCAAATTTGGGTACTATTTGTTTTAGATTGTGAGTCAAATTCTTGATTGTAAAAGTAGTGGAAATGACCTCTCCACTTTTGAAATTGATTATGGAAATAGAGAAGTAATGCATGATTTGTTTTCAAATGATGAAGAATATGGTTTTAAAGGTGAAAATCTTGAGCCAAAAATAAGTTAATGAATCTTATTTTACAATAATGTATTGCACCAAGGATGGGGAATCACAACAACCCCACTCATAAAGTTTTCAAAGCTCCTCTTTCTATTTTTGTAAATTATGATATAAGTTAGGCTCAAGTAATTTTGGATGACTTGGTTTAAAAGAAAGTTTCTAGACATGAAAACACACACTACCATGGTGTGTATCTTACTAGAATTTTCAACTACTTTCATATTGACCTAAAAGGCCAAAAAAAATTGCCTCATAAATTTTTTGACAGAACAAATCTCTCTCATGCACATTTCTCTTGAATTTGAAGCTTATGAGCCTCTTATGGAAAAGGTAGAAATATTTGCAAAAGAAAACGAGCAAGAGATTCTTTAAAAAGAAGAAAGTGATCATATTGAAATAGAAGAGGATGAAGAAAAAAAAGGAGGAAATGGATACATCTCTTGTAAGCTATGACAAACCATCTCAATATTCAAATAAAGAGGTCCATAGGAATCAAGAAAAACTTCATAATAATTAAAAGAAGCTTAAGCGTTCTTTTAGTTGGAAATTCACTATCCTCTCAAACAAAGTTGACAAATACTTTGGGAAGACAATGAGAAAGCTTGACAGAAATTCTTCTTCTTCATCACCATCGTTCTAGATCTACTTAGTATCTTTATATTTTCTAGTTCTATTTATGTTATTTTCTTGTATTTTCATTAGTTTATGTATCTCTCTACTTTATTAATGAAATTTACGTAGAAACTTCATTTTTGTTGTCGATCATGTTCTTTTGTTCTCTGGAATCATAAACTAAAAAAATATAAAATAATATATAAAACAAAAAACAAACAAATTACTCTATGTATGTCGACATACCCTACATATATATGTCGACATACTCTAGTGTTTCCAGATTTTGAATTCAAAAGGATTACTTATTTATTTTGGAGGGATTATTTTTTAATCCAACTCTTCACTTCTATAAAACCATATTTCTTACCAAAAAAACTCAGAAATCAATTCATTCTCTTATTTAGTTTATCTGCACACATCTCTTTTTATAAAAATGAATTCATACATCAATTTCTCACAACAAAAACTAAGTGGTAATCTAAAAGAAACTCTTCAATCATTCATGAATGCTCTTTGCTTCATTCTTCACAATCAATGACACTTAGAGTTGAGTCAAATGCAAATGAACAAAGAATAAGAAAAACATTTTGATTCTCTTTGATGTTTGATTTCTCATTTCGCTAAAGAAGTTCAAAGCGACACCTTTGAATGCTCGAACTCTAAAGCAAAATTGGAACATGAAGATTGGGAAGTTATCAATACCAATCCAATCGATGGATCCGAAGGATGGATCAAAGTTCCAAGAAAATATAATTATAATCTGTATTTATTATATACATTTTAGTCCATATAACTAAAAACTATTTTTCATGTAATTAATTGTGTATAATTATGTATAAGAATAAAAATTGTGATGTATGTTTTAAACAAATGTAATTATAAATATGTATATATATAAAAGTTATTTCTCAAAAAATACTATTTCGCAACTAGTATTGATTTTGATTCCATATACAACAGTATCATGTTTCATAATATTTAGTATGTCACATTTAAGGGAAGTTTATTTTTCTTTACCCATTTTTTTGGATGATAAAGGGAAGGAAAATATAAAATATGCATATACTAAGGGAAAGTAATTCAAGATAAGGGGAGTTAACCAATTTAGTGGGAGTTACATTATATTTTATAATAAAAATATTTACATGGTTGTCATCATCAAAAAAGAGGAGAGATTATTAATACCATGGATATTAATTTTGATGACAACAATCATATAAATATAAGTACTATTGTTCTTTCCAAGTTGCATAAAAATATCTTGCAGGATATTACACAAATTGATACAAGTGCAGGATAATCGAGTTTGAACACTGATCAGCAAAGAGACTAGAGATCAAGATTAGAGATGATAAAGAAAATTAAAGACTCGTGAGTTTAAAGACAAAGATATGGAGAGTTCAAGACTATAGGTAATAATTTATAAACATTAGATAAATTTGTTAAAGTCCTTAAATAGCAGCTTTCCTTTCTTTGAATACTCTCTTAGTAAAATATTTATTTTATTTTCAAAATATATTTCTATAAATATTTCATAAAAGTTTTATATATTAAAGTATTTTAAAACTATGTTTAAATTATTTTACGAAATTTCAAAATTTAGAAAACCTTAAAAGTGCTGTTGTTTTTCAAAACATACAGGGGTATGTCAACATACCCCTCCTACGTATGTCGACATATGTACCATTGAAAAGTTTATTTTAAATTTTTAAGATTTGTGATTTTTGGTTCTGTCTCTTTATGAATAACATGTCCCTTCAATACTTTATGAAGGGGGCTGAAAAACTAATTTTTACAATTACTTTCTCTCCATTCTTCTTACTCCAAATTATCATTGCATATTTCTCAAAATCCACTTTCTATTCTCTTCAAATTTCAATCTTTACTTCACTACATTCATTCTCTATAATCTACTCACTGTTTTTTAAATTCTCTTAATAATTCAAAAATCAAAGTGTTACAAAAGGGCTATATGGTATCTTGTGTCTAAGTTACAACTATTTGCATTTTGAATTAACAACTCTCTACTACTATTTGTATAAGTATGCTTGTTATCCGTTCAAATCATGTGGGTAATCTTGTTGCCCAATTAAATCAAGAGAGTTTACTATGAGCTCGGAAAGTCAAGAGGGTGTATCTTGTTACCTTAAAATAAAGATTGGATTATGGTTTTCTTACTAACTGATTAAAGTGGGAGTTTGAAAGGAAATTTGTACAGATATTGTACAAGACTATATGTAGGATTGGTCAATCCAAACCGGTATAAAACTCCTATTGTCATCTCCCTTACTTTTACTTTATTTTTATTGCATATATATATATATATATTATATATGTGTGTATGACTGTCAATTTATATATATATATATATATATATATATATATTTGTGTTGATTATCCATGCTTTGATTTAAATCCAAAAACTAATTAGAAAATTTATATGTAAGTTATAAAACACTAAACCCCTGTTTGGTGTATAAGTAGCCTTAAGATTCGTTCAGACTAGTATAATTTATACTACACCTTTTCCTGTAGTAACGTCTCATTGTAAATTTATAATTAATTCATTTACATATTTTGTATATTCATATGTTTAGATTTGCATGATTCATTTAATTTCAAATTGACTATCATGTTACATTTCAATTAATAACCCCTTGCTTAATTAAATGTACGTTTGTTGTGTTGAATTCATTCAGATCTACATATGTTATATATTCCCTTATAATATATATTCATCTCAATTAATATGTTTTAGATTCCTTGTCAACATTATTTATTTATTGTTGTTCTATGTATCTCAATTTGATTGTCATTATAACGTATTTGCATATGCCTAACTTGTCTAATTCTTCCTTTTTTGTTTTCGAAATTTTACCAAATTATACACACACACACATTTTATTGAAAGGTAATTTGATTAAGATCTAATTTTGATTTTATTATATTTACATATACATGCACAAATTAATTAAATTTTTATTCTTATTTTGAAAACTAATTTCTAGCATTGTTTGGTTAATGATTGTATATAATTATCTTGAATACTGTTTATGCAAGAATGAAAGGTTTTTCTCTAAAGTGTTGACTAAACTTTTATACAAATTTTAGATCATATATGTCTCTTTTCTAAATTTATTGTTTTGTGAAATTCCCAAACTCTAGTTTCATTTTAAAACTAAAAGTTTAATCTAAATGATTAATTTTGAATAAAATGTAAATCAATAAATTTTAATTGGAAAGTTTTGGTTTATTCTTTATATATGCATGCATATACAAATATATATGTGTGCATACACATAAACTTTTAAATAATTGTATCTCAAATTGCCGATGCATAATTTAAGCCATTTTTTAATTTTTCAAGTATTTAAAAGTGATGCAATAACACACACACACACACACAGATATATATATATATATATACTAATATTTTTGTTTATGTCATTGTCTATAATACCTTTTGCATGTTAATTGAATGTTGTATTGATTAAATTTGATAAAGAGTGAAGATGGAATCAATCGATGATGCCATTTTTATTCTCCTTCCCTATTAGACTCTTGTATGATTGCATTAAGTTTATTCTTGTTTATTCCTACCCAAAGTCGTCTATTAATCATACTTACCTTATGTTTAGCAATTTAGTCATACGATGAGAGTATGAATATATTTGATATAAGTTGTCCTCCACCATTTACATATTAGTACATTACTTGCATACTCTTGGTTGTTGATATTCCTCAAGCTAGAGATAATATGTACAGTAATATTAATATATTCAATGAAAAAGATAAGATACATGCATGTATTTGTTGATATTCCTCAAGGTACATGCATTATACTGAGGCCATCATGAAATGGTGGGTAAGAGTGAGTAATATCTTCCGATTTGTTGATATTCCTTAAGGTTGAGATGAGATTAGGGAAAAGACCATGAGCTAGGAGTTGTATATGATACAATCGATAAAGTATTATCCATCTCTTATGGGGTTATGATTTGTTGATGTTCCTCAAGGACAGAATCCCAAGGCAAATGAGTCTTAACGACCGCTAGAGAAATCGAAATTTTTATATGTTTTTATTTGATTTTGACAAATATAAAAATATAATGGGAGTCTTATTAAAAAAAATGGTAACATTTAACCTTTTTAATATTGTAAGAACATTTGTTATATAAATTAAATCGATCATAATCGATAAATTTGTGCAAATAATAAATATTAATAAAATATCTTTCAATTAAGATGTACAAATGAACTAAATTAAAGGTTAAAAAAGAAATATAAGATCTACTTACCTAAAACCTTTTAGCATGTTGTCGCTTCAAGTCTCATGCAAAAGCCTATATACACTACTAAACACATTTATAACTTGGTCGCTTAAATGTTTGTTTGCCCGAGACTTTGTATTGTTTTCATGAGTTCTAAACTCTTAAGCAATACAAGAATGTAGATATTGACCTGTAACCGACCATATATGTAACGACCTGCCTTTTCGACCATTGAAATTCAACACCGAATACATCCGTGGTATTCAATTACCGAACATCCAATCGTCGGAAAGGTAGATTGTTAGGGTAAAATGAAAAGGAAAGAACAAAGAATAGGGAAATTAGAATCTCATAGTGGAATCGATAACATATAATATAACAAAGATAGTAAAAACTATCACACCATGATACAAAGTACATCAAAGTTAAAGACAACCTTATCAGCTGGGCAATTAAAAAATTCTGAACTTACAATTGCTGATAGGTATACACAATAATACAGTGGAAATAAAACACTACGATAGGCAAACATCCAACTCTTCTGCAATAACTCCATATCACCAAAGCCAACTTGGGAAAAACTCGGTCTGACCCAAGCATTATAATAAAATAACACCTGGGCCGGTCTGGAAAACCAACGTGAGAAAACTCAAGCAATATGATGAACATATAAAAATTCTTTGAGACCACACCGCTAATGAGAAATGGGGTTTTACCTCACAAGAATAACGTCCACACATAAAGAAATGGGAATCAAAATAACAATCCAATCAAACAAGAGTGGAAATAAACAAGAGAAACAGTCCAAATAAAAGGGGTATGTACTTGTAAGAAAAAATCCTATGTTGAATGAATGAGAATAGATAATATAAAATTCCCAACTTGAAGGAATGGTCACAAATAACTAAACATAGAGAAGTGCACAAGACGGTTCTCGATGCAATTAAGGAAATAATACAAAGATTTGAATTAACAACAATGGAAAAGAGAAGTTTTTCCAACAAATGACTAGGAGGGTGCGCCTCCTTATCGAAAGTATACCTCTAGAAATATACTTAAGAACTCCGATTTCTCTCGAACAAATCCAAGCCGAACTCGGCCAACGGTTACCGAGAATCCGAGTATTTCACATCTCAATGCATAACACCGAATCCAATTTAGGGTGGATGTGAACATACCCTAATGGGAGCAACTCCACATAGCTTAGCTTCCACTCACACTTTAGGTTTAGTCATTTCCGACAAAGGATAACAAAGCTCAGATGAGCATCACATCTCCATAGAGTGACGAAATAAAAAAGGAAGCAGAGTCAAAGGCGATAAGTCAACTATCAGGAATGATAAGATGGTAATTTTCACTTGTGCTTGAATTCCACATCATAATACTTTTAAAGACACTTTAAAAACATCCTTCTTTAAAATATTCCTTCTAGAAGGGCAAATTATATTTTCTAAGTGTATTAGAACCAGGGTCAAAATGAATGTCAAAACATTGTTTATTATAAACTCAAACCATTTACGCTTAGCTTCATTTGAAACAATTCTTTATAAAAAGTTTTTTGGTTTATAGACTATTATTTATAAAAAAAAATTAAAAATATTTATTATCCCAAAAGATAATTCAATTTCATCTAAAATAAATTTAAAAAATCATACAAGATAAGAGTTTATGAAACATCCCTACATATCCTAGGTCAAGGATTTGATATGTTATGTGAGTCGAGAGGCTGCACGTAATATTTAGTTACAAGGGATCTTGTGTGAACCACCCCAATGCAGTTTAGGACCAACCAATGTTGATTGACCAATTTATGTTATGAACATAAAGTTTTTAAACCTAAAACTAAAACAATTTTATACACATATATAGGCAGCTCATTAAATGTTTATGAATATATATTTTGTTGCAATAAGAAACAACCGTTGTTCCAAGAAACCAACTTCATGATAAAGGAATTTCATTTAGAGATTATTGGTAGTAAAATGGATTTGGATACAATCCAATGATAAAACTAATTATAAAGGATGGAAAGAATAACAATGTAAGTTCCAATTGTTGAATTTAATGTTATATATTTTTCATTCAACGTACTTAAGTTAATTCGAATTTTACACATAAAGTATCGCTCGATGTGATTTCGAGTTTGGTATATGAAGAAAAAGTTCTAAATAATGATTTAATGTGTTGTTTGCACTTAAAATGCTAAAGGTTTTAAGGTCAGTGGGAGAAATTTAGGGTTTGTGGGTTATTGGATATGATCCAAAGAGTGATACAAAATACGATTAGTATCAGAATTAAGTAAGTACTTTGACAAAGAAATTAAATATTTTTATTTTCTATCAAAATGCATAGGAAATGTGGGCCTGTAAGAAAGAATATTAAAAGGTGCAAAATATTTCTAAAATATAAGTAAACAACAAACTTATGATTATTAGTAACGCACTTAAGTTAAAATCATGTTAGTTTAGTTGTTTAACACTCGATAATAGATTTGAAAATGACATCTTTATAATCATTATAAAAGGATATTGTGATTATCTCAAATGATATATGCAGACACGATATTAAAAAGTATTTAATACGGAGCATATAAGATGGGTTCCTTATGTATTGGCAATAGGAATTATCAATAGTCTACAGTATCACACTTCGCTTATATATTTGATATATAGAGCGGGTATCAAATCCAAATTGGGATCACTAAATGATAGCTTAGAATGTTCTCGAGTTCTTATGATATAATAGAGAACTGTTTATAGAAATAACGAACTTCTTATAAAGGAGGGTACGAACTCAAACTTCATACGTGTTATCAAGTATAGTATGTCAATCCTTATTTCACGTTCGAACTTAAGAATTGGAAATATTCCAAACAATAAGCAATGGCTGAGTGCGTCGCCTTGAATAACGTTGCAATGATGTTGAGAACCACATGACATTAATATATGATAAGAATGTTATGATGCAGTTCGTATAAGAACCTAGAGCTCACTAGAAGTCGAGATCCACACTTCGAATAGTTCCACATGATAAAGAAAGTTTATCAACGATGAAGAGAGCGAATTAATGGAGTAGGAAATCAAAAAAAATAGCATACTCATCCACTAAGGGACTGGCTTGAATAGTTTTGAGAAAACAGATTGAAGAAGTTGGAATAAGATTCCATAATTGACCCCCAGGTGCAAGTGGGAGATTGATATAGTTAGGGATATGCTCTAGGAACAATTATGTAATTTGTTACATATATCTAACTCGATAACCAATCTTCTTGAAAATAAAAGTGTTTTCTTTCTATTATATACCTATTATATTATGATATAGTTAATTAAGTAATTAACTTAAAATATATCAAATAGAAATCCTTAAATTATATGTCTTGTGGTAGTAACTGCAGTGTGTTGTAATCATTATAATTTTATCACACTGAAAAATAACATATTATTTTAAATATTCCTAGTTAAGATTTTTTGAGAAAGGATATCGATTCATCATCCGTTGAGATTAAATTATGCAATGCTCCCAAATGTTGAGCAGTGTATTACTCATGGCTGTCGAGGGCACCAAGGAGTTACATACTTATAGTTGTTGGATAACTATGGCATGATCAACTTGAGAGTTCACTGTTGGTTAATATAACTAAGATCAAACAGAAAATCTCGAAGTGATAGTGTTACACATTTTTCTTGACTTGGGAATACCGTTGAACTTCAATGTGGATACTCCATTTTGTTTATAGTTAAATTGTGACATGATATACATTGAACGACTATATTTGGGTTTGATTTAAAGCATTGGAGGTAAAACACTATTCAATAGAGAATTTATCTCCTTGGATATATCAGATTAGTACCATGGTCAACTTTAGTCAACTCAAAGTCGAAGTCCCTGGCTAGAGCGATATGATTAATAATAATTGTTATTATTGAATCAAGCATTCTATATTTGGACTTACAAATTTGAATGTGGACGATGTTGGAATTTGACCAAAACCAAATTTCGTTAGTCCTAATGTGATATTGTTTTGACGAAGAGAATTTGTTTAAATAAAGTTACTACTTAAAACAAGTAAAATTGGATTTTATCGAAAGATTAGTAAGCAATAAAACCAGCCAAAATTTCACATCATTAGTTGAGGTGATGTGTGAACGTTAATATTTGAATTGTCGATATTAGTCGTTGACTGAATTTACACCTTTGAGTTATACAATCGAAATGATGAATACTCCAAATGAACCATATGATTTAGTTAATTTATAATCGTTATAAATTAATTAAATTAATCAATATTTGTGAAATATTAATTATTAAATTTTATTTTATTTATTTAAATACCATTAGTGTTTACACATATATAAAAGTTATAAACGTGCATGAGTGAAATACTAATTGTTATTAAACTTTATTTGATGTCCGAATACCATTAGCATTTAATAAAATGCATTTACAAAAGTCAAAAATGCACACAACAATATACGATATTATTAGAACATTCCAATTGGATTTAAATAAAGTTAATTGTAACATCCTGTATCTAGAGGCCAAAAGTTAAGCACTACAGATGTTTCAGTCATCCATAGTATTAACTTCTGGTGACGAAATACGGTAATGATAATGGTATCCATAATATCGGAAGTACATGAATATGAATAAAATCGCATATTTTAAAAAGAACATCTTGCTGATTACATTTCAAAACAATAATCCATATTCAAGTTAATCCCATAACATTTCCCAGGCAATGGTTAAATATATCATTCACAAAATACGCCAAAAGCAACATATGACGATGCCCCTTGGTTGATCAAAGCAATATAGTCATAACTAACTTAATATGCATAGCGGAATCAAAAATGAACTCCTAAATAGCTATCCATCAGCCACCTACTCGTCTCCGGAAGCTTTATCCGCCAAAAGACTAAAAACCTCGATTCTCAGCCTACTCAAATCAATTTTGAGTACCCGAGAGTTTAAGAGAAAACAAAAACTTCGAGTCATACATATAGCCTGGTGTGAATAATTTTGTTACATCTCGGTTTATTGATATTAAGTGAGACCATGCCGCATAGCAGAACGGGTTTCCCCTCACTAATACCCTTTTCAAAACATATATTTTGCAACCTTTCCTGCAACCAAACTGGTTAACCAAACTGGTTATATCAAAATAGAAAAATCTGTTATGCTAGGTAAATGAATTATATGTCTATCAAACTTATTATATCAAAATAGCAATATCCGTTATGCTAAACAAATTGACTATCTATCCGCAAAAACAAGTAATATGTGAGCTATCTGCCCACACATAATAGCAAGGTCCGATATGCTACAAATGAACTATCTGTTCATGAAACTAGGCTGACTGCCCGCAAACTGGACTACTATCCGAAATCTTGGCTGACTACTTGAAAAATGGACTAGCTGTCTGAAATTTCTTTCTTAGGGTTAACTACCCTTTAAATTTTCCTTGTAAAACCATTTCAAAATGATTTAGTCCTTCAAATCATACATATACAAGGAAAATAAATTTTGCTTTACTCTACACTAATTTGCTATGATATATAACACTTTACTTAAAATAATGTTGATGAATTTTAATAAGAATTTGCTATCCTTTCAAATAAGTCAGAGTCCTTTTTAACTTGTAAATACTTATGATAACCTTCCTATACAATATATTCAAAACCTCTATTTAAACCTTTAAACAACCCATTCGAAATCCCTTAAAGGTAACCCCTTCGAAACCAAGTAAAACCTTTTACTTGATCTAGGCCTAAAGGCCGAAGCTTACCTTTCAAAACCATTGAAAATCATTCTTTTGAAAATAATAAAAATCATTCCTTCGAAAGCTTTAAAACATTTAGACATCCTTCTTTAAAACCTTTAAGTTTTTCCTTTTGAAAACATAGGGAAAAGCATTTTCCTTCAACCCTTTCGAAACCCTGGGGAACCACCCCTTTCGAAACCATTCATTAAAATCTTTCGAAACGGTCAAAATGCATTCCTTTCGAAAGCACTTTGGGTTCAATTTAAAATATGTGAAAACCTTTCGAAACCATTCAAAATTTCATTCCTTCGAAACCATTGAAAATGCCTCGGTCGAAACCATTTGGATTCTTCCTTCAAGTAGAGCAAAAGGATCAGAAACCCATCAAAGTCGAAAGCATCTGTTTCGAAACCTTTTAAAACTATCTCTTTTGAAACCATTTGGGTTTTACTTTATTATAAAAAAAGGGTCCTTAAAACATTTAAGTCGAAAAATACCGCTTCGAAACCAATTCCTAAGTAATGAAGTGATGGTGTCGAAACCATCCCTTCGAAAGCATTGGACAGGTGGCCATAAATTTAGAAAACAAAACGAACACTTTTGAAACATCTGGATCAAAAGGTAGGAAGCGGCAGGTAAAAGGTTTCGACTCGGTCGAAATCAATCATTTTGAAACAATGGTGCAACCCAATCGAAACCATTCCTTTTAAAACCATTTGACTTAGTCGAAAGCCATTTTTGCCGAAATCAAGCATGAGCATTTTTAATTTAAAAACAAAGTAGTGCCCCAACCCCTTCGAAAGCCCTGGTTTCGACTCCAAACCTTCCGCCTACATCCAATTCACAACGTACCAGTAAACTGGCACAATGTGCATTGGTTTCGGCTATGTTGAAAGCGAAGATGTGGAATGGAACCTCGTGTCGGCGGGGTTGAAACAATGTAAATCATGTAGCAAATAATTCTTTTCACCTAACCAGTTTTACGTGTCTAATTGTGATTGTTGCCTCTTTCTTTGCCAATAAAAAGTACTGGACTTTGTCAAAAGGGATGTCGACTTTCCAAATTTAACAATTTAAATTATTTTACAAAAATCCCCTTCTCCTCTTTAAATTATATATAACATTTAAGTCCAATACCTTAAATAATTTTATATACCCATCAAAATACTTAGGAAAAATCTAGAAAAAATCTAGAAAATATATTTTAATATGTTTTCTAACATAAAAAAATTACAGTCCCAAGCAATTAATTTTTTAACAAAAAATAATTATTAACCCAAATTAACATTTTCTTAACTTGAAAATTCATATAAAATCCACAATAATTCCAAAAATTATAAAAATTGAAATCCATCTCTAAAATAATATTTTTGACCTTCATAAAAATTCGCAAGGCAATTGGATGTTATTTAATAGGGATTCAACCTTAGAACATGTCATAAATTCAGTATGAATAACCATAATTCATCAACAAGTATATTTATTCATTCTATCATTCAAAAAACATTGCAAATCATTACAAAATATTCGAAATTCATATTAAAACTGAAAACATAAACAAAAATGAGATATAACATTATTCACCTTAGCTTTAGAGATTAAAGGAGTTTGAGTTGGATGAATTTGATTTTGAATTTGATTTTCCATTAGCTTTCCTTAATTCTTCTTACTCTTTCCTTATTAATGGTGGTTGGCCTGTTTTATAAATAATTAGAAATGAAAAGAACGTGTTGTAGGATCTAGATTAACCCTAGAGGGGGGGTGAATAGGGTTATAGCAAATTTTCTCGATTTAAACACAGAAATAAATATGCTGAAAAGTAAATCACACACAAAATTTACCCAGCTTCGGCAACCCCTGCCTACTGCTGCATTCACAGATTTCTATTAGAATTAAACAGTATCACGCTTACAAACAATCTACTAGACTCGCAGACATTTGCTCCCGCTCACAAACACTCTACTAGACTCGCACACCCTGCTCGCAAACATTTGCTCCCGCTCACAAACACTCTACTAAACTCGCACACCCTGCTCCCGCCTATAGAGTTTCGTTTACTCGCAAACTTTGCCTCCCGCCTATAGAGCTAAGTTTACTCGCAAACTCTGCTCCCGCCTATAATAGAACTTTGCAAACTCGCACACCCTTCTCACTGAACTAATTCTAACTAGACAATCTGACACTACCTAAACCCTAGGTGGTGATTTACAAAGTTTTGTTTCGGAAAAAAAAAACGATAAAAAAAAACAATAGAAATATAACCCTAAACCCTAATTAATATAATAAAGCCCTTATAAAATTAAAACACTAAATCCCTTTCTTAATAATAAGCAAGGCCGGCCCGCTTCACTATCTGTTAGCCCGTTCCTTTATCTCCTTGTGAAAAATGGCGACCGTTCTTCTCTTGTGTTCCTCTCAGTTCTGA
This sequence comes from Allium cepa, assembly GCA_030765085.1. Classification (NCBI taxonomy): domain Eukaryota; kingdom Viridiplantae; phylum Streptophyta; class Magnoliopsida; order Asparagales; family Amaryllidaceae; genus Allium; species Allium cepa. The sequence goes on along the minus strand of CM060931.1, from coordinate 922,083,398 downwards.
ATTTAGGGCTTCGTCCCTGATTTCCAAATTAGGGTTTGTGCAAAATTAAAGGCGCCGACTTCGTTGATCGTTCAGATGGTTGTTGTCGTGATTGCTTTGCCGATCCTTTATTTCTTTGATTTGCTTACGGCTCTTCAATTTTGGATCGAGTTCGTTCTGCTTTTTCGGTATGTATTTTTCTCCTTTTGCTTTGCTGGTTGATGCTTGAACTCGATGAAATAAATGCCGATGATGATTAGGGTTTTTATAGGATTTGATTTCCTATTTTTACGTTCGACTGATTGCTTCAAAAATTCTTGCTTTGCCGTTCGATTACACTTTGATGCTGAGGATTGATCTGACTTTGTCAATTTCGTATTTCTAGTAGCTTGATTCACACAGCTTTGAATTGCCTTGCTTATCACGGTTTTGATTTTGACTGGTTCACAATTGGCTTCGGCCTTTGAATTTGTGTTGATTAACTATGGCCGTGAATCTCTCTGTTGACCCGATTGCAATATGCTTTGAATTCGAGACATTTGTTTACCATGTGCTTTGAGATGATTGACTTGCTTTGAAAATTTTCTGTTCTATTGATTTCGTGATGAATTTCTCGGCTATGTTCTTGACTTTTCTGTGCATTACATTGATGATTTTGGCCTTGACCACCTTGGTCTTGAACATTGCTGTGTCCATATGGTATTCAGTACTGTGGCATTGCATATTGATGTTTCTGTTTGCATTTGAGTTTGTAGCTTGGTGTCATGTGCTTGCTGTCTGGATCTTGGAGTCTGCAACTTGTAGCTGGACTTGATTTGTGCCTTGTCCATTCTCATGTGTTCATTCCTGTAGTATATGTTAGTGATACATTTTGTAGTTAGTTCATGTTTCACTGCACTTTGATGTTGTAGTCTCTGACTTTTCCATTCTGCTATCGATACATTTTCTCCAGTGGCATGTGGTCTTTGCTGTTATGTTGATGCATATGCTCTCTGTTGCAAGCTTGCTGTTGCATGCTTGTTTGTATGTTGTTGAACTTGGTGTCTGCATCCTCATGAGCTTGACACTGTATTTTGTTGTTTGCATTATTTGTTGTTGTGTCACTGATTTTGGGGCTGCTGTATTACTTTGGTTCATTTTCATGTTTGTTGTAGTCCATATTTTTTTTTGTGTCTGCACTTGTGAACTTTGTGGTTTTGAGCATTTGCACATTTGTTCACCTACACTGTTGCCTTGTTGACTGCATCACCATTCTCTCTGTTTTGATTCATATGTTCTTCAAATCAGTGGTGCACTGTGCCATTTGATCTGTTGCATTGTCTCTGCTCCATCCTGGTTGCTTCCCTGACCTTGTATCATTACTTGAGTTTCACTGCCATAAGTCGTGCATGTGTGTTGCAGTTGTTTATATGCACTTCATCACTTCAGTATTGCATTGTTTTCACCTCTGGCCTGTTGTAGTTTGATTGTGTTCATATACACTACTGCCTTGAACTTGATTCACTTCATGTTGTTGTTTGAACATTTGCATTTGTACACTCCATACTTGGTCGTGCTGGAGTCTTCAAGCATGTTGCTGTTGCATTTGTTAGTGGCTTTAATCTTGAACTGTTTGTAGTCAATTGCTTTGTCTATTTGCCTTGAGTTGAACCTATCTTGGGTTTGACCTTGTTTTTGATTTCTGTGCTTTTGTTTAATTTTTGCACTCGAGTTGACGAGGCAATGCACACGTATACGAATGTACACGTGTGTACTGCAGCCACTTATAATTGTCTGTTCCTGATAAAAATACTGATATGCACAGATATTGCACAGTCAAAAATGATGACGAACAACCCAAATAACTGAGGCAAACAATGTTTTCAAAATCATCGTTTCTTTCAAATTTCAAAAATATTTCTCTTTCAATTTTACTGCGTTTGAGAATATTTTTGCAGATTACTCAGATGCTGGATTCAAACCGAAATGCAGTTGAAGACAAAAACACGAGTGTGAGTGATATGTAGTGAGGTTAACTGTAAATGTGAAATGTGATGTGATTGTAATCAAAAATGTATATGTATAGTGAGAGCATGAAATTGTACTATTTAAAATTGTAATAAATATTAGTTTGAATAAAATATTCGTTTGAATTCAAAATCTGTGTAACTTGTTCTGTTTGAATTCAAATTCAAATTCTGTGTAATTTATTTTATTCAACAAATATTTATTTAATCTATGAAAAACAAAATAGTGCATTTCCAAATACATTTAAATGAATATATATGTTTATTATCATCAAACAAAAACATACAAGCGCATATTTAACAATCTCCCCCTTTTGATGATAACAAACATATATTTAAGATTTTGAATGTATTAAATGTATTTGATCGTTCAATTTGCTCCCCCTATTTGAATGCTCCTCTCTACACACTACTCCCCCTACATATATGCATACAAATAAAAATATGTAAATGAGCCTATATGCAAATTGAAAATTATTTAACCTTTGCTTGATTCTATTTTACAAAATCTTAACTTTTCTCTCCCCCTTTTGTTATCAGCAAAAGAATAACAGTGTTATAAAAATAGGGATGAAGTGATAGACATGAATCAAACATTTAACTCAATTAAATATAAATATTAAATTTCAATAAAACTCAAACAAAAATCATAATTACCCTTGTCAAGCGCATATTCCACTTTCAGAAGTGATGGGGATAAAATCATCAAAAAATCATACAATTATGTCTATTTGTGGTATATTTATTTTAGGAAATTTGAATATCTACTAACCATGCATAACCGTTAGGACTTTTAAATGAGATTAGTAGTATTCCAATTTAATTTAAAAAATGAAATCAAGTTTCCTCTAACCACGCATGACCGTGAGGACTTTTAAATGGGATTAGAATCAACTTGTCTATTTAAATCAATTAATTTTGATATGCGTTCCATACATGCATAACCGTGAGGACTTTTAAATGAGCATGGAAGCACATAATCAAAAATCCAAGTAATTCACCCATGCATAACCGTGAGGACTTTTAAATGAGAGTGAATACTTTGGATATTTATTTTTATTGCTAAATATAATAAGTTGAAGCACAAATAATTTCCTTCACAGATTTAAAGATATTGAAGAACAAATGATTTCCTTTGTAAACTACCACAAATTTACATACTAAATATGATCTTGATGAGTGATGGTCGATAGAAAGTTGATAGAAATAGTAATGGTCATGGAATTTTTACCCAACAAAAAGTTTTTATAACTCTTGTTATGAAATTCTAAAGAAATTTTCTAATATACTTTCACGAGTTATAATATATGATAAATATCAACACTCATCACTTTTTCAATCACTATTCATCTTTTCGATAATCATTAGGGAGTTAGATTAGTCAAAAATTTGTCATTTAGAATCAAATTCAAAAATCAAATTTTAAAAAAAATGATTAGTCAACCTCTATAATTCCCAAATCTAAACGTAATTTGGAAAATTTGTCTTCGGGGAGAGGTTTTGTGAAAATATCAGCAAGTTGAGTTTCTGTTGAAATATATTCAATGCAAATGTCTTCTTTAGCAATGTGATCTCGAAGAAAGTGGTGTCTCACATCAATGTGTTTTGTGCGAGAATGATGAATAGGATTATTTGACAAATCTATAGCACTCCTACTATCACATTTTAATGGAACTTGTTTATAGACTAAGCCAAAATCAGAAAGAGTTTGCATCATCCATAGAATTTGAGCACAACAACTTCCCAGAGCAATATATTCTGCTTCAGTGGTGGATAATGCAACACAATTCTGTTTCCGACTTGACCATGAGACTAATGAATGTCCTAGCATGAAACATGTCCCACTAGTGCTTTTTCTGTCAACTAATGAACCAGCATAATCAGCATCGGAATAACCTGCTAAATCAAAATTTTCACATGAAGGGTACCATAGTCCAAATTTGTGTGTGTGTGAAAGATATCTCAAAATTCGTTTAGTAGCTTTTAAATGAGATTCTTTGGGATTAGCTTGAAAACGTGCACACAAGCACACAGAAAACATAATATCAGGTCTAGAAGCAGTAAGATAGAGAAGTGAACCGATTATCCCTCGATATTTCTTTTGATCAATTGCAATTCCTTTCTCATCTTTGTCCAACTTTGTTGATGGGCTCATAGGAGTTCTCAATGGTTTGGAATTTTCGATTCCAAATTTCTTCAATAGCTCCAACACATATTTGGATTGTGAAATGAAAATACCATCACTGCTTTGCTTAATTTGAAATCCAAGAAAGTATTTCAATTCACCAACCAAACTCATCTCAAATTTAGCCTGCATGACTTGTTCAAAATTCTCACACAAGAGCTCATTAGTAGAACCATAAATAATATCATCCACATAAATCTGAACAATCAAAAAATCACTTTCTTTATGTAATAGAAACAGTGTCGTGTCAGCGCTACCCTTTTTAAAACCATTTTCCAAAAGATATGTACAGAGACAGTCATACCAAGCTCTTGGATCTTGCTTAAGACCATATAATGCTTTTTCTAGCTTATACACATGATTTGGAAATTCATGATTTTCAAAACCGGGTGGTTGTTCAACAAAAACTTCTTCTTTTAAATCGCCATTCAAAAAGGCACTTTTTACATCCATTTGTTTAAGTTTGAAACCCTTGTAACATGCAAAACTTAGCAAGATTCTAATGGCTTCTAACCTAGCAACTGGAGCAAATGTTTCATCAAAGTCTATGCCTTCTATTTTGTTATAACCTTTTGCAACCAACCTAGCCTTGTTTCTAATTACATTTCCTGATTCATCAAGTTTATTTTTAAACACCCATTTAGTCCCTACAATTGGATAGTCATTAGGCCTAGGAACTAATTTCCAAACTTTGTTTCTCTCAAATTGATTAAGTTCATCTTGCATTGCTAAAATCCAATTTTCATCATTAAGAGCCATTTCAACAGAATCAGGTTCAATCTCAGAAATAAAACCACTATGACAACAAAACGCACACAAATTTTCATCAAATGAAGAACGAGTACGTATACCTTCCGTAGGATCACCAATAATTAATTCAGGAGGATGATTAGGTTTGAACCTTAATTTATCAGCATCAACAGTCCTTCTTTCAGTTTTCTCACTAAATGTCCCTTCTTCAGTGCCTTCAGGATCTACCCCATCGTCAACCATCTTTTCAGTCGTTCTTTCCAGATCAGATTCATCAAATTTCACATTGATTGACTCAACAATTGTCTTTGTTCGTTTGTTGTATATCCTGTAAGCCTTACTCCTTGTTGAATAACCCATGAAAATTCCCTCATCAGCCTTAGATTCAAATTTTCCAAGTTGATCACCTGTGTTAAGAATGAAACAAGGACATCCAAATACACGAAAATAAGAAATGTTAGGTTTTCTTTCATGCCACGATTCATAAGATGTTTTGCCAAGTATTGGTCTAACCATTACTCTATTCATTACATAGCATGACGTATTTACTGCTTCTGCCCAAAAGGTTAGAGGTAGTTTATACTCACTCAACATGGATCTTGCCAATTCTTGCAATGTACGATTTTTTCTTTCAACCACCCCATTCTGTTGAGGTGTTCGTGGAGCAGAAAATTCATGTTTTAAACCATTTTCTTCACAAAAACTTTCGAATTCCAAATTTTCAAATTCGCCTCCATGATCACTTCTCAAGTTTTTAATTGAAACTCCTTTTTCATTTTGAACAAGTTTTGCAAATTTTGAAAAATATTCAAAAGATTCAGACTTTTTGGCTAAGAAATAAACCCATGTAAATCTAGAGTAATCATCAACCAATACATAACAATAACGTTTTCCATTTAAGCTTGCAATTTCATTTGGTCCAAATAAATCCATGTGAATTAATTCAAGAACCCTTGATGTGCTAACAATGTTTTTAGGACGAAATGATGATCGACTAAGCTTGCCCAAGGAACATGCTTTACACACTTTGTTATTTTTAAATTTCTGATGTGGTAACCCCCTGACTAATTCTTTTGTTTCAAGTTTTTCTAAGAGGCTCATGCTAGCATGACCAAGTCTTCTATGCCATAAAAATGCTTCTTCATCTGTGACTACCAAACATCTAGACAGATTTAGATTATCAAATGAAAGTGAGTAAACATTTCCTTTTCTTTTGCCCATAAAAACAATGTTATTAGAATCTTTATCAATGATTTTGCAAGTATCACTATCGAAGACAACATTCATACCTTTGTCACATAGTTGGCTAATAGAAATGAGATTGTGATGCAAATTCTTAACATATAAAACATTAGTTAAAGAAAAATTACCGTTACCTACTTCACCTTTACCAATGATCTTACACTTACTGTTGTCTCCCATGATCACATTTCCGCCTTTAAAATTCTCTAGACTAAGGAACTTCGATTTGTCACCTGTCATATGTCTAGAACAGCCTGAATCTAGAAACCATTCTTGTTGCTCCTTAGCCCGCCAACAAATCTCACTAGTTTCCTCTGAGCTAGCTTCTGAATCTGATTTTGCCATCAAACACATATTAGCTTCCTCTCCTTCTTCACCATCCCAAGTTGCTGCAAAGACTTTGTATACAAAAGTTAAAAAGCGTTTAAACATATCTCTAGAGTTAAAGTAAAAATATACCGGGCTCTGATACCACTTGTAGGATCTAGATTAACCCTAGAGGGGGTGGTGAATAGGGTTATAGCAAATTTTCTCGATTTAAACACAGAAATAAATTGCAGAAATAAATATGCTGAAAAGTAAATCACACACAAAATTTACCCAGCTTCGGCAACCCCTGCCTACTGCTGCATTCACAGATTTCTATTAGAATTAAACAGTATCACGCTTACAAACAATCTACTAGACTCGCAGACATTTGCTCCCGCTCACAAACACTCTACTAGACTCGCACACCCTGCTCGCAAACATTTGCTCCCGCTCACAAACACTCTACTAGACTCGCACACCCTGCTCCCGCCTATAGAGTTTCTTTTACTCGCAAACTTTGCCTCCCGCCTATAGAGCTTCGTTTACTCGCAAACTCTGCTCCCGCCTACAATAGAACTTTGCAAACTCGCACACCCTGCTCACTGAACTAATTCTAACTAGACAATCTGACACTACCTAAACCCTAGGTGGTGATTTACAAAGTTTTGTTTCGGAAAAAAAAAACGATAAAAAAAAACAATAGAAATATAACCCTAAACCCTAATTAATATAATAAAGCCCTTATAAAATTAAAACACTAAATCCCTTTTTTAATAATAAGCAAGGCCGGCCCCCTTCACTATCTGTTAGCCCGTTCCTTTATCTCCTTGTGAAAAATGGCGACCGTTCTTCTCTTGTGTTCCTCTCAGTTCTGAATTTAGGGCTTCGTCCCTGATTTCCAAATTAGGGTTTGTGCAAAATTAAAGGCGCCGACTTCGTTGATCGTTCAGATGGTTGTTGTCGTGATTGCTTTGACGATCCTTTATTTCTTTGATTTGCTTACGGCTCTTCAATTTTGGATCGAGTTCGTTCTGCTTTTTCGGTATGTATTTTTCTCCTTTTGCTTTGCTGGTTGATGCTTGAACTCGATGAAATAAATGCCGATGATGATTAGGGTTTTTATAGGATTTGATTTCCTATTTTTGCGTTCGACTGATTGCTTCAAAAATTCTTGCTTTGCCGTTCGATTACACTTTGATGCTGAGGATTGATCTGACTTTGTCAATTTCGTATTTCTAGTAGCTTGATTCACACGGCTTTGAATTGCCTTGCTTATCACGGTTTTGATTTTGACTGGTTCACAATTGGCTTCGGCCTTTGAATTTGTGTTGATTAACTATGGCCGTGAATCTCTCTGTTGACCCGATTGCAATATGCTTTGAATTCGAGACATTTGTTTACCATGTGCTTTGAGATGATTGACTTGCTTTGAAAATTTTCTGTTCTGTTGATTTCGTGATGAATTTCTCGGCTATGTTCTTGACTTTTCTGTGCATTACATTCATGATTTTGGCCTTGACCACCTTGGTCTTGAACATTGCTGTGTCCATATGGTATTCAGTACTGTGGCATTGCATATTGATGTTTCTGTTTGCATTTGAGTTTGTAGCTTGGTGTCATGTGCTTGCTGTCTGGATCTTGGAGTCTGCAACTTGTAGCTGGACTTGATTTGTGCCTTGTCCATTCTCATGTGTTCATTCCTGTAGTATATGTTAGTGATACATTTTGGAGTTAGTTCATGTTGCACTGCACTTTGATGTTGTAGTCTCTGACTTTTCCATTCTGCTAGCGATACATTTTCTCCAGTGGCATGTGGTCTTTGCTGTTATGTTGATGCATATGCTCTCTGTGGCAAGCTTGCTGTTGCATGCTTGTTTGTATGTTGTTGAACTTGGTGTCTGCATCCTCATGAGCTTGACACTGTATTTTGTTGTTTGCATTATTTGTTGTTGTGTCACTGATTTTGGGGCTGCTGTATTACTTTGGTTCATTTTCATGTTTGTTGCAGTCCATATTTTTTTTTGTGTCTGCACTTGTGAACTTTGTGGTTTTGAGCATTTGCACATTTGTTCACCGGCACTGTTGCCTTGTTGACTGCATCACCATTCTCTCTGTTTTGATTCATACGTTCTTCAAATCAGTGGTGCACTGTGCCATTTGATCTGTTGCATTGTCTCTGCTCCATCCTGGTTGCTTCCCTGACCTTGTATCATTACTTGAGTTTCACTGCCATAAGTCGTGCATGTGTGTTGCAGTTGTTTATATGCACTTCATCACTTCAGTATTGCATTGTTTTCACCTCTGGCCTGTTGTAGTTTGATTGTGTTCATATACACTACTGCCTTGAACTTGATTCACTTCATGTTGTTGTTTGAACATTTGCATTTGTACACTCCATACTTGGTCGTGCTGGAGTCTTCAAGCATGTTGCTGTTGCATTTGTTAGTGGCTTTAGTCTTGAACTGTTTGTAGTCAATTGCTTTGTCTATTTGCCTTGAGTTGAACCTATCTTGGGTTTGACCTTGTTTTTGATTTCTGTGCTTTTGTTTAATTTTTGCACTCGAGTTGGCGAGGCAGTGCACACGTATACGAATGTACACGTGTGTACTGCAGCCACTTATAATTGTCTGTTCCTGATAAAAATACTGATATGCACAGATATTGCACAGTCAAAAATGATGACGAACAACCCAAATAACTGAGGCAAACAATGTTTTCAAAATCATCGTTTCTTTCAAATTTCAAAAATATTTCTCTTTCAATTTTACTGCGTTTGAGAATATTTTTGCAGATTACTCAGATGCTGGATTCAAACCGAAATGCAGTTGAAGACAAAAACACGAGTGTGAGTGATATGTTGTGAGGTTAACTGTAAATGTGAAATGTGATGTGATTGTAATCAAAAATGTATATGTATAGTGAGAGCATGAAATTGTACTATTTAAAATTGTAATAAATATTAGTTTGAATAAAATATTCGTTTGAATTCAAAATCTGTGTAACTTGTTCTGTTTGAATTCAAATTCAAATTCTGTGTAATTTATTTTATTCAACAAATATTTATTTAATCTATGAAAAACAAAATAGTGCATTTCCAAATACATTTAAATGAATATATATGTTTATTATCATCAAACAAAAACATACAAGCGCATATTTAACACGTGTAAGTTATACACATCTATGGGATAAAGATATAGGAATGGCCTCTTTTCCAATTTTACCCCTCCTCTAATTCATTTTAAAACCCTTCTTTAATTCATTTGTTTTAAATGGCACGGCTACCTTTAATTAAAATCAAATCTCAATCACCCTAACCAACACATTATTTTATTTAGTTCAACTGGTTAAATATCCTAAATAATGTTAACAAAAATCTGAAGTGTTACAGACTCCCCTCCTTAAAGAATTTCGTCCTAGAAATAACGATAAGGTACACAACAAATCAAACAAGAAGGTAAAACATACCATCAAACAAGTCAGGTTAAGTATCTCTAATCCTACTCTCAATCTCTCAAGTACAGTCTCTATCATCATCGCTCCACTGGACTTTGACGAACTTGACCATCTTAGTTCTAAGCCTCTTCTCATCTCTCGCAATAATGCAAATTGGCTTCCTTACTATAGTCAAATCTGGTTCTACCACTAAATCATCTAGTACAATCAGTTCAATAGTAGTCTTCAGGTATCTAATGCACTACTTGAGATGAGAAACATTAAAAAATCGTGGACACCTGCTAATCTACTCGGTAACTCATCCCTTTTCCCAATCCTGTCAACAATAGGAAAAGGTCCAACGAATCTAGGTGCTAGCTTTCCTGGTTTCCCAAATCTAATCACACCCTTAATTGGTAATACTTTGATGAACACCTGTCCCCTACAGAGAACTCTAAATCTTTCCATCTCTTATCTGCATAACTTTTCTGCCTAGACTGAACCTCTTTCATTCTAGCCCAAACGACCGCAATCTTTTCTCCGGCTTCTCTAACCAAATCTAGACCAAGAATCAACCTATCCCCGGTCTCCAACCAACACACGGGAGATTTGCATGGCCTTCCATTCAAAGCTTCAAATGGTGTCATCCCAATACTAGTTTGATAAATGTTGTTATACGAAAACTCGACTAAATGCAGATGGTCTTCCTATGATCCCCTAAAGTCTAAAACACGAGCTCTCAACAAATCTTTCAAGATTTTGTTAACGTTTTCCATTTGCCCGTCTGTCTGCGGATGGTAAGCGGTACTCATCTTGAGCTTGGTTCCCAAAACTTCCTGCAGACTTCCAGAATTTGCGAGTGAACAAAGGATCTCTATCACTAACTATTCTAATATGAATTCTATGCAGTCTAACCACATTCTTCATAAACATCCTTGCCAAAACAGGTGTCGTTCTAGTTGACCTAACTGGAATGAAATGGGCACTCTTGGTCAGTCTGTCTACCATGACCCATACTATCATTTCCTCTGTTCGACCTTGGCAACTCGTCAGTGAAATCCATAGAAATAGAATCTCACTTCCATACTAGAATATCTAATGGATAAAGCAACCCACTTGGTTCTTGATGTTCGGCTTTTGCCTATTGGCAAATCATGCACTTCTTCACACACAAACCAATATCTCGCTACATACCTTCCTAGAAGAAACTCTTCTTCATATCCTGATACATCTTAGCACCTCTTGGATGGATCAGGAACTTAGAACGATGGCATTCCTCCAAGACTTATTTCCTTATGTTTCCTTCACTCAAAACACATAATCTTCCTTTCTTTATCAACCTCCAGTTCTGGTCAAGACTGAAATCTTTTAAGTCATTGCTCTCGGTTGCATCCCTTAACTTCCTGATTCGTTCAGCTAACACTGGATCCCCTATCTGTTTAGATGCAATCCTTTTGATCAACATTGGTCGAACTTCCAAATAAGATAATACAACTGTATTCCGACTGGACCCAGCCTCGGATCTACACTACACTCTGCAATTTGCTAATGCTTCTAAATCTTTCCACTTAGCAATCATTACTAACGCTGCATTTTGATGCTTCCTGCTAAGTGCATCTACAACCTTGTTGCCTCTTCCTAGTGTGTATTCAATCCAAAAATCATAAGCGGCATAAAATCTAACCACCTTTGCTATCTCATGTTCAGCTCCTTCTGAGAGAACAAATACTTCAGCGACTTATGATTTGTATATAAATGAAACCTCTCTCCCAAAAAGTAATGTCTCTATATCTTCAAAGAAAATATAACAGCAGCCAATTCTAAATCATGTGTCGGATACCTGACCTCATGCGGTCTAAGTTGTCTAGAAGCATAGGCAATCACTTTACCACTCTGCATCAGCACAGCTCCTAATCCTATTCCACATGCATTATTACATACCACTAAATCCTAATTCCCCTCTAGAACAACTAACACAGGTGCATTGGTCAATAAGTATTCCAAACTCTGGAATGCTTCCTCACGCTTGTCAGTCCACACAAACTGTACATCCTTTATCGTTAGCTTGGTCATCGGTACCGCTATCCATGAAAAACCCTTAATGAATCTCCGATAATAACCAACTAACCCTAGGAAACTCTTTATCTCGGTTACAGTCTCGGGTCTCTTCCAACTATTCGCTGCCTCGATCTCAATCAGATCTACTGACAAACCTTTTTCTGAGACTACGTGATCGAGAAACTTCACTTCCTTCTTTCAAAAGTGACACTTCGAAAACGTAGCTGATGCTACCTCAATGTCTCAAGCACCACCCTAAGATGAACTTAATGCTCTCTTTCATCCTTAGAGTAAATCAAGATATCGTCTATGAAAACCAACATGAACCTATCCAAGTGCTCTCAGAAAATCCGGTTCATCAAATCTATAAAAAAAGCTAGCGCATTCGTCAGTCCGAATGGCATTACTAACCATCTATACGACCTATATCTTGTCTTGAACGCCGTCAAAGGCACACTACCCTCTGCTACCCTGACCTGATGGAAACCTATCGCTAAATCCAACTATGAGAATAGTTTGGCTACACTCAACTGGTTGAACAAATTGTCAATCGCCGATAACGAATATCAATTCTTTATCGTTCTCTCATTCAACTTACGATAATCGATACATAGCCTTAACGATCCATCCAGCTTCTTAGCAAACACTGTTGTTGCACCCCAAGGCAAACTACTTGGCCTGATCAAACTCCTGCCTTCTAAATCCACCAACCTCACCTTTAACTCCCTCATCTCTGTAAGAGCCATTTTGCTCGGCGGCCTACCCGCTGGTTCTACTCCCAGAATCAAATATATCCGTAACTCAATGGCTCGTTTTGGTGGTAATTCAACTACAGGCTCAAGAACATCTATGAATTCTCTAACCATGAAAACTCGGCTCAACTCATCATCCAATTCCATGGCACCCAACAAGGCAAACATCTTACCGCAAGAATCTTCTACGGTATAAACAATCCCGTCGCTACAATTAGGGTGTCTAAGAGACATCTTCCTATTGTGGCAAAATATTCTAGCATCATATTCACTTAACCAATCCATACCAAGAATAATCCCGAACCCCAAAAAATCAAACACATGCAAACTGCAAACAAAAGTATTGTAAATATTGTTACCAAAAATCTGGGGTGTTACATTAATGCTAATGTGATTTTGGAAATTTTGAGGGCCCATTGGCACCATTTATGGCCTGCCATGCATGTAGAAGAGTGAGATAATTTTATTGAGATTTAATAAAGAATTAAAAGGGTAAGGATTAAGGAAGGAATATGAAAAGTTTCTATCATTTTTTTAAAATAAATCTACCTTTCTTACTTTCAAAAAGGATTCTTGACAAAAATCATTCCTTCTCCTCTTCCATTATCTATAGCCAAAATTTTCATGGCCTCTAAGGTTTAGAATTCCAAAAATAAAATATCAAATAAAATTAATAACATTATGTGGTTCTCATCTCTTGATTCTTGCAAAATTCAAAGATTAGTTCATGGTATCTAGGAGCATTTGGTTCATGTTCAAGATGTGATTTGTTGACTACTTCTCTAGGTAAATTTCTTATTGATTCATTTTACATGTCTTCTATATTCATATGTTTAGATTTGTATGATTCAGTTTATATTTAAATTGACCATCTTGTAACATGGGAATTAATAACCCTTTTCTCAATTAAATGTATATCTATTACGTACGTTGAATTCATTCAGATCTACATATATTATCCATTCCCTTACAATATTTTCTCATCTCAATTGACATATTTTAGATTCCTTTTCACCCTTGTTTATTTACTAATTTTTATGTATCTCTTAGATCAGATTGTCATTATAGCGAATTTGCATATACTTAAATGATTTGTAAAATAACAAAATATTTGGAAATCATTGCACGTACCATCATCACATGTGAAGTGCGTGCCATAATGCTCGGGGGGAATTAATTTAAAGGACAAAGATTTGTATATTTTTTGCCTCAAGGACACGAACTCAATATTTTTACACAAGGACAAACATTCTTCTAAAAATTATTTATAAGGACAAACATTTTCCAAAATTATTCATAAGGACAACAAAACTGCTACCGAGCTAAAACTGATACCTAAAAACTGCCACCGATAACTACAAACTGATACCTAAAAACTGCTATCAATGACTAAAAACTGATACCTACAGAAAGTTGTCCTTCAGGATAAAATATTGAAGCCCTGTCCTTGAGGCTAAAAAGCTGTGAAATTTTGTCCTTGACAATAATTTCCTGTAATGCTCGTGTGTGTATCTTTTCTAAATTTATAGTTTGTAAAATTCCCAAACTCAAGTTTTATGTCCAAACTAAAAGTTTAATCCAATTGTTAACTTATAATGAAATATAAATTTTTAAATTGAAATTTTAATTGGAAAGTCTTGGTTTAATCATTATAAACATATGTGTGTGTACATACAAACTTTTAATTTTTTTATTTCAAATTGCCAGAACACAATTTAAACTATTTTTTTAGTTTTTCAACTAATTTAGAAGCGATGCAATAACATATACATATTACTTACTATATGTTGCTTAGTTCGTTGTGTCACCTATTAATCTTACTTACTTTATGCTTAGCGATTTGGTCATATGACTAAAGTATGGACATATTGGATCCATTTAACCTTTTCTCATATCTCGCACTTAATTAAATTAAATTAATAAAGCAAAATCTACTTTTAATTAATTGCATTAGTTTTAGAGATAGAAACGAATGATTTCATTCTAATTGTTACACACATGGGTACATTTGATACACTCGTACATTTAAATTTAAATTTAAACTTCTGGTTATTCAATTTCAAATAAAATAAGATTTTATTTAAAAATTTATTATATTGAATATAATACACCTTTAGACTTCATAGGCCTAATAGATTCAAATTCGGATTTTTTTTTGAAATCTATATATTTCGCTCGCTTCCGATTGACTCGGTTCCAACATAAAGATGTCCTAAATAGCACTTTAGAAACACACATTATTGTTATATAACAAGGGCACATGTAAGAGAAATATATCAATACTCCATGCCATAAGTAGGCCAGAAATAAGCCAAATGTCATTTGACCAAATATATAGTACATAGAACACTTATACATACTCTAGTTACTGTCATTTACTGTTTCCTTGGACTGCACATTTAGCATATATATACAAGCACATACTTCATTCAGGTCATACTAGACTAGAAAAAACACACTCTCTACTTTTGGACCAAGGTTATTTATGGAGGGAGTGTTTATGTACTTTCCGAAATGTTTTACAAATGCATAGACGAGTACCATAAATACATAATTTGCATATAGTTACCTGAAATACATTAATCACTACTATAGTGTTGTAGATAATTTTTTTCTGATTTGTTATTTAATGTAAAAATAATGGTATTTTTTTATTATAGTGGTTAATTTTGCTTATCTTTTTCATAAAGGTATCCTTTTTATCTTTTTCCATGAAGATGAATTATTTCATCCTTTTTTAGCAAAGTTAACCGGCTTTAAAGTGGGTCGTGCCACTATATAAATAATGGGAAAACTGGTGTTCTGCACATACACAGAATAGCTAAACGGGCTCAAGTAGCCCAAATCAAAGAAAAGAATATAGCACAGGAGTTAGGTAAAAAGAGCCTAGACTACTAAACAAACTAGGATTATGCGCACTCCGAAGAGGAACGGCCACAACTAACAATAGACAATGGGCCAATAACATGAACATACCCAGAGAAAAGAGTAGCCAGATTCGAAACATAACCTTCAGAAGAAGGAGCGTAAATAAATTTCCTATCCTAACTAACATCATAAAACTTACTTTAATTCTCCTCACCGACCTTAGTAAGGGACATACCCTCACCCTCAATGTGATATATAAGATAACGACTCTCACCCTCAATATCACTGATAGAGGCATAATAAGTGTCAGTCTTCGGCGAGTAGTGCATCTCAGATGGAACATGAATCCAGGCCCGCTCCTTGGAATTCCAAGAAATAGAATCGGATAAAATAAAAGAAGCATTCTCAATCTGGGTCCCACCAACAAGAGCATTGACAACGGAAGCTATAGAATGAGTGACAGTAGCAGGGATAGGGGAAGGAGGAACAACCTTCGGGACCTACTTCCTAACAGGAGGAAGAGAAAGTGGAATTCGAAAAGATAGTGGAACAGGGTCAGCAGTGGCCGATCTAGAACACGCATCTGAAAGATGCCCAAAGGACTGACAGAACGAACAGATGTTCGGCTCCCAACTTTAGCATACTCTGACCTCAGCAAAGTGGCCATCATCGAATCTGATTTTAACACCAAAGGCAAAGGCTTAGCAGGGGTTATTTCAATCGGAGCTTTGGCATAAGCTAATCTCTTTCTGGCTACAGTGTCATTGTCGTAACAAATCACCTTGCTAACTAGACCAGCTAGCCAGTCAATCCCGATCAAAGGCTGAAGAAAAGATGGGATATGAGAAAATTGACCCAGATTGGGATAGATAGTAACTGATCCTTAGCTCGATCAATAGACGAACTTCAGGTAGTAATAACGAAAGGTTTCCCATCAATTAGAATAGGATCGGCCTCAAGAATACACTGTCTTTCATCACTACGGGAGAATTTAAACCAGAACATCTAAGAATCAAAGTGAACACTTAATGCCCCTTTAGGCTTCCAAACCTGATTTGCGACGACCCGAAATTTTTGATATTTGGGATTGGAATATTTAATTTATTTTATTTAAAAGTGTAAATTTAACTTGAATTTCAAATATCACCATTTTTTGGGTAATTAAGTTATTGGATTTAATTACTGGAAATTGGGTAAAATATAAAAACGGGAATTTTAAGCTTGTTAAAAATAATTCGAAGGCTTATAAAATTATATTGATAATTCTAAAGGTAATAGAACTTTTAAAATTGAATTCAAAAGTTCTTTGTTCGGTCTTAAAAATATATCGTTTAAATCGATATTTAAAAAATAGCCTTTCGAGGCATAGTCTCGGATTTCGACGAAACTAGTTCCATTGGATGCATAATATTGTATTATTATCGGATTTCAATTTTCGTAGTATTTGGAGTTGCTGTGAGATCGTACGGTAGATAAACGCGCTGATTTTAATATAATAACTGGGTCCAAAAAGCTATCTTCTCCATACAATCGAATCAGACTCGGAACCTTTTCCATTGCGTTCGGAATAGGTGTATAACATTATAAAGGCCTAGCGGCACACCTCGATAGGAGTTCGAAATTTTAAGTTGCATTTATCAAGATAATTTGAATTTGAATTTGAATTTAAATTAGATATATATTTTTTATATACAGTCAGCCATCAGCTGTATTTTTATTCACTTCGTATCACAGTAGCAAGACCCTTCTTTCACGCCAACATCTTCACTTGTCCCCCTCATCCTTCTATTTAAAAGCACGTAACTGAAAAAAATATGTTTAATAGTATACATTAGATATTGCCTAAGAGAAATGAAATCGGCCTCTCCTTTTTCTTCCCTCGCTTCTAAAAGTTTAAACCATGGCCAATCCTCAGTTAAAAAAAAGCAATTCGAAATAAAATAAAAGGCTGAGCAAAATCAAAATCAAACTCAAATAGAATCGTTTGTTTGCTCGAAAATATAGAGAGAAGAAAGGCGACTTCTTCACGATGGTGGGATTCGATGATAGCCGTCGCCAATTAGGGCTTCGAGTTGATTAAGTGGTGGCAGATAAGGCAAATGATTTCGAGTGCAGCGGCGATGGGTTGTGAATGAGGGAGCTCGATTTCGAGCATCACGAGTGGCTTGCGATCGATCATGGTGAGGCTGGGTTCGTCAGCTAGGGTTGCGATCTGAAGTGCGTGCGGCTGTGTCGTTCTGGTGGGTTATCGAGCCGTGGTGTTTTGGTTGCCGAGCGTATAGCAATGAGGTAATTTTGTATTTATTTATTTATTTTAAAATATACATGCATGGAAAAAAAATTTTAATTTGTTTTAAAATTTTAAAGCAAATATTATTTATTATATACAGCAGCAGTTTTGGTAATATATACATGCATGCATATGTATAAAATTTACAGTAAATTATTTTACTATTTGAGGATGTACATGTAAGTTTGCATATACATACAGTACAAGAGGAAATGTGGAACAAATATTTGTGCAGATAGATTAATATTTTACAATAAGGTGTAAAACCAATTTTAGTTTTAATTATATATATATATATATATATATATATATATTCTGATAAAAAAATTAATTAATTTAAAATTAATAATAAATAATAACAAGAATTTTAAAGGTTTGAAGTTATACAAAATTAGATATTTAGATCTATAAATTATTTTTATAAGTATATATATAATATATATATATATATACAGTTTCAAAGGGGAAAATAAATAGACATATATTTACATTTTAAATTCACTAGTTATTTTAAAATAATGTATTTGGATGATTAACCTGATTAATTTACTTATTAAATTTATTTTAGTTACAAAAGGATTTTTAAAAGGGAAGAATTATTTTGTTTAAAATAAAATTGTTAGTTAATTAAATTTATTAAAAGGAAATCGATTATTCGATTTTTTTCGAATATTAATAAGTTGTATAAATATTATACAAGGTCTAATATCATGGAGAAACAAGTCGAGATGGAATGGACTGCAAATCAAAAATCAAAGGTGATTTAATCTCACTCGTTTGGATAATCATTTACAATTTAAATAGTTAATTTAAATTATCGGTTGATGGATTGAATTGACTGGATGTGATAGTATATATATATATATATAGTAGTATATATAGTATATATTGGAGTGATTGATTTCCCGCATTATAAAGCGGATGAGACTCTATGCTCCCCGCATAATAGCGGATGACCCCTTATACCGTGATATCCTGCCTTGAAGCGAGATTGGTATTTTAAATTATTATGCTAACATCTGTGAATGCAGGGAAAACAGGTTGGAGGGATCCAACTGGATTCCTCAAAATGTTGAATTTATTTTATTTTCAGCGATGTGTTTTATGTGGTAATCTGTGATGGATTTTATTGATTTCATTGGGGATTGAATTTATTGAATGTTATGGCTTGGATTGAGTATATATTGATATTGAGGAAAATGATATATATATATATGTATGTATGTATGTATGTATGTATGTATGTATGTATGTATGTATGTATGTATGTATGTATGTACGTATGTATGTATGTATGTATGTATGTATGTATGTATATAAAGATTGAATTTTTTAAAAGGAAAATAAAAGAGGGAATTTTAAGAAAAATAATTATAGAACATTTGGATAAATTAAAGAATGAATTGGAAGGGAATAAAAGTTGATTTTTAAATTCTAATAAATTCCGAGTATGGGAGGAAGATTTTTGAATAAATGAGAAAAGATGAATTTTTAAACTTAAAGTGATATTATTTAAAGAATTAAAGGATCTTTTTTAAACTCAAGATTAAAATGTTAGAAGAATAAAGGAAGAATTTTGAAAGAAAGAACGAAATTGATATCTTAGAGTTAAACAAGATTTTAAATCTAAGTAAAGGAGTGAATATGAAATAAATGGGTTTTGAAATAAATTGGGATAAGTAAATGAATTTATTTTAAAATGGAGTTGGTTTTGGAAATCGATTTGAAAACCGACTAAGTGTTGAAACTATGAATAAAGAAGAATAAGATTGTGAAATTTATAAACGGATTTATAAATAAAGTGAAATATTTGTCAGAGGATAATTTAGAAGTATAAATTCAGGATGGGAATTTATAAGAAAAGGGTGATCCGTTTAGAAATAAAAAGTGATTTATTTTTTAATGTGTGGAAAAGAAAATGTATTTCCCTGAAGGCGAAGTATATTTTCGAAAAAAATTCCAAGTAAAAGTTACAGGTTTTGAAGTGATTTAAAAGAATGTTTAGAGAAATTTTATTATTTTAAATTGTTTGAATTATAAAGTAAATATTTATTAAGTTAGTTATAGTAATATTTATTTTAAAGGTTTAACTAGTATTTAAATGTAAAAGATGATTATTTAATATTTATACCTTATAGAATAACTTTTATTTTAAAATTTGTTTAGCTTAAGTTTGACATGAGAAATAAGTATATATTTTTAATAAAGTATTTTAAAAGTATATATTTTTAAATAAGTGTTTTAAATAGTTTTTTATTCATTATTTTAAGTGTTTTAAATAGTTTTTATTTTTTAAAAATGTTTGAAAGAATATATATATATATATATATATATATATATATATTTGGATAAAGTGGTTTAAATTATTTTAAAAAATCTAAAATATTAAGGCTTGGCGATTTTCAGGGGACATAAAACAATTGGGTGGGAATTTTCTTTCGAAAGAGAAAAGTGATTTAAAAACTATTTTGTCAAAGGGTTGAAGAGTGAAAATATATCTTACGAAGATATTTTAAGATTAATAAATAATTTGAGAAAATTATTTAATGCCTGATAGTTGTTTGTGAATATTATTTGATAGTTAAATAACCGACTATCAATATTGGCCAATGTGTTTATCGTTTCGAAGAGACGGGATTGGGATTTATTTCCCGTAAACCACTTCGATCCGGTTTGAACGTTTCGTAAGGAAGACAAGCACTGGGAGTCGAAGATGGAGCAGTGAAGTGCAAGGGCTTGAACCCGAAATGGACTTGTATAGATGAATGCTTTCAAAACATCGCCAGGAGGACGATGAGCATTCTAAGTGAATGTGTGCTAAAAAGGTAACACATAGCCTCGCGCCTCATCAACCGGGAATGGCTAAAACAGGGGAGGTGCACATAAGGCTAAGTGGCTAGCAACCAATTAGACTATGGTCATCTCTGTCTAGAGGTCCCTTGTTTTCGGCTGTGTGGGCGGTTGCTGATCCCAACCATGGGGTGATCTTATCCGGACTATCTAGTAAGGGGTAGCTGCGGTCTTGTGATGCAGTGGATCATGATAGATCCTTGGTATGGTGATCTAGACCACGTACTGTGACAGACGGTACCCCAGTAGCCCTGCCATTGTATGGAATCCAATCATCAATAAGTGCCTGTACGATTTTGATTGTGCCCAACAATGCTGTAACATGAGATGCAATCATTTCAGTTACGTTCTATTTTACTTTTTATAGATACTATTATAATATCATATGGATTTGATAAAAATATTTTGGTTATCGTAAGGTAAAAACCGGGCATGTTTATTTGTGGCGTAGTCTTACGAGATACATTTGATTTCAAAGGATTGTGAAAACATTAATAATCCAATTGAGTGGTTTTCTCACGCTGTTATCCAGACTGACTCGGGTGTTATTTAAATATAATGCTCAGGTCTAACTAAGTATTATAGAGTACAGATTCTGGATGGACTGCTGTGGAGCTCAGGAGATGAGTTGGATGGCGAGACGTATCACATGTACTTGATGTATATTCCGCTGTGTTGTCAGTTGTGTAGTCAGTTTTGTGAGGGCAAGTTAATATAGCTGTCCAGTTGGGCGCTATAGATTTTGTTGTATTCTGATGATGTAATGTATAAACAGATAAAATTCTTTTTGTTTTAAAGACTAGTCATTTATCTATTGCATATTGTTTTACTGCGCTTGTGAGATTCTGATTTTGTTTTCTATTTCTTCTTCTACTTCTTTCTTCTATAACCCTAATGGTTCGGTGTTCCCGGGTTCCATTATTCGACATTTGATACAGTGGACGTATAGATGTCGATTTTCAGGCGTCGAAAAATCGGGCCGTTACAGGGGTATCAGAGCCGAAGGTTAAGCGAAAACCTTGGCTCTGGTGGGGATTACTCATTGAAATAGAGCCCATAGTACTCTAGAATGAGTTTGAGTGTATTAATGGATACGAACGCGCATTTGTTAGTGAATATAAAATTATTTTATATTGTGTTGAATTATTGGTTGAGTGTTTATGGATTCTGGTCGATACGTGGGATGCCATTTCATCGATAGAGGTTTTTTAAACTCTTAAACAAGATAAACCGACACAGTGTTGTTTTAAAATAGGGTAGAAATTGAATAAGAAATTGAAAATCATAACTAAAAGCTAAGAAATATAAATTCATATACAAATGGGATTTGTCAATGTCAATTGTAAATGTAATTTGTAATTGAAATTAAAACAAAAAATCCAGAGTAATGTTTGAATATGAATTGAAAGGATTAGGGATTTGAAATTTTGAGAAAATTTAATTCCTTTTGAATTTGGGAATGGTTTTCAAAAAGTTTTGGAGAAATAGTAATGATATTATTTTGGAAATATTTTTGAATTGGATTTGAAATCTGATGGGATTTGAAATCAAAAGTATTTGAAAATGGTTTTAAGGAATAAAAGCACTAAACTCACTTTGGTCGCTGGAAATAACTTCGGTGATGACTGCAGCATCATCGATGTTCATTTTCGAGTTTCCAAGAGAGGAATTGCTACCAAATTGTTTTAAATTAGAGTGTTTGCAAACTGTGATTGGATTTAAAATTCAAGAGGTAATTTGATACCAAACCTTTTTGGATATAAATGATTTCAAAAATGCTTTTGAAATAAAAGTAATTGTTTAAAATATTCTGGAGTTGGTTTAAAATATTGACAGAATATAACTAAGTTTGATAATTTATAAAAATTTGAAATTTGTGGAATAAGATTCAACTTGAAAGGGTTAAATAAAAGTAAGTATGACTAGAGAATAAAGTTAGAAAGGTAAGCCAATTAAATAAAGTAAACTAAAGAAGGTTGGTAAATGGAATGGAAACAAATTGAAAACTTATAGAAATTTAAAATTTAAATTGAATTGGAGTGTAATTAAATACAGTTAAGTAAAAGTCAATTTAAAGAAAGTCTAAGGAAACTAAGAGAAATAGTTACTTAAATAAAAAGTTATAAGTTGGAAATAAAATTGTGGACAGACAAATCAATTTGCATTTGAAAGAAAATAGAATTGAAACTGAATACTGGGAATTAATTTGAACTGTGTGTAATGGAAGTTAGTCAAGATTTGACTAAATAAAATAAAGGAATGAAATAAAATTATTTAGTAAACTAATTGATTCAAGTGGGTAAGCTAATGAATTGGATATTGGGATGATATTTAATTTAAAATGTGTAAAATAAAGTGAAGTTATAGAATTAATTCGAAGTGAACTATAATAATAAAAATTTGGAAATAAACAAAAAGTTGTTTGAGATTTAAATTAAATTAGTAAGTGGAACTAATTTAAAAAATGATATGAACCAGTTGTGAATGGAAGATAGTTGATAAAATTCAATATTCAGAGTTTGAAGATAAATTGAATTCTTGAAAATGAAAATCTGGATGAAAATTGGGAAAAGGTATTGAGATTTGAAATTAATTAGTAAATTGAAGCAAATTGAATCTATATGGAAATGGAATCCAATTTGAATAAATGTAGATAAGAGTCAAGTGGTAAAGCAAAAGTAATAATATAAGAGTATATAAAATACTTATATTAAACTTAAGGAAAGTTAAGGGTGAAAGTTGTTCTTAAGTAAATTTGGAATTATGGAAATATTCTAAGTTAATATTTGAATGGAGATTAGTGTGTGAATTGATAAGGGTGAATAAGTAATGGAATCAATGTAATTGTGAAAAAAAGAGAGTTGATATAGCTAATAATCAATTGTGATAAATACGTAGGATATACGTATATTATTTTATTCGCATAGCGATTTGATCCAGATTCGAGCATAGACTTTCGAGATATTTATATCATTTCGAGTTGGGATTTTTTCACTCGATTTTCGACTGCGAACCCTGGATATGGATTTGCGATTGATTCTGGAAATTCTCTATCATAGTTTGTGTCTATGCAAGGAAAATGACAGTTTTCGATCGAGAAAATAGATCTAAGTCCGCACTAGGAAGTCGGGTGAACGATACTAGTTCGGAAGTGTAATTATGCGATCGAGTGAGCGATCAAATTTGATATTGCATACGGATGATATGTGTACATCATACGGGCTTAAGCAAAACAAATGTTGAAACTTTTATAAAGAAATGAATAAAATGATTTTGAAAGCTATGATTAGATATTATTGCTAAGAAGGATATACAGGTGTTTAAAAAGCAAAAGGAAATTGGCATTTTGATTTCAGATGATAAATTGAATTGCTCGACAAAAAGGTATGTATTTAAATTCTGTATGAAATTTGATGATTTTCTGGTCTAGCCACTTGGCGTTTTGTTTTCTTTTGAAATTTGGGGGTCCGAAGAGGCATTTTGTAGTTGTTCCGATCAAGCCGCGTAAGGGAGACGCTGGCAAAAAAATTCGAAAATTTAGGGAGTTAGAAAAATTTTTGAATTTTTTTTGATAATTTAAATTTGATTTTAATTTTAAATTTCAATTGTTAAGTAAATGATATGTGTTGGAAACTATGGATGAGTTTGGATTGGTAGTAAGGGTGATAGTATCACTTTAATAAAATGATTGTTTTGGTATTGTTGGAAACTGTTTAGGTTGGGAAATAGTTAGTGGGTTATGGATCATTCTTCTTAACTAGTAATTTCAGGGACGAAATTCTTTTAAGGAGAGAGGAATGTGACGATCCAAAAATTTTGATATTTGGGATTGGAATATTTAATTGATTTTAAATATTTAAAAGTGTAAATTTAACTTGAATTTCAAATATCACCATTTTTGGGTAATTAAGTTATTTGATTTAATTACTGGAAACTGGGTAAAATATGAAAATGGGAGTTTTAAGCGTGTTAAAAATAATTTGAAGGCTTATAAAATTTATATTGATAATTCTAAAGGTAATAGAACTTTTATAATTGAATTTAAAAGTGTTTTGCTCAGTCTTAAATATATATCGTTTAAATCGATATTTAAAAATAGCCTTCCGAGGCACACTCTCGGATTTCGATGAAATCGGTTCCATTGGATCGATAATATTGTATTATTATCGGATTTCAATTTCCGTAGTATTTGGAGTTGTTGTGAGATCGTCGGTAGATAAACGCGCTGAATTTTTATCGAAAATTTAATATAACAAGTGGGTCCAAAAAGCTATCTTCTTCATACGATCGAATCAGAACTCGAAATCTTTTCCATTGCGTTCGGAATAGGCATATAACATTATAAACGCCTAGCGGCATGCCTCGATAGGAGTTCGAAAATTTAAGTTGCATTTATCAAGATAATTCGAATTTGGATTTAAATTAGATATATATTTTTTATATACAGTCAGCCATCAGCTGTATTTTTATTCACTTCGTATCACTGTAGCAAGACCCTTCTTTCACGCCAACATCTCCACTTGTCCCCCTCATCCTTCTTTTTAAAAGCACGTAATTGAAAAAAGAAAATATATTTAATAATATACATTAGGTGTTGCCTGGAGAGAAATGAAATTGGCCTCTCCTTTTTCTTCCTTGACTTCTAAATGTTTAAACCATGGCCGATCCTCAGTTTAAAAAACAATTCGAAATCAAATAAAAGGCCAAGAAAAGTCAAAACCAAACTCAAATAGTATCATTCGTTTGCTCGAAAATATAGAGAGAAGAAAGGCAACTTCTTCGCGATGGTGGGATTCGACGATAGCCGTCGCCAGTTAGGGTTTCGAGTTGATTCAGTGCTGGCAGATAAGGCAAGTGATTTCGAGTGCAACGGTGGTAGTTTGCAAAGGAGGGAGCTCGATTTCGATCATCGCGAGTGGTTCGCGATCGATCATGGTGAGGCTGGGTTCGTCGGCTAGATTTGCTATCTGAAGTGCATGCGGCTGTGTCGTTCTGGTGGGTTGTCGAGTCGTGGTGTTTTGGTTGTCGAGCGTATAGCAGTGAGGTAGTTTTGTATTTATTTATTTATTTTAACATATACATGCAAAGAAATTGTTTTTTTAAATTTGTTTTAAAATTTTAAAGCAAATATTATTTATTATATACTATAGCAGTTTTAGCTATATATATATATATACATATATATATATATATGCATGCATATGTATAAAATTTACAGTAAATTATTTTACTATTTGAGGATGTATATGTACGTTTGCATATACATACAGTAAAAGAGGAAATGTGGAACAAATATTTGTGCAAATAGATTAATATTTTACAGTAAGGTGTAAAACCAATTTTAGTTTTAATTATATATATCTGTTCTGATAAAAAATTAATTAAATTAAAATTAATAATAAATAATAACAAGAATTTTAAATGTTTGAAGTTATATAAAATTATATTTTTATAACTATAAATTATTTTATATCTATATATATATATATATATATATATATATATAGTTTCAAAGCGAAAAATAAATATACTTATATAGACACATTTTTAATTCACTAGTTATTTTTTTTCAAGGCAAACCGGTTTTATAGTGGACCGCCCACTTTTTATTACGAAAGTAATAAAAATTTGAAGTACAGGAGTAAGGTAAAAACACCTTAACTACTAAGAAAAGGGAAAATAGAGCACAGGAGTGTGACAGACACGCTACAGCTACAGAAAATACGCCTAGATTAGGTCTCCTCCGGAGAGGAAGAAGCACCAACATCCACAATCACCTGGGAAGATACCAAGGGGACATTCCCAAAAAAGCCATCAAATGGGCGGAAAAGGATAGCAAGACAAGGATCATAAATCACAGCATCAGAAGAGTATATAAAAGAATGATCGTAGATAGTATCAGCAAGCATGTCAGAATTCGACCCCGCGTACGAACCATCCAAATCGAGAACTAAGGAGTCACCAGAAGGCCTGTAATAAAGGCATTTAAGGTCCAAAAGATCATTGGAAACAAATCTAAAATAGGAGTCATCCAAAGGGTTGTATCTCATATCAGATTTGTGATCAACCCAACATCTCTCGGACTCAACCCAACAAATAGGCAAATGAGGCGGAACATAATCCGAAACACAAATAGGAACCGCTGAAACAACACAAGGGACCACAGAAGCAGAAGGGGAAGCAGGCCGAGCATCAAAACATGGAGATGGATCCGGGATAGATAAAGGAGCCGCATGAGGATGAGATAACTGAGAGGGGGAGGAAGAAACCTTAGGAACCCATTTCCTGAGCGGAGGCCGAGGAAGAGAGATCTTAAGAGCAGCAGCGGAAACAATAGAATGTGAGAAGGCGATAGCCAGGTGGCCAAAAGAGTGACAGGAGGAACAAATATCTGGAACCCAACCATATCGAACACGGACTTCCACTACATGCCCAACAGCTAGCTGAACAGGAATATAGGAAGGGAGAGGCTTAAAAGGGGAAATCTCAATCAGAGCCTTAGCGAACATCAATTTTTCAAAGGCAACTATATTAGTGTCAAAACATTTCAATTTACCAACGTTACAAGCTAGCCAATTCAAACCAAGTAAAGGTTGAAGAGCAGAGGGAATATGCGAAAAGTAAACCCAAATGGGGATAGAGAGAACTTGCTCACGAGCACTAGCAATAGTTGGAGACCAAGGGGTAATAATAAAAGGTTTCCCACCAAAACAAGAAGGCTCGGCCTCAAGAACACGGCTGCGATCATCGGAGGAGGAGAACAAAAGGAAATACATGGAATCAACCAGCTTAACACGAAGACCACCACGATGCTTCCAAGCCCTTCGACAAACCGAAGCTGCATCATGCAGGCAGGTATTTGGGTCTAAAAAGAAACCAACCAAGTATTCTAAACAATTGTCCGAACCAGCTTGCATAACAATAGGTGGAGGGATCATCACTCCATTTTCCTCAACGATATCAAAATCAATTGGTTTGTAATCTCCCGCATTTCGGGGCAGAGATGTAAAAAGTAAAGTCCATGATTTTAAACAGGCCAGGGATTTGGAGCCAGCCAGTGAAGGGGTAGCAGGAATAAGAATTGAAGTTCTGGGATGCACCACTTCATTGGGGTTACCATCAGGGTCATTACAGTTAGAAAGACCTGAACATAAATTACTGTGAAATGGAACACAGTTGTCACGGGCATTAGCACAAACACTAGACGAGCGTCGATCAACGCTAGATAAATAAGCAGAAACTTTACTCTTATCACCACCAGATTGTCCAAAAACCTTACCAATACCATCAGGGTCGACAAACACATCACTCGCATCAAGTACATCATTCACAGAAGTAGATTTCTCCAAAACGCTAGATGATTTCTCAAAAAATCCTGTCTCAACTCCGCGATCATAGGGAGAAAGGGGCACTTTACTGTTCGCAGTCGAAGGCAAAGCACAAACCACAAATTAAGTGACAGCAACCTACGTGGAAATCAGATCCATAGGACTCGAGCAAGGGCTAGCAGCTATAGTGGGCAGAGGAGGAATGTCATGGACAGATCGTAGTGAAGGCAAAGAACGAAGGGGCGCTGCCGGCATTACATCGAAAATACGACCAAATCTAGGAGAGCGGGAAGGAGAAGGAGCAGAGGGGAAGGGGAGCAGAGGAGGGGAAACATACATAGGAAAAGGGAGGAGCAGCGTGGAGAAGAGGCGACGGGAAAGGAGGGGCGAGGAGGGAAATCAACGAGAAACATGGCAAGCAGAACGAAAGAAGATCGAACGAGAATGGGACGCCATTAAATGTATCTTTTCACTAGTTATTTTAAAATAATGTATTTGGGTGATTAACCTGATTAATTTACTTATTAAATTTATTTTAGTTACAAAAAGATTTTTAAAAGGGAAGAATTATTTAGTTCAAAATCAAATTGTTAGTTAATTAAATTTATTAGAAGGAAATTGATTATTCGATTTTTTCGAATATTAATAAATTGTATAAATATTTATACAAGGTCTAAAATCATGGAGAAACAATTCGAGATGGAATGGATTGCAAAACAAAAGTCAAAGGTGAGTTAATCTCACTCATTTGGATAACCATTTAAAATTTAAATAGTTAATTTAAATTATTGGTTGATGGATTGAATTGACTGGATGTGATAGTACATATATATAGTAGTATATATAGTATATATTGGAATGATTGGTTTCCCGCATTATATAGCGGATGAGACTCTATGCGCCCTGCATAATAGCGGATAACTCCTTATACTGCGATATCCAGCCTTGAAGCAGGATTGGTGTTTTAAATTGTTGTGCTAACATCTGTGGGTGTAGGGAAAACAGGTTGGAGGAATTCATTTGGATTGCTCAAAACGTTGAATTTATTTTATTTTTAGCAATATGTTTTATGTGGTAATCTACGATGGATTTCATTGATTTCATTGGGAATTGAATTTATTGAATGTTATGGCTTGGATTAAGTATATATTGATACTGAGGAAAATGATATATATATATATATAGATTGAATTTTTTAAAAGGAAAATAAAAGAGGGAATTTTAAGAAAAATAATTATAGAAAATTTGGATAAATTAAAGAATGAATTGAAAAGGAATAAAAGTTGATTTTTGAATTCTAATAAATTCCGAGTATGGGAAGAAGATTTTTGAATAAATGAGAATAGATGAATTTTTAAACTTAAAATGATATTACTTAGAGAATCAAAGGATTTATTTTAAACCCAAGATTAAAATGTTAGAAGAATAAAAAAAGAATTTTGAAAGGAAGAATGAAATTGGTATCTCAGAATTAAATAAGATTTTAAATCTAAATAAAAGAGTGAATATGAAATAAATGGGTTTTGAAATAAATTGGGATAAGTAAAAGAATTTATTTTAAAATGAGTTGGTTATGGAATTCGATTTGAAAACCGACTAAGTGTTGAAACTATGAATAAAGAAGAATGAGATTGTGAAATTTATAAATGGGTTTATCAATAAAGTGAAATATTTGTCAGATGATAATTTGAAAGTATAAATTCAGGATGGGAATTTATAAAAAAAGGGTGATTTTTTAAAAATAAAAGGTGACTTATTTTTTAAGGTGCCGAAAGGAAAATGTATTTCACTGAAGGCCAAGTATATTTTAAAAAAGATTTCCAAGTAAAAGTTAAAGGTTTTAAAGTGATTTTAAAAGAATGTTTAGAGAAATTTTATTATTTTAAATTTTTTTGAATTTTAAAGTAAATATTTATTAATTTTGTTATAGTAATAATTATTTTAGAGGTTTAACTAGTATTTTGATTTAAAAGATAATTATTTAATATTTATACTTCATAGAGTAACTTTTATTTTAAAATTTGTTTGGTTAAGTTTTACATGAGAAATAAGTATTTATTTTAATAAATTATTTTAAAGTATATATTTTTAAATAAGTGTTTTAAATATTTTTTATTTTTTATTTTAAGTGTTTTAAATAGTTTTTATTTTTTTAAAATGTTTTAAAGAATATATATATATATTTAGATAAAGTGATTTCAATTATTATAAAAAGTCTAAAATATTAAGGCTTGGCGATTTTTAGAGGGAATGAAACAATTGGGTGGGAATTTTCTTCCGAAAGCGAAAAGTGATTTAAAACTATTTTTCCAAAGGGTTGAAGAGTGAAAATATATCTTGCGAAGATATTTGAGATTAATAAATAATTTAGGAAAATTATCTAATGCCTGATGGTTGTTTGTGAATATTATTTGATAGTTAAATAACCGACTATCAATATTGGCCAATGCGTTGATCGTTTCAAAGAGACCGGAATCGAGATTTATTTCCCAAAAACCACTTCGATCCGGTTTGAGCGTTTCATAAGGAAGACAAGCACTGGAGTCAAGGATGGAGCAATAAAGTGCAAGGGCTAATCGCTACTAATCCTGAGGGTGATTCCAAAATGGATGTAGTAGGAGTAGTGCTTTCGGTTCCGTTCGAACCCGGAATGGACTTGTATGGATGAAATCTTTCAGAACATCGCCAGGAGGACGATGAGCATTCTAAGTGAATGTGTGCTAAAAAGGTAATGCATAGCCTCGACCCTCATCAACCGGGAACGGCTAAAACATGGGAGGTGCACACAAGGCTAAGTGGCTAGCAACCAATTATGGTAAGGTCATCCATGTCTAGAGGTCCCTTTTTTGTGCAGTGTGGCGGTTGTTGATCCCAACCGCGGAGTGATCTTATTCGGACTATCCAGTAAGGGGTAGCTCTGGTCTTGTGATGTAGGGGATCAGGATGGATCCTTAGTACGATGATCTAGATCACGTACTGTGACGGGAGGTACCCCGGTAGCCCTGCCATTGTATGGAATCCAATCTCCAATAAGGGCCTGTAAGGTTTTGATTGTTCCCAACTACGCTGAAACATGAGATGCAAGCATTTCAGCTAGATTCTATTTTACTTTCTATAGACACTATTATAATATCAAACGGATTTGACAAAAATCTTTTGGTTATCGTAAGGTAAAAACCTGACATGTTTATTTATGGCGTGGTCTTTCGAAATACCTTTGATTTCAAAGGATTTTGAAAACTTTAATAATCCAATTGAATGTGTTTTCTCACGTTGGTTTTTCAGACCGACTCTGGTGTTATTTAACTATAATGCTCGGGTCAGACCGAATATTATAGAGTACAGATTCTGGATGGACTGCTGTGGAGCTCAGGAGACAAGTTGGATGGCGAGACGTATCACACGTACTTGATGTATATTCCGCTGTGTTGTCAGTTGTGTAGTCAGTTTTGTAAGGACAAGTTAATATAACTGTCCAGTTGGAAGCTATAGATTTTTTTGTATTCTGATGATGTAATGTAGAAACAGATAAAATTCTTTTTGTTTTAAAGATTAGTTATTTATCTACTATATATTGTTCTGATGCGTTTGTGAGATTCTGATTTTGTTTTCTATTTCTTCTTCTACCTCTTTCTTCTATAACCCTAATGGTTCAGTTTTCTGGCATTCGATTATTCGACATTTGATACAGTGGGCGTATAGATGTTGATTTTCGAACGTCGAAAAATCGGATCGTTACATGATTGCAACGCGCCTCAACTAGCTGGTAGGCAGAATGGGAGTTAAGGAAAAAACCCATCAAATGGTCCTATAACGGCCCGTATTCTTAACTATTTTAAATTATTCAATTTAACATGATTATTGAATAAAATGGTTAGAAAATAAAATTTTAATGAATTATTAACAAAATTTATTGGATATGAACTTGGATAAAATTTTGAAATGACTAATTTCGAAAATTTTGGCGATAACAAGTATTGAAATGCAATTCTATAGATTTAATGTGTTTATAATCAATAGTTGAAATTGAAAAATAAATATTGAATTACTGTAAAATTGGAGTAGTAGTTTTATTATTTGTAATCATTTTAAATTAAATTTTATAAGTTAAATAACTTGTATTGAAATATGGTGATTTATTGAATAATTAAATTATTTAAAATTTAATATTGGAATTATTTGAATAATTGAATTCGGGATTTAATGTGAATGAAAATGATGTCGCATGTTGATTTAATTTTATTTAAACAACAATGAAGATTGTTAAACTTAAAAATTGAGTTTAAAATGAATAAATTTATTTTTGAAAATTTTATATTTTAATTAACGAGTAAAAATAGCCATTTTGGGCACTATCTCAGATTTCAATGAAACTAGTTTCACCGGATTTGTAATAGTGAATTATTGTAGGATTTCAAGTTTTGTAGCGATTGGACTTGTCGTTTGGCCGTACGAGAACCGTGTAGAAATTAATCAAAGTAATTCGATTAAAATTAATTGATTTTTAAAAGCTATCTTCTGCATACGATTGAATTAGGCCTTAGGGCTAGTTCCATTGCGTTCGAAATGAGGGTAAAACATTAGGAACGCCAGGCGGCATGCTTCGTTTGGAGTTCGGAAATTTCATGGATCAATTGGGTCGTATATTTATATAATAGGTCGTACCGTTCATTCCTTTGTTCAAACCCTAACCTAGAAGACAACCGCGCCTCCAAACAATTTAATGGCCGAAATCGATTTCTCTTTTTCCCTCAATATCTCCAAATTCGTTCATCGAAATCAAAAACTTCCAAAAGCAAAGTTGTAGAGCTCGACGAGCTTTACACATCCAACGGTGGAATCGTGACGAATCTCCTCGGACTCGTTGAAATTACCGTTTGAAGTTGCTCTAATATTTCGAGTTTTAGGGATTCAAGATACATGCGTGCGCATCATGGTTGCAGGCGAAGGAAGAGATGCACGTGGCGCACGTTGTGGTGTGCTCGGATCGTCGTCTGGTCAAGTTTGCGTGCTCGTGCAGTTGAGGTTGGAACGCGATTTTGGGTTCCGGTTCACGTTGGCATGAGGGCTGGAGCACAAAAGAGGAAATTTATTGTTTGTTAATTAAAATTATTATGTTAATTAATTTTATAATTAGAGTTATACAAATTATCGCATAACTTTTGCATATGGGGTCTGGTTCGGACGAAACGAGTGGCGTTGGAATCGTATCGACGAAGGCTACATCGTGGAGTTGGTTTGAAATTTATTTGAAGCTGAAATATTTTTAGTTTCAAATAAAGGTGAGTGTTTTATATGCTCACGAGGCACTAAAATGTTTTTTTGTTTGTTAAATTGATAATCTGAAGTTATTTATTTTATTGATTGTTTTTGGTAAAATTTAACTAACATAGAAATCGATATAGAACTTATATGTTAGAAGTTTTTGAATTAATAGTTAAATTGAAATTAGAATTAAACTGCTAGTAAAATTCCCAATTATTAATAATTGGTTAATTGTTGTGAATTATTCATTATTTGGATAATTGATTGTGATGGATACCAATTGGTTGAAATATTGGATGATTGCATGATTGGGTGATTGCTTATTTTATATATATCTTGCATCACCCTATAAATTAATTGACAGTATATAAAATAGTTAATTTAATTATTTTGAATAATTTAAGAAACAGATTGAAATGATATAGACCTATGACTTTTGGACTAAAATTATATATATCCATTACTGAATTAAATTGAAATAACTGGTCACTTGGCCATAGGATAAAAAATTTTATATGAACACCGGATTAGTTAAAGTAAACAATTCTTAGATTTTGATTTGAAATTATTTAAATTTGTTTTGAATTTTAGTAAATAAAATCAAATTTATGGAAAAGAAATCATTTTTGAACTCGAGCTTGAAATGTTAAAATTAAACTTGTCAACAGGAATTGTTTAAAGAATCAAGTTTGAAATTTGAAGTCATAATTGAGAAACCATTCAGATGATGGAAATTGAATTGTTAAGTGATTCGAACTTTTACTCGACTTTGAAAAAAATCCAAGTTGAAGTAATATAAATGGATATTTCAAAATTTGAGCTCGGAATTGACTTATGTTAATGATTTGAATTTTAAATTGAATATTGAAGTTAAATTTAATTTAAATGATTTAAAAAAATCGAGCTCAAAATTGATATAAATTGAAATGGTTTAAAATTGAGAATTGAGTTGAAACATAACCATTGAATCAAATAGTTGAAGTTGAAATTGAAATCGATTTGGAATTAAAATTGAATTAAATGGAATTGAAATTTATTTGGAACTGAATTTGATTTGAATGGAAATTGGAATTGAAGGTAATTCGAATTGAAATCAGAATGGAATCGGTTAAATCGAAATGGAATTGAAATTGATTTGAATTAGAAAAATTTGGAATTGAATCAGTTTGACTTTGAAATTATTTTCAAATAAATTATTTTAATATAAACTATTTAAAATCTATTCCTTTTAGTATTCAAATTGTTTTGATTTCCAAACTATTTTACTTTATAAAATATTTTAAATACTTAAATCATTTTGTATCAAACTATTTTTAAATAATTTAAAATTTTCAAACTATTTTCTAAAACTCAAACTGGGCAAAGGCTGGAAGGATTATATTTAAATCGTTGATTTAAATATGAATTGGGTTAAATTGAAGTTATAATTCAAATGGAAATTCAAAGCAATTTTGAATGGGAACTGGAATCGAGATATTAAGGCGAAAATGATTTTGAAGTGAAATAGTATTGTAACATTCCTAAAATTTTACCAAGTTTAATTTGGAAATTAAATTAATTTTGAAAATAAATTGTGAATTAATTAGAGATTTCTAAAATAAATAAATAATTTTTTATTATAAATAGAAATTTAATTTGAAATTTAAGCATAAGTATCTTATAAACAAATATTGAATTTCAAAATAAAATGTATTAAAAATAAAATAGAAATTAAAAGCTTTGAGATTAATAAAAAGTTAACGACGATTGTTTTCTAAAAAATTTAATTATATTAATAGTTGGGAGATGTGTAATAAATTTCAAAAGATTTATTTTTAAAGATTTAATTCTCTTGTATAAATAAATGTAACTATTTGTTAGTATGAAATCAAAAATGTTAAATCCTTCTTTTCTTTTAAAAGTTGTACAAAAATAAATAAATAAATGTACGAATGTAAATTGTATAAATATATTAGTGTATAAATATGTTGAACAAAATTAAAGGTTGCAATGTGAAAATTAATTAGGGTAAAATTTTGTTTGTGTAAACATAGATATAAAAGAAAACTCAACACATACATGGATAAAAGAGAAAAAAATTGTATTTATTTAAATGTGAAAATAATATAAAGTTATATTTAAGTGTAATTAGCATGAAGATATAAAATGCAAACTTATGTACATAAAAGACTTAAGTGAATATGATATAAAGTTTATTTTTAAAATTCTTTTGTCTTTGTAAAATTATAAAGAATAAACATACATATGTAAGTATAAAATTTGTACAAGTGTTTAGGCCTCATGATCATTTTTAACAAATGGCATCCTATATGTTTAATTAAATAAAATATTGAAATTAAAAATTATAGAAAACTCTCCATCTCCCCATATTCAAATCCTATAACATCTCACCAAGTCTGAAAAGTACAGTAACAAGAGATTGAGTATCTCATATCTTAACACCTAAGAAAAAAATAAGTAGAAAGAAAAAAATTCAAAGCAGTTTTCAGTTTTGAAACAAAGATCAAAACTGAAATCCAAAAACCTGAAATAAGTAAAAGCTTCAACCTGTTGTAAATCAAAACTTCAACTGGTTTCAACTGCAATCTGGAAATAGATTGAAGACAGCAAGCAAAATTCCAGATTTAAAATAAAATCTGCTCAAAAGGATAGAACACAAATGTTTTCAACCTGGGATTGCAGATCACAAACAAACTAAATCAAAGCAAGCAAGGCTTCAACTTCAATCTTAAGATAAACAAGTTCCAGATCTTTCAAAACCAAAGCATTTCAAAGATCTGGAAAACAAAGCAGTTCAAAGCCTGAAACAAAAAATCAACTGTAGAAATCTTCTCTGTTCTTCAATCATGACTGTGAGCAAACCTCCTTTATTTAAAACTTTAAATCTTGATGTGCTGGCATGATTATATTATGTATGCATGTTTATGATGATATAGGTGTGTTCAGATATACATATATAGGTACCTGTTAGAGTTACAGGTTTTTAAATTCAAGTTTAAAATTTCAAACCCTCTGTCCAACTAATATTAGGCTAAGGAATTTAGAAAAAAAAAGATAATGTTAGCAAAGTAACTTCCAGTTGTTATTTTTTTTTACTGGGAATAGTAAAATACATAAAATCTTGTAAAACATGTAAAATCAGATGTTGAGTTTATTGATTCAAGTATACATCTGGAAACATCTCTGAAAATAAGATTTTTAAAACAAAAAAATCCAAAATTTTCATATTGAAATGAATGTGCATTTTGGGAATATCTGGAAGATGATTTTTGAATGTTTACTGGTGAGTAAACCTTTTATTCACAATTTCATATATCATCTGATATTATGCTGACATATATGGAAATTGTTGTAGTAGAATAAATAATGTGAATATGTATGTTTGCATGAATGTATTCAACTTGAAAACTGGCTTGAAATCCTGCTATGTATTGAAACATGCCTGTATATGCATACTGTGTTTGTCTCTGTTAAATTTCTGGCAAGAACAACTAGAAATTTCCTATCTTCCCAAATGGATCACTTTTAGACTTTGATTTTTGAAAGGAAATGGTTTGTAACTATGTAATCTTGTTTTTAAAATAGTTTTATGAAATTTTATTTACTAAATGATCTGTAAATTTAAGGTTACAGTAAAAATAAAAATAATAAGTGAAAATCAATGTCTACAAATTCATCTCCAGATTATATAATCTGATTTGTATAAGCAAATCATGAATTTAGGTATGAATTTGATGATTTTTAACTAAGTACGGGTTGTGAATTTCTGTGTTGTTCGAATTTGGGTTATCGGTCAATTGCTGTTGTTCGGCGACGCTTGGATGACCGGGATTTGGCGTGATGGTGGTCATGGTATCAAGGAACACTAGAAAATTAGTGGAGGATATCAATGATGGCCGTGGTGGCTGTGTAGGGGCGAAGTAGGGTTTCGAAGCTTAATTTTGTTTGGGTTGTTTTTGAGGTGATCGCGGCGTCGACTTCGCATCGGAACGAATCACGTGTGGGGGAACGGTTTCGAGTGTTCGATACGCATCTTTGGTCAAAGCAGCAGATTGTCTAGTGTTGGAATTCGCTGTGGGTAGGCAATTTTGTTGAACGTTTTTTTGGAGGCTGCGAGTTGAGAAGCTCGTTTTCGATTCGATGGAGGATTCGCCGATTGTGGTGGCCTAAGGGGTCGTTAGGGTCAGTGTTGACTTGTAGGTGGCTGTAGTGTTGATCGTCGTCATCCAATAACGTCGTGCACGTGCATGGTGTCAATCTTGTGCATCTGGTTTTGGTTGGTGAAGAAGAAGTTGGTCTGGGTTTTCTTCGTGTTTTCCTCGAGTGCGACGCGAAGCTTGGTTGTGTTGTCTTGGGGGATTCGCATGTGATTGTCTCGTGTAAAGCTGGTTCCAGGATTTAAAATACTGTACTGCTTTTTTTTACTAAAATGAAATTTAAAGCTAAACAAATTTTTGAATTAAGTTGTTTCTAGAATTCAAAGTGCAGTCCAGATTTTAAACTATATAAATGAATTTTTCAAAATTTGAAGGCAAGTTGAATTTTAAACAAAGTGTTTTACTAGTTTATAATGAATGGATATTTGACTTAGAGTATGATGTTTTAAAAAGGAATTTTAGTTTTAGAATTTAGATTTTTAAAATTTTAACTTTTGTTTTAAAAATAGTTTTGCTTATAAATCTTGCTTGGGTTAAATTATGAAATAAATCTCTATATATTTTCAAATAACATGTTATTGATGTGATTGAAATGTGATTATGGTAAAAGCATTTAACTTGAATAAATTAAAGATGATGATTTTGTGTTAACTAAACACAATCTTTTAAACTTAAAATTTAATTTTAAAATGGTAGATAAGAGTTTAATGTAATATGGTTTATCTTAAGTTAATCAAGTTTTATTTACAAGGGCAATTAAAGATAATTATTTAATTAAGATGTTTAATGTGGGTAATTAAATTAAGTTAAATTAGTTTGTGTAATTAATTAAGTGTAATTAATTACTAAATCAAGGATTGATTAATCTAGGTTAATCAATTAAGAAATAATTTAGTAATAAGTAATTAAGAAGTTAATTACTTAATGTTAAGAAGAATTATTAACGATAATTACTTAATTAAAAGTAATTAATTAATGATTAAAGGTGGATTAATCAAGTGATTAACATTGATTTAAGATTAGGGATAGTCACTTACCGTAATTAATTAAGGGTTAAATTAATTAATTAAAGATAATTAATTAAATGGTAAATTAAATAATTAAAAGTTAATTATTTAATAATTAAAAGTTGATGAATTATAATTAAAGGTTAATTAATTTATTATTAATGGTTAATTAACAAATGATTAAAGAATAATTAATCAAAATAATTTGAAAATTTATTAGTGTTAATTAACCAGGATTAGTGACTAATCTAATTTAAGTTAATCAGATGATTAATTGACCTTACTTATGGATGTTTGGATTCTATTGGATGACTGAATTATTTGATATCCCTGATTGTGATGCTCTGTTTTCATTTGAGCTCTGTTTAATGTAATCTATTATCTGTGATATATATCTGGATCTGTGAACAAAAGATAAGCGTTATGGTTTATACCGCTTATCGAATATAAGCGTTATCGTTTATACCGCTTATCAAATATATTGCTGTATTTGAATCTGTGATGATTGATGATTTGGCACTTTTATTGTGTAACACTTATACACATACGAATATGGATTGCACGTGGAAATGGGTTAAGTCACAAGATTTTGAAATAGTTTTAAAGATTGAATTTTTGAATCCAAAATAGTTTTGGAATTAGAACTGAAAGCTTTTGAAAATGAATTTCAAAAATAAAAATTATTTTGAATAACTTAATTGAGTTTTGAAATTTAAATAATTTGATTTAAATTTGAATTCAATATTTGAAATTGAATTCTATGATTTGGAAACTAGGGTTTAAAAACGTTATTCAACTTATAAATGTGTTTATATGGGTTTTCAAACCATTTTAAAAGTGTCGTTTTGGGAATTTAAATTTAACCCAAAGATTTTAACTTGTATAAATGAAATCAGTTTTTTCCAAAACGAAACCTATGTGTTTTCAAATAATAAAAGCTTTCACATAAGAAATGAACTTCCAATTTGTGTTAAAGAGGGTTTCAAGTCTAAAATGAAAATAGTATTCCAAATTATGAATAAATCATAGGAAATGGGTTTAAAAGCTATAAGTTAAATCTTTAATTTAAAGATTTAATTGAGTTAATCCAAATTAAATTGGAAATTGTTTTGAAATCTATGAATAGATCTTTGTGAGACTGGGTGAACTTTGTGAAATGAATCTTTCTATTTAAAAGATTTAAAATGGTAATATGTTTAAACCATTTGAAGAAAAGTTTTGGATTTTATAAGTTGTGACTTAACTGAAATCCCATATCCGTATATTTTTAAAATATTGCGCTCATTATTCGGTTTAGCTGGGAAAGGACCTTGTGTCATACAACCCATTCCGAATAGTGATACGACGTTATGGATTGCATTTGAAGACCAGTGTTGAAGACCAGGTATTTGCGAGAATGATAGGATAACCTATAGATTGTCTCTGCACCGAGTAGCCATGGTATAGAGATTCCCTAAGTGATGGAAAGTTCGATCGGGATTGTGGATACCCGGATTGCAAGGGCTTCTTCGGAAGTGCCTTCAGTGTTGTTCGAACCCGGAACAGACTTGTATGGTTGTATGTCTAACACTACACTTTGAGATATTAAACTGATCTCTATCAAATACATTTCTGCTTGGTGGCGGAGAATTTATTCTCTTAGCTTAACACCCTTCTCTGAGACGTACGATCTCAGAGGTTATGTAGTTGATACTTATCAGTGATATACTCCCAATTTGGTAGTGTGGCATGTTGAGTGCTGCTATGTATCATTTGTTGATCAAAGCATGACTTTTGTATAAAGCGTAACTTTGTGGACGAGACTGCATCAGGACCTCACACCCCGAAAATGGTCGAAACAGGAAAGATGCGGCAAGGTTATGAGGGTCGCGCCCTTTAGGGTTTGTCATTCCCTTCTGGAAAAGGGTGGTATCATGGTATGGAGCCCAGATACTTTACTCATGTGGTCACTGCAAATCTATTACTTTGTGATTGCTTTTTGGTTGTTGGATTAGAGGTACCTCAGATAAAGGTCCCAAATGACCGGGGGATGGTACGCTCGAGTAGTAGTTACCTAGTTACAGAGGTAACCCGGCCTTGTGTTGGCAGAGATCCGGTTAGGTTCTCGGGGCATCCCGCCAAAGGCGTACCCATGGATAATAGGAAGTTCCTTAGCCTGACCCTTTATTGGAAATCCAATCAAAACAATACGCGCCTTGTACGGTTTTAGTTGTATAACCTGTCATAGAATGTGGCGGTAACCTACTATTGAACATGGTAGCTATAGTAGGCATACGATACTGGTCGTATGCTGGCTAGGATTTATATTATAATTTTGAAATGGTTTTTATGCACTATGCACTATTAATAATATCAAAGAAAATTTCTCGTATCAAACATAATTGACTATCATAAGGAGAAATCTCCTCCAATTCTGTGTTTGCATTGTGTGTGTGGCGGGAGGCCTTATGGTAGTTTCATTTTCTAAAAAGCATTGCGGATTTATTTTAAATTCTCTTGTTGTTTGTTTTAAAGATCAAATGTTTTTTTTTGTTTGCTCATACCAGTCCCACGACTGACCTAGAGTTTATTGTTCCTTTACTAAACTATGGGTGCCCACAATTTTCCCACACGGGCAGTCTAGAGTTGGGTTTTTCATATATTCAATAGTATGTGTAGATTCGATAGCTTCCAGCCTTAGGATTGGCAATCGCATTTGGATCGAGTTGCTTCACTTCATCTTGATTGGGAGTTCGAGCTATTTCTGGATTGGTGCTTTGGAGATGGAGAATTACCGATACTGGAGTTCTCTCTTGAAGACCATATTGGAGATATTGTTCCGCTGCTAGTGTTATCTTTTCTTTCCGCTGGTATTATCTTGTATCATATCTCTAATGTATATCGGTATCTATTGTATCATCTGTTGTATCATATTGTATCAGATATTGTATCAAATGTTGTATATTGATATATTCTTTTTCTTCCGCTGTGTTATACTTAATGGTGTTATAAGCTCTGACGAACCAGATTCGACGTTTGGATCTGCGGCATTTGAATATGAGTGTCGTATTCGGTACTATTTTCGAAAGTCGAATCAGGGTCGTTATAAGTACATTTGAGTAAATATGATAATTTCGAAATGAATTTGATTTTGAAGCGAACATGATATTTTGATATAAAGTAAAAATTGTTTTCAAAATATAAAAGTACCAACCGGTGTGTAAAACGACATTTGATTGTTAAAGAGGCCGGTGCCTCTTATTGGCATACTCTCTGTCAATATTGGAACCACTTTAACAACAATGCATGTGGAGGAGACTGCAGAACGAAGTAGTTGGATTTTGGTGTCGTTTGTTAGATTTGATAAAAGAGAACGATGATGGATTGACCCCGACACTTGTGCCAATTTGAAATGACTAAAACATGATGGCTTGACATGGCCAAGTGGGCTTGGTACCCCTAGTGGACATCCATTTTTCGATTTTTTTGGACTCGGTCCATATTATTCCTCTTTTTATTGGTTTTGATTGGTGCGCCTTGATTTGGGATAGCCTCCCTTTGACTCAATATGGAATGGATGGACACGGTGGGCGGTCGTGGGTACAATGCATTACCACCAGCCCTGCGACCTGAACTGGTGGTATCGTATCTTGGGCATTATCTCACGTTCCTTGTCATACTTTTATCCCTATACGGGACCCCTAAATTTTGGTTTAGTGTTGTCATATCATGGCGCATCCTTGCCCCCTAACGTGTTATTGGGGCGTTATATGCGAACTATACGTCAATGCTTAAAAACGTGTTAAGGGGGATTAATGTAAAGCTTTAACGCTAAGAAAAATATTTATTTTACCGATTAAACATTATATATGTAGCGTATTCTACTGCATATAAATAATTTGACAAAGCCTTACAAGATGGAAAATCCCGTAACATCGCTTGAGTTCTTACACTCATATTATACACTAGATAGGAGATGTGAAACCCCGTAAACATCTCTGACGCTATTACACTCATGTTATGTGATATCGATTTGACTCATATTAGAATATTTTAGTCCTGAATCGAGTGTTTTGTCTTTTCATTACGCTCGGGTCAGTCTGTTAGTCCGTGAGGTGATGGTTTTGATGACAACAACCTTAGAAATAGATTATTACTAAAATTATAGTTTAGAAATATATGTATATGCAGGATTGAACCATGCAGGTACCAAGAATGAAGTATAGAGATTCAAGATTTCAAGATTGAAGACTCATGAGTATCAAGATTATCAAAAGTTCAAGTAATTTTCTTTTAATTAGAATTTTTTTTTAAACTCCTAGAAAAGTACTGGCATCTTAAAATCCAATTTATTCGTGGAATGGAATCCACTTCAAGCCTGTTAAAGGGATGGAACCCTAAGTAGGATGGAACTTACGAAAAATCTAGTGGAACATTGTTTTGAATATGCTAATTGTTACTCAAAATGATGTTTACAAAATTATATCTTGTTTTCAAAATGTTTTCAAAGCCTTCCTTTTAAAAGCATCAAAAACATCCATCTCAAAATAATCTTTAATTTCAAAATCAACTTATCCATGGTTTTAACTATCTTTAATAATAATACTTAAATATTTATAATATAAAATTATAGTAAAATTTTGTATATATTATTCTATATATTTACTTATGTATTTTAACTATAAACAAGTATATTTATAAAGTTTAAAATAGTTTTAATATAATATAGAAGTTATTTTCAAAGAAAAACGTATAACCAAAAACTCCTTTGGCATGTCGACATACCCCAAGGAAGCCATGTCGACATAGTGTCAGTTGATTTCAAAATTTAAATTTCAAAAGAAGTGTTTACTCGTCATATCTCTTCACGAATAGACATGGCTGTTGTTCTTCTATAAATAGGGGTTGTTTTCAATGAATTTTTAATACATATTTTCTGGTTTCTCACTCCTCTTCTTCTTCCACATTTCTATACACATATTCTTACCATTACTCTACCGAAATCAACATTGAATCTAACTAGATTATCATTGGTTTGATACTCTATCACTATCTCAACAAGATCCTCAGTGCTATTCAGAGTTATAGGCTTTTTGTAATCAACTTAGCGAGAAAGGTGTGATTGTGGCCTTGGAAATCAATCGAGCGAGATAAGGTGCGATTATAGCCTTGGAACTCAATTGGGTGAACTTGTTGCCCGGGAAATCAAGTATCTCTACTAAGAGGATTGTGAATCTGCAGGTGTACCTCGTTGCCTTGAAATCGAGGGTGTAATTGTAAAGATTGATTTTGAAAGGAAATCCGTACTTGTATGCGGGACTGGATGTAGGGTAACGCCGAACCAGCATAAAATCCGGTGTATTCTTTCCTTTATTTCTTTTACTTTATATTTGCATCTATGTTTGATTCTGTGATCATATCTGTGTCTGAATATTGCATACATTTGTGTTTAAATTAACAAAAACTCAAAAAAATTAATAATTCTCTAAAACACCATTCACCCCCTCTAGTGTTTACCCTAGCCTTAAGATCCTTCGTGAGTCGCTTGCAAAGTTTTCCAGATTTCATATGCAGACTTACAAACTGACACTATATTAAATTCATTCCTATCAAGTGAACAAAACAGAATATTCATTGCTTTTGAATATTTTGTGCAACAGTCTTTTGCTCAGCGGTCCACTGTGCAAAATCAGTTGTGGGTTTAGAATATTCAGTTTGTGTGATATTTCAAGTATCTAATCCTACAGACTGTAAATATATTTTCATCCTACATGCCCAATATGCATAGTTACTGTCACTAACAAGTGGTGGTCTGACAGTAGACTGACCTTCTACAAATGAACTAGTGACAGGATACTAGTGTTAGTAACAATACCAGTGTTGGTAGCCATTTTGAAAACTTTTTCAAAAATCAGATTATGAAACTTTGAAAACCTTGCTCTGATACCAAATGTGAGAAATGCGGATTAAGGATCTTAATGCTAGGATATACACTAGAGGG
This sequence comes from Allium cepa, assembly GCA_030765085.1. NCBI lineage: Eukaryota > Viridiplantae > Streptophyta > Magnoliopsida > Asparagales > Amaryllidaceae > Allium > Allium cepa. Next base: position 922,038,937 of record CM060931.1, on the reverse strand, counting down.
GGTGAATAGTGTTTTAGAGAATTATTAAATCTTTTTGAGTTTTTGTTAATTTAAACACAAATGTATGCAATATTCAGACACAGATATGATCACGGAATCAAACACAGATACAAATATAAAGTAAAAGCAGTAAAGGGAAGAGCACACCGGATTTTATACCGGTTCGGAGTTACCCTACATCCAGTCCCACATACAAGTACGGATTTTCTTTCAAAAACAATCTTTACAATTACACCCTCGATTTCAAGGCAACAAGGTACACCCTCCAGATTGACAATCCTCTGAGTAGAGATACTTGATTTCCCGGGTGTTAACCCGCCTTTTTACAAGGCCATGGATAGGCGGATTTAATTTAAACAACTTCACAACTATCGAGACTAAAGTATGATGGGTTTGGTTTAAAATGATGAAGTTCACTTTGATATGTCGTTGGGAAAAGGAGTGGAGAAATTACATGGCTCGGCCTAGGCAGTTTGGCAGATGTCGCTCGACCTTTGGATTGTTCGGCATTTGGATGGTCCGGCATTAGAGGGATCGTTCGGCATTGGACGAGCGTTCGGCATAGAAGGATTGTTCGACATTGGACGAGCGTTCGGCATTGGACCTCGTTCGGCATCGGCGTATGGTTCGGCATCCATGAACGTTCGGCATCTATGAACGTTCGGCATCAATAAACGTTCGATATCTATGAACGTTCGGCATTTAGAAGCACTCGGCATTAGAGATCGTTCGGCATCGGATGGACGTTCGACATCAGGTATCGTTCGGCATTGGATGGGTCGTTCGGCATCAGAGGGCGTTCGGCATGGCAACCTTGTTCGGCTTACGAGTGAGCTCGGCATGGCTACCTCATTCGGCATTCTACTGTTTCAATCAACCTCGTTCGGTATACATGGATCGGCATCGAGTGGCTCGGCATTGATGGTATACGGCTCTGCCCAGATGGCTCGGCAAATGCCGCTCGGTCAGGGACAAAGGGTATACGAGGCTCGGCAATGGCCTTGTTGGGCCCAAGCTATTCAAGAGGCCCAACAACTCAGGATTCGCCTATAAATACAGCATATGGGGGATCTTCATGGGGATCTTCGGCTTCTTCCTCTTCTTCTTCTCCTTTACTCTCTGACCTTCTATTTTCGAAGGCTAAGGCTAGCCTACCACTTTGTAACTATAACTGATTCTCATATCAATAACAAGGAAATTATTGGAGTGGACGTAGGCCAGAGTTAGCCGAACCACTATAAAATCTGTTGTTCTTTACTGCTTTCATTTTAATTTTAACCGTTCTTCATATTATTACTCTCTACACACACTCTATCTGTTATCAGTAACTGTTAATTGGAGCTTTCATTTACACTCGGGTGTTAGTGACCAATTTTGGCGCTAACATTTTGGTGCTTTCACTGAGAATTGAACTCAGGAATTTTGGAGTTAGAAACTTGGATTTAAAAGAGCAATGGCTAGACCATCAGCAAGAAAGCAAGTAATGGAAAGGAGCAATCAGGAGGGAAGTCAAGAGGCTTCCTCTGGAGATGGAGCAGGTGGAGCATCCATTTACATCACTAGAGAGGAAATGGAGGCGATGATGAAAAACAAGAGGAGATGATGCAGACTCTTCTCAGACAATTTGCACAAAAAGAAAATGCAGGAGCTCAGATCCGTGGAGCTAGATCAGAAGCACTCAACCAGCAAGCAGAGGGAATAGCTCGGCAGGGGGCAACCCCCAATCAGCAAATAGCTATCAATCCAGATGGATCTAGACTTGGGGGCATACCACCCGGAAATGTTGGACCAACCCATGGAGGGATACCAGACGATGTTGTGCAACCCGACACCAACAGGAGCGCAGGAGTGCGAGATGAGGAGTATGTGCCAGAATTCCCTCATAAACTCGAGGGGCAGACCAGAGGCGATGGACAAGGATTACATCTTGGGGGCAACGACAGACTAGCGGAGATGGTTAGACGAGCTATGAGAGGTGGATTGGTAAATAGAGACTTGGAGGATGTAAATAGGAGTCCCTTTACTCCTACTTTCAGGCAAGCTAGGAACCCACCCGAATTTAAGCTACCAAATTTGGAAATGTATAATGGGAAGGCGGATCCAACGGTTCATCTGACGAAATACATAAGGCATATGGAGGTGCTGGGGGCATCGGATGAGGTCATGGCTCGATGCTTCCCATTGTATTTGACAGATATCGCAGCTATGTGGTTTAGACAGCTGGAGAATGGTTCTATCGGCACATGGATGGAGCTAATTGAGAGGTTTATGAGACAGTTTCGGGTCCACATAGTTAGACCCAAGAACGTGATGACTCTGACATCTATGAAACAATGGAAAGGGGAATCGCTCAGGGACTTCTTAACCAGATTCAACGCAGCAGTAGCCTCAGTTGATCGACCCGATCCGTCAATGGTTTTGATGGCAGCCGTCTCGGGAATCGCGGATAACTCGGATTTCAAAGTATCATTGGAACGGGACCCACCGAGGGATCTCGGGGAGTTCTATCATGAGGCGGAGAGGTTCTTGAGACAGGAGGATGCGCAGGATGAGAGAGTAGGGAGAGAGGCAGAAGCTTATGCAGTGAGGGGTGGAGGTCCATCCAGGGAGGATCTAAGTAAAGATGAAAAGGGAAAAAGGAAAACGAATGGAAATGGTGGCACTTCGAAGAAACCTCGGAGGGAGTCAAAGTTTTCTTCTTACACGGATTTAACTGAGACTCTAGAAAGGATTTACTTGGACACTCGAGGGCGGCTCCAATACCGAAGGCCAGCAAAGAGGGAGCCTTCAGAATACGAACGGACATCGGGAAAGCATTGCCTATTCCATGAGCTGGATGGGCACAACACAAACGACTGTAGGCATTTGAGGGATATCATTGAGGAGCATGTAAGGAATGGTCACCTACAGCAATATGTCAGGAATCGAACTACTGCAAGGGAGCAAGAGCAGCCACCACCTACCTCTAGCAATGGCGGCATTGGGTCTGGTCAACGCCGGTTTACTATCAACTAAACAGGTTCATGGTTTTGAATAAGTAATAGAACTCAAAGTAATACGGCGAGGTCACTTACACACGTACGGGATTGAGGACGGTCCCTAGGCGTGCTCTGAGATAACTGAAAACCGTACTACTTGAGTCTATGAAATTCTGCTTTCTTTCTAGTTTTCTGCAAACTTTGGTTCTCTCTTTCGTATTTCGGACATTTACTTTTCTTTGGTATGGTTTTGGAGTTTGGATTGAACTCCCGATTTGGTTGGTTTTTTCTTGGTTTCCCATTCTGGTTTGGATGTTTGATTTTTGATACGGATTTCTGGTTTTATATTTGGTTTTGGATCAATGTAATAAACAGTTCAAGTTTTATAATTACTGCCCCGACCGGAGAGACAGGGCAATGGTCACAGGTTACGAGTCCCTTCGCCGGAGAGCGAAGAAATGGACTCGGGCAGAATATAAAAAGTCCTTGACCGGAGAGTCGAGGCCGGAGGATATAAAAAGTCCTTGACCGAAGAGTCGAGGCCGGAGAATATAAAAAGTCCTTGACCGGAGAGTCGAGGCCGGAGAACATAAAAAGTCCTTGACCGGAGAGTCGAGGCCGGAGAATATAAAAAGTCCTTGACCGAAGAGTCGAGGCCGGAGAATATAAAAAGTCCTTGACCGGAGAGTCGAGGCCGGAGAATATAAAAAGTCCTTGACCGGAGAGTCGAGCCGGAGAGTCGAGGCCGGAAAATATAAAAAGTCCTTGACCGGAGAGTCGAGGCCGGAGAATATCAAAATCCTTAGCCGGATTGCTGAGGTCGGTGAATATCAAAGTCTTTGACCGGAGAGTCGAGACCGGAGAACATACAATCCCGTGATGGAAAAGTCAAGGTCGGAACAGGATAACACGACCCGACGAGGTCTACAAAATCAAGATTAAGCCCGGAGAGGTTAGTTCAACATCCAGGGACACTGGACCAAGGCCGTCATGTGTGGATTACGCTCGACAAGAACCCGATGAGGCTAGCTTAACATCCAGGGACGCTGGATCACGGCCGTCAGGTGTAGATTGCGCTTGGCAAGAGCCCAGAGAGGTTATGGATTTGGATATCGACCCAGAGAGGTCCTGCATTTGGTTTTTGGCTAATGGATAAGGATAGTTTGGGACTCGGTTGTCGAGTTCGGATGGACATGGAATTGGCTCAAGCTTTGGTTATTGGATTTGGAATTGGATATCGACTCGGAGCAGTCAAGGATGATATACTCTGGCAATATGGCTATGGACTTTGGATATTGGATTCGGAACTATTCAAAATACGCCTTGTTATCACAAGGCATGTTTTGGGGGGCAAGTGTTAACCCGCCTTTTTACAAGGCCACGGATAGGCGGATTTAACTTAAACAACTTCACAACTATCAAGACTAAAGTATGATGGGTTCGGTTTAAAATGATGAAGTTCACTTGGATATGTCGTTGGGAAAAGGAGTGGAGAAATTACATGGCTCGGCCTAGGCAGTTTGGCAGATGTCGCTCGACCTTTGGATTGTTCGGCATTTGGATGGTCCGGCATTAGAGGGATCGTTCGGCATTGGACGAGCGTTCGGCATAGAAGGATCGTTCGACATTGGACGAGCGTTCGGCATTGGACCTCGTTCGGCATCGGCGTATGGTTCGGCATCCATGAACGTTCGGCATCTATGAACGTTCGGCATCAATAAACGTTCGGTATCTATGAACGTTCGGCATTTAGAAGCACTCGGCATTAGAGATCGTTCGGCATCGGATGGATCGTTCGACATCAGGTATCGTTCGGCATTGGATCTATTATCAGTAACTTGTTCTTCATATTATTACTCTCTACACACACTCTATCTATTATCAGTAACTGTTAATTGGAGCTTTCATTTACACTCGGGTGTTAGTGACCAATTTTGGCGCTAACACTGGGCAACAAGTTCACCCAATTGATTTTCAAGGCCACAATCACACCTTATCTCGCTTGATTGATTTCAAAGGCCACAATCACACCTTTTCTCGCTAAGTTGATTACAAAAAACCTATAACTCTGAATAGCACTGAGGATCTTGTTAAGATACTGATAGAGAATCAAACCAGAGATAATCTAGTTAGATTCAATGTTGATTTCGAAAGAGTAATAGTAAGAATATGTATATAGAAATGTGGAAGAAGAAGAGGAGTGAAAAACCAGAAAATTTGTATTAAAAATTCGTTGAAAACATTCCCTATTTATAGAAGAACAATAGCCATGTCTATTCGTGAAGAGATATGATGAATAAACACTTCTTTTGAAATTTAAATTTTGAAACCAACCGATACTATGTCGACATGGCTTCCTTGGGTATGTCGACATGCCAAAGAAATTTTTGGTTATACATTTTTCTTTGAAAATAACTTCTATCTTATATTAAAACTATTTTTAACTTTATAAATATATGTGTTTATAGTTAAAATACATAAGTAAATATATAGAATAATATATACAAAATTTTACTATAATTTTATATTATAAATATTTAAATATTATTATTAAAGATAGTTAAAACCATGGATAATTTGAATTTGAAATTTGAATAACTACCATATGTCTATTCATTTCAAACGAATTTCTACACCTATAAATACCTATTTCTTCCAGAATTCATCACTGAATATTATTTCTTATCTACTATATCTCTCATTCTTCTCACAAATCCAAATATGGCTAATCCAATTCATAATTTATCCGAAAATCTTGAAGAAACTCTTAATTCGTTCAAGAATATTCTCTCGTTCATTCTTCGTAACCAACGACACTTAGAATTGAGTCAAATGCAGATAATCAAGAAGCAAGAAAGACATTTCAATGCAATGCAATGCAATGGATGATTTCCTCCCTGCATAAGGATGATAATGAAGCACACCCTCCAGTCTCTCTCACCAATGACAATGAAAATTGAGATGCTATTAATGCAGACCCTAATTTTGGAGAAGAAGGATGGGTGGAAGTTCCTCGTAATGTTTGATTTTATTGCTTTGTTTGAATTGTTTTCTTTGATTAATTTGATTTCATTTACTTTAATTTGGTTTGATATGGATTGATATTTAGTGTGGATTGATGATTGTACAAAACATATATAAATATACATTTGATCATCGTTTGGTTATCAAGTCTGTCAGTTTAAACTATCTCTTAATATATCAATTATATACTCCATTGTATAGTTCATTAATGCAGGTATTTTAGTCCAAGAGTAAGGGGGAGTTATATAGTTTGGAGATGGTTTTTTTTGTTGATGACAAAGGGGGAGAAGTATAAAATAGGGTAGTTAGGCATAGATTAAGGGGGAGTTATTAGGATAGAAGTAATATTTTATAAACAAAGATTGTCATCATAAAAAGGGGGAGATTGTTAGTCCGTGAGATGATGGTTTTGATGACAACAACCTTAGAATAGATTATAAAATATAAATACTAACGTTATAGTTTAAAAATATATGTATATGCAGGATTTAACCATGCAGGTACCAAGAATGAAGACTGTACAATATAGAGATTCAAGATATCAAGATTGAAGACTCATGAGTATCAAAATTATCAAGAGTTCAAGAGTTCAAGTAATTTATCTTTTAATTAGAAATTTTGTTAATACTCCTAGAAAAGTACTGGCATCTTAAAATCCAATTTATTCGGGGAATGGAATCCACTTCGAGCCTGTTAAAGGGATGAAACCTTAAGTAGGATGGAACCTACAAAAAATCTAGTGGAACATTGTTATGTATCCGCTAATTTTTATTCAAAATGATTTTTACAAATTTATATCTTGTTTTCAAAATATTTTCAAAACCTTCCTTTTAAAAGCATCAAAAATATCTATCCTGATTTCAAAATACTTTTAGCCTCAAAATAATCTTTAATTTCAAAATCAAATTATCCATTTTTTAACTATCTTTAATAATAATATTTAAATATTTATAATATAAAATTATAATAAAATTTTGTATACATTATTCTATATATTTACTTATGTATTTTAACTATAAACAAGTATATTTATAAAAAGTTTAAAATAGTTTTAACATAAGATGGAAGTTATTTTCAAAGAAAAATGTATAACCAAAAATTCCTTTGGCACGTCGACATACCCAAGGAAGCTATGTTGACATAGTGTTAGTTGATTTCAAAATTTAAATTTCAAAAGAAGTATCTATTCGTCATATCTCTTCACGAATAGACATGGCTGTTGTTCTTCTATAAATAGGGGATGTTTTCAACGAATTTTTAATACAGATTTTTTGGTTTTTCACTCCTCTTCTTCTTCCACATTTCTATTTACATATTCTTACCATTACTCTGCCGAAATCAACATTGAATCTAACTAGATTATCTCTGGTTTAATTCTCTATCACCATCTTAACAAGATCCTCAATGCTATTCAGAGTTATAGGCTTTTTGTAATCAACTTGGCGAGAAAAGGTGTGATTTGGCCTTGGAAATCAATCAAGCGAGATAAGGTGTGATTGTAGCCTTGGAAATCAATTGGGTGAACTTGTTGCTTGGGAAATCAATTATCTCTACCCAGAGGATTGTGAATCTGGAGGGTCTACCTCGTTGCCTTGAAATCGAGGGTGTAATTGTAAAGAATGTTTTTGAAAGGAAATCCGTACTTGTGTGTGGGACTGGATGTAGGATAACTCTGATCCAGTATAAAATCCGGTGTATTCTTTCCTTTACTGCTTTTACTTTATATTTGCATCCGTTTTTGATTCTGTGATCATATCTATGTCTGAATATTGCATACGTTTGTGTTTAAATTAACATTAACTCAAAAAGATTTAATAATTCTCTAAAACACTATTCACCCCCTCCCTCTAGTGTTTATCCCAGCCTTAAGATCCTAAATCCGCATTTCTCACACGGTCTTGAGTTTTTCAACGAATTGAAGATTATATTCTAGAGGACGAAGATTTGGTATATTGTTACTATTATTATTCCTGCATCATGTTGTATGCCGCATTATTCTATTTATCCCTGTTGTATATATATATCTGATGAATGTTTTATAAATTATATCAAATGTATAGTAAACAACTTCATGAACTGTTTATTTGATTATTATATTTTATCGTTCTGCTGCGAGATTCTATGATTTTTTCTTCTTCTTTTCTTATTTTTCTTAATTAACTCTATTGATTTTCTATATTCCAAATTGTTTAAGTTGGACATGTGTGGATTATTGTTGATTTAAACTCTCTGAAATGTGGGTCATCAAAGTTGCTATCAGAGCTTTGGTTTAGCGATAACCTTAGCTTTGTGGGGTTTGACTCATTAGAGATAGGGTAGTAATACCCTAGAATAAGTGTGTTTGAGCGTATATTTATATGAGAGTGCGTACTTGTTAGTGTCATAAAATGTTTTATATTGTGTTTACTTATATGTTGTGTTGTCTATAAATTCTGGTTGATGCGTAGGACGCCATGCTATCGATAGGAGTTTCTAAACACTTAAACGAGGTAGGTCGACATAATATTGTTTGAAAATCGGATAAATGAAATAATTTTACCTAAATTATATATATATATATAATGATAACTATATGAATGTTGTTGTTAGGAGATGCTAATATATAGTTATCATTGATTATTGTTTGAATTAAAATAAAACGAATACTTTGTGAATTTTATTTTATGAAGCGTTCGATAATTAAATTGAATTGGAATCTAATTACAATAAAAAATTGTATAAAATAACAAAGATGTAAATTAATGAAATATTATCATAATAAAGAAATGGAATTCTATAAGCTATATTATAAATAGAAGGATTTTAAAAAAATTAGAATCTTAGAATTTGTAAATCTCGTTGCTTTCAAAAAAAAATTCGAAGTCTTCAAAATTAATAATCATATTATTTGAAAGTGTTTTGACAAGAAATATATTTTGAAAAGATTTTTGAAAGAAATAAAAGCTTTGAAGTCGCTTTAGTCGTTAGGAAATAATTTTGGGGATGACTACAGCATCGTCGATATTCATTTTTGGATTACTGAGCGAGAATTGCTACCAAAAAAAAGTTATTTTCGATTAAAACAAGTTTTGATTGTGAAAAAAGAATATTCTAAGTATGATTTGATAAATATATGATATTTAAACGTATAATTGAAAATAGTATAGATAAAAATATGTTATAACTTGTAGATTTGAACAGGAAAGTAAAATTTAACTTTTAAAAACTATTAAAAATTTTGGTTTAGCAAACAAAAGAAAATTTGAATTTGAGATATGAAATAAAATAATTTAAATTAAGAAATGCTAAATAAATTGAGTTAGTAAAATGAAGAAAATAAAATAAGATTTAACTCAAGAAAACTTAAAAAAAGAAAAAAAAAGTGAATAGTATTTGAAACGAATTCAATAAAATAGCGAAATGAAATTTTAAGTGAATCAAGTTGTATAACTTATAGATTTGAGTAATATTCAGCTAAAAACAAATTTTAAATTTGATCAATGTGAATAATAAGAAAAGAAAAATTAAAATAGAGTTAAACAAAATGAGAAATGGATTAAATGAAATAAAATTTAACTTAATAAAGATTAAATGAATTTGAATTGGATCTAAATTGAACTAGATGACGTAGTAAAGTGAATTAATTCCACTTAAGCCATAAAAATGAACTAATAGAACGAATACAACTTGAATTATAAAATAAAATGCAATTTGGGCATGAAAGAAATTGAATAAAAATAAATGAGTGTAAGGAAAATTAATATGAGTAATTGAATTTAATTTAAATTGGAGGTAAATAAATTAAATGAAAATGGAATGAGTTTCAATAAAATTGAATGTTAACTAATTTAATATGGAATAAGTTAACAAAATGAATTATAAGATGAAATTAACATAATAAGTTGAATGAAATTGATTGTGAGAAAAGAAAATTTTATTAATATGAATTTGAGTTATAAAATAAAATTTACTTAAGTAAAAATTATTAATATGAACTTGAATGAATGAAATGAATTAATTAAGTGAATTAGTGGATTAATATAAACTAAAGTTATGAAGTAATAATAAACATGAGTTGCATTTTATAAAATGTCTATATTAAACTTAAATGGTTATGAAGTGGCTTATAAATGATATTAGTATTAAATAGAATATACTAAATGGTAATAAATAAAATTTTGTGGTTCTCCTTTACAAGTTGGAGACCTCTCTCCATTGAACGATGCCATCCATAACGCAGAAATAGTTGATATACCCTCTAATGGTTCAGCATTTACGTGGAACAATAAAAGTCATTCTGGACAAAGAACACTCACAAAAATTGATCATGGCTTCATCAATCACAAGGTTCTTACCCTATGGCCAGCAATTCAAACAAACATACCTACGCCTCTCCTACCGACCACTGCCATTTAATCCTATCCTTCGGAGAAGCAGCTACTAATAAACATGTCAATTTTAAATTTTTTGATAACTGCATACATAACCACATTTTCATGCAGGTTGTCTCTAATGCTTGGAACATGCACACATATGGTATTCCTATGCTGAAGCTGCAAAGAAGGCTAAAAACACTAAAAATGCCCTGAAGATTTGGTCAAAAAGGATATAGGGTGATGGTAAGAAATTATCTATAGATATTCAGGCTAAGCTAAAGCAGGTCCAAGTCCAGATAATAAATTCTACAACTGACTACTAACAATACCTCCTTGAAAAAGAGTTGATAAACCAACTTGAAGCTGCATATTTAACTGAAGCTGGAATGGCAAGACAGAAGTACAGAGAGAATTGGGCTTAGAACGGTGACAGAAACACTAAATTTTACCATGCTTCTTTGAAAATTAAGTATTCAAAAGCATATTCATCAAATAGATGACTCTCATGGAATTTCTCACACTACTGCAATTGATGTTGACTCTGCATTTTTGAACTACTTCACTTCACTGCTTGGCTCAAACAATCCCCTCCACCCGATATCTCCTTCTTGATGGTCTTACCCTTCCAACCCTATGTTCTGAAATGTAAGACTGACTCACTTCTCCAATAACTGATGAAGAAATAAAGAATTCCATTTTCACTATGAGAAAAACAGCAGCAGGTTGGTCCTGATGGCTTCAAATGCAATATTTTTTTATCACCTGCTGGCCTATTATCTCCTATGATGTGATAAAAGCAATCCATAATTTCTTTGACAAGACCAAAATGCTTTACTCCATCAATTCAACTAATATAGCATTTATTCCAAAGGTTGATTCTCCTTCTTGTGTAACTTAGTTTAGGCTCATAGCGTACTGTAATATTATCTATAAAAGTATATCGAGAATCATGGCTTCAAGACTTAAGGAAATTCTTCCTTCAACCATATCAACTAACCAAGCTGCCTTTCTTCCAAACAGAAGCATACTTGACAATGTCTTTCTCACACATGACCTCTTCAATGGTTACTCTTCATCTAACATCTCATTAAGATCTGTGCTCAAAATTGATATTAAAAAAGCCTTTGACTCTATTCATTGGTCTGCCCTGATGCAATCATGTCTAGAATGAATTTTCGTCATCTGTTCTTTGCTTTGATATTCCAGTGCATATCCACTGTTAGATACACTCTTGTTTTCAATGCAAAAACTGTTGGTTACTTTAAATGAAGGAATGGTCTTAGTCAGGGAGATCCAATTTCTGCTTATCTCTTCATAATTATTATGGGAACCCTTACTCTTGCACTCCAAAAACAAGTTGCTAATAGAAAATTTGAATTGCACCCCAAATGCAAGTCTCCAATGATCACCAGCCAAGCTTTTGTTGATGACCTCATCATCTTCACAAAACCATCTCCTTAATCCCTGAACGCCATTATGTCCATACTTGAATCCTTCTATTCCTTTTCAGGTTTGAAAATTAATAATGAAAAATCTCATATTCTATTGGCTGGCATGAATCCTTCTGAGACCGCCCTCTACCGCAACATAACTAAAATGATCCCTCTTGAGTCTGACATGTCTTATCTAGGCTTACCTCTTGCTTGTAAAAGAATTACCAACACGCAATATATCCCTCTGCATGAGAAAATAACTTGTGTATTTGGGAAATGGCACAGTAGATTTCTAACACAAGCAGGTAGACTGGTTCTAATCAACTCTATGATCCTCTTCATCATAGTCTACTGGTGTAGAACTTTTCTTCTTCTAACAAAGCTTCTTACAATGATAAGGTCTGCCATGATAAGATTCCAATGGACAGGTACAACAGAAAACTGACTCCAATTTCCTATAGCAAACTGGAATTGCCAAAATATATTGATGGTCTAGGAATAAAAAATTTAAAAAGATGGAACATTGCGGCATAGTCAACGCATTTTGATAACCTGATAAATAGAAGAGATTCCATATGGGTAGCTTGGTGTCTAAATTATAACCTTCAAGGGAAGGATATTTGGATTCTACAGCCTAAATAAGCTAGTAGTTGGGTATGGAAATTAATGCTGAAAATTAGAGATACCCTATTACCACACACAGTGCTTCACCTATCCATTTCAAGCCATGCGAGATTTTGGTCAATACCATGGATAGCCAAAGGTTTAATTCTATGCAAATATATGCTTATGAGGAGGCTTAGTTAACTGGTATACCTCAGAATGCTTTGGCTATCAACTATATTCTAAATGGTATGATTGACTTGCCTCCTTCAAGCAGACAAGTCATGAATAGGAAGTTGGAAGCATATAATCACTTACTATAAGAATTTTCCTCTGAAGATGAATATACTTGGACTTATGAAAGCATGGCACACTCTACTGCTTCTATATACGCTACATTGTCTGACCATAATTCCTACCCATGTTTTCCATGGTATAAAAGAATATAGAATCAATACACAAGTGAAAAACTTAATTTCATCCTTTGGAAAATCTTCAAGTATGCTCTGCGTACAAAGTCCAACTTGAGAAGAAAAGGCCTAGTTATGAATACTGAGTGTACTTTCTGTGAAAACAATGAGGAGAATGTTCACCACGTATTTTTCTCTTGCCATTTCACCTATTTTATATGGTCGAAAATAAAAATAAAAGAAGGCTTTGAGCAGCCAGTTTGGGATAGAAAGATTGAATGGTATAACATATACAATGCGATGAAATGGAAGAACTCAAACACTTATGCATTACTACTATATGATAAAGTTGTGGCAATGCAATTGTGGAAGGAGAGAAATGAAAGAGTTTTCACCAACTGTAAATGGAAAAGAATTGAGGTATTTAACTGCATATGCCATGAAATACACAATGCAATGAAGTGCTCACCTCACTACTTTGATCCTGCCGTGGATCAGATCTAGGCATAATCACTTATGCATCTCTTTTCTTTTTTCTCTGTTTTTTATTAATTTTTTCATCCTCTAGTTTCCCTCGGTATTTCCTATTTATGATTGTATGAACTTTTCTTATTGTTATAAATAAATGGTAGGGGCCATTCAACCCAGCTGGCTTTGTCAATTTTTTGATTAAACAAGGTTAAATGGCATAATTTTATAAAATGGTTCATAAATAAATTTATATGAAATATGTTAAAAAAGGTGAAACAAATGGAATTTTACAAACTGAATTGAACAAATTGAATGTAAATGAATTAAACGTGAATAAATTTGAAGCATAGCGATTAAATGTTAATAAAAATTGAATGTTAATAAGAAATGAAGTGTATAAATTAAATATTGATATTGAAAATGTAAAATGTTATAGTTTGGTAATAATTGTTAAATGGTTTTTTTGGTTGTACATCATCGTTATTTTTGCATTGGCCGCATATGATTGTTATGTTGTGAATTGGCGCTAATGCTTATGATTTGGATTCAAATTTCATGTTATATGGTCTATCAAACTCATATATGTTTTCCATATCTTTATAAATAGCTAATATTCTAATTTGGGTTGAGATAGGTACATACGAAGATCGTTTGGACGTATATGCGGATTATATTTGCTTTTGCTTGCTTAATACGAGTGAACTCACTTGTATTAATAATAAAGTACATATCTCGAATTGAATACTGTGCTTTTATATATTTTTCCCTACGGGATGCCTCATCATTGAGATGAGATGTATATTTGATATATATTGGGTTATATATTGTATTGCAAAAATTTGCCGATCGAGCCGTGTAAAGAAGGTGCTGTCGGAATTTTCCATAAATCCGGGTATTAGAAAAATTTTAAGGTTTTAAAATTTTATAACTCATTTTATAAAATAAGTTGTAATTTCCGTAAGCCGATCGGAGCGGCGTGGTAAAAGCGTGGTAAAGGTTACCTAATAAGATTTTAAATGTTTATATGTAATGATTCCAAAATTATCGTTCTTTTGAAAAGAAATTCGATTAAATTGATCTTGGTTTAAGTTGAGAATTTAAAATTTAATTTAAAATTAATGCTGCGTACGATTGATTGAATGAATAAAATATGAATCAAAAATATAAAACAGAAATTTTATGCAAACTTGAAATTCAACGCAGAAATCTGCCGTTAATAAAACAGTGGAAATTTATGGTTTTTGAAATTTAAATATTTTACATGAAAATATTTCAGAAAATTTTATAATAAAAATGTCTATGTTCGTTCCATCGAATTCCAATTTCGCAAGCTCAGTTTAAATCGATTTATGCGATCGATTTACGGTAGCGACAACCAATATGGATAATTGCTAGTAAAATTGAATTGATAGTTAAATTGAATTAGAAATTTTATGCAACTGAATTGACAGTTAAATTGAATTAGAAATAACTACGAGTAAAATCCCCAATTATCGATAATTGGTTGATTGATGTGATTATTGACTGTTTGGATGATGGATTGAGATGGATGCTATTGATTGATACTTTGGATAATTGGGATGTTTATTTATATTTAATATATCCTATTATCATTCTGTATATGATTTACATTATATAAAGTTGTAATTGAATTATTTCGAACAAATTAAGAAATATGTTGAAATGATATATACCTATGAAATTTGTTTTGGATTGAAATGATATATATCCATCCCTAAATTAAATTGGAATAACGTATTCACTTGGTCATAGCATAGAAAATTGTACACGGCACGGGAATTGTTAAAATAAACGATTTTGAAATATTTTGATTTGAAATTATTTAAAATGATTTGATTTAAGAAATAAAATTCGAATTTATGAAAATCGAATTATTTCAAATCTGAGATCGAAATATTGAAATTTGAATTTGATAATAGAAATTGTTTTAAATAATTAAAGTTGAGATTTTGAAGTTATAATCGAAATATGATCTGAATTTCAAAAATTGATTTGTTCTTAAAAGATTGGACCTTTATTCGAACTTTGAATATTGCTAAGTAAAATTAATATAAATGATATTTCAAAATTTAGCTTCGAATTGAATCATTTAAGTGATTTGAAGCGATATTTTTGGAAATCGAACTCGGAATTGAGAAATGGTTTAAATTTGAGAATTGAGTTGAAATTAATTTGGAATTGGAATTGAAATTCATTTGGAAATGGAATTGAAATTAATTTAGGATCGAAGTAAAATTTGACTTCTAATTGGAATTGAATCGATTAAAGCGAAATGGAAATTGGGAAAAACAATTAATCGGGAAATTTGGAGTTGAATCGGTTTGACTTTAAAACTATTTTCAAATGAATTATTTTAGTATAAATGGTTTAAAATTTATATTCATTAAATATTAAAATTATTTTGATTTTCCAAACTATTTTACTAACCATTTTTAATACTCAAACTGTTTTCTATTAAACTATTTAACTATTTTAAAACTATTTAAACTATTTTTAAAAATTCAAACTGGTCAAAATAGTGCAATTTTATATTTAAATCTTTGATTTAAATACGAATTGGGTTAAAGTGAAGTTATAACCAAAATTGTAATTCAAATCAAATTTTGAAATGAAACCGATATATCAAACTGAATTGATATTTTAAAGCAAAATATGATAGTGAAGCGAATATGATGATTTCGAAATGGATTTGATTTTTGAAGCGAATATGATGTTTCGAAATGGAATTGATTTTTGAAGCGAATATGATATTTTGATATCGAGTACAAATTATTTTCAAAATGTAAAAGAACCAACCGGTGTGTAAAATGACATTAGGTTGTTAAAGAGACGCGGGCTTTTTATTGGCATACTCTTTGTCGATACTGAAACCACTTCGACAACCGTGTACGCGGTGGATGATATCAAGAATGTAATGGTTGAAATGGTAACGTTTACCGAAATGAAGTAAGAGAACGATGATGGATAGCCTTGAAAAGTTGCGTCATAATTAAAATGACTAAAACAGAAGCCTATGTCTGGCCATTGAGGTTAGCTACCTCTAGCGACGTTGATCCCTCATATTTACTATTGTGATTTCGTATTCGATGGGTGCACCTTTTTCGTTTAGATTGATTGTCGTGGTCGGCCTTGGATGGGTTACGACCAGCCAAAAAGTGTAAACTGGTAGAATCCTACTTTGGGCATTGCCTCACATACATTGTCATATTTATCCTTATACGAGCCCATTACGACTTTGGTTTAGTATTGTACCTATATGGGACTCACTGGCTACCGACGTTATTGGTTGTGTAACATGACCTGCATAGACTACACGCTATAGAAATGTGTTAAGGGGATAAATTTAAAGCCTTAATGCTATTTTGATATTTATTTTACTGATAGATATTATCTATTACAGCGTACACTATTACATATAGATAGTTTAACAGATCCTTAGGAGATGGAAAATCTCGTAACATCTCTTAAGTTATTGCTCTCATATTTCATGATATTTATATGACTTACATAAGAGTACTTTAGTCCCGACTCGAGTGTTTTGTCTTTTTATTACGTTCGGGTAAGCCTTGAGTTTTTCAGTGTATTGAAGATCATTTTCTGGAGGATAAAAACGAAGATTTGGTATATTATTGCTATTATTATTCTCTGCATCACGTTGTCTGCTGTATTATTTTTAATCCCTGATGTATATATAACTCTGATAAAATGTGTGTATATTGTAGGATCTAGATTAACCCTAGAGGGGGGTGAATAGGGTTATAGCAAATTTTCTCGATTTAAACACAGAAATAAACTGCAGAAATAAATATGCTGAAAAATAAATCACACACAAAATTTACCCAGCTTCGGCAACCCCTGCTTACTGCTGCATTCCCAGATTTCTGTTAGAATTAAACAGTATCCCGCTTACAAACACTCTAACAGACTCGCAAACCCTGCTCCCGCTTACAAACACTCTAATAGACTCGCACCCCCTGCTCCCCCCTATAGAGTTTTGAAAACTCGCAAACCCTTGCTCCCGCCTATAGAGTTTTGCAAACTCGCACACCCTGCTCACTGAACTAATTCTAACTAGACAATCTGACACTACCTACAACCTAGGTGGTGACTTACCAATACTTTGATTCGAAAAGTAAAAACAACAAATAAAAAAACAATTTAAAACTTAAAACCCTATTTGACTATAAATAAACCCAAAAACAAACTAAGTCCCTTTATAATAAAACAAGCCGGCCCAATTCAATTGCCCGTTCCTTTTTCTTTTGCTTGTGAAAAAATGGCGGCCTTGCTCTGAAATTAGGGCTTGATTCTTTGATCAAATTAGGGCTTTTGATGCACGCCTATACTGATCAATTCTCTGGTTTGAGTGTATGCTTGCTCGCTACTTCTCAGATGATTCGCGACTTGCTTTACTTGAGATTGTTCGCAGCTGCTCCTCTGATCGAGTTCAATAGATTGGTATGTATTCTCTTTCGTTGCTGGTTTAATTGCTTGCTTGAACTCGATGCCAATGATGAATTTTGGGTGTGGTATTTATATGAATTACGAGACCTTATAATTCGTTCGTATTCGTTTACGCGACTTCATTACTTTCCTAATTTGTGCTTTCCTGATATTGTTTCGACTTGTTACTCACGGCCTTGATTTTTAAACGTTCGATTTTTACTTGATTGATACGGCAAAAACTTTCCTCTTTTACTTTGTGACTTTTTCAAAGATACATTTGCATTGAATTCTGACTTCGGCTTGATGCAGTAACTTGGTCAATTTTGACTTTGGCTTGAGATCATTGATCTGCATTTCTTTATTTTTATGAAGCTCTGCTGGCTTTGCATTGCTGTGCATACTTATATTCAAGTGCCACTATTTGTTCACCTTGATTCTGCATCACTTGTAGCTTGCTGTACATATGAACTTGCATTGCTTCGAGTTGTATTTATAGCACTTTCTGTTGCTTTCATGTACACTGCATAGTGTTTGAGACTTGTTTCTTTGATGTTGTCTTATGTCTGCATTGGCTTGTTAGTTTTCATGAGTGATCTTGTTGCACTTTGGTCTGCTGTCATGTTTGTTGTGATGTCATTTATGCATTGATACTATTCTCTGTTACAAGTGTTCCATTTTCATTGACTTTCTGTTGCAAGTGCATGTTTCTATTCACTGTTGCACTTGCTCATTTGCACTGCTTCACCATGTCACTTGATCTGTTGCACTGTTTCTGGCCATTCTTGTTGCCTCTTGCAATATTAGTTTAGATGTGCACTTGCTTGAGTTTCACTGGTACATGTACATTGCTGCTATTATCTTGTACTTGCTTATTTTAGTTTGCATTGTTCATCTTGACTTGTTCTTGTACCCACTGTCCTCACATGTACATGCTTCATGTCATACTTCCATACTTTGGTATTGTTCCATGATGTACTTGATAAATGCACTTCCCCATGTGTTCATGTTGCTGGACTTGTTGTTGACATGTGCATTTGGTCTGCACTTGTGTATATTCTCGAGTTGCACACTTTGATTTACTTCATATTGCCGCTGTCTTTGTGTTCTGGTCATTGCTTGTGATATCCATGTTACAACTGGTTTGGACTTTGAATGTGGTCTAGAGCTCGAGTTCCATTCATTAGTAGCTTGGTTGACTTTTGCATTTCTCTGGTCATGTTCATTGTGTTGGTTGCTGATACATACATGAACTGTGTACATTTGCCTGAGTTTGTTTACTTGATGGCATTTCTTTGTGGTCTGCTTGCTTGTTGTAGCTGCTATATAGTTGCTATGCCTTGTAGTTGTGTATTTGAGTCAGTGCTTCACCATACTTGTTGTTGCCAGTTTGCCTTGTATCATTTCCACTGGTTGATCTGGTCATTGCTTACATCACTGGTCTTTGCATCCATTCATGTTCATTTTTGATATTTCACTTGAGTTGAATCCAGTTTCAAAAACTCGGGTTTGACCTTGTGCTCGTGTCGTGATTTTGAGTATATTGCACGTGAGTTGAACCCGGCTTTTCATTTGGGTTTGACCTGTGCTCACCTGTCCCTGTAGCATTATCAAGTGTATATCGATGTGCACGGCCTTGTGGCATGTACAGTGATACACTGTGCATGTCACACTGTTCGTGTGTGATGAATTCAAATGTGAATGATGACGAACAACTCAAATAACTGAGGCAAGTATTATTTTTGAAATTCACATTTTATTTTATATTGCAAAAATATTTCTTTTTCAATTTTACTGCGTTAGTGAATATTTTTGCAGATTGCTCAGATGCTGGATTCAAACTGGAATGCAGTTGATATATAGTGAGGTTATTAATGTAAATTGAATTGTGATGTATTCAAAACTGTATATGTATAGTGAGAGCTTGAAATTGTACTATTCAAAATTGTAATAAATATTTGTTTGAATAAAATTTCTGTTTGAATTCAAATTCCATGCAAATTCTGTGTAATTTATTTTATTCAACAAATATTTATTTAATCTATGAAAATAAAATAGTACATTAACAAATACATTTAAATGAATATATATATATATATGTTTATTATCATCAAACAAAAACATATAAGCGCATATTCATACATATATTATAACCAGCATAATATAAACAACTTCATAAATTATTTATTTGATTATTATATTTTGTCGTTCCGCTATGAGATTCTGTATTTGTTTTTTTTCTTTTTCTTAGTTTATCTCCATTGACTATCTACATTCCAGATTGTTTAAGTAGGATATGTGTGGTTTATTGTCGATTTATACTTAGGTCGTTACAGTTGGTATCAGAGCTTTGGTTTAGCGATAACCTTGGCTTTGTGGGGTTTGACTTATTAGAGATAATGTAGTAATACTTTAGAATGAGTCTGTTTAAGTGTATATATACAAGAGGACGTATTTATTAGTGTTATAATATGTTTTATCACGTGTTTACTTATCTGTTGCATTGTTTATGAATTCTAGTCAATGCGCGGGACGCCGTGTTATCGATAGGGGTTTCTAAAAACTTAAACGAGGCAAGTCGACATAATATTGTTTAAAATCGGGTAAATGAAATAATTTTACCTAAATTATATTATATATATATACTGTTAATTATATATGAATGATAGTTGTTAGGAGATGATAATATTTAATTATCATCGATTATTGGTCGAATTAAAAATAATACGAATGCTTACTGAATTTTATTTTAAGAAGCATTTGATAATTAAGTTGAACTGAAATATAACTATAATAAGTTTTGTTTATAATGTTAAAGATGTAAATTAATGAAATATTTCATAATAAAGAAATGAAATTGTATCAGCTATATTATAAATAGAAGATTTAAAAATTAAGAATTTTAGAATTTAAAACCCTTTATTTTTCAAAAATTGTTTTCAAAGCCCTAAAAATTAATAATAGTATTATTTGAAAGAGTTTTGAATAGAAGAATATTTTGAAAAGATTTTTGATCAAATAAAGCTTTGAACTCACCTTAGTCACTAGGAAATAATTCTAGGGTTGACTGCAGCATTGCTAGTATTCATTTTCGAGTTTCTAAGGAAGAAGTGCTACCAAAAGAAATTTATTTTCGATTAAAACAAGTTTGATTGTGAAAGAAAAAATATATTCTACGTATGATGTGGTAAATATATGAAAATGGTTTTGAACTTATAATTGAAATGGTATAGATAAAAATAAGTTGTAATTTATAAAATTCGAACAGGACAGTAAAAAATTAAAATTTAAAACTGTCTAATATTTTTGGTTAAGCAAACAAAAGAAGATTCGAATTTAAGATATGAAGAAAAAAAATCAACCTAAGAAATGTTGAATAAATGGAGTTAGTGAAATTAAGTAAAAAAATTGAAATTAAACTCAAGAAAGCTTAAATGAAAGGGAATTGTATTTGAAATGAATTAGATAAATAATAAAATGAAATGTAATTTAAGTGTGAAAGAAATTAAATAAAATAAATGCGAGTAAGTAAGATTAATATGAACAATTGAATTTAATTTAAATTGGATGTAAATAAATTAAATGCAAATAGAATGAGTTTAAATAAAATTGAATGGTAACTAATTGAATATGAAATAAGTTAAGAAATAAAATATAAATTGAAGTTTAACTTAGGAGGAATTGAATAAAATCGATAGTGAATTTTTTTATTAATATGAATTGGAGTTATAAAATAAAATTTTACTTAAGTAAATTTATTATATGAGTTTGAATCAATGAATAAACTAATAAAGTGAATCAATTTATGGTAAAAAATTTTATTGAAATAAAATTATTAGAATGAATTTAAATTTGTGAAATAAACTAATTAAGTGAATCAATGGATTAATACGAACTTAAGTTATGGAATAATAATAAAATGAGTTGCAATTTTGTAAAATGTTTATGATAAACTTAAATGGTTTATAAATAATATTAGTATTAAAATACTAAGTGATAATGAAATAAATTTAATTAACAAGGTTAAATGGAATGAAAATTCATTGGATGATAAATAAAATGAATATCATTAAAATAAATATTAATCAATTGAAAGTAAATCGATTGAATGTAAATACATTAAATTGTAATCAATCAAATATGAATGCAATGAATATTGGTTGAGTGAATAAAAATGGATTGAAAACAATTTGTTGAATATAAAATTAAAAGCGAATGAATTGAATATAAATCCATTGAATAATTAAAGAAATGAATGATAATCAATTGGACGTGAATAAATTTAAGGTGAACCAAATAAATTTTGAAAGAAATCCATATGAATAAATTGAAAGCAAACAAATTGTTTATAGATGAAAAAAATATCAATGAATTAAAAGTAAATCAATTTAATATTGATAGGTAATGAAAGTATAATAAAACTGAATATTGACATTAGGAAGTGTGAATTGATATTGATGTGAATAAGATTGGATGGATATTGTTTATTGGATGTTTGTTTTGTTGATTTGCTATATTCATTTATGGTTATTGCATAATTCATGATATATATCGATTTTACTCTTTATATGTATATATGTTCTCATTTGGTTATTGAGTGTTTAGTAGGTATGGATGGCGTATGCTCGCTTTTGGAGCTCGATTGCGCATTATTTTGCTTTTGCTTGCTTAATATGAGTGAACTCGATCGTATCACTAATAATAAGGTACATATCTCAGATTACATACCGCGATTTTATATTTTTCCCCTTCGAGATGCCTCATCATTGAGATGAGATGTATATTTGATAGACATATATATATGGTATATTTGTGTTCTATATTTCTATTGTAAAAAATTTCCGATCAAGGCGTGCAAAGGAGACTCTGCCATAATTTTCTGTAAATCCAGGAGTTGGAAATTTTTTGATGTTTTGAAAATTTTTATAGCTTGTTTTTATATATAAGTTATATTTTCCGTAAAACTGATATCGGAGTGGCGTAGTAGAAACATAGTAATAGTTTTGCAAATAAGATGTTTATATTTTCTAAGTGATTATTTTAAATAAAAAATATTGTATGTTAAATTCTGTACTTTGTCCCTTTTCAAGGACGAAAAGTTTTGAGTGGGGACGAATGTAATGATCTTGAAATTTACCATTCTTTTAAAAAAAATTGATTAAATTAATCTTGGTTTAAGTTGAGAATTTAAAATTTAATTTAAAATTAATGTTGCATACAATTGATCGAATGAATGAAATTTGAATTAAAAATATAAAACGGAAATTTTGTGCAAACTTGAAATTTAACATAGAAATCAGCCGCCAATAAAAAAGTGGAAATTTTGGGTTTTTGAAATTTAAATATTTTGAATGAAAATATTTTAAAAAAATTTATAATAAAAACATCGATGTTCTTTTCGTCGAATTCCAATTATTTATTTCATACACACACACACACACACAAAACCTGCATCACCATGTAAATTAATTGACAATATATAAAACTGTTAATTGAATTATTTCGAATAAATTAAGAAATAGGTTGAAATGATATAAACCTATGACATTTATATTGAATTGAAATGATATATATCCATTCGTGAATTAAATTGAAATAACTGATCACTTGGCCATAGGATAGAAAATTTTATACAAATATGGGATTGGTTAAATTAAATGATTTTAATATTTTGATTTGAAAGTATTCAAATTGATTTTGAATTTTAAGAAATAAATTTGAACTTATGGAAAAGGAATCATTTTTGAATTGAGCTCGAAATGTTAAAAATGAACTTGTCAACAGGAATTGTTTAAAGAATCGAGTTTGAAATTTGAAGTTATAATTGAGAAACCATTCGAATGATGAAAATTGATTTGTTAAGTGATTCGAACTTTTACTTGACTTTGAGAAAAGAAAATCTAGGTTGAAGTAATTTAAATGGACATTTCGAAATTTGAGCTCCGAATTGACTTATTTTAAAGATTTGAATTTTAAATTAAATATTGAAGTTATATTTAATTTAGATGATTTAAATCGATATTTTGAAAATCGAGCTTAAAATTGATATAAATTAAAATGGTTTAAAATTGAGAATTGAGTTGAAACTTAACTATTGAATAAAATAGTTGAAGTTGAAATCGATTTAGAATTAAAATTGAAATTAATTGGAATTTGAATTGGAACTGAAATTTATTTGGAATTGAAATTGATTTGAATGGAAATTGGGATCAAAGTTAATTCGAATTGAAATCGGAATGGAATCGAATAAATCGAAATGGAAATTGATTTGAATTTGAAAAAAATGGAATTGAATCAATTTGACTTTGAAACTATTTTCAAATTAATTATTTTCATATAAACTATTTAAAATTTATTTCCTTAAGTATTTAAATTATTTTTATTTTCCAAACTAGTTTACTTTATAAAATATTTTAAATACTTAAATCATTTTATATCAAACTATTTTAACTATTTAAACTATTTTGAAACAACTTGATGCGGCGCAAACTACAAAATCACAAGACTTAGGTCGCTCACGACCTAAGGAAGAAGTTTTAGGTCGCTCACGACCAAATAAAGAAGCTTTAGGTTGTTCATGACCTAACGGAGTGAAGGGTAACGAGCTAGGGAACGTAGATGGCACAGTGGAAGCCAATGAAGGTCGCTCGCGACCTAACCGGGAACCAGAGGGGGAAGTTGTACTGAGTTTACGACCTAACGAGCTTGCGAGTCACGACCTAAAAGAGCCACGACCTAGCGACTTACAAGTTAACAAGCAAACTAAGCAAGCCAAACTATTATTGTCATTGCCAGCGACCTACGACCTAGTTAGGTCGCATAAAATGTCCTGTTGTTAAGACAAGATAGGTCGTCCACGACCTTATCAAGCTACGACCTATGTTAGGTCGCTCAATGTTATGCCGCATCCCATCTCCTTATGTCGTTCAGAGCTTCAGTCGCTCATGCCGTGTGTCGCTGAAGCCTTTCTGGAGCCGAGCTACTTTAAGTCGTAGGTCGTGTAATTTTGTTTGTACTGTGTTGTACTTAGGTTGTGTTAAGTCGTGTCATTTTTAAGTCGTTAAGTCGTGTTATTTTTAAGTCGTGTATCGTTTGTGTGTTGTAACTGTTAAGTCGTGGGGTTGTATAGGTCGTAACCCGTGTGTTTTAGGTCGTTTGGGTCTGCTAAGTCGCCTGTCTCTGATGTTGAGTCGTTCGTTGATAGGTCATGGCCGACCTATGCTAAGTCGCGCAGATGAGTCGTGTACATATTGTAAGCCTATAAATAGGCATGGACGGGTCAGTTGTAAGGTTGGTTATTTTTGAATAAAATTCTTTTTTGTTAGCTTTGTGCTTTCATTAAATCGGTAGTTGAGTGTAATCTCCTATCTCCACCTACGGTATTCGAGTGCGCTCGAATCAACATTCGTTGAAGCCAATTCGTGGAATCAAGTGCGCTTGATCAACGCTCGAAGAATTGTAGATATCTCTTCACGGTATCGTGCGCGATCAACATGTCAGAGATAACTAGAATTCGATATCTTCGGATCAACGAATTTGGGCCTTTCGGTATATTTCAATCCATCGGTCGCCACTTTCACAGTTACATCTGTTTTTCCATATTACCGTTGCGTCAGTTTGGTATCAGAGCTAGACTTAGCCAATCATAGCTAAGCCGAGTCTTGGAGCCGAGTTTGAAGTTGGTGTTCATCGTGTTCATCGTGAAGTTGCAACAAGTTGGGAGTTTTCAATCCATAACATTTTGGATCAAAGTTCGGAAAGTGTTTAATTTTTTTAAGAAGATTTGGAAGTGTTGAGGCCGAGAGATTGAAGTTCATTTTGAAGTTTTGAAGTTGTGTTTGATCATTTGATTCAATCATGCCGCCGAGAAGAGCTAACCGCCATCAAAATGTTGAAGCGTTGTGTAGAAGGGAAGAAGCCGAGCAGATGGAACAACGCATTAATGAGAAATTTGATGAAGGTATTAGGAAGTTAGAGAAATTGATGAATGATTTGAATCAAAGTCAAAGGAGAAGGTCGCCAGTCTCGAACCATGGAGGAAACAGAGTTTCGCCATCGGTTACGGAAGCGAGAAGGGTGTCGCCACAATCTTTTAGAGAAAGAAGAGAAACATCAATTTCATCAACGAGAGATCACCATGACTATGGACATGAAGAGAGAAGAACTCCACGTGAGTTTGAGGATGAACCATATAGAGATGAAGAGAGACATAGTAGAAGAGACATGTGTGATCGAAGGGGTGTTGATAGTCGAGATCGATATAGACATACATTTGATTTTGATAAAGATGGTGATAGAGCTAGCATTCATTATCGAGATCGAGACCAAGTTCGAAATTCATATTGGGATGTAGATGATGATCGTCGATGGGAGTCGGGTATGAGGATGGAAATTCTAGAATTCAAGGGTGGAATGGTTGCGGAAGAGTTCTTAGACTGGTTGTCAAATGTTGAAGAGATCTTTGATTTCAAGGAGGTTCCGGAGAATCGTCGAGTGAAGTTGGTTGCTACTAGGTTGAGGGGGAGAACTTTGGCTTGGTGGCAGCAAACTAAACTTAGGAGAGAGAGAATGGGGAAGTCAAAGATTGAATCATGGGAGAAGATGAAGAAGATGATGAAAGCTACATTCTTGCCTTACAATTATCAGTCACTCATGTATCAAAGGTTGCAGAATCTGAGACAAGGGACGAAGACTGTTAATGATTATGCTGATGAATTTTATCAACTGATTTCTCGAAATGACATTATGGAGACAGAGGAACAATTGACTGCTAGGTTTGTTGGAGGGTTGAGAATGCAGATTCATGACATGGTTAATATGTATGATCCTAGATCTGTAGCTGAAGCACATCAGAAAGCATTGGCTTGGGAGAAGCAGGGAAGACGTGGAGGTGGTGTGTTTACAAGCTCCAATATTCAGAACAAATGAGCTAGTGGGAGTTCCAATGTTTCTAAAACTATCAGTAGACCAGTTGTGAATGAAGTTGCGAAGGCGAAGGTCAACAACAGTTTCAAATGTTATAATTGCCAAGAAGTGGATCACAAGAGTAATGAATGTCCGAAGCCGAAGAAACGAACTATGATTGCTGAAGTTGAAGGTGAGGATGTTGATGAAGGTTATTCTAGTCCAGTTGAGGAGGATGAACATGATATTGCGTCAGGAGATGAAGGATGTAATCTGATGATGAGGAGGACTTGTTTAACACCGAAACAGGAAGAAGAAGCGAGTTGGTTGAGGAGTAACATCTTTCAGTCGACATGCACTATTCTGGGGAAGGTGTGTAAATTTGTGATTCACACAGGAAGTTGTGACAATATTCTTTCTACTGAAGCTGGGAGAAAGTTGAAGCTGAAAACGGAGAAGCATCCAAATCCTTACAAGTTAGCGTGGTTGAGAAAAGGAGGAGAGGTGAAGGTGGACAGGCGAGTTCAAGTTCCATTTTCTATTGGGAAGAAGTATAAAGACGAGATCTGGTGTGATGTTGTGGAGATGGATGTTTGTCACTTACTTTTGGGAAGACCACGGCAGTATGATCGAGCAGTGCAACATGACGGTCGGACCAATAGCTACAGCTTTATGTTTGAAGGTGTTAAGATCATTTTGGTTCCAAAGAAGAGACAGCAGGGAGAAAGCAAATCAGAAGAGATTGAGGAGCTGAAGATTCTGTTGACTTTGAAAGAATTTGTCGAAGAAATAGAGGAGAGTCCAGAGGTATTTTTGTTGATTAGACGTGAAACGACTGAATCTGTTGAAATCCCAGAGGAAGTAAAGCCAGTATTGGAAGAATTCAGTGATGTGTTTCCTGAAGAGTTGCCAACGGAGTTGCCACCATTGAGGGATATTCAACATCAAATTGATATTGTGCCAGGGGCAGTATTACCACACAGACCACATTACAGGATGAGTCCTAAGGAGCATGAGGAACTGAGAAGGCAGGTGGAGGAGTTGTTAGAACATGGGCGTGTTCAGGAGAGCTTAAGTCCTTGTGCAGTGCCAGCTTTATTGGTGCCAAAGAAGGATGGTTCGTGGAGGATGTGTACGGACAGTCAGGCTCTAAACAAGATCACTGTGAGATACAGGTTTCCTATGCCGAGGTTCGATGATTTGATTGATCAGTTGAGTGGAGCTGTTGTGTTTTCGAAGATTGACTTGAAGAGTGGATACCATTAGATTCGTATTAGACCGGGTGATGAGTGGAAGACTGCTTTTAAAACGAGGGAAGGTTTGTACGAATGGCTGGTTATGCCGTTTGGCTTGTCAAATGCTCCAAGTACTTTTATAAGGGTGATGAACCAGATTTTCAGACCATCCATTGGGAAGTTTGTAATAGTTTACTTTAACGATATTTTGATCTATAGTGGGAGTATGGAAAAGTATGTCCAGCATTTGCGTGAAGTATTATTGATTCTACGACAGGAGAAATTTTATGCTGTAAAGAAAAAGTGTGTGTTCATGACGCACAGAGTTTTGTTTCTGGGATATATTCTGTCGAAGGAAGGCATTCAAGTGGATGAAAGTAAAGTATAAGCTGTCAGGAGTTGACCACAACCCAAGACAATTACTGAAGTGAGAAGTTTTCATGGATTGGTATCTTTTTATCGAAGATTCATTCCACATTTTAGCAGTGTAATGGCACCTGTAACCGATTGCATGAAAGGAAAGAAGTTTGTATGGTCAGAGGAAGCAGGGGTTGCTTTTGAGAAGATCAAGACACTATTGACGTCAGCGCCAATTCTAGTTTTGCCGGATTTTCAGTTGTTGTTTGAGTTACATACTGATGCCTCGAAGGTCGGGATTGGTGGAGTCTTGAGTCAGAAGGGAAAACCAGTTGCTTATTTCAGTGAGAAATTCTCGGGAGCCAAGTTGAGATATAGCACATATGATGTGGAGTTTTACGCGATTGTTCAAGCTGTGAAGCACTGGAGACATTATCTGTTCCAGAAAGAGTTTGTTCTTTATACGGATCATGAAGCTTTGAAGAATTTGCAAGGGCAGGACAAAATTTCAGCTAGGCACGCTTCATGGGTCGCGTATCTGCAACAGTTTACTTTTGTTGTGAAACACAAGTCAGGAGTAACGAATCGTGTAGCTGATGCTTTGAGCAGAAGGAATCATTTGTTGACAACGATGAAGGTTGAAGTGATAGGATTTGAACTATTGCCAGAATTGTTTGAAGAAGATCCTTACTTTGCGAAATTTGTTGAGAAAGTCAAGGATGGGAGTACTAATGAGTTTGTATTGATAGACAGATTCTTATTCAAGGGAAATCGATTATGTATACCGGATTGCAGCTTAAGAATGAAGATTATCAAAGAGTTACATGAAGAAGGCCATGTGGGTAGAGATCGTACGTTGCAGTTGATTTCTCAGTCTTACTTTTGGCCGTCAATGAGGAAAGAGGTTGAACGGTTTATGGAGAGATGTCATGTTTGTCAAGTTTCGAAAGGGACAGCTACAAATGACGGATTATATATGTCGTTACCTGTACCGACTAAACCTTGGGTTGAGGTGAACATGGACTTTGTTTTGGGTTTGCCTAGAACTCAAAGGGGTAACGATTCCATTTATGTGGTGGTTGACCGATTTTCGAAGATGGGACATTTTGTTGCTTGTAAGAAGACGGCGGATGCAGTTCATGTGGCACAGATGTTCTTCAAAGAGATCTATCGTCTACATGGTTTACCAGAATCTATAGTTTCAGACAGGGATACCAGATTTCTGAGTCATTTTTGGCTGAGTTTGTGGAAGATAGTCGGAAGGAAGCTGAAATTTAGTAGCGCTTATCATCCGCAAACAGATGGGCAGACGGAGGTTGTGAACAGATCGTTGGGAAATTTATTGCGATGTCTTGTGAAAGATAATCTGAAGAGCTGGGATGTGAAATTATGTCAAGCGGAGTTTGCTCATAATCATGCGATGAATCGTAGTACAGGTTTCAGTCCATTTCAGATTGTATATTCAAGCTTGCCGAAGGGACCGTTGGATTTGACAATAGTGCCACAACCGAAGGGGACAGTTAAACGAGCTGCTGATTTTGTGGATGGTTTGACAGAATGCCATAAAATCGTTCAGGAACGATTGGAAAAGTCGAATGAGAAGTATAAATGATCTACGGATTTGAAGCGACGAAGTGTTGAATTTAAGGAAGGAGATTTAGTATATGTTGTGCTAACGAAGGACCGTTTTCCGGTGGGAATATATAATAAACTTAAGGCTCGAAAGATTGGTCCTGTAAAGATTGTGAAACGAATCAATGAAAACGCGTATAAATTGGAGCTGCCGGAGGATGTGTATACTTCTGATGTTTTCAACGTCAAATACTTAATTCCGTGTCATGAAAGTGAACTTGTAGTTGAAGAAGATAGTGAAAATTCGAGGACGAATTTCTGTCAACCGGGGGAGGATGATGCAGCGCAAACTACAAAATCACAAGACTTAGGTCGCTCACGACCTAAGGAAGAAGTTTTAGGTCGCTCACGACCAAATAAAGAAGCTTTAGGTTGTTCACGACATAACGGAGTGAAGGGTAATGAGCTAGGGAACGTAGATGGCACAGTGGAAGCCAATGAAGGTCGCTCGTGACCTAACCGGGAACCAGAGGGGGAAGTTGTACTGAGTTCGCGACCTAACGAGCTTGCGAGTCATGGCCTAAAAGAGCCACGACCTAGTGACTTACAAGTTAACAAGCAAACTAAGCAAGCCAAACTATTATTGTCATTGCCAGTGACCTACGACCTAGTTAGGTCGCATAAAATGTCCTGTTGTTAAGACAAGATAAGTCGTCCATGACCTTATCAAGCTACGACCTATGTTAGGTCGCTCAATGTTATGCCGCATCCCATCTCCTTATGTCGTTCAGAGCTTCAGTCGCTCAGGCCGTGTGTCGCTGAAGCCTTTCTGGAGCCGAGCTACTTTGAGTCGTAGGTCGTGTAATTTTGTTTGTACTGTGTTGTACTTAGGTCGTGTTAAGTCGTGTCATTTTTAAGTCGTTAAGTCGTGTTATTTTTAAGTCGTGTATCGTTTGTGTGTTGTAACTATTAAGTCGCGGGGTTGTATAGGTCGTAACCTGTGTGTTTTTAGGTCGTTTGGGTCTGTTAAGTCGTCTGTCTCTAATGTTGAGTCGTTCGTTGATAGGTCATGACCGACCTATGCTAAGTCGCGTAGATGAGTCGTGTACATATTGTAAGCCTATAAATAGGCATGGACGGGTCAGTTGTAAGGTTGGTTATTTTTGAATAAAATTCTTGTTTGTTAGCTTTGTGCTTTCATTAAATCGGTAGTTGAGTGTAATCTTCTATCTCCACCTACGGTATTCGAGTGCGTTCGAATCAACGTTCGTTGAAGCCAATTCGCGGAATCAAGTGCGCTTGATCAACGCTCGAAGAATTGTAGATCTCTCTTCATGGTATCGTGCGCGATCAACGTGTCAGAGATAGCTAGAATTCGGTATTTTCGGATCAACGAATTTGGGACTTTCGGTATACTTCAATCCATCGATCGCCACTTTCACAGTTACATCTGTTTTTCCATATTACCGCTGCGTCACAACTTAAAATTTTCAAATTATTTTCTAAAATTCAAACTGGTCAAAGGCTGATTTAATCGTTGATTTAAATACGAACTGGGTTGAATAGACGTTATAACCCAAATGGAAATTCGAAATAATTTTGAATTAGAACCGAAATAGAGATATTAAGATGAAAATGATTTTGAAGTGAAATAGTATATTTTGAGTAAGTATAATGATTTTGAAATGAACTTGTTTTTGAAGCAAACACGATATTTTGATATCAAGTACAAATTGTTTTCGAAATATAAAAGTACCAACCGGTGTGTAAAACGACGTTTGGTTGTTAAAGAGACCAGAGCCTCTTATTGGCATCCTCTTTGTCAATATTGGAACCACTTTAATAACTGTGTACGTGGAGGAAACTCCAGAACGAAGTGATTGGATTTTGGCGTCGTTTGCTAGATTTGAAGAAAGAGAACGATGATGGATAGACCTCAACACTTGTGCCAATTTGAAATGACTAAAACAGGATGGCTTGACAGGGCTAAGCGGGCTTGCACCCCTAGCGTCTTCAATTTTCTTGGACTCGGTCCATATTATTCCTCTTGTTGTTGGTTTCAATTGGTGCACCTTGATATGGAATAACCTCCTATGGGATGTATGGACGCGGTGGACGGTCGTGGCTACGATGCATCACCATCTACCCTGTGACGCGAACTAGTAGTATCCTACCTTGGGCATTGCTTCATGTGTCTTGTCATACTTTTATCCCTATACGAGATCCCTAAGATTTTGGTTTAGTGTTGTCGTATCACCGCGCATCCCTATCCCGCGATGTGCTACTGAGGCGTTATATGCAAATTGTATGCCAATGCTTAAAAACGCATTAAGGGGGTTAATGTAAAGCCTTAAAGCTAAGAATTTTTTTTATTTTACTTATTAGACATCATATGTGCTAGCGTATTCTACTACATATAAATAATTTGACGATCCTTAAGAGATGAAAAATCTCGTAACATCTCTTGAGTTATTGCACGCGTGTTATACACTGGATAGAAGATATGAAATCCCATAAACATCTCAGATGCTATTACACTCATGTTATGTGATATCAATTTGACTCACATAAGGATATTTTAGTCCCGAGTCGAGCGTTTTGTCTTTTCATTACGCTCAGGTCAGTTCTGAGTTTTTCAACGCATTGAAGATTATATTTTGGAGGACGTAGACGAAGATTTGATATACTATTACTATTATTATTCCCGCATCATGTTGCCTGCTGCATTATTTTATTTATCCCTATTGTATATATAACTCTGATAAATGTTGTATAAATTATAATCAAATGTATAGTAAACAGCTTCATGAACTGTTTATTTGATTATTACATTTTATCGTTTCACTGCGAGATTTTGTGTTTCTTTTCTTCTTCTTTTCTTATTTTTCTTAATTAACCCCGTTGATTATCTATGTTCCGTATTGTTTAAGCTGGACATGTGTGGATTATTGTCGATTTAAACCCTCCGAAATGTGGGTCGTCACGGGTCCTTCCAAAAATCAACCCCGGCCTTGACCTCGATAACTTCCACTGGAAGAATCATAACTCCATCGATTTCTACTTAATCATAAAGATACATAGTTTTGTCCTTTCTATAAAGTTAATTTATTATATCTTATAAATCCTTTTATATATTTTTCATAAAGATAAATTCAATTATCCTTTTGCACTCATCTTAATAGAATATCTCATTCAAAACCACTACGTAACAATCACTAAATAATTACTTTAAAAAGATATGCTCAACCATCTTACGTAGTATAATAATAATTTATAGAAATTTTTATTTTTATTTTATATATTAACCTAAAGAGTAAATTTCGACAAAAAAATATTACTCTTGCTCATTAGCCATGAAACCATACCTCACATATATCATAGCATATCCAGAACTCATCATACAACAAAGAATGATAGCCAACTTTTTTCATTTATTCTATCCTTTGTAATGCTTATTCCAAGTGCGTGGTCGGGAAGATTAGGAGGACTGTATTCAGGTAAGTTAACTTTCAAAGGCTTATTGTGAAGTACACAAGCACAAAAATTTCATTTTAAGATCACGAAGCTGGTAAAATTGATCCATGGAAGTATAAAACTCACATCTCTCATTCCAACATGTCTACCACGAAAATCCTTAAATAACTCCTCTAAATCTTGAGTTGCAGAACCCTACCATGTCATCGATCGAGGAATTCTCTCTTGAAACTAATCATTTAATCCTCTGATGTTCCTCTCCATAAGTTGTTGACAAAGAGAATCATGGGCTTTTGAAATTATAGAGGAATGTGATATTATTTGACAATAATGAAATTCAAAAATCAAAATTCAAATTTTAACTGGCGTCCTTAGAACTAGCATAATAGGTAAAGCAAACCCATGATAAATAGGAATGATGTAAACTAGTCTGATTTCATAAACCAGAATTGGGTGTTCTGAATTCGAATGAAACAATGTGCTCGGCACACATAAACAAACATGCGATATACGTGAACAAATCAACAAATAAGTGCTGATATACCAAAATAAAACCGACCGGATTTACAAGAGAGAGAAAATAGGAGAGAATAGAAAATGAACATTGAATACCAGCTAAAAAAGAGTTAAAAATTAATAATTAGCTCTAAAAGAAGAAAAATAGTTTCGTTTTTATTCATTCTTTGATTCCCTTTTGAGAAATACCTTTTCATATCAATTTCCATTTAATTTTTAACCCATTTTCGATTTCAAGATATCTTTTTTTTAACGATCGATTTGTCTTCTGTGCATTTTCAAATCCTATTAATTGCTTTTTCAATTTTCAATTTGGGCATTAGCCTGCATTTCTCAGAGCATTTCTTCGTACATAACCTGTGATTATCTTATTCTTATTCGTCAATTGGTTTATTTGATCCTACATCGTCATTACGTGTTCATGTGATTATCAAATTGTTTAATAATGCTGTCTTGTACGACACACGTTCTATTGTATAAAATGATAAACAAATCAAATTGATTCCCATTTTGGAAAAAAATAGAATTATTTTTTTACATTTAGACGAAGCATAAATAGAGGAATCGACATCAGAAACAGGAATACAAGGAATTGGGGGTGCGTAGCTGGTCTGGATTGCATTGTGGGAGTGATCAGGGCCCTGAAAATGGGGTCCTGCCTATCTGCTGACGCCAGAGGTGACGTCGGCTATGGCAGTTGCTCTGGGGCATCATCTCCATTGATGTCTCCATGTTCAGGAAAGTTGAGGAGAGGCGGAAGTGCAAGGAGGCAGACGTCCTTTGAGTCAGAGATACAGAAGATACC
Organism: Allium cepa; assembly: GCA_030765085.1. Taxonomy (NCBI): domain Eukaryota; kingdom Viridiplantae; phylum Streptophyta; class Magnoliopsida; order Asparagales; family Amaryllidaceae; genus Allium; species Allium cepa. The sequence goes on along the minus strand of CM060931.1, from coordinate 922,004,336 downwards.
TGGGAGAATGTATGGTAATGGTGCTAGCAGTATTGCTTCTATGTTTACAAAACAAGGCAAGAAGGGGACTAATCAAGATGCTATGATTGTTTGGGAGGTTCATGCTTTATTGCTTTTTACATTTTTGGTTTTTTTATTTTGCTATAGTTGATTATTGAAGATTTGGTTGTTCGTATTAAATACTTTAGCTAATTGTTATCAGGGAAAAACATCTTGGATAATGGGCGTTTTTCAAAGTGTTTAAGGAAGGGAAAAAAGAACACAAGGGAAAAGAACATGTCTTTTCCCTTGGTGAAAACAATCAAAATAACCTTTTTACCAAGTGTAATCGTAATTGATAATATTTTTTTAAAAAAAACATCATAATTTTGTAAGATGGAGTTTACTGAAATTAAAAAATTAAACAATAACTTTAGAATTTTGAAATTTGGAGTTTATTTATATATTTATTTAAAAATTGCTATTTTTTCCTTGAATTGTATAAAAAGGAACATTCAAGAGTATTTGATCACTAAATAATATTAAAATTGTATAACATCACTTACATTCCCGGATAACGCTGTTTCTATTTTTTAAATTATCATACTATTCACTTGTGCACACCTTAATAATCCTTATAAAAGTCTCTAGTTTTGGAGTCAATGTACCATGTATTCCATCTCCATGATGTTTCCACCTCCAATCCACTAACACCCTTTAGTCTTCAAAAAGTGAAAAGATTTATTTATTTCTTACAACTGTTTCAATATGCTAGGAGTTAATTATTTTCTAAGGAAGCTCTTTCATTGATTACAACTATTATTTAAAATATTTTAAAAATGAAATCCTCCAAATAGTCATTAGAACATTTTAAGCATTATACTCATAAAATGATTCCCCATAATATATCCTTAATGTTATAATTCTTGAAAAGATCAAAGTCATAAATAAAATTGACTAAATGAAGGGGTTTGAAGAATGGTTCATCAAGTGTAGAAAGTAGTGCTCAATCCCTAAACATGATCCATTGGGAAGAGTGATTTAGGGAAGGATAGGAGTATTGGTCCCCATTTTTTTCTTTTGCAGATTGATTGCACAGGGTTTATCATGTCAGATGGATAGGAGTGATTTAATTTTCATCTTCTCATCTGTATATTTATAATTACTTTTTATCTGAATCAATAGCTCTGCAAATAATTTTCCTGAGCTGTTCTTTTTCCATTCATTAATATTCAGATTCTCTAATTATTCTGCATACAGAATTTTGGTTCAAGAGCAGATACTGTCTTTTGTGGGGTGTTTGATGGCCATGGTCCAAATGGCCACTTGGTCGCAAGAAAAGTACGAGATAGTTTGCCTCAAAAGCTCAATTCTCAGTGGGAAGCAAACATGGGAATGAGCAATGAAAATGTAAGCGAACATTGTGCAACTACAGCAAGTCCAAATCTGGATGAAAATTTATCGATATGCTCAAACGATGATTCGGATGATGAGGGAAGCAGCCCGGCGATTTTTACTATTTTGAAAGAATCTTTTTTAAAAGCTTATAAAGTTATGGATAAAGAATTGAGGCTCCATCCAAATATTGATTGTTTCTGCAGCGGTACTACCTCAGTCACTTTGGTTAAGCAGGTAACTTATATGATTTGTATGAATATAATATCTCATTTACAATTTTGATTGGAGAAAAAGGAATAGGAGATACAACATGGTAACTTAGCTGCATTATAGGAAGGATTCTACAATCGTGCCCCTCTGTCCCTGAACTTCAATATAGAACAGAAGGGTATGATTGTACAAAATCACAAATATGTGTTATAACACAACTTATTCTGTGTATTCTTTGTTATAATACATATTCATATTCCGCTTGTAATCTATTAGGGAAAATTTGCTTGTAAATATACTTATCTCAAATCTCAGCGGAAGCCTATGTAGGATTGAATTAGGCGAGCCGCGAGATAAACAGCAATCCACAATCAACGGTAGTTAAAATTGAGATAAACAGAAAGTAAATATGACACGGAGATTTAGTGTTCCACTATAGACGTGATAGTTTACATGGACTTTGAAAAAGAGGAACTTTATTAATAATTCCAGAGAGGACTACAATAGATTGATATATCTATTTTAATGGAGGCTTAATGCAAGAATAGAGAATAACTAGAACTTGAGGGGATAATGATCTCTAATGAATGACTATTTTTACAGAGATTGATACTTGGGGTCGAAGAAATTGATTTATGTTAAATAAATTGAACCCATATTGATACAGCGACTCATATGGGAACACATATTTTCCAGTCTTCAGTTCCTCCAATATGTATGCGCCTAATAGCATGTCATTATTAATCAATAGGTTCAAAAATTGATTAATCACCTTCAGTTTTCCAATTTGTTTCTTTCCAAGTAAATAATTCCTTACCTTTTCTTTAATGCATTTAAAGAGGCAGTCTATATTCTCTAACATATATTTGAATCACAATAAAACGTGGTCTATATGAATTTTATGTCGTTACTATGTAATTTCATCCTTTGTTGACGTAGGGCCAACATCTTATAATTGGATATGTTGGTGATTCAAGAGCAATACTAGGGACAAGGGATCTGAATGGTTCTCTCGTTGCAGTACAGTTGACAGTTGATTTGAAACCAAATCTTCCTAGTAAGAATTACATACTGGTTGCATTTTTAATTTATCTTTTTTCTATTGGAACCAAATCTTCGTAGTAAACTTTTGAGTAAATTAGTACCAAAAGCATATGTTCAATATTCCTTGACGCTTAATAATGATCGTGGACATAAACATACATAGCCATAGCAGCTTGAAATTCTTATCAACTTCTTAATGTTATAAACAAATACAAGTTATCTGATGCTCTCTTTACCCGCCGTACCTCAAAGCCAAAAAAAAAAAAGTTCCTTTAGAGAATTGAAGGTTAAATTGCCAGTAACTTTGAATGTTATACAGTGGAAGAAGAAAGAATAAAGAAGTGTAATGGACGAGTTTTTGCATTTCGAGATGAGCCAGATGTAGCACGTGTATGGTTGCCGCACAGCGATTCACCGGGCTTAGCTATGGCTCGTGCTTTTGGTGATTTTTGCCTCAAAGATTATGGCTTGATTTCTGTTCCTGAAGTTTCATATCGCCAGCTTACAGAAAGAGACGAGTTCATTGTACTTGCCACTGATGGGGTATGCAAAGTAATATCACTTTATATATACTGCATTTATTACAACGAACAACACTATTCACCCCATAATATACACTCAACTAAAAATTTATAAAATTATGTTTTAATCACTTCTAAAGTTACCCAAACATAGCCAAGCCTATCTTCTCTTCTCCACCCAATTGATCTTTTCCAAAAAAACCTTAATCCTAAAAATTAGAATTACAAAAGTCAAGTCTAAACTTTCATCATCAAATTATATCAACATACGAAAATCTTAGAAGTATAAACATCGGTCAATTCTTTCAGTAAAAGATTATAATATTGTTATAAACGAAAATATGGGTTTGAGTTCTTACTTCTTTCTACCGTCAGTTCATGGTCTTCCCCTTCCGATGCTGCACTAGCAATGTTAGAAATTTCAATTTCTTCATTGAAATTTGAACCATTTGAGTTTTACTGCCCAAGATATAAAATCAGAGGGAATTTGATGCTTTTTTTTGGGTCAGGTTTGGCAATGAATAGAGGTAATCAGTCAGTGGGTTCGGTATTTTTCAGATAAGAGTAATTTTTAGCGTATGTTGTGGGGAGAATAATACTGCTATACTACAGCGGAAAAAAAAAAAATCTGCACCAGTGCTACAATTTCATACTGTACTACTACTGATACATATCATGGAGCATTGTTGTCAAAAATCTTAAAATCCTACGATTTAAATCTCGTTTTAGATCAATTCTCTTCCTTTACAATGAGATTTACATCCCGATTCAAACTCAAAACCGTGGCAGGGAAAATTCATTTAATGCATATTGATATATTCGCTATACTTATTTTGGCCTACAATTCCAATTATAAGTTTTCTAAATGAAACAAAAAAAAGAAAAAAATAATTGTGCTAGGTTTAGACATAGAAGTTCAAACATCAAAATCAATTTTAAAATGTGTACAAACCATAAAATATGGATCTTTTAAATCTATGATTTAAATCATGATTCAATATGAAATTTAAACTTAACGGTTTATGATTTGGATCTCATTTTAATAACATTGTCGTGGAGCATTTTTTTTTTTTTTTTGAAAAGTTAAATTTACCTGTGAAAGTGGAAAACCCCATCTGGGTATTACTAAGTTGTTATACAAACCATGGGGATTAACATGTTTTAACATTAGTTAATAATAGACAAATTGCCATAAGCAGCTTGATCTGTACCAGTAGTACAATTTTGATTCCATGCCCACTTATACAGCTTTCTTTGAGAGCATCTTTAGCAGGTTTTGGTTTTGAGTGGGAGGAAGAAGGAAAAAAAGGGGAAGAATTCACTAGACAATTTTCAGAAAACTGTTTAGTGTATTTAACATTAAAATATCTTTTGAAAACCTTTTAAGCACTAATGGTTTCAGAAAATAATTTATCAATATTGGTTTTCTGAAAAATATTTATCAACTAAACGGTTTATTGAAAACCGTTGAGAGAATCCACGCTTATAAAAAAAGGAAGAATTCTCGCTCTTTTTTCCCATGCTCAAATTCCCACTGCTGGAGCGTGGGGAAGAAAATAAAAGAGGGAATCACTCCCATTTTTCCTTCTCTGGTTGGAGATGCTCAGAATCTGTACCATTGATACATATTCATATTACTCTTGTTACGAAATCTTAATATGATATTAACAAGCTTCATACATAAATTAGGTCTGGGACGTTCTTTCAAACAAAGAAGTTGTAGAAATCGTTGCATCATCTGCTGCTCAGTCATCCGCAGCTCGAAGCATAGTCGAGTCAGCAGTCTTTGCATGGCGCTGCAAATACCCGACTTCCAAAATAGACGACTGTGCTGTAGTATGCCTCTTTCTGAACAACTCTAGTGATTCATGCACAGCATCCGCGAATGACTTTTCCTCTTATGCAATCAGTAGTGAAAGCATGGAGGAGCAGCCTGAAGGCGAAACTGGTAAAAACAAGCAACAGCTGAAAGGTGAAGAAGATGACTGGTCGGCATTAGAGGGAGTGTCAAGAACAAACACCATTTTGACTCTTCCAAGGTTTGATACGAATTCTAAGTGAAGAAGAAGAAAGGTTACTAATTACTAAAGCATTTCACGACGACTGAGAGTTGATCCGGTCTTTTATATATTGTATGCTTGTTTCATTCGTATATGTTTTCTGTTTACGCTAGTCAGAGCTATTTGGGTTTGTGTGTGTTTTGGGGTGTGTGTGTGTGTGTGTTTGGGGGAGGGGGGGGGGGGGGGTGTTAATTCATTCAGTAGAACTCACTTGTAACTTACACTCTTGAAGCTGATGCAGCTTTCATTATATACAAGTCCATATTTGATTTCATTTTTTATTTTATTTTTATTTATTTATCTTTTGAATCTCCAACTGTTCCTTTGCGAAATTGTTTATAACCAAGTGTATGATAATGTTTGTTTATCCCTTAACTGTAAAGGTCAATGATAAGCAACTGCTGTGCAGCAGGTTTCATGGTGGTACATGCTGTAACTGTATATTTCAATTTAATTAACTTAGTTGTAACTTCAAGTTCAAAGATGAATTCAGCGAGAACAAGGCCTATCAATGGATGCTTTCGGATGCGAATAGCGTCATATCCGCATTCGAAATCATTTTTGAATATCCGCATACGGATTTACGGACGGGTAACGGATAATTATCCTATCAGCTAACGACCAATAAATTAAGAATTACAAAAAGAAAATTTTAGCTTAATATAAATATTTTTCAATTTCATTGATTATAAAAGTGTGAAAAATTAACAAATATGATGAATAAAAATAGTTTCGAGCAGTTAATAAGTATTAAGTGCATATAATATAAACTACTAACTTAATAAAATAATAAATGAATATTATTTTCTACATTAAATACACATAATTTGAACTATAATTTTGACTTAAACTGAACATATAATTTTCAAACGTGGATGTTTTCGTATCCGCATCTGCATCCGTTTTTTTCTAATATCGGATATTTATCCGTTTTACGGACATGGATGCGGACGGATGTCGAATTTTTCGGGTATTCATTGCCATAGCAAAAACTATAACAGCCAGAACCTCCTACTATTTTTTAAGGTGCCAATCAAGATTGTTTGAAGGTTATTTGAATGTTTTCGGTGAGTGCTTACACATTGATAATTTGTTCCCTAGCCACTGAAGCCCTTTGTTGGTGAGTAAATTGTGACGGCTCATTGTACTTAATGCTTAAAATTGACACTTGCATATGAACCTTAAACGTTATAAATAGTGAACTGTTTTAAGAAGTTAAAAACGAAATACTTTTTACATTTGGATAGTCGTACGTGGAATAGACGATAATGTAGTATTCTTACATAAACTAAATGTAGGGTTTGCAAGTACAACCAAATAAAAATAGAAATAAAAGATAATCTGGTTTTTTTTAATGAATATCATGTAAATCTAAATGAGCATAAATTTATAAAAACATATATGTTAATAGAAAAAGAGGATCAACCCCAAGTAGTTCTGATCTAGACGTATAGTCTAAGTAATAACAAGGTTGGGCTGCCTATGTACACACCTAAGCAGGATCAACCCCAAGTAGTTCTGTTTTTATAATTGAACTTGCTCTTCTCTTGCTGCAACATATATTATAACAAAATAATATTTATTAGGATTTTTTTATTTTGATTTGGCCTGGTTTTTAAAGTTATTATCGCATATAGCATCGTTTTAAAACTAATATCAAATATAGCCTGTTTTAGTTAGATCGACGCTAACTGCTCAAAATGCACTGGTGACTTTTCAAAAGTAGCCAGTGTAATTTTTTTTTCCGGCGACTTTCGAAAAGTCGTCAGTGTTATTTTTTTTGAAATTTTTTTTTACACCGACTCCTTTTCAAAAGGCGCCAACGTATTTTTTGAAAAAAAAATAACACCGACGACTTTTGATCAGCTCGGTGCTGACCTGAGCAAAACATGGCTATATTTGATATTAGTTTTAAAACTGGGCTATTTGCGATAATAAGTTTTAAAACGAGGCTAAAATGAAAAAAAAAAATCTTATTTATTATTAGCACATCAATGCAATAACATATGCATGTCTCTTATATCAACCATGGTATGATGATATAAAATTAGGGAATAATGTCTTGACAGATATATCCCTATTTCCAACAATATCAATCCAAAAAATTGATAAAACGTAACACTCAACATAAAAATAAATGTACCGATCCACAAATAATAATTAAGCCAACCATGCATCAAACAACAACAGCTTTCATTCAATACCGACGATCACGCATGCTAACGAATAGTAAATGCTAACAACCACATACACCAACATCGAGTAAATATAACTAAATAGCATTACCTTCCACAAACATTAATCGTCTCCCCATATGGTAAATACAAAAAGTTATACCACCATAAATAGTAAATATCCATCCAAGTAACATGCCCATATTTGTATAAACATTGACTCACACAACAAATGAACAATAATAGATGATAATACTTCATTCTCAAGTTAGTAAAAATCATGCTATTATTATATATCCAAACACCATCAATTTACTTCGAATAATATATTGGTTATTATATTATTTATTGGCTCTAAAAATAATAGATCCAATGTTTACTCATTGGTTATTTATCCTAAATAATAATGTCAATTTACTTTTAATACCTTAGAACATCTTATTATTATTTTCTCAAAGTAACAATAATTATCACTTAATTTCTTAAAAACTTAACATTGTTATCTTAATACAATAATTTTCCATGAAACTCCTTTTAAATTATTTTATTATTTTTCAACCCAAAATAATGATAATAACCTAAATCAACTATTTTTGAAATATAATATTTTGCTTTTTATAGTATTTTTTATCTCGAAATTAATAATTTGACCCAAAATATTTTTGAAAATATCCCTTTATCCTTCTTCTCAATAATAATAGTAATTCACCCTTGTTGTTGTTATACTTTGAATATTTCTCATTATTATTTAAAGAACAAAATCATTTCTCAATAAAATCCCATAAAGGTAACCATATTATTGTTTACACAAAACAGTAATAATTTTCACTAAGATTTTTGAAAAGTATAATGTTATTACTTCCCATGAAATAGTAACAATATTCTTGAATAACTGCTTAATTGTGTCATCATTACTAAGTTTAAAATATTTACACTATCGAAATTACTTCTAAGAAATAATATTGGTATTTATTTCAAATTAGTACTGATTTATCCAAAATCCTTACATATACTTTATTAGTGTATAATTCAAATAATAATACTTCACCAATAATTCATATTATTATTTGTTAAAATCCACTTCGTTTTACAAATAATAAGAACTCTCTCAAATTCACTTTAAAATACGTTTACATATACCAAATTTTGTTAGGTATGGCTCGTATTTGAGAGTGCATGGATTGAATGGTAAGTCGCACATCGTAAAAAATATGGCGCAGAACATGATATATATGTGGAATTGGTGCCGCGCAACATTGGAAATTTCTTTTTTTTGAAATGGTACATAGATATAACATGTCACTGGGACAACATATCATAATAACTTTTGTCAATAAATGTTCAATCACGCTACATAAGTTCGAACTTGTGATCTCTCACACTAAAGTCGAATCACTTAACCACCAGAACAATGGTGTTAATCACTGGGAATTCCTTTTCTTACAGGCAAGTGTTGCCACGACCATGTATATGCCTTTTTCGGAAGGCGATAAAAGGGATGTTCAATCGAGCCGCTAGCACATCGGAAACTTCATTAGGTGGCGCCATAACAGAGCAATAAAGTGTGCATTTATGAGGACGCGTTGGAGTGCTAAAAAACAACATGGTATCGGAGCCGATGGTTTGAAGGACCATCAAATGCTGCGAGTGTGACCGAAGCAAGGACTCCTTGAAGCTTGGAGATATGTATGCAGTCTTACACCATTGCTAGATGCCCAGCCTGCACCACTATGTTGAGAACTGATGCTCCAAGATGGCTTGAGTGGAAAGTACTTGCATTAAGGTGGAGATTTGGTAACGTAGTCTTGCCCAACTACATAAGAAGTGAAAAAAAAGCGACCCGATCCCACTGCAGAACTTCTTTAGTATGCTCCCATCGAAGGTTAGAGGAAATGTTCTTCAAGGTGAAGAATTGTTAGGTGTGGCTCGCATTTGAGAGTGCGTGGGTTGAACGATAAGTCCCACATCGTAAGAAATATGACGTATAACGTGGTATGTATGTGGGATTAGTGGCAAATAATATTGAGAATTCCTTTTGTTACAAGCAAGTGTTTTCAAGACTATGTATGTGCCCGTTCCAGAAGACGATGAATGTGACGTTCAGTTGGAACCCTGATACATCTTAAGCTTCATTAGGTGACGCCATTACAGAACAATGAAGCGTGTGTTTATGGAGACGTGTTGGAGTGCCGAAACATAAAATAATATTTACCCATTAATGTTAGTATAAATTGTCGATTAGGATTATTTACAATTATTATCCCAAAATTTGTAAATAATCTTATTTATTCTCTAACTATAACATTACACTTATTATCGAACAATGCAACGATTAAACAGACAAACAATCAAATTTTAACATATATCTTACCCAAAACATCGCAATATCCAAACAATCATAAAAAGGGTATAATTGTGTGTATCAATGAACACATATTTAATAATTAAAATATAAACACTTATGGTCTTTGAATCCCACCAAAGAACTTCCACAAACAATCCAAAAATCCAGCAAATCATATACAAATATTCGGTCATCACGAACTTAAGCAACAACCAGGCATGAAGCGAAGATTTTATACAAAACTTATAGTAATCAAAGGATATAAAATTAAATTGTAATTAATAAGTGTAACAACTCACCATTTATGATCTTCTGATTCCACGTCCCAATTAACACTCAAATCTAAAATTATTGTGAACATCAAATCGCTATGGTGAAATATGATATAATAAACAGTATACATAGTTATCTACTTTTACCTACACTTTAGAACTCACGATGGAAGGAAATAAAATAAAATATAAATAATAGAATTATCCAAATAAGCTGGACAATAAACGTAAATGTTATTACATCAGCCTTAAGTTATACTTTCACAATATGTAGTTCACACAAATAAAAAATACCGAACTAGTAGATGACTAGATAAAGCAATATAAACAATAAGGCTCCGCTGATTCTCCATCGTCATCTTCTCACCTTAGGCATTCTCTAAACCCCAATAAACCTATCATATATAGATATAAAAAATAAATATAAAGGGGATCAGACATAAACCTGGTGGGTGAGAACATATCCCTAACATATGACACAACATGCTATTAAAACATTTTTTTGACTACTCGTGCACTTATTGTTTTCGTAGTCATTCATCATTATCGATTTAGTATATTATTGATAGCATTTTAAAGGTATTATTTCCATGACCATAACATATAATAAAACCATCAATTAACATATAGATAACGACAAAGGCTCAAAAACATGTTAGAATCTCATAGATAGTGACAACTATACAAGAAATATTTCTATAAATACTCAACCTTACAGGAAATATATCATAGTTTTTTATAAGACTACACACAGAAATATATACAACACCGAAGACAAAACGAAGATGACAAAAATGATGAAGACAATACGAAGATGACAAACAAAGTCATTAGTCATAGAGTTTTGTGTCTAGTAGTATATGATTGTTAAATCTCTTTAAAGTGGTATACACACACAAAATCATCAAAGTTGCATTTCCATTTAAAAAAACAGAAATACATAGAACCAATGGACTGAAACTACTCAACCAGCCGACTAATACAATATCAATCGACCGATCATACTTGTTTAGTCGACTGATATACTTGTGCATTTTATTTTTTATAAGACAACATAAGCAGTCGACTAATACCATAGAAACAGTCAACTGATGACTCAACCAGTGGAATGGTTCCATAGTTTCAGTTGACTAAAAAGAGGCAAGAATGAACTGTTTTCTTTCTATTTGAAACTCATTTTTCCGAATGCAACCAATAGACTTACTAGTACACTACCAGTCGACTGTTTACTTATAATTGTCATATTTTTTCAAATTTCTAAAGAGTCTTCTTCCTTAAGCGCAATGACATTTCCTTCCATAAAGAGTTGCACTTATCTCTGAGAGTAGCTACTTCTCATGAATGCATACAACTCTTCAATCAGCATATATTGCACCTTGATTCAAGAATCATACATGTAATTTCTATTGCTTTTCTCCCCAAATCTCTTGAAATCTGTTGTTGCATTCAAGGGCTTTCATTTACGGTATTGATCATTTGAACATTTAAGAAACATTATTTAAGTGATCAATTACTTTCATTCTTCTACATATACATGATATACCGCTTAAAAAGAAGATAATCGAAAGAGTGTACTTTATCAACTCATTCGAGTTATTTAAAACACACGAAGTCAACTTTTTACTGCTTTTTTAGCTGAAGACCTGTTGGAGATCTTTAGACATAAAGTCATGTTCAGCAGCTCAAGTAGTTTTATAAGATACTCGTTCCTCCAGATTAAATAAGGGTTATTGTTTAAATCCAAAAGGAGTATGAGACTGGACATATGACGAAAAGTCCGAACTAGTATAAAAATCTTTGGTGCATTTTACTTTAGAGCATTTTTATTTAAGCTATTATTACACAAGTTTTACTTTAGTAGAACAATTCATTTTACTCGATCCATAACAACTTTTATTTGGTATTAGAGCCTGAAATTCTGTCGATCATCACAACATCATAGAATAATAGCTAGAACAAGATCCGGTCGAAATACAGCAAGCAAAAACCATGGAACTATCAAAATCATGCCTGATGAGGACTACAAAAATGTACCTTTTGATTTACAAATCTCGGTAGAAGATAATAATAAATTAGTTAGTATATGCAATAATATCTCAAAGCTTAATTTTGTTATTTTAGAAAAGATGAAGTCTATCGAATTTGAAAATGAGAAATTAGATTTAGAAACTAAACATGGTGTTTTAAAAAGTAATTTTGGGGCTCTTAAAGATTTTTTTTAGATGATCAAAATACCATGTTTGAAAGGAGAGAAAAATTTGTAGGATCTAGATTAACCCTAGAGGGAGGGGTGAATAGGGTTATAGCAAATTTTCTCGAATTAAACACACAAAAAAACTGCAGAAAAGTAAATATGCTGAACAGTAAATCACACACATAATTTACCCAGCTTCGGCAACCTCTGCCTATTGCTGCATTTCCAGATTTCTATTAGAATTAAACAGTCTCCCGCTTACAAACACTCTAACAGACTCGCAAACCCTGCTACCGCCTATAGAGTTTTGCAAACTCGCAAACCCTTCTTACTGAACTAATTCTAACTAGACAATCTGACACTACCTAAATTCTAGGTGGTGATTTTACCAAGATTTGATTCGAAAAAAAACAGACTAAAAATTAAGAGCAAAAATAAGTAAAAGCTTGAGTACTAATTTTTCCCTTTAAACAAAACAGCCCGACCCACAACAAAAACACGACCACTTCGTCTTTTGTTATTTGATGCAATTTAGGGTCCTGAAAAATGTCGGCTTTGTCTCTGTTGCTCAAAATTAGGGCTTTCTCAGATTCGATTCTCTGGTTTGTGTGTTGCCTTGCTCGATCGAGTGTGTTGCTCGCTGCTTCTCTGTCGATCGACCGCTTGCCTCAAGATTGCGAATTGCCTTGGTAAGTTGTTCGTACCTTTGCTTTGTTAGGATTTAATTTGGATTTATTGATTGTCCTTGTTTTCTCCACACACCGCCGATAATGAACTTGGGTGATGTATTTATATGAATTCGACACTTTCCTAATTCTTGCTTTCCTGATATCTTTACGACTTGATGCGCATGACTTTGATTATGCAGCGTTCGATTTTTTTCTTGAGTCACACGGCAAAAAAACTTTTCTCTTTGATTTGTTTTGACTTTTTCAAAAATTGCAGATACATGCTTGATTTTTTATACAGTATACGTTCACGAATTCGATTTCTCTGGCATCAACTTCATTACACCTGGACTTTGGCACTTGACTTTTTAAACATGAATTTTATCACTTGACTTCGAGTTGTTTATCATCTGCATTGAATTCGAACTTGATTTACTGCAGGTTTTGACTTTGTTATCATTGCGATATTGTAGTTCACTATTTGCATCACTTCTGGTTCATCTTTTAACTTCCAACTGATCTTGGTTGTGCTTCAAATGCACTTTCTTTGTTTTAATCAGGTCTGCATTATATTGCACCTGTACTTGTAGTTTTATAACCTGGTCCTTCTGGAGTTTTAGGGTACATCTGTTTCATGGATTTGTAGCTTGTATATATGTTGTTTGCATTATTGATGCTACGTTGTGATCTTCCTTTCTCTGGCACATCAGTGTAACTGTCCAGTTTCACGGTTGCTTCATTTTGCACACTGCTACTTGTCTGTAGCCTTTGTTGAGTCTTGTCCTGAACTTTGATAATGTAAGTGCTTGTATCAGTTTGGTATACAACCTTGACCTGATGCACTGTGGTTTCATGCCTTATGTTTGCATACATCTTGCAGTCTATTTGATCACTGTAGTTACATTCCATTTGTTTGCATATATCAGTTGCTCGGCCCTGTAGTTGCATTCACTTCATGTTTGCATTTAAGAATTCCTGACTTCATCTCTGTTACCAGACTTCTCTATGACCAAAATTCACTAACTTCTACTACTTCAACTACTTCTATGCACCACTTATACTACTTCAACTCCAAACAGCACTTCACTGCACATTGTTTCTCCCATTGCACAATAGCACTTCACTTTATACAACATTCCACCCACAACCATTCGACCATCACCAGACCAACTTCACCGGACTGCACACCCCTTACTTTGGTCTGGCCCTGTTGCTTGCTGTTACTTACTTGGTGCATTGTGCTCTGTTGTTGTCTGGACATTTGCATCATTTCAGTGCTTCATTACTTGAGGCATTTGAGGCATTGCATACATAAGCTTTGATGTTGTTTTGATTTGTTGAAGTTTTTCATTTGAGTTGAGTCATGACAACTATGGCTTGACCTTTGCATTCAGTTTATTCTTTGGTGCCTTCTTGAATTTCCAGTCTGTGCATTGACCTTGTGTTGAACCCAGTTTTAAAACTCAGGTTTGACCTTGTGCTCGTGTCGTGATTTTATTTATATTGCACCCGAGTTGAACCCGTCCTTTTATTTTTGGTTTGACCTTGTGCTCACTTGTCCCTATAACATTATCAAGTGTATATCGGTGTGCACGGCCTTGTGGCATGTATAGTGATACACTGTGCATGTCACATTGTTCGTGTATGATGAATTCAAATGTAAATGATGACGAACAACCCAAATAACTGAGGCAAATATTTTCAAAATTCACTATTTATTGCAAAAATATTTCTTTTTCAATTTTACTGCTTTAGTGAATATTTTTGCAGATTGCTCAGATGCTGGATTCTAACTGGAATGAAGTTGAAGATAAACTACGAGTGTGAGTGATATGTAGTGAGGAATTTATGTAAATTGAATTGTGATGTAATTAGAATCAAAATTGTATATGTATAGTGAGAGCTTGAATTTGTACTATTCAAAATTGTAATAAATATTTATTTGAATAAAATTTCTGTTTGAATTCAAATTCTGTGTAATTTATTTTATTCAACAAATATTTATTTAATCCATGAAAAATAAAATAGTACATTAACGAATGCATTTAAATGAATATATATATATATATATATATATATATTATCATCAAACAAAAATCATATAAGCGCATATTCAACAAAATTTTCAAAAGAAATTTTGGATTATAAAAGACAAAATAATTTATTACAATCCTCTTTAGATAATTCACGGTCTTGAAATTTTCTTTGCAAAAATGAGAACTGTATGTTAAAAAAAGAGAATTATGAATTAAATAAAGAAATTGATGTTTCGAAAAATCGTAATATTTTTTTTGAAAATAATAGTTATAACTTTAAAGCTAAATTTGAAAACTTAAAAATGAAGTCATAAATTGTAATAACGGTCAATTTTTTTTAACATGATTTAATCTAGTTCTAGACCTTTACTTGATAAAAGTGGAATAAGATATAATAAAATGAATAATAATAATAGCGCTAGATATGCTTTTATGTATAAGAATTGTGCTAGTACTAGACATCGATCCGATTTTCATTAAAAACCAAGTATTTTACATGTTATATGCCATATCTTAGTTCTAGAAATATAACTATTACGGAAAATAGAAATTTCAAATATCTAAGTATTTGGATTTCTCTTATTTAAAAGAATAGAAAAAATACATTGATGATTATTTGGATACACTAGTCAATAATGAAAATTTTATTTTCAAAGATTCTACCAAACCCTCTTAGGTAAGTTTACCTTCAACCTAACCCCTTGGACCATAATGTAGGAAGTAGGTAACAAAATGAATTCTTATTTGCAGGTACCTAGAAAAGACCAAAAGATGAGACAGATTACGAATAGCAAATGTTCTGTATATCTAATGGAGAACGAGCATTTATTGAAAATGGAGTTGCGATAAATTTGGTATATCTAACTCATTTGACATTTTAAATATTTTGGGGTTAAAATTTCTATAATAACACTAATATTTTGAAATATAAATTAGATACTTTATTTATAAGTCATTTCTTTCAAAAGTGCTAGAAATATTTAAAATATTTTCCTTTATGTTAAATGAGTGCTTGTTTTTTAGTTTTAAATTTACGGTGTTTATGTTAAAAAAATTCGTGATGTGCTTGTTTTAGAATGGTTAAATTTGTGGAACTTATAGATACTTATTCTAATTCATCCTTTCTCCTATTGATATATGTTTTCTTTTGTCGATGACAAAGGGAAATAAAACTATACGGTCATATCAATAGGAGTTTAGTTGCTTATAGATCATTTATATGAAACACAATTTTTAATCATTTTAAGTTGCACCCTTAAGCAATAATATATTGTGTATGCTGTATCTCTTTATTAATACTACATAACTTAAATGCCTAGATCTTACCCAGCGGTCAATACTATAATAATGTGCATGTTTAATTGTGAAGTTTGACTTTTGAAATCACTTGGTTCAGTTCGGTAACATTTGTCGACTGACCGTATTACTTTAGCCAAAGACTTATTGTAACGACCCAAAATTTTCTAACCCGAAAATTTCAGATAGTTATGAAAAAAGAAGAAAGAGATAGAAGAAGAAGAACAGAAAACACAAAACATCTCACGTTCGCAGCGGATAAAATATAATAATAAATAATAACAGTTGCAAAAGAATACTATATCTGTCGATTTCATTCTAATACATCAGAGTTTCACATACATTCAATCACTGAATATATACAATTATCAAGCATCCGATTAATAATAATATAAATACATCGGAAATACTCTATACGCTATTGCCATCCAGCTCACCTCCTGAGCTCCAGAGCGTACCTATCTGAAAATCTGTAATACTCGGTCTGACCCGAGCATTACACCAAAGTAACACCCAGGTCAGGCTGGAAACCAATGTGAGTAAACTCAACTAACATGGAAACACCAAAGCAATCAACTTATATAAAATCCGGGGTAACTCAAACCAAATTTACAAGTTCACAATATGTTTTAGACATAACTAACTTCACACATCCATTTCCTAAGTACCAAAGCATAAATTTAAATAGTCCAATTCCTTTAAATCACTTCACTCCAGCATACAGATTTCACATATCAATCCATAAAAATATTCGAAGTGGTTTTCGGGTATTTCCCGATACCCGATCCCGGCCTCTTCGAGTCTCACATCATCTTATTCTAATTTATCCATACGAAATGTACAACATTTCATATTAGAGGTATCAACTCATTCAAGCATCCAATACCATTTAGTCATCCATAAGCAATGCTTAATCACATATAAATTAATTCAATTGATTCTAAGTGAATTTCTAACCATATTCTCTTAGATTCCTTTCTTCAATATTAATTAATTTCAATTCAATTAATTCGTCATCCCTTTATTTTTCATCGTAATTAATCACCCTGGATTAATTACTTCAATCGCATTTAAGTAATTATCTTTATTTAATTTCATGATATTAATTGTTCTTGACCAAATCAATGAGTAATTTTTAATTACTTCACAAATTAATAAATTATAATCAATTACACTAATTCTTAATTACTCATATTAATTAATTTCTCAGGCGTCACTTATGATTAATTCATCTTAATTAATCAATCTTTAATTACATCTTTGATTACACAAATTAATGATTCCCGATTATGTTTTGATTTGTTCTAGTCTAAATTTATTACTTTAATTCAACCCCAGTATTAATTATTCTCGATTAATCTCAATCTGTAGTTAATTATTCTCTTATTTACTTCATTAATAAATTAATTACTTCTTAATTAATTATCTTAATTAATCTCTTGATTAATTTCACAAAGTAATTATATTTTATTAATTACATTAAGTGATTGCCCTTCAAACCATCCATTGATTATTCCAAATTAATCAAACTTAAGTAATTAATTTAGTCCATACTTAATTAAATCAAACCCTTAATTACTAAATTAATCAACCCAAATCTTAAATTAATTTAATTAATTAATTATCCATTTTATTTACCCTTCTAAATTGTTGAATCACAAATCATTAAACCCTTATTAATAATGAAAACATTTTCTTATTTATAACTTAAGTTTAAAACAATTTAAAACCCCGATACTTCGAGTTAATCAACAATTTACTCGAGAACCAACCAAAACCAAAGTTAATAGATCATTGATTCACAATGCACATCAATTCAATTCAATCATTCAACCAATTATTAAATTTAACTGTTTAAATTTAAATAATACCAGACGAGTAAGATTTACTCACCTTTGTTTTGCTGTTTGCAAATCCGATCCAATCTTGGCTTGGCTTCAGGGTTTCGACCTTATATACACATTTTATAATTTATTAATAATTTGAACTTATTGAACAATTTCTTCTCTTTGATAATTTACTTAGCTAATTATTTATTTAAATTACCTTTCTTTTTATAAAATATCCTTTGGTAACTAAACAAATAAATGAGTTTTATTAACAAAATTAAATCACCATTAAATAAATAACTCAACTAATAATTTAGTTAAACTAATTTTCTTTTACAATTCTTTAGTAACTAATAAATAAGAAATTAAATATGTTAACCATCTTAGTATTTATTTTTCAATTGAAACAGTAAGGGTAATTGTATATATATTTATCGGATTAAAAACAGAAATAAGTTATACTTTACTGCTAATGTGGTATTTTATAAAAATTGAAACTAATACCTGCAGCTCAACAAACATCCCAAAACCCCGTGAGATGCTCCACGCGAATACACCCACCCAGATCGCGAACCCCACAGTACTCGACCAAGTCATTGCCGATAGCCGCGACATCCCACAACCGCGAGCCTCCCAGATAAACATCAGCGACTCGTCTCTTCGTTCATCGCTGTGCTCTACCATGCTCGCAACTCTTCCTCTTGGCTTTCAATCGATCGCCCTCGACCCCACTGATGCTCAAACTCAAGCCCTTTGTCACCGCCGCCTTCTGACCTTTGCCGTGCTCGAGTTCGTGAAGAACGAAGAGGCTGTCTCGAAATTCGTTCGATTCGAATTGGGGAGAGGGTGCGGCCATTTTATTTTATGTTGAGCGATTTGATTTTTAAGACGAGGTCGATATTGGTCTCCAAGTATGAGGGGACGAAGACGAAATAAATAAAGAGGGGAATGGCTTCTTGGGTACGCCTGACCATATATAATTAAATATTGAAAATATCACGTCGTATAGCGCGAAATCCCAAACCCGAATCAGACATGCTGCCAGATGTTTATAAGGTTTTACCCGCGTTCCGAACACAATGGAACATGTTTCGGAAGCTAATTCAATCATATATGTGAGTTACGGAATTAAACGATCGATATTAAATTAAATCGATTAAAATAAATCATAGCGTTTTGAGCTGCAAGGGTCAAACGACAACTCCGATTGCTATAAAATTTGAAATCCGACAATAATTAACTATTACGGATCCAATGGAACTGGTTTCGTCTAATTCCGAGACTGTGCATCGGAAAGCTATTTTTAAATATCGATTTAAACGATATATTATTAAAATTGAACAAATCACTTTTAATTTAAATCTCAACCATTCTATTATCTCTAGTATTATCATTATAAGCTTTATAAGTCTTCAAATTATTTAAGCAGGCTTAGAAATTTCAGATTCAACAATTTACCCAATTCCGAATCATATAATTCAATAACGTAATTATCAAGAAAATATTAATATTCGGAATTCAAGTTTAAATTTAACTTTTAAATGTTTAAAATCAATTTATTGTTCCAATTTAAATCGTTAAAATTTCCGGGTCGTCACATTCCTCCCCCCTTAAAAGAATTTCGTCCCCGAAATTACTTGTTAGGAAGAATGGTCCAAACCCGTTTACCTTTTTTCCAAAACTCCCAATTCAACATCCTACCAACTATCTTTAATTAAAGACTTATTATCACTTCAACCAATTTCCCAAAACCTTCTATCGTTTTCAAACACTACCCTTTCGCTCAATCATTTAAGTTTAAATTTAACCAACTTTTGAGTTAGAAAATTTTTCTTCCAAATTCCAATACAGGGATACTAGACTTCTTTATCGAGTGAGATGAAGTCTCACACGAGCAGTGATCCACATCACGAGTCTTGACAAACACCCAACCTAGACATAACTTGAACCTATCGTATGATTGACCATAGTAAAAGTCTCTACTTATAACATTCATAGTATTTCAAGTCAAAAAAACTACTATACATCATCACATTAGATATCCACTTTGACTTTAGATATAATAACAAATAAAAGACCCTCAGGCAGTCATTTTGTAATCATTCTAAACAACTACACAAATATGTAACCTGCTAGTGCCTCCAACAGTCATGAGTAAAACACTATCAGTTGTGTGGGTATCGTTACGTACATTAGTCTAGCCTGTGTATTAATATCTTCAATTGACTAGAATCATTAAAGAACAAGTGTTTGTTAGTACGATCCATTACTCATGATCAAAATGTTGAATATGCGCCTTGCGCTATATGATTTTTGTTTGATGATAATAAACATATATACATTCATTTAAATGTATTTGGTAATGTACTATTTTATTTTTTATAGAATAAATAAATATTTGTTGAATAAAATTAAATTACACAGTATTCGAATTTGAATTCAAACAGAACAAGTTAAACAGATTTTTGAATTCAAACAGAAATTTTTATTCAAACAAATATTTATTACAACTTTGATAGTACAATTTCAAGCTCTCACTATACATATACAATTTTGACTACAATACATGACATTTCACATTTACATCACAACCTTACTACATATCACTCACACTCATATTTTTGTCTTCAACTATAATCCAGTTTGAATCCAGCATCTGAGTAATCTGCAAAAATATTTTCAAACGCAGTAAAATTGAAAGAGAAATATTTTTGAAATTTGAAAGAAACGATGGTTTTTGAAAACATTGTTTGCCTCAGTTATTTGGGTTGTTCGTCATCATTTTTGACTGTGCAATATCTGTGCATATCAGTATTTTTATCAGGGACAGGTAACTATGAGTGGCTGCAGTACACACGTGTGCACTACCTCGCCAACTCGTGTGCGCAGCCAAAAATAGCAAGCGTGCAAGCACAACATGAAAGGAATCGAGTCAGTAAGGCAATGCGCAAAATCAAGACAGCATCAAACAGCAATAGTGAAGACTGCATAAGTGCTACAAGCCAAATCATCACAATGAACACCACTGACCAGTGAATACAACGTCAAGTTCAGATCAAACAACTCAAGACCAAGTTGCAACAAAGTTCAAAAGTGCATCAAAGGCAGTTCAATGTGGATAGCAACAGCAAAAAGGGACTGCAACAAACATATATGCAGCATCAAGTCAAAGTATGCAACTACGTGACATAAATGCAACTACAACGATGCAAGCGAAGAACCAAAGTCAGTGGCAAGCTTCAAACTGCATAAGTGACCATGAAACTAACTCGAAGCAGTAGTGACAGTAAGCATGAATCAAGCTCAATGGCAAATGCATAAACAGCTCAGAGTACATGCATGAAACAGTGCAAGACCTCAAGTGACACAGTGAAAGTAGCACAAGTACAAGAAACTTGAATACTGCAACAACAAGTATGGTGAAGCACTTACACAAGATTGCCACCAACATAGCAGCAAGTACATGAATGCAAAATACAGGCAGTTAAGAATATCAAGTCAATGGTACAAAGTTAATCACAAAACCATCAAGCTACAACTCAAATTATACAAGCCCCAACAGAAGTATCAAATGAATCAAATACCACCAAATAGACCGTGGAATAGCAGGTAATATGCAAACTACAACTAGACCAAGTGCAGCATCAATGCGAACAACAAAGTGATCGAACAAACAAGATCAGGGCAGTGGACAGTACAAGCCAGCAAATGCAACAAACTCAAAATGTCCAGTTATAGTCACAAGACCATCAAGCAGTGAGCAAGTGCAAATCGAGCTCCAGAAATAACAAATGCAGACACAAAATTTCAACAGTGCAGTGGAATGCAGTGGTATGCAGCAGAGAAAATATAAAAGCAATGGTGATGACCGAAGCTAATACAGAGTAGTGGATTCACATACCCAAAATCAACAGTCGAAGATATGCGTGTGACAAAGTCAAATATCACAAATCACGAAATCAATTCAAAGCCGTGTGAATCAAGCTACTAGAAATACGAAATTGACAAAGTCAGATTAATCCTCAGCATCAAAGCGTAATCGAACGGCAAAGCAAGAATTTTTGAAGCAATCAGTCGAACGCAAAAATAGGAAATCAAATCCTATTTAAAACCCTAATCATCATCGGCATTTAATTCGATCGAGTTCAAGTATCAATTTAGAAAAGCAAAAGGAGACAGTACATACCGAATTCACAAGCATCGAACTCGATCGAGCAACTGCAAACAAGCAAAAGTCAACCATCAGAGAAGCAGCGAGCTAGGGCAACAAATCACAGATCAATTGAAGAAACCGAAGCCCTAATTGGAACAAAGAGCCGAAGCCCTAACTGGAACAAAAGGGAACGAAGCCCTAATCAGAACGAAGCCGCCATTATTTCTCACGAACGAGACAAGAGAGGATCGGGTGAAATAAGGAAGTGGGCCGGTCTTAAAATCAAAAGGGGGTTTTGTTTCTATAGGCTTTTATTAATATTGTTAATTAGTTTAGGGTTATTTTATATTGTTCTTAATTATTGTTTTTATTTTACGAATCAAAGAGTTTAGGTAAATCACCACCTAGGTTTTAGGTTGTGTCTGATTGTCCATTTAGAGTTAGTTCAGTAAGCAGGGGTTGCGAGTTTGCAAAACTCTATAGGCGGTAGCAGGGTTTGCAAGTCTGTTAGAGTGTTTGTAAGCGTGATACTGTTTAATTCTAATAGAAATCTGGGAATGCAGCAGTAGGCAGGGGTTGCCGAAGCTGGGTAAATCTTGTGTGTGATTTACTTTTCAGTATATTTATTTCTGCAGTTTATTTTTGTGTTTAAATCAAGAAAATTTGCTATAACCCTATTCACCCCCCCCTCTAGGGTTAATTTAGATCCTACATGTGGTATCAGAGCACGGTATTTTTTTTTAGCTCTAGAGTCATGAGTCTACAAAATAATGCTTTTTCTGAGGGGCAATCTATTGCTAGGCCACCCATGTTTAACGGGAACGATTATGCTTATTGGAAAGCTAGGATGGGTATCTATCTCAGTTCTGTTGATTATGAAGTTTGGGATATTATTGAAACTGGCTATAAACCCCCCACTATAATCGTTGGTGATACTGAGATTCCTAAACCTAAGGATAGGTGGGATGCTAACGATAAGAAATTGAAAACAACAAATGCTAAAGCCATGAATGCTTTGATATGTGCTCTTGATAAAAATGAATTTAATAGAATTTCTCATTGTACAACAGCACAGGAAATTTGGCACACTTTGGAGGTGACACACGAAGGAACTTCTCAAATCAAGGAGTCTCGTCTAGCACTATTCAGCAATGAATACGAAAACTTTATGATGGACAAAGGCGAAAGCATAAAGGATATGTTTGGACGCTTTTCAACCTTGGTATACAACGCTAGAGCACTTGGGAAGGTATTCACTGAGGTAGAGCTTGTGCGGAAGATACTACGAGTTTTACCAATGAACTTTGAGGCAAAAGTCACAGCAATTCAAGAATCGAAAGATCTGAGCAAACTAAGCATGGAGGAGTTGATTGGCAACTTGATGACATATGAGCTTGAGCTAAAAGCAAAGGAAGAACGCAACAACTCCGAACCAAAGAAGAAGACGATTGCCTTAAAGAGCAAAGAAGAAAGCGATGAAGAAGAAGAAGATCCAATTGAAGAGCTTGCAATGGCTGTCAATAATCTTAAAAAATGGTCAAGATTCAAGTCACGAAAGAAGAAAATAAGTGGTAATAAGTCAAAGAATCCTGACGATTCCGATAATGAATTGACATGCTATAACTGCAAGAAGCCTGGCCACTTCAAACAAAAATGTCCACTTCTCAAAAACAACAAAGGAAAGAAAAAGAAAACGAAGGCCTTTGCAGCAACTTGGGATGATGAAGAAGGAGAGGAAGTTTCGAATAATAGCTCAGAGGAGGCTAACTTGTGTCTTATGTCAAAATCGGATTCAGAAGCAAGCTTAGAGGAATCTAGTGAGGTAAGTAACTATTCTTATAAAGAACTTGTTTCAATGTGTTGTGATTTTACTAAAATGATTGATACTCTTGAATCTAAAATTGAAAAACTAAAATCTGATAGGAGAGAACTTGTTCATGAAAATTCTAGGTTAGAAACTGAAATTGAAAATATTCAAAACCTAGAATGTAAAAAATGTAAGATTTTAGATTCAGAATTATCAAAACTGAGGAATAACTTTGAAAGTCTTGAAAATGAAAACTTGAATCTTAAGGAAACCATCGACACTAGGAGAAAGGATTTTATTAATCGATGCACCTCACTTGTTACTGAAAACTCAACATTAAAAACCAAAGTCCAAAATCTTGAGAAATCTTTGAATAACTTTTCAAGAGGCGAAAAATCTTTCAACATGCTATTGGGAAATCAAATTTTTGCTAACAACGGAAAAGGACTAGGTTTTGGGAAAACACAAGTTGATGATAATGCAAAATATAAGAATGTCTTTGATAGATGTGAAATATTTAGATGTCGTGCTGAAAATTATAGTCATAGGAACAAGAACACAAAATTTATACAAGTTTGGGTTCCTAAGAATTCTACAAACAAATTTCATGTTTATTGGAATAAAAATAAAAGGACTAAACAAGTATGGATTCCAAAGGGATTGTTTATTCACAATGCTTCTATCACTAATAACATTGGACCTAAGAGTTTCTCTAGGTCATCTTCCTCTCTTCTTATGTAGGTCTGTTGGCGGGCTAAGGAACAACAAGAATGGTTTCTAGATTCAGGTTGTTCTAGACATATGACAGGTGACAAATCAAAGTTCCTTAGCTTGGAGAATTTTAAAGGTGGAAATGTGATCATGGGAGACAATAGCAAGTGTAAGATTATTGGCAAAGGTGAAGTTGGTAACGGTATTTTTTCCTTGACTAATGTTTTATACGTTGAAAATCTGCATCACAATCTCATTTCTATTAGCCAACTATGTGACAAAGGTATGAACGTGATTTTTGATAGTGATACTTGCAAAATCATTGATAAATCTTCTAATAACATTGTTTTTATGGGCAAAAGAAAAGGGAATGTTTACTCACTTTCATTTGATAATCTAAATCTTTCTAGATGTTTGGTAGCCACTGACGAAGAGGCATATTTATGGCATAGGAGACTTGGACATGCTAGCATGAGTCTCTTAGAAAAACTCGAATCAAAAGAATTAGTCAGAGGGTTACCACATCAGAAATTTAAAAATAATAAAGTGTGTAAAGCATGTTCCTTGAGCAAGCTTAGTCGATCATCATTTCGTCCTAAAAACATTGTTAGCACATCAAGGGTCCTTGAACTAGTTCACATGGATTTATTTGGACCAAATGAAATTTCAAGCTTGAATGGAAAACGTTATTGTTATGTATTGGTTGATGATTATTCTAGATTTACATGGGTTTACTTTTTAGCCAAAAAGTCTGAATCTTTCGAATATTTTTCAAAATTTGCAAAACTTGTTCAAAATGAAAAAGGAGTTACAATTAAAACCTTGAGAAGTGATCATGGAGGCGAATTTGAAAATTTTGAATTTGAAAATTTTTGTGAAGAAAATGGTTTAAAACATGAATTTTCTGCTCCACGAACACCTCAACAAAATGGGGTGGTTGAAAGGAAAAATCGTACATTACAGGAGTTGGCTAGATCCATGTTAAGTGAGTATAAGCTACCTCTAATCTTTTGGGCAGAGGCAGTGAATACTTCGTGCTATGTAATGAATAGAGTAATGATTAGACCAATACTTGGCAAAACGTCTTATGAATTGTGGCATGAAAGGAAACCTAACATTTCTTATTTTCGTATATTTGGGTGTCCTTGTTTCATTCTTAACACAGGTGATCAACTTGGAAAATTTGAATCAAAAGCTGATGATGGAATTTTCATGGGCTATTCAACAAGGAGTAAGGCTTACAGGATTTATAACAAACGAACAAAGACAATTGTTGAGTCAATCAATGTGAAATTTGATGAATCTGATCTGGAAAAAACGACTGAAAGGATGGTTGACGTTGGAATAGATCCTGAAGGCACTGAAGAAGGGACATTTAGTGAGAAAACTGAAAGAAGGACTGTTGATGCTGATAAATTAAGGTTCAAACCTAATCATCCTCCTGAATTAATTATTGGTGATCCTACGGAAGGTATACATACTCGTTCCTCATTTGATGAAAATTTGTGTGCGTTTTGTTGTCATAGTGGTTTTATTTCTGAAATTGAACCTGATTTTGTTGAAATGGCTCTTAATGATGAAAATTGGTTTTTAGCAATGCAAAATGAACTTAATCAATTTGAGAGAAACAAAGTTTGGAATTTAGTTCCTAGGCCTAATGACTATCCAATTGTAGGGACTAAATGAGTGTTTAAAAATAAATTTGATGAATCAGGAAATGTAATTAGAAACAAGGCTAGGTTGGTTGCAAAAGGTTATAACCAAATAGAAGGCATAGACTTTGATGAAACATTTGCTCTAGTTGCTAGGTTAGAAGCCATTAGAATCTTGCTAAGTTTTGCATGTTACAAGGGTTTCAAACTTAAACAAATGGATGTAAAAAGTGCCTTTCTGAATGGTGATTTAAAAGAAGAAGTTTTTGTTGAACAACCACCCGGTTTTGAAAATCATGAATTTCCAAATCATGTGTATAAGCTAGAAAAAGCATTATATGGTCTTAAGCAAGCACCAAGAGCTTGGTATGACTGCCTCTGTACATATCTTTAGGAAAATGGTTTTAAAAAGGGAAGTGCTGACACGACTCTGTTTCTATTACATAAAGAAAGTGATTTTTTGATTGTTCAGATTTATGTGGATGATATTATCTATGGTGCTACTAATGAGCTTTTGTGTGAGAATTTTGAACAAGTCATGCAGGCTAAATTTGAGATGAGTTTGGTTGGTGAATTGAAATACTTTCTTGGATTTCAAATTAAGCAAAGTAGTGATGGTATTTTCATTTCACAATCCAAATATGTGTTGGAGCTATTGAAGAAATTTGGAATCGAAAATTCCAAACCATTGAGAACTCCTATGAGCCCATCAACAAAGTTGGACAAAGATGAGAAAGGAATTGCAATTGATCAAAAGAAATATCGAGGGATAATCGGTTCACTTCTCTATCTTACTGCTTCTAGACCTGATATTATGTTTTCTGTGTGCTTGTGTGCACGTTTTCAAGCTAATCCCAAAGAATCTCATTTAAAAGCTACTAAACGAATTTTGAGATATCTTTCACACACACACAAATTTGGACTATGGTACCCTTCTTGTGAAAATTTTGATTTAGTAGGTTATTCCGATGCTGATTATGCTGGTTCATTAGTTGACAGAAAAAGCACTAGTGGGACATGTTTCATGCTAGGACATTCATTAGTCTCATGGTCAAATTGGAAACAGAATTGTGTTGCATTATCCACCACTGAAGCAGAATATATTGCTTTGGGAAGTTGTTGTGCTCAAATTCTATGGATGATGCAAACTCTTTCTGATTTTGGCTTAGTCTATAAACAAGTTCCATTAAAATGTGATAGTAAGAGTGCTATAGATTTGTCAAATAATCCTGTCCATCATTCTCGCACAAAACACATTGATGTGAGACACCACTTTCTTCGAGATCACATTGCTAAAGAAGACATTTGCATTGAATATATTTCAACAGAAACTCAACTTGCTGATATATTCACAAAACCTCTCCCCGAAGACAGATTTTCCAAATTACGTTTAGATTTGGGAATTATAGAGGTTGACTAATCATTTTTTTTTAAAAATTTGATTTTTGAATTTGATTCTAAATGACAATTTTTTTTAACTAATCTAACTCCCTAATGATTATCGAAAAGATGAATAGTGATTGAAAAAGTGATGAGTGTTGATATTTATCATATATTATAACTCGAGAAAGTATAATTAGAAAATTTCTTTAGAATTTCATAACAAGAGTTATAAAAAATTTTTGTTGGGTAATAATTCCATGACCATTTCTATTTCTATCATCTTTCTATCGACCATCACTCTTCAAGATCATATTTAGTATGTAAATTTATGGTAGTTTACAAAGGAAATCATTTGTTCTTCAATATCTTTAAATCTGTGAAGGAAATTATTTGTGCTTCAACTTATTATATTCAGCAATTAAAAAAATATCCAAAGTATTCACTCTCATTTAAAAGTCCTCACGGTTATGCATGGGTGAATTACTTGGATTTATGATTATGTGCTTCCATGCTCATTTAAAAGTCCTCACGGTTATGCATGTATGGAACGCATATCAAAATTAATTAATTAAATAGACAAGTTGATTCTAATCCCATTTAAAAGTCCTCACGGTCATGCGTGATTAGAAGATACTTGATTTCATTTTTTAAAAATTGTGAATACTACTAATCTCATTTAAAAGTCCTAACGGTTATGCATGGTTAGTAGATATTCAAATTTCCTAAAATAAATATACCACAAATAGACAGAATTGTATGATTTTTGATGATTTTTATCCCCATCACTTCTGAAAGTGGAATATGCGCTTGACAAGGGTAATTATGATTTTTGTTTGAGTTTTATTGAAATTTGATATTTATATTTAATTGAGTTAAATGTTTGATTCATGTCTATCACTTCATCCCTATTTTATAACACTATTATTCTTTTGCTGATAACAAAAGGGGGAGAGAAAAGTTAAGATTTTGTCGAATAGAATCAAGCAAAGGTCAAATAATTTTCACTGTGCATATAGGCTCATTTATATATTTCTATGCATATATGTAGGGGGAGTATTGTGTAGAGAGGGAGCATTCAAATAGGGGGAGCAAATTGAAATTATCAAATAACATTTGATATATTCAAAATCTTAAATATATGTTTGTTATCATCAAAAGGGGGAGATTGTTGAATATGCGCCTTGCGCTATATGATTTTTGTTTGATGATAATAAACATATATACATTCATTTAAATGTATTTGGTAATGTACTATTTTATTTTTTATAGAATAAATAAATATTTGTTGAATAAAATTAAATTACACAGTATTCGAATTTGAATTCAAACAGAACAAGTTAAACAGATTTTTGAATTCAAACAGAAATTTTTATTCAAACAAATATTTATTACAACTTTGATAGTACAATTTCAAGCTCTCACTATACATATACAATTTTGACTACAATACATGACATTTCACATTTACATCACAACCTTACTACATATCACTCACACTCATATTTTTGTCTTCAACTATAATCCAGTTTGAATCCAGCATCTGAGTAATCTGCAAAAATATTTTCAAACGCAGTAAAATTGAAAGAGAAATATTTTTGAAATTTGAAAGAAACGATGGTTTTTGAAAACATTGTTTGCCTCAGTTATTTGGGTTGTTCGTCATCATTTTTGACTGTGCAATATCTGTGCATATCAGTATTTTTATCAGGGACAGGTAACTATGAGTGGCTGCAGTACACACGTGTGCACTGCCTCGCCAACTCGTGTGCGCAGCCAAAAATAGCAAGCGTGCAAGCACAACATGAAAGGAATCGAGTCAGTAAGGCAATGCGCAAAATCAAGACAGCATCAAACAGCAATAGTGAAGACTGCATAAGTGCTACAAGCCAAATCATCACAATGAACACCACTGACCAGTGAATACAACGTCAAGTTCAGATCAAACAACTCAAGACCAAGTTGCAACAAAGTTCAAAAGTGCATCAAAGGCAGTTCAATGTGGATAGCAACAGCAAAAAGGGACTGCAACAAACATATATGCAACATCAAGTCAAAGTATGCAACTACGTGACATAAATGCAACTACAACGATGCAAGCGAAGAACCAAAGTCAGTGGCAAGCTTCAAACTGCATAAGTGACCATGAAACTAACTCGAAGCAGTAGTGACAGTAAGCATGAATCAAGCTCAATGGCAAATGCATAAACAGCTCAGAGTACATGCATGAAACAGTGCAAGACCTCAAGTGACACAGTGAAAGTAGCACAAGTACAAGAAACTTGAATACTGCAACAACAAGTATGGTGAAGCACTTACACAAGATTGCCACCAACATAGCAGCAAGTACATGAATGCAAAATACAGGCAGTTAAGAATATCAAGTCAATGGTACAAAGTTAATCACAAAACCATCAAGCTACAACTCAAATTATACAAGCCCCAACAGAAGTATCAAATGAATCAAATACCACCAAATAGACCGTGGAATAGCAGGTAATATGCAAACTACAACTAGACCAAGTGCAGCATCAATGCGAACAGCAAAGTGATCGAACAAACAAGATCAGGGCAGTGGACAGTACAAGCCAGCAAATGCAACAAACTCAAAATGTCCAGTTATAGTCACAAGACCATCAAGCAGTGAGCAAGTGCAAATCGAGCTCCAGAAATAACAAATGCAGACACAAAATTTCAACAGTGCAGTGGAATGCAGTGGTATGCAGCAGAGAAAATATAAAAGCAATGGTGATGACCGAAGCTAATACAGAGTAGTGGATTCACATACCCAAAATCAACAGTCGAAGATATGCGTGTGACAAAGTCAAATATCACAAATCACGAAATCAATTCAAAGCCGTGTGAATCAAGCTACTAGAAATACGAAATTGACAAAGTCAGATTAATCCTCAGCATCAAAGCGTAATCGAACGGCAAAGCAAGAATTTTTGAAGCAATCAGTCGAACGCAAAAATAGGAAATCAAATCCTATTTAAAACCCTAATCATCATCGGCATTTAATTCGATCGAGTTCAAGTATCAATTTAGAAAAGCAAAAGGAGACAGTACATACCGAATTCACAAGCATCGAACTCGATCGAGCAACTGCAAACAAGCAAAAGTCAACCATCAGAGAAGCAGCGAGCTAGGGCAACAAATCACAGATCAATTGAAGAAACCGAAGCCCTAATTGGAACAAAGAGCCGAAGCCCTAACTGGAACAAAAGGGAACGAAGCCCTAATCAGAACGAAGCCGCCATTATTTCTCACGAACGAGACAAGAGAGGATCGGGTGAAATAAGGAAGTGGGCCGGTCTTAAAATCAAAAGGGGGTTTTGTTTCTATAGGCTTTTATTAATATTGTTAATTAGTTTAGGGTTATTTTATATTGTTCTTAATTATTGTTTTTATTTTACGAATCAAAGAGTTTAGGTAAATCACCACCTAGGTTTTAGGTTGTGTCTGATTGTCCATTTAGAGTTAGTTCAGTAAGCAGGGGTTGCGAGTTTGCAAAACTCTATAGGCGGTAGCAGGGTTTGCAAGTCTGTTAGAGTGTTTGTAAGCGTGATACTGTTTAATTCTAATAGAAATCTGGGAATGCAGCAGTAGGCAGGGGTTGCCGAAGCTGGGTAAATCTTGTGTGTGATTTACTTTTCAGTATATTTATTTCTGCAGTTTATTTTTGTGTTTAAATCAAGAAAATTTGCTATAACCCTATTCACCCCCCCTCTAGGGTTAATTTAGATCCTACACAAAAAACTCTACCATGACCATGATCGACTAAACACTTTGTCCAAGGAATTTATTCGTAAGAATAAGTGCTTGTTGCCAAGTTGAATGGGAGAGGCTGTTGTCACACTATCGACAAGGAACATTTTAGAGCAAGTATTTGTTAGAAAGAAGATTAGGCCAGATAACGATGGTGGGATTGAAGGCTTTGCATATCAAACCATCTCCAAGTAATAAATTAACTAATTGAATTACAATAAAGATAATAAAAGAAATATGAAAATTAAAAAATCTAAGTAAATTTTTCTTAAAAACTTCTTTTTTTATCCAAAAATGGTGGCATATACTAAGTGAATCACCTCTATAAAAAAAATCAACACTCTCATAACATAAATGAGTCCTCCATCACAAGAAAAACACGTACGGAAGCCGTTAGTATATTACCAACGAGTGAACAAGATGTTTTACCAGGTAAGAAAAAGGTTAAAAGTTGGTCTAGTCTAATAGACATGAGCGTATAACCAAAAGGAATATGAAGATATTAACAAGCCTTAAGATAAAATATTGAGCTTCAAATAAGAAGTTTTTTTTTGAAAAACAGTTATTTTTTTTACTGAAAAATGTGATATAAATTGTTGGAGGAACTAAGTTAAATGATAAAAATTTGTATATTTTTAGTCTCAAGAACACGATCTCGATATTTTTACCACAAGCACAAACATTCTTCTAAAAACTATTCATAAGGGCAAACATTCTTGCAAAACTGTTAGCGAACTAAAAATTGCTACCGATAATTACAAATTGATTCTTATAAACTGATATCAATAACTAAAAACTCATACATAAAGAAAATTGTTCTTCAAGCTAAAATACTGAAGGTCTGTCTTTATTCTTACAATAATTTCCTGCAAATAATTACTACTCCAAATTGGTGAAGGAATACATTTGTTTCGCTACTCAAAAACACCCTTAAACCCTTACTGCTACACTTAACAACACCAAACCAAAAAAAAAAAAAGAAAAAAAGAAAAAAAAAGACAGATTTAAAACTGTCATGACACTGCGCAGAGCCTAAAATGGAAACAAACACATTAATGTACTATCGTGAATCCGTCTTAACTTGTATTAATTAATAGTCTACTCCAGTTGTCAACCTTTTCCAACTTCAGTCCTAAGTGAAATTTTCTATTTCAAAATACCGTGTCTTGAGAAGGATCCTACTCCACTTCAGAAATCGACTAATACTCCGCTATCTTCTCCAGTAGCCTACCATCGAGAGTTCGAGTATTGCCTCAAAAGATCGAAGATACCTTTGTTGCATTCGACGTCCTCTATTCTGAACTTGGCGTGCTTAATCAAATCAAAAATGTCTTGGATGGCCTGTAAGCTGCGGATTTGATGAGGTATACTAATCCATTTAAATAAAAGGTTGTTACGTTCACTCCAAACATGGTAGATAGAAACCGTGATCGCAATCTCCATTGTATCTGCTTTAGTTGTGTTTTTCTTGTATGAAGCTAAGGCTAATTCGAGTATCTCGTGTATACTATTGGTTGGATTTGGTAGCCTGATCAAGTTGTTGATGTCTTTCCAGAAGTCCGAAGAATAGCTGCAATTGAAGAATAGGTGATCCCTATTCTCCAATTGCTGTTCACATAATACGCATGTAGGGTTGATTATGTTATTCCACTTTAAGAGTCCCTCCTTTGTGTTTAATTTCTCCAGTCCCATTCCCCCTTCTGATTTTAGTTTACATACGTCCGACCAACTTATATTATGAGATTTGTTATGCCATAGGAAATTAGCACATATTGAGTTGATACACTATATAATGGTTGTTGGAATTTGACAAAAATGAATCCAGAACTCAATAATTGGATAGATAATGGGCCTGATTAGTTCAAGTCTTCCTCATATATTTAGAAATCTGCTATTCCAATTATTGATTTTTTTTAAAAATTAATTTTGTCTAATAATGGCGTGAAATCCTTGGTTTTCAACTTGTGTGTAGATAGAGGAATACCAAGATAAAGAATAGATGGCTAATCCTAAAAAATTGAAATTTAGGGTTTTCCTCAGCCATGGGGGAAATTCTCTCTCTCCACAGCAATCTTTCTCATCTTTCTTCTCCTAGTCATAGAAATAGACCACCTGACTCTCACATCAGAGATTCTAATAAGGATGTCATCATAGACAAGGATGGATTTCAATTAGTTCAATCGAAATCAAAACAGAAACGTCAGCCTCCTGCGCCTGTGAATCAGAGATTTCCAAAGGATCTCAATTCTGGAATGAAGAAGACAGCCGATCAGTTTTCGACTGTTCCTCCTCCAAATATGAGAAACCAATCATATCAACAGCGGAAACCCATAAATTTCTCTCTGAACAAGACGCAAGGGAAAAAATCTTGGGCTGATATCGTATCTGAGCAATCAACTGAACCTAAGGATGATGAATGCAATCTTGAATCTATCCCTCCCATCAAGATCAATAGTAAAAAATATGGTTTGATAAAAGAATCAGTCTGTAAAAGAGCTATCGAATGCTGGAGCAATTCGATTTTGGTGTATGTTGTTGGAACCAAACCATATTACACCTTTTTCAAAGCTTACATACAACGTGTATGGAAGCCTGTTGGTGAGTTTGATATTTTTACTAGGGAAAATGGATTCTTTATTGTCAAATTCAAAGAAGTTCAAGATTGCAACTCAATCATTCAGAATGGCCCATACTTCTACAATGGAAAGCTCATCATAATGAGGAGATGGTCTGAATCTCTGAAACTAGACAGGGACCTCCTCAGTTCGATGCCAATATGGGTAAAATTACCCAATGTGAATTTAAAATTATGGGATCGAGAAGCGTTCAGTGTTATGGCCAGCATTATAGGAAAACCCATAAAAATGGATGCAGCTACAACATTGAAAACGAGATTGAATTATGCTCGTCTTCTAGTAGAGGTATCTGCAAATGATGAACTACCTCAAGAATTAAACCTCACTTTATACAACGGGGAAACCATTACTCAAAAGGTTGAATATGAATGGGTACCACCGAAGTGTAGTATCTGTAAATGCTTTGGACACATCAGAGATCAATGTGTCGCAGAAGAAAGGTGGATACCCAAAAATCAAAATCAAAACAAGAATATACCTACTGATCAAGAAAATGTTGCAGCTACAATTTTTCAAGATTCGCTTCCTTCTGAGGAGGCAATAAAAGATTCAAGATTTCAACAAAACAAAGATCGAATCAACCAGGATGGTATCATCTCCAATCTAGAAAAATCATCTCATTTGCTCACTGATCAAGATGATCAGATCCTTGCGTCGGTAGTTCATCATTCAGAAAGCTTTAAAGAAAAATCCAAAGAGGTTTTACAAGGCAATTCAAAGAGGGGATCCAATAATGAAGAGGTCTTTAACTCTGAAATCCCCCCCATTTCAGAGTTATGTTTAATTACAAATAATCATGTTACAGAAACAAATAACATCCTGCCTTTGAGTTCCAATCAAGATCCAGATTTCAACATGGAAAATGAACCTCCATCAGATAATGCTGCAGAAGTTGAGGACAATGGTGGCATCAACTCAACCTTGCCTCGCAATGCTGAGGAGTTTGATATCTCTTGCATTCAAATTCCAGATGGCCTTATTGTATCAACATCAGATAATATTATGGAGGAATCTGGAAAGCAATTTGACATATCAGAACTACATATTCCCAAGACTAAAGCTATTGGCAAATACAAGAATTCAAACAAAGAGAAAAAAGCTTTTGGGCAAAAATACATTTCAATCAATCCAGACTGGAATGAAATGACAACAAGACTTAAAGCTAAAAGCTCAGAGAAAAAGAGAAAAGGTAAGGGTAGCAGTGTATCAGGTACAATCTGAAACACTGTTTATTTCTCTTTATTTTTTTTATTTTTTCTCCATTTATTTCCTTATTATGTCTATTATGGCCTGGAATGTTAGGGGTATGAATTCCCCTCATAAACAGAATGATATTTTAAACATGGTCAGAATTTATAAGCCATCTGTTGTTGCTTTTATTGAGAATAAAATGGATGATCATAATACTGAGAGATTCTGTTTTAAGTTATCCAACAACTGGAAATCTATAACCAATAATGAGTGTGGTTGCAAAGGTAGAATCCTGGTTATTTGGGATTCTAGCATTTGGAATTTAGTTAACTTCAGTAAGGATATTCAATTTATAGATTGCAATTTCAAAAACAGTGGTGGTTTCTCTCTTCAAATTACTAACATTTATGGTAGTAATTTTGAAACAGAAAGAAACAGTTTATGGTACAGATTAAAAGCTCTGAGTCAAAGTTATGATTTCCCTTGGATTATTTTAGGTGACTTTAATACTGTTTTTCATGTTAGTGAAAAATTTGGTGGTAATAAAATCCCCCACAGTAAACTTGACAAAATTAACAAATTTTTACTTGAATCTGGACTGATTGAGCCTAATATTAATGGTCATAAATATACATGGAAATCTGGTAAGGAGAAAAACATTCATTGCAAGCTTGACAGAGTTTTAATAAATGAAAAATTCTTTAATTCCTTTCCAAATTTATGTTGTTACTCTATTGAGCAAAATACTAGCGATCATACTCCTTTATTGATAAACTTTTTCCAAAATCATACTAGTTATAATATCAAAGCTACTCCTTTCAGGTTCAAAAATGGTTGGGTTCTTAGTAATGATTATTATGACATTATTAAAGATTGTTTCAACTTTTCAAATAATGGTTCTTATCAACTCCAGTTCAGTATGTTTCTTAAAAACACTAAGACTAAAATTAAAAACTGGAATAAGGACAGATCCAATAAAGATGACTATCTTAATAATTTAAGAAAGGAAGGGAAAGTTCTTCAAAAGCTTGCTGATGACAACCCTGACAACACTGATATTATTGATAAATTCTTTACAAACCAAGCTAAACTTTCTCATGAGCTTTATATCAACTCTATCAATTTCAAACAAAAAGCTAAAATAGATTGGCTTACTATGGGTGATGAATGCACCAAATTTTTTCATGCTAAAATGAGCTGTAGGAAACATATCAACAACATAGGCAAAATTATAAACAGTAATGGTGATTGCATCAATGAATTAGAGAAGATTTCTAAGGAAGCTATTAACTATTACTCTCAATTATATTTCTCTGAATATACTGTTACCTTTTTCCCTGACATTGTGTGTAAGAATGTGTTAAATGATAATGCTGCTGACATCTTACTTGCTCCTGTCAGTATAGATGAAATAAGAAACATTATTTTTAATGCTGGAGATAACAAAAGTCCTGGTCCGGATGGTTTTAATGCAAAGTTTTTCAAAACCCATTGGGATAATATCAAAGATCATATTTTTATGGTTGTCAATGAATTTATGACTGAAGGTAAATTACTTAAAAGTTTTAATCATACTTTTATAACCCTTATTCCTAAAAATAAAAATCCATCTTGTATCCAGGATTACAGGCCTATATCCTGTTGTAATTTTGTGTACAAAATTATTGCTACTATTTTAAGCAATAGAATTAAAGTGTTTCTCCCCTTTTTGATTTCTGAAAATCAGTGTGCTTATATTCCTGGCAGATTAATATATGAAAATTCTCTGCTTGCTCATGAAATGGTCAGGAATTTCAATAATAAAAAAGGGGATAATATGTGTCTTAAGGTTGATCTTCAAAAAGCATATGACAAGGTTAACCGCAATTTTATCATTCATATCATGAAATGCATGAATTTTCCTGCTAAGTTTTGTAGGTTAATTTTTGAATGCATAAATACTCCCACTTTCTCTATTTTATTTCAAGGCAAACCTGAGGGCTTTATCAAAAGCAACAGGGGTATCAGACAGGGAGACCCTCTTTCTCCCTATCTTTTTACCTTAGCTATGGAATATTTTTCTATTCTAATTAATATTGAAACCATCAAAAACAACATTTCTCCAATTAATAGAATTCAGCCTTGTATTACTCACCTGATTTATGCTGATGACCTTATGCTGTTCTCTAAAGCTAACAAAGATAATGCAGAGGCTATTAGCCAGATTTTTGATAATATGTATAAATATGCTGGTCTTAAAATTAATGAATTCAAAACAAAAGCATATTTTAGCAAATATTGCAGGCACAAAAATGATGTTCTAGAGATTCTCAAAATCAAGGAAGGTAATCTTCCTATTAAATACTTAGGACTCCCTCTATCTGCTAATCAAATTAAAGACAGTGATTGCTCCTATCTGATAGAGAATATCCAAAACAGGATGGAAACATGGTCCTGCAAGCTTCTTTCCATTGCTGGAAGAATTGAGTTAATTAAGACTGTTGTCTATGCCATTATTCTATATTGGTTTCAAACTCATCATATTCCTAGTGCTACAATTAAAAAAATTGAGAGCAGGTGTGCTGATTTTCTTTGGAAAGGCAAATATCATAAAATTAGTTGGGATAAAGTTTGCACACCCAAAAGTGAAGGAGGGCTGGGCCTCAGAAATCTCAATGATCTTAATTTAACTTGTCAGTTAAAACTTTTTTGGAGATTTGTAAGTGGTGATTCTTTATGGTCAAAATGGATGAATTACAAATATCTTAAAAACAATAGCTTCTGGACTATTTTACCAAAAAATAATCAATCCAATGTTTGGAATCAAATTTTAAAATGCAGGGTTTTAGGTAAATCTCTTCTTCAAAGAAATTTTAAGGCTGGTCATGAAACCAGTCTCTGGTTTGACCCATGGTTTCAAAATGACTCTTTTATTAATAGAGTTGGTTGGAATAATCTTGTCATCTGTGGTGAAGCAAATGCCAGTGTTAGTCTTATTATTGAAAATAAGCAATGGCAACCACAACTTCATCCCATCACTAACCCACATAAAAATTCTATTATTAATATCCCTATTGATCATAATGCTGACTGTGATTACTGGGAATGGTTAGCTAGCAGCAATGGTAAGTTTTCTTTCAAAAAAACTTGGGAGCATATCAGAAATAAACAACCTAATGTAGAATGGTATAAATGCATTTGGAACAGGGTGAACAATCCAAAGATGGCAATCTGCACTTACTTTGCCATCAAAAACAGATTGCCAACTTTGGATATAATCAACAAATGGGGCAAAAGTAACTCTTCACTCTGTTCCTTATGCAATTTATCGAATGAAACAGTGACGCATTTATTTTTTGAATGCAGCTACAGCTATTATATTTGGAATCAAATCAAAGTTAAGTTGCAGATTACTAATACTAACAGTATGGATCTTTATCAAATCATCAAAGACATCAACTATCATTTCAGAAATAAAGCTCTTGAAAGTGATCTGGCGCATGTTCTACTTACTACTGCTGTTTATTATATTTGGAAAGAGAGGAACAACCGTACTCACAACAATATTAAGATGACCAAAGAGCAAAGATGGAACATTATCGACAATGATAGCAAGATCATTCTTCTAAAATCAAAGAAAAAGATCAGAAATCAGACCAAATTTGAGTTTCTCTCGGAGTGTTGGAGCAAAGAGGCTGGTAGTAAGCATATCGAACATTATCTTCTCTATCCGAAGACTTATCAAGCTGATCTCAGCTCGCATCAGTATATCAATCAAGACAATTTTGTGCATCGTCCCAGAAACGACTCCAATAATGGCATAGGTAGTTGCAATGCTACAGATCTAGGTTGCGATAACACTAGATCTGTATATTGCAACCTCATTTCGCACAATGCAGACATGAGAGATCATTACAACTCTAATCTCGCTGACAGAAGCATGAGGAGCAAATTTAATCAAAGTCTCTCTTATTGGGAGAGGGGAGAAAGTAGTAATAGAAAGTATACGAAATAGATCTGCTTTCGTTTTCCTTTTCTCTGTCGCCATTTTTTATTTTGTGTTTGTTATTGTGTCGGCTGTGTTTTCTGCGGATGCTAGGGTTTGCTTTTTGTTTGTTGTTTGGGATTCGGGTGTGTTGTTTTCTCACCCGTTTGTTCTGTGTTGGGCCGGGCCCTGTTACCTTTCTTCAAAAAAAAAAGATAAAGAATAGATAAAGTTCCAGTCTGTACATTCAGATTGTTACTTATTTGAACTTTGTTACTTGTTCCTCTTTGGAAAAAAATTATGGACTTTTAGTCATTCATTTTTAAACCAGAGTTTCGACAGAATTTTTCCATTATCTCTTTAATTGATTCAACACTATCAGGACACACTTTAATTAGAATAAGAATATCATCTGCATATAACAAGGGTGTTAAGGTCGGCTCTACTTTATATGTTGGGTTTATGTTACCCTCAATAATTCTAAGTCAAATAGCATGGACATATATTCCATGCCAATAGCGAATAGATGAGGGGACAAGGGATCTCTCTATCGTAGTCCTCTATTACTTGTAAAATGTCCTTGTGAAAAGCCATTAATTAAGATAGAGAATGATGGGGGTGGAGATGCAAGAATAGATCAAGTTGGAGAATTTATGTGAGAAGCCCATTGATTTCATATCATATGAATAATAAATTCCCCACTGATTCTATCATATATGCTTTGTGCAGGTCAATCTTAACACACAAGTTATTATATTTTTTTTTTTTTTTTTTGAAACCTCTAACTAATTCATGAGCTAATAATGAGTTTTTAGTTATAGATCTCCCTAGTATAAATGCATTTTTATTTTGTGAAATGAGAACCTTCAACAAGCCTTTCATTCTACCACATAACAAATTTTCCAGAATCTTGTACAAAATATTACACAATGATATAGGTCTATATTCCGCAAGAGACTGTGGACTTTGTTTTTTGTGTATTAAGCAAATAAATATATAGTTTATTTCCTTAAAAATTCCCCCTGTATTTAAGATATCATTCATGGTGTCCAATAGTTCTGATTTTATTAGCTCACAATGACGTTTAAAAATTTTTGCACCGAAACCATCAGGGCTTGGACTACCATTTTCATCAATTTGGAACATTGCTTGATGGAGTTCAATTAAATCACACGGTTTGTCCAAGTCCCTCTCGGCCTTTTCGATTATAATCTTTTTACATATTATCTCAGAAAAGTTCTTGTTGACCTAGTCACTTTTGAATAGGTCCTTAAAAAAGGAAATAGCTTCATTCTTAATATTTTCATTGGAAGTTGAAGTATTTCCTTCTTGGTCATAAAGCGAAAAGGTTTTGATACCTGGAGATGTTTCGGTGAACCTAGAATGAAAGAATCATGACGATTTGTGACGCAGCGAATATTCGGAAAAACAAATGAAATGGATGAAAGTAGCAATCGGTGGGTTGAGAAATACTGAAATGCCCAAATCCGTTGATCACGAAGATACTGGATTTAGCAATCTTCGACACGTTGATCGTGCACGATACCGTGAAGAAAGATCTACTATTCTTGAGCGTAGATCAAGCGCACTTGATTCCGCGAATTGGCTTCAACGTTCGTTGAGTCGAGCGCACTCGAATGCCGAAAGTGGAGATAGGAGTTAACACTCGACTACCAATTTAATGGAGGCACAAAGCTTCACAACAAAATTTTATTCAATTTTCAACAACCTTTACAAATGATACGACTTGCCTATTTATAGGCTTACAACTCAATACACGATTAAAAAATTACAACACCATGTGTACACGACTTAAGAAAATACATCACAGACATTACAGGACACGACTTAAGATAGGTCGTTAACGACCTAACCTTTGCAACATCAAACGACTTAAGCAAATGTCATACAAACAGTACAGCGACACACAAACGACCTTAAAAAAAAAATGTTTTACGCGACTTAAAATAACTCAGTAACGGCTTAAGGAAACTCGCTCAATAACTCGGTAACGACCTAATGTTTAGGTGATAACTCGTTCGCGACTCAATGTTCTCCCACGGTGATAATAAGTCGGCCGCGACTCAAGGAATGCTAGCGACTTAGGGTTAGAGGAAAAAAGAAACGACTTACTGGAATTGCTTCACTCGTTCGCGACATAGGGTATTTCGCGCGCGGCATATGAAGGAGGCGGAGAGTGAGTCGTTCGCGACTTATGGCAGTGTCGCGACCTAGGGTTTTGGGCGGCAGCGAAGTGATGGGTCGTGAGTCGCGGTGTAGTTGAGTCATGGGTCGTTGGGGAAGTTGAGTCGTAAGTCGCGGCGGCTTGGGTCGGAGGGGATTTTAGGTCGTGGTAGGGATGAGTCGGTAGTTGCGACGGGGATGAGTTGTGAGTCGTGGACGACCTAAGGATGGTCGATGCTACGAACGAGGTAAGTACTTCATCATCCTCCCATTGTTGGAAAGAATTCGTCCTCGAATTCACACTCTCGTCATTTTCGATGAAATCCTCCCCACAATACGGAATTAAATGTTTGATATTAAAAATATCAGAAGTGTGAATATTTTCCGGCAATCTTAACTGATACGCATTATCATTGATCCTTTTCAAGATTTCTACTGGACCAATCTTTCGTGCCTTCAACTTGTTATAAGTTCCAACTGGAAAACGATCTTTCGTCACAACGGCATATACAAAATCTCCCTCTTTGAAAACAACTCTTCTTCGTTTCTTATCCACCATTTGTTTATACTTCTCATTTGATTTAAGTAGTCGTTCTTGTACAACCTTGTGGCATTCCTGTAATTCATTCACCAAGTCACTAGCCCGCTTAACAACTCCTTTCTGATATGGTACTGTCGTTAAATCCAATGGTCCCTTTGGTAAGCTTGAATATACAATCTGAAATGGACTGAAACCAGTACTTCGATTGACTGCGTGATTGTGTGCGAACTCAGCTTGACACAATTTCAAATCCCAGCTCTTCAAATTGTCCTTCACAAGACATCTTAGTAAATTTCCAACGATCGGTTAACCACCTCCGTTTGCCCATTAGTTTGCGGATGATAGGCGCTACTAAAATTCAGCTTTGTTCCGACCATCTTCCACAAACTCAACCAAAAATGGCTTAAAAATCTAGTATCTCGATCAGAAACAATAGATTCTGGTAAACCATGCAATCGATACACCTCTTTAAAGAATAATTGAGCAACTCGAACTGCATCCGCTGTCTTCTTACAGGCTATAAAATGTGCCATCTTCGAAAACCTGTCCACTACAACGTATATAGAATCATTTCCTCTCCGAGTCCTAGGCAAACCCAAAACGAAATCCATGCTGATATCAACCCATGGTCTGATAGGCACAGGTAACGGCATATATAACCCTACATTCGTAGCCGTTCCCTTCGAAACCTGACAGATATGACATCTTTCCACAAATCTCTCGACCTCTTTCCTCATTGACGGCCAAAAATAAGATTGTGTAATTAACTACAATGTACGATCACGACCCACATGTCCTTCCTCGTGCAATTCCTTGATAATCTTCATTCTCAAGCTACAATCTGGTATACATAAACGATTCCCTTTGAACAAGAACCCATCAACCAACATAAATTCATCAGTATTCCCTTCCTTAATTTCTCAACAAACTTTGCGAAGTAAAGGTCCTCCTCAAACAATTCTGGCAATAATTTGAATCCTGTCACTTCAACCTTCATCGTTGTCAATAAGTGATTCCTTCTGCTTAAAGCATCCGCTACACGATTTGTCACCCCTGATTTGTGTTTCACAACGAAAGTAAACTGCTGCAAATAGGCAATCCATGATGCATGTCTCGCTGAAATCTTGTCTTGTCCTTGTAAATGTTTCAACGCTTCATGATCAGTATATAGAACAAATTCTTTCTGAAACAGATAGTGTCTCCAATGCTTAACGGCTTGTACAACAGCATAGAATTCCACATCATATGTACTATATCTCATCTTTGCCCCTGATAACTTTTCACTGAAATACGCAATAGGACGTCCCCTCTGACTCAACACTCCCCCAGTTCCAACCTTTGATGCATCAGTATGTAGCTCAAACACTAACTGAAAATCTGGTAAAACTAGAATTGGTGCAGACGTCAACAATTCCTTGATCCTTCCAAAAGCATTCCCGGCTTCCTCTGACCACGAAAATTGTTTACCCTTCATGCAATCGGTAACAGGCGCCATCACACTACTGAAGTGTGGAATACATCTTCGGTAGAATGAAGCCAACCCATGAAGACTCCGAACTTCTGTTATCGTCTTGGACTGTGGCCAATTTCTGACTGCCTCAACTTTACTCTGATCAACTTGAATACCTTCTCCTGAAACAACATAACCCAGAAATAAAATACTATGCGTCATAAACACGCATTTCTTCGTAGCAGCATAAAATTGTTCTTCACGAAGAATAATCAACACTTCCCTCAAATGTTGAACATGCTCCTCCGTACTCCTGCTGTATATCAGAATATCATCAAAATACACCACCACGAATTTCCCAATGAATGGTCTAAAGATTTGATTCATCACCCGCATGAACGTACTAGGCGCGTTTGATAAACCAAATGGCATAACCAACCATTCGTGTAGACCCTCCCTGGTTTTAAAAGCAGTCTTCCACTCATCACCTGGTCTAATACGAATTTGATGATACCCGCTCTTCAAATCAATCTTCGAAAAAATAGTCGCCCCACTCAACTGATCTAGCAAGTCATCTAACCTCGGCATTGGAAATCTATATCTCACAGTAATCTTATTCAATGCTCGACTGTCAGTGCACATCCTCCACGTCCCGTCCTTCTTCGGTACCAACAAAGCTGGCACAGCACATGGACTCAAACTTTCCTGCACACGTCCCTGCTCAAGTAACTCTTCCACCTACCTCCTCAACTCTTCAT
The DNA here is from genome assembly GCA_030765085.1 of Allium cepa. NCBI lineage: Eukaryota > Viridiplantae > Streptophyta > Magnoliopsida > Asparagales > Amaryllidaceae > Allium > Allium cepa. The sequence continues at coordinate 921,960,116 of CM060931.1, read as the reverse complement.
GTTCCTTCGGACTCATTCGATAATGTGGTCTATGCGGTAATACTGCTCCCGGAACAAGATCGATTTGATGTTGAATGTCTCTCAGTGGCGGTAACTCCTTGGGCAACTCTTCTGAAAATACATCCTCAAATTCTTTCAAAACTGGTTTCGCTTCTTCTGGGATTTCAACCTCTTCACTACAATCTCATCCAATTAACACAAAGACTTCAGGCTCCCCTTCAACTTCCTTAACAAACTTCTTCAAAGTTAACAAAGTTTTCAGCTCTTCAATCTCCTCAGATTTACTCTCTCCCTGTTGTCTCTTCTTTGGAACTAAAATAATCTTAACGCCTTCAAACATAAAACTATAGCTATTGGTTCGACCGTCATGCTGCACTGCTCGATCATACTGCCACGGTCTTCCCAAAAGCAAATGACAAACATCCATCTCAACTACATCACACCAGATTTCGTCTTTATATTTCTTCCCAATAGAAAATGGATCTCGAACTCGCTTATCCACCTTCACCTCTCCTCCTTTTCTCAGCCACGCTAACTTATAAGGATTTGGATGTTTCTCCGTTTTCAACTTCAATTTTCTCACCGCTTCTGTAGAAATAATATTGTCACAACTTCCTGCATCAATCACAAATTTACAAACTTTCCCCAATATAGTGCATGTCGACTGAAAAATGTTACTCCTTAACCAACTAGCTTCATCCTCTTGCTTCGGTGTTAAACAAGATCTCCTCATCATTAGATTACAGCCTTCGTCCCCCGATGCGATATCTTGTTCATCTTCCTCCAGTGGACTAGAATCACCTTCACCAACATCCTCGACTTCAGCCTCAACTATCATAGTTCGTTTCTTTGGTTTTGGACACTCATTGCTTTTATGACCCACTTCCTGGCAATTGTAACATTTGAAACTGCTGTTTTCCTTTGCCTTCGCAACCTCATTCACAGCCGGTTTAGTAACAGCCTTCGAAACAGTAGTATTGCCACTAGCTCCCTTCACTTGATTGTTGGAATTTGTGAACACACCACCTCCACGCCTTCCCTGCTTCTCCCAAGCTATCGCTTTCTGGTGTGCCTCCGCCACAGATCTCGGATCAAACATATTAACCATATCCTGGATCTGCATTCATAACCCTCCAACAAATCTAGCAGTCAGTTGTTCTTCCGTCTCCACTATATCATTCCTGGCAATGAGTTGGTAAAATTCATCGGCGTAATCGTTGACTGATTTCGTCCCCTGCCTTAGATTCTGCAATCTCTGGTACATAAGTGATTGATAGTTGTATGGTAGAAATGTAGCTCTCATCAATTTCTTCATTTTCTCCCAATCTACAATCTTCGACTTTTCCATCCGTTCTCGTGTAAGTTTAGTTTGCTGCCACCACGCCAAAGCTCTCCCCCTCAGCCTTGTAGCGACTAACTTCACTCGGCGATTCTCCGGAATCTTCTTGAAATCAAAAATTTCTTCAACATTAGACAACCAATCTAAAAATTCTTCAGCAACCATTCCACCCTTGAACTCTGGAATTTCCATCTTCATTCCCGATTCCCATCGACGATCATCTACTACATCTCGATACCGACGTCGTGTTGGTTCTCTATCTCGGTAATGAACACTTCCCCTATCACCATCAAACTCCTCATCAAAATCTGAAGTATATCGATGTCGATCACGACCTCCAACATCTCTACTACCACTCCTTCGATCAACATTCCTATCACGATTATCACTACTTCTATGATCTTGATCTTCTCTCCCGATCTGAATGTATCGAAGCTCTACTTCCCCCATGGTTCGATTCAGGTGAAACTCTTCTTCTACTTTGATTCATTTCAAGCATCATTCTCTCTAATCGACCAATTCCTTCATTCAACTTCTCAGTGAAACTCTCGTTGATTCGTTGCTCCATTTCATCAGCTTCTTCTCTTCCATACAAAGCATTGATATTTCGGTGGCGTTGAGCTCGTCTCGGAGGCATGATTGAACTTCAAACAAACTTCAAAAATAATAATTTTCCAACACTTTCCGAACTTTGATCCAAAGTGAGATGGATCGAAACTCCCAACTTGTTGCAACTTCACGATGAACACGATGAACACTAAACTTCTCAACAATTGCAAATACGATCTCCAAACTTCAACTTCTCGAAATCCAATTCTCCAAATGATGCAAACTCCTTGCAATCTAGCTCTGATACCAAACTGACGCAGCGAATATTCGAAAAAACAAATGAAATGGATGAAAGTAGCAATCGGTGGGTTGAGAAATACTGAAATGCCCAAATCCGTTGATCACGAAGATACCGGATTTAGCAATTTTCGACACGTTGATCGCGCACGATACCGTGAAGAAAGATCTACAATTCTTGAGCGTTGATCAAGCGCACTTGATTCCGCGAATTGGCTTCAACGTTCGTTGAGTCGAGCGCACTCGAATGCCGAAAGTGGAGATAGGAGTTAACACTCGACTACCAATTTAATGGAGGCACAAAGCTTCACAACACAATTTTATTCAATTTTCAACAACCTTTACAAATGATATGACTTGCCTATTTATAGGCTTACAACTCAATACACGATTAAAAAATTACAACACCATGTGTACACGAATTAAGAAAATACATCACAGACATTACAGGACACGACTTAAGATAGGTCGTTAACGACCTAACCTTTACAACATCAAACGACTTAAGCAAATGTCATACAAACAGCACAGCGACACACAAACGACCTAAAAAAAAAATGTTTTACGCGACTTAAAATAACTCGGTAACGGCTTAAGGAAACTCGCTAAATAACTCGGTAACGACATAATGTTCAGGTGATAACTCGTTCGCGACTCAATGTTCTCCCACGGTGATAATAAGTCGGCCGCGACTCAAGGAATGCTAGCGACTTAGGGTTATAGGAAAAAAAAACGACTTACTGGAATTGCTTCACTCGTTCGCGACATAGGGTATTTCGCGCGCGGCATATGAAGGAGGCGGAGAGTGAGTCGTTCGCGACTTATGGCAGTGTCGCGACCTAGGGTTTTGGGCGGCAGCGAAGTGATGGGTCGTGAGTCGCGGTGTAGTTGAGTCGTGGGTCGTTGAGGAAGTTGAGTCGTAAGTCGCGGCGGCTTGGGTCGGAGGGGATTTTAGGTCGTGGTAGGGATGAGTCGGTAGTTGCGACGGGGATGAGTCGTGAGTCATGGACGACTAAGGATGGTCGATGCTACGAACGAGGTAAGTACTTCATCAATTTGTCTCCTTGAGCGAGCCGATGGAACTTGTTGTGTTGTAAACAATGTATTGACCTTTCTCTAACAGGATCATTAAGCTTCTTGAATCCCTCTTTGTACTGAAATTGTAAGATCTTGTCTAAAGGATTGCGGCAAAGTAATTGATATGTGTTATTGTTGATCTACCTTTGTTCGTTGCAAGAGCTTTTGAAACTTGATTTTTTTTGCCAAGTTTTAAGCACTATTTTGGTTGCTTTCATCTTTAGTAGGAATTTGTAAAGATTATTGCCTGCAAACATAAGTTGAAACTGATTTTCAACAATTTCCTAGTAACCAGCATGTTTACTCCCCGTGTTGTCATATCTAAATGGCTTTTGTTTAAACACAACCTTCTTATCATGAAAATAAAAAATGATAGGTGTGTGATCCCTAGTGGAATGGTTGTCAAAATGAATTATGGGGTTGGGGAAGATAATTTAGCATTCATTGTTAATAAAAATCTATCAATTTTACTATGAATGCTATAATATCTTTCTCCTCTCCAAGTATAAAAATTACCTGTAAAAGGGGTTTCAAAAATATTAGAATCGTTAATACACTCTACAAAGTCTAGATCAAAGGATATGTTGAAAGAATCAGTATTAATTCTTTCGCTATTAAATAGTGTTGCATTGAAATTGCCAGTTATAATCCAGGGAAGTTTTATATAAAATGCCTGCTGTTTTATACATTCCTAAAGACTTCTGCTTTGTTCAGAAGTACTCTATAAATATACAATGGTGCATATCAATTTCAAACCTTCAAGATGGCTTTAATTGCATGTTATATATTGTTCATTTTTGTGGATGATAATGTTTTCGCCATTGTCGTGTGTCCTATAGGATTAAAATCCTTTAATTCTGTTGCTAACTATATAATGCCCGTATGCCCAACCTTTTCTAGTCCGGTTAATAACTTTTGGGATTTTGTTGAATGCTAGTTTATTTTCCAATAATGCATAAAAACCTTCACCAATATAGTTAGTTTTATCCAATTGTTTAGAGGATGCATTCATCCCCCTTATGTTCCAAGCCAGCATTGACTATCATTGGTGGTTGTAGTCCTCATTGCATGAGAGGGAGTTGTCCCGTTAGTAGTCTTCGTTCTCTTAGATGTTTGTGACCTAGTTTTGACTTGATGAACTATGTTGTCTATGACGACCCGCAAAATCGTAACCCTTTGAGTCGACAATATTCTCCTTCTGCTCAACTCAAATTGGACGGAAATACGAATCATTAGGGTTAAAAAAAACAGGTAGAAGAAGAAATAAAAAACAACATCAAAATCTCGTAGTCACAGTGGAAAAATATGTAATAGATAACAATTGATCTTTATCTAAAAAGAACTATACTGTTTTTTATACATTACATCATCAGAGTACATACAAACAATAGCCAAATGTTGGACAGTTTATAATAACTTGTCCTCACAAAAGCTGACTACACAGCTTACCATACACAGCGGAATATAAGTCAGATACGTGATATACGTCTCCGTCATCCAGCTCGTCTCCTGAGCTCCATAGCATCCTATCCTATATCTGTAATACTCGGTCTGATCTGAGCATTATTAAAAAATAACACTCGAATCAGTCTGGAAAACCAGCGTGAGAAAACACGCTCAATTGAATTATTAAAGTTTTCGAAATCCTTTGAAATCAAAGGTATCTCGTAAGACCATGCCACAAATAAACATGTCGGGTTTTTACCTTACGATAACCTAAAACATTTTTATCAAATCCGTCTGACCTTATAATAGTGTCTATAGAAAGTAAAATAGAATCTAGCTGAAATGCTTGCATCTCACGTTCCAGCATAGTTGAGCACAATCAAAATCGTACGTGGGCTTATTAGAGAACGAGTTCCATACAATGGTAGGGCTACTGGAGTACCACCCGTCACAGTACCTGACCTAGATAAGAGTATCGAGGACTACTCCTGATCCCTTGCAACACAAAACCGGAGCTACACCTTACTGGATAGTCGGAATAAGATCACCTCGCGGTTGGGATCAGCAACCGCCCACACATTCGAGATCAAAAAGGGACACTAGACAGGGATGACCTTACCCTAATTGGGTGCTACCCACTTAGCCTTGCTGCACCTCCCTTGTTTTAGCCATTCCCGGTTGATGAGACTTGAGGCTATGTGTTCCCTTTTTAGAACACATTCACTTAGAATGCTCATCGTCCTCCAATGACGATGGTCTGATAGCATTCATCCATACAAGTAGCCCTGGGTCTAGATAAACCGAATCACCATATTCATCATCTTCACAATATTCATTCGTTACGTTTAAACCAGATCGAAATGGTTTTCGGATAATTAAACCTGGTCACAGTCTCTTCGAAACGATCAACGCATTGGCCAATATTGATAGTCGCTTATTTAACTATCAAATTAACAATCATTCAACCAATTATTTTGTTTCCACTGAAAAACACCAAGTCTTATTAAAATTTGATTTTAAATAAATTAAATCACTTTACCCAAAAATATACACTTAAAAACATTTAAAATAAAAAACTATTTAAATCACTTTATGTAAAATATTAGTTATGAAATCCTATAATAATTTCCCAAGTAAAAATTTAGCCAAAAATACTTTTAAAATAAAACTATTATATTAAGTATAAATATTTAATAGTTATCGTTTAAATCATAATACTAATTTAACATTTCAAATAATTAAAATAATTACTACTATAACTAACTTAAATAAATATTTACTTTACACTTTTAAAACAACTAAATAATAATTTTTCTAAAAACATTCTCTCGAAACCACTTTTAAAACTTCTAATTATACTTAAAAATCTCCTTTGAAATTAGACTTGGCTTTTCAGGAAAATACACTTTCCATTCCAATATAACCCATCTAATCATTTATAAATCCTTCTCGATTTATCCCAATTTAATTTACGTCTCAATCCCGTAAATTTCATTTTCACGCTTTCAAAAATAAAGTTGCTCTTTTATTTTTAAAACGATTTACTCAACCCCTTATAAATTCCCATCGTGAATTCATAAACTTCAAATTGTCCACTGATAATTACTTCACTTTATAAAACTTCGTTTATAAATTCCATAGTCCTATTTTTCCCGTAATCACTGTTTCAAACACATAATCGATTTTCAAATCGATTTGCCGAATTAAATCCCCTTTAAAATTTATTTCTCAAATTATCCAAATTTATTCCAAAATTCATTAATTACAGACTCACTTCTTATTTTTGATTTGAAACCTTATTTAAATTTGAAATACAAATTTCATACTTTATTTCAAAATTCTCCTTTAATTTTTTTTCCAACTCATTTAATCTTGAATTTGAAAATAAATCCTTTTACCCTTAAATAATATCGCTTAAGTCTTCAAAACTCTTTTATTCCATTTATTCAAAATTCTCCATTTTCCTATTTCCCAAAATTTGTTAAATAGGATTTCAAAGTCAACTATTTACTTCTCTCGAATTCACCTTTTTTATTTATTCAACTTTACTATAATTAGTTTATTTAAAAATATCCTTTTTATTTTCTTTCAAAAATCCAATACTTATATTTTTGGTATTTTAAAATGCCAAAAATATACCCTGCAATACCATAGCGTTAGATAAATTCAATTCCCAATATAATCAACCCTAGATTATTCAAATAAATCATATCACTGAATAAGAAAATAAAATCAACATTTTTGAGAAATCTAGTTGGATCCCTCCAATCTGTTTCCCTGCATCCACAGATGTTAGCACAATATAAAAATACCAATCCGACTTCGAGGGGGATATCATGGTATATAGGGTCATCCGCTATTATGTGGGGCGTATAGGGTCTCATTCGCTATATAATGCGAGAATATCAATCACTCCAATATATATACTATTATATATAATATCACATCCAGACTGATAATAAGTTATCGGTTCAATCAATCAACCAATAATTTAAATTTTAACTATTTAAATTCATCAGTAATCCAATTTGAGTGAGATTAACTCACCTTTGATTTCCGCTTTGAAATCTGTTCCAACTCAGCTTGTTTCCACTATTTTTGACCTTGTATAAACATTATGCGATTTATTAACATTTGAAATAATCAAACAGTCCATTACCATTTATTAAATTAATTTAAACTAATAATTTAATTTTAAACTAATTTTCCTATGATAAACAATTTTTAGTAACTAAAATAATTAAATAAGTTAATTTTAATCACCATAATCCATTTAAAATAATTAGTAAGTGAATTTTTATATAGATAATTTATATTCTATATATTTTTCTTTGAAACCCAAACACTTTTAAAAATGTATTTATATGGATTCAAAAATCTAATTTTGTACAAACTCTTCAACATTTAAAATTGGGATAATTTGGCATAGGTCCCTAATAAGTTTTAAAATAACAAAAACCCGAGTAAAAAAAGTTTGTAAATTAGGTCCCTATAATTAAGTTACCGAATAATGACATACACTTATGCAATTATTTAGTGAATAATTGCAGATATTTATGCAATTATATCAAAAAATTTCAGATGTGTCCATAATTATTCACTGAAAAATTACGGAAATTTCTGCAATTTTTTCAAAAACTTGCGGAAAATTCCACAATTATTTACCAAAAAAATTGCGAAAATTTCCGCCATTATTCACCAAAAAATTGCATAAATTTATGCAACTTTTGGATATAATTGCATAAATGTTTATAATTATTCAGTGAATAATTGCATAATTATATGCAATTACTTAGTAACTTAATTCTACGGACCTAATTTACATACTTTTTTTACTAAGCTTTTTATGCATTTTGAAACTTATTAGGGACCTGAGCCTAATATTCACTTTAAAATTCCTATATTTGTCTCAAAATCTTTTCTATAATTTTTTTTCTGTTTACCTACATATATACATATAATTAAATTAAAATAGGCATGTGTATATATATATATATATTTATATTTATATTATACTTTTACTTGTATACACACACACACACACACATATATAAATCTTTAAATAAAAAATAAATTGTTTTATATTTTACTGTAGATTAAAATCATATCTATCTACAGTTTTTTTCTGTTTCCTACAACATGTATATATATAATTTGATAACATATATTAAAAATACCTACACCCTGAAATCACAGATCCCTGCCTGCTCGTGATGCCATCTCCACCGTCGACGCAACTAAACCCCACCTACTCCCTCAATTCTGACTTCACAATCGCCTGCCCTAGCTCATCAATCCTCCTCGTACTTCAGCATTTCGACTGGACAGCAGCGACGACGTCGCTCTCCTCCTATCTTGCCAGCTCGAGCGCTAACGACCCCCGCGAAGCTTGAGCTCGAATTCTCGTGTCTGACCCAATCGCGCGTAGGCGATACAAATGCTTCGAGCCAATCTCAAATCGAAGAGGAACATTCAAGCTTTTTGATTTAATTATTTTTCTAAGAAATCGAACAGAATCGATTTCGTTTTAAACTGAAATAAAGAGGAGAAAAATAAAAGGAGGGGAATGATTTATTCTACAGCGTCATCCCCCTTTTCCTTTTTGAACGAAATCGTTTTTTTCCTGAATTCGGCTTTGAAAATATAAGGGTGGGAGACGTGGTTTTTTTTAAAGAGGAGGTGGCGTGTTTGAAATGCTTTGCGTGTTGGATGAGATGTCTACAGTGACATTTGAATTGAAGGGGAAAGACACTGATGTGAAATCATTTGACTGGTCAAAATATAATATATATATATATATATATAATATTTAATTAAATTAATTATATAAAACAAAAAATTCAAATAAAATATGATTTTATTAAATAACTATATTGGATCTAACATTAGATATTAGATTTCATAGGCCACTAATGCTCAACCGGGGAATTCTTTTTATATTTATCCATTTCGCTAACTATAAAACAGACCAGGTTCCTTTAATGGTATCAAAGCTCATATGGTGTATGTAGTCTAATTAGCTAGCATATAAGGCCAACTAATATCTTTACGATCTAATGGGTGTGTAGAATAGTAGTGTCTAGGCTTAAGATTGAATAATCAAGTACTCCACCCTCCATAGCTACTAACATAGCCAAATAGGTGGGTAAGTCCAAAATATAGGCGCAGATGTAAGGCCTAAGTTAATTTTGGGCCTTTAGTTAATTTTTAAATGGAAATTTGAAAATTTAAAATTATATTTTAAATTTCAATGTGAAGATCAAAATATAAAAGAAATTTTATAAAAGTAATAAAATGGATTAAAAAATGTCAAAATTATTTTAAGAAACTAAATAATTAATTTTGAAATTCTAGTATATTTAATTAATATGGCTAATTAATTAATTAATTAATTAAGAGTAAATCAATAAGACATACATACATTGATATATATGTGTGACTACAATCGGTATTATCATACACTTATCCTAAAATTGTTTAAGATAAATGAATTAAAAATTTCTAATTAATTAAATAAATTTATTTATTAAATTAATAATTAATTGAAGGTTAAATTATATGTGTGTATGTATGTGTATATATATATATATATATATATATATATATATATCTTTGTGTGTATACACATACATTGATGTTATACATAAACAAAACAAGAAATATATAGTTGGTTATTTATCCTAAATGGTTTAAGATAAATAATATAAAATTTTCGATATTTTAAGTAAAATAAATTTTAATTAAATAAAATTTCATTGATAAGAATTGAAAATTAATTAAATGCAATTTACATAACAAGAACCAAAATTATTATATGATTTAAATAAGAGGAATGATATATGATTTAATTAATAAGAATTAAGATTAACGAAATAAGATTTAATTTATAATAATCAAAATTAATTTGATATGATTTAATTGATAAGATGCATACATACATTATATAAGTTGAACTAAATTATAAAATTTATAAATGAATTATACTTATATAATTGAATATGTATAAACCTAATTTGAGTGGAAACAAATTAAACCCAAATAGAATTTTGGAATAACTACGTACATAAGGTACACATATCATGATTTTAGCTATGTCCGACACTTGAGTCACAAGGGTATTTTATAAAAAATATATTATTCCTTAAATCTATATCACTCTAATGTACATATTAAAGATTATGAACCTCTAATAGATAAAGTTGTCCTCTATCATTTATATATTGATAGATTGTTTGCATACTCACTATATTTTGACAAAACTCAAGCTGAGGATGTTATGTGTGGTACTGTTAAAATATTATTAGATAAGGTAAGATGGATGCATGCATTTGTTAAGCAAACTTAAGGTACATTCATTATACTTAGATCGTCATGACATGATTTGTATGTAATCTTTTTTGATTTGTTAAGTGAATTTTGAGGTCAAGATTGAGATTAGGACAAAAAGCACAGTTAGGAGTTGTATATGATATAACTGATAAAGAGTTATCCATTACTTGTGTTCATATGATTATTGAACGGACTTAAAGTTGAAATCCCAACCCAAGCGAGTCCTAATAGTCACTGGAGGATTTAAAGATTCCTATATTTTTCTTCGGGTTTTAAGGAATATAAAATCTAATTGATAAAATTGTCCATCAATTGAAATATACAAATAAACTAAATAAGAACTGAAGAAATATAAGATATATTATCAATAAATTATTTGCCATATTGTCACTTCAAGACTTATTCAAGAGCCAAATGACACGAATACAAAATACATTTGTAACTTGGTCACTTAAATGTTTATTTGCCTAATACTGCGCATTGTCTTCAATAAGTTCTAAACTCTAAAGCAATACAAGATTATATTTTTTATCCATATTAGTTCACGTACAAAAATTGCACGGTGAAAAGTAGCATTCGTAATATATGTAATCTCAATAAAATTGTTCTTTCAAGTTATGCAAATAAACCATAATGCAAGATCACCACAATAAGAATCTTATTATGTTAAAAACAACGAAAGACTAAGGACCAAAGATTGACCTAAGAATTTGATCATTGAAATGTCAGTTTTGATCGATTTACTTAAACATAACCTATTTAATTGCTTAAAACATTAAGAATACCCAAATATGCTTTGTAATGAATTAAATGCAGCCTTGTAGTCAAATTTTTGATTGGTTCGACCATTTAGAAAGAAAAACAAATGTATGATAATGGATGTAAAATAAGCACAGTTGTGCTTAATAGAATGATTGGTCGCTTCTTCTTCATGAAGAGATAACGGAAATGAGATGTAACGACCCAGAACTTTCGATCCCGAAAATCCCAGATAGTTAGGAAAAAAGAAGAAAGAGATAGAAGAATAAGAAGAACAGAAACACCAACTTCTCACATTCGCAGCGGATAAAATATAAAAACAAATAATAACAGTTTACAAAAGAATTCTGTATCTGTCAAAATACCTTTATAAAACATCAGAGTTACACATATATAAAGACATTGGATATACACAATCATCATGTCTCAGATATACAACAATATAATACAGCGGAAACACTCCATACGTTCTTGCCATCCAGCTCGCCTCATGAGCTCCAGAACGTCCTTACCTAAAAATCTGTAATACTCGGTCCGACCCGAGCATTATATCAAAGTAACACCCGGGTCAGGCTGGAAACTAGCGAGAGTAGACCCATCTAACATGGAATAAAAAGCATACAACTTTTATGAAACCTGGGGTAACTCGTATCAATTTACAAATTCATAATTTGTTATAGACATCACTTATTTCACATATCAATTTTCTAAGTACCAAAATTTAGATTTAAATAGTCCAATTCACTTAAATTATTTCATTCCAGCCTATAGATTTCACATATCAATCTATAAAAATTCGAAGTGGTTTCGGGTATTTTCTAATACCCGACCCCTGTCTCTTCGAGTCTCATTCAAGGCATCCAATACTATTCAATCATCCATAAGCAAACTTGATCACTTCCAAATTAATTTAATTAATTCTAATTGAATTACTAACCTCAATCACTTAGATTCCTTCATTTAACATTAATTAATTTCAAATCAATTAATTAGTCATCCCTTAATTATCCATCTTAATTAATCACCCTGGATTAATTATCCTTCAATTACATTCAAGTAATTATCTTTAATTAATTACACAAATTAATTATTCTTAACCAAAAACAGTAATTAATCTTTAATTAGTTCATAAGTTAATTAACTATAATTAATTACATTAATCCTTAATTACTTATATTAATTAATTTCTCACAAATCACTTATTATTGATTAATTAATCTTAATTAATCAACCTTTAATTACATCATTGATTTTATAAATTAATGATTTCTAATTACATTTCAATTTATCCTAATCTAATTTAATTACATTAAATAATTAATCATTAATTAAACCACAAATATTAACCACTCTTGATTTATCTCAACCTGTACTTATCTACCTTTTTATTTACTTCATTAAGTAAATTAATTACTCCTAAATTAATTAACTTAATTAATCTCTTGATTAATTACACAAAGTAATTACACTCAATTTACTTCTATTAACAAATCATCATTCAGCTAATTACATCCATTAATTATTTATAATTACTTCCCTACGTAATTATATTTTATTAATTACATTGAGTAATTACCTATCAAACCACCCGATTTATTCTATTTATATTTTAGAATCCCAAATTATACTTATCCAATCATAACACAGCACAATTTAATTTCCAAATTAATCTTTCACAGTATATAAATAAAATGCATCATCAATCATGAAAATAATTTCTATATTGTGAGGAATCCAATTGGATCCCTCCAATCTGTTTTCCTGCATCCATAGATGTTAGCACAATACCAATTCCACATCGAGGTGGAATATCGCGGTATGTGGGATTTATATAATATCATTCGCTATTATGCGGCGCATAGGGTCTCATCCGCTATAAAATGCGGGAAATCAATCACTCCAATATATACTATATATTACTATATAATATACCACATCAAATCAATTCAATCATTCAACCAATTGTTTAAATTTAACCATTTAAATTTAAATTAAACCAGATGAGTGAGATTAACTTACGTTTGGTTTTAAATTTGCATTCCACTCCAAACCAGCTTGTTTCCATCAGGATTCACACCTTGTATAAATATTAGATGATTTTATTAATATTCTGAATTATTTTAGTAATCAATTTCCATGTAATAATTTTAATTGACTAATGATTTTAATTAAACTATTAATTTCCCTTTGAAACTACATATACACTAATAAAAATTAACTATAGATTTTCAAAAATCTACTTTTATAAATTCCTCAAACATTTTAAAATCCCTATATAATTGCAAGCTCATTTCTTTTGAAATCATATACATATACATTTATAAAATATATTCAGATTTAAAAATCTGATTTTATAAAAACTCTTCTAATCCATTGTTTTTTTTAAAATAAACTAGTAGGTTAAAATATTTATTTATGTATATTTATTTTATTTCCTACTTCGAAGTTTCTTATACCAAATGAGCTACGACATTTTATTTTATTTTATAACAGAAATTTACCTTATTGTAAAATTCCAGAGTTCAAATTCACTGTAATTCCTGAACTCCCCCTTAACACTGTAATAAACTTTTTTTTACAGACCCATCAATACAACAGAAAAGAAAAATAGTGAAGTATTATACCTGCACCTAGTCGCGACCGGACCACGAAATCATCACGACCACCACAGCACCTCGAGCTTCCTTCCCAGGCCGCCTGACCATCTACGTGCATAGGTGCGGCGTCGCCATCCATCGCCGAACCAAAGGTCGCAGCCGCCATCGCGGCTCCACTTCAAGATGCAGCGCCATCATCACGTCGCCCCGCGTCCCTAAAACGAGCTCGCGTACGCCCAGCTTCCAATTGAACCACCCCGACCTGGCCTCGTTCGACTTCACCCCTAAAAATGATACGACTCAACTTCGGCCATCTCGAGATGCCACCGCCTTCGCCTCGATCCTCCCCTATTCCCAAACCCTAGGCCACTGCTCGATCGATCGACGTTTGACTACGAGAGGACGCGACCATACCCTTTCGATTTGCCGTGAATTCGAAATTCGTGCTTCCATTTCTTTTTTCTTCTTCTGACGTTATTGTTCGAATTGATTTTACTGAAGAAAAGGGGAGACTTGGTTTAAACGGTGAAAGGAAGGTTGCGTGTTTTAACGAAGAAAACTAGCGTATTCGAGAAGGAACAATAGTTGACCGTTCGATACATATATATAAATAAATAAGTTTTCAAAATATCCGATTTACACAACTCAAAATCTCAAACCCCCATCGGGGCATGCCGCTAGGCGTTTATAACGTTATACCCCTATTCCGAACGTAATGGAAAAGGTTCCGAGTCCTAATTCGATCGTATGGAGAAGATAACTTTTCGAACCCAGTTATTATATTAAATTTCGATTTAATTTTTTCAGCGCGTTTGTATATCGTACGCTCACACAACAACTCCAAACACTACGAAAATTGAAATCCGATAATAATACAATATTACGGATCCAATGAAACTGGTTTCGTCAAATTCCGAGACTGTGCCTCAGAAAGTTATTTTTAAATATCGATTTAAATGATATATTTTTAAAACTGAACAAACCACCTTTAAATTAAATTTCAACCATTCTATTATGTTCAGTATCATCATGATAAATTTGATAAGCCTTCAAATTATTTTTAACAGGCTTAAAACTCCACATTCATCATTTTACCCAATTTCAAATTATATAATTCAATAATTTAATTATCAAGTAAATAGTGATATTTGGAATTCAAGTTAAAATTAATCTTTCAAATATTTAAAATCAATTAAATATTCTAATGTAAATTGTCCAAAATTCTGGGTCGTCACATTCCTCCCCCCTTAAAAGAATTTCGTCCCTGAAATTACTAGTTAAGAAGAATGATTCAATACCATTACTATTTCCCAAAACTAAACAATTTTGAACAACAACCAAACAATCTTCATTAAAGACACATTATCCATCTTACTAACTTCTCAAACTTTTCCATAGTTTCCAAACAACTTTACTTATTTAGCCATTCAAATTATAATTCAAAACCAAGTTTTAAATTTTCAAAATTTCTCAAAACATTTTCTAACTTCCTAATTTTTTTGAAAAATTTCGTCAGCGTCTCCTTTGCGCGGCTAGCTCGGTACAACTACAAAATACCTCTACGGGCTCCCAAATTCCAAAAGAAAACAAAAAGCCAAGTGGCTAGATCAAAAACCCAATCAAATTTCATGTAGAAATTTAAACATATACCTTTTTGTCAAGCAATTCAAATTTATCTTCTGAAATCAAAACCAATTTTCCTTTCCCTTTATAATACCTGCATATCCTACTTAGCAATAATATCCAATCATAGCTTTTAAAATCATTATTTTAAATTAGTTTCATCCATTAATTTATTTCAATTTCCAATTTGAAATCGTTTTGTCACTAACAAAAATTTTCCCAAAAATTTTCTAACTTCCAAAATTTTCGGAAAATTTTGGCAGAATCTCCTTTGCACGGAGGAGCTTTTGCAATATGACAAGAGATATAAATATATATTCATCGACTCACACGGTCGGAAAAACAAAAATAGTTCATATTTTCTATTTTTATTGCGTAGGCGTACCTTTATTTAGCATTTTAAGCAAGTGGCTTATTAAATTAGCAATTAGCGCGACCAAATCCAGCCAAACAGCTTCCCAGTACCTGTACTTACTCAATTTAAATATGTAAGTGCAAAAATCATGTAACTTAACAACATTTTACATATTTAACTACTAAACATACGAGTTTCTATAAGCAATGCAGGTTTAGCAATATTTATAAGCAACTTATAGGGTTCCGACATTACATTAATTTTAATTGTTTACAACCAATCCGTATACAACTTCATTCAATTTAAATGGTTTATAACTCAATTGCTTACATTCAATTCGTTTTTAAGCAAAACGAACTCATATTCACTTCAATTGATTTTAAAATCATTTATGTAATATTTATCAACTCATAGAATCTTAATTACCTTCGTTTGTGTCAAACGACAATTCATTCTATGCAATATTATGATATCCATGTGAATAAATAATTACTTAAGTTTTATAACAAATTTAAATCGATTCCGACTCAATTTATATTTAATTCCTTCCATTTTAATTCATTCACAGCCATTTTATTTAGCTCGACACATTCCATGCTTGTATACCACTAACCATTCCCAAATTAATTCAATCCAAGCTTTTATTTAATGGTCTTCCATTCTTACTCGAAGTCGAGCTTCTATAAATTTTAAACTTATGTTAATTTACTATAATTTATTCCAACATCAAACTTAAGTTCACTTATATTTGATTCTCATTTAATCAAATTCCATTTAATTCAGTTAGCCCATCCATTTAAATTTTAAATTTTAATTCACATTCTCAATTTATAAAAATAATATCCAAGCACATATTTAACTCATTTATACTCGAATTGGATCTTATTTGTAACTCAAATCATTTCTATTATAATCCAATTCCATTTTTATTTTTATTTTTTTACAACATCTCCACTTATTTTAATTCATTATCAATCCAAATCGAAGTCTATTTGAATTCGAGTTTATTTCCAAACTTCATTATTAACTTACAATCCATTTTATTTAACCGAGTTAAACTTTATTAACATACTCTATCAAATGATTATTTAGCTAATTAGTTTACTTCCAATTTTTAAACTTTAGAAATACTTTTAAATTCACATAATACTATTAAAATAGCTTTTTATAAAAATACTTCTTATAACTCGATGTCTCAACCAGTCCATCCTTGTTCTCACAGAAATTCGGTCATACGTTGATCAGGCGTAGGACTGAAAATCTATAAGTACTTGGTAAACCCGTTTTCGACATCCAGTGAAAATACTTGGAAAATAATTTTATTGAAAATATCGAAAACAGTTTTTGAAGATAGAGGAAATACCTTCGGTGAGAATGCTCTGGAAATCATCACCCCGATCCATGGTCGCAGTTACATTCCATGGTTACGTTGCCATCGCAGCAAAAGTCCATGTAACTGTAGGCACTCCGCGCCCCTCGATTACGCCATGGAACCCACAACAGATCGCCGTTACATTACAGGGTTACGTTGCCATCGCAGCAAAAGTCCATGTAACTGTAGGCATCAACGCCCTCGATTTTCGCCGTCAAAAATGAAACTTCTCCACTCCCACATAGGTCGCAGTCTACCGATGTAAAATCAAACACAGACTGTTGGCTCTCAGCGTCACCACATGACTTTCGCTATGGTCTGTAGTAGATCGCAGTGACATCGAGTTACACTATCGTCACAGCATAACCCAAATGCCTCTGTAGATATCAGCGCCCTCGACTTTCGCTACACACTACACATAATCCTTAGGAACTAGTTTTGTCCGGACTCCTCACAGGATCAACTTTAGAAACCCCCCTTAGGGTTCAAGACAGTACCAACCTATGGCACTCCTCAGAAGTTCATTTCAAGGGAGCGCCTTTTTCCCCAGAGCCATTTTCAAAATACTTTATACTATACACATATAGTATCTTCCAAATCATACACCTAGTATGATTCTCAAATAAATCTCCTTTTCTAAAAATCGATTATCCCAAAATCGATAATTCTCAAATTAGGCTTTCCAAATTCAATATTGATTTTACCCAAAAATCAAAAGCCTTTCCAAATCCAAAGGTTCCCAAACCCTTTTCCAAAATCCTCATAAGATCCTTTATATATATAGATATATATAAGTTTTTAAAAACTATGGATCATTTCAAACTTGTATAAAACTCCTTTTATACTTCAAACATTTTCAAAATCCTTTTTTTCTCCGGCAATAGATTCAACAAGGGGATATTTATCTTATATAACAAAGATATATAACTTTGTTTATTCAAAATCAAATATTCAAATTTGATTACTCTTTTTTTTATAAAGTTGTTTCCATCGTACTTATCATCATAAAAATATCAACCTTTCACTTTAACCCATTGTATATTTCACAAAATATACTTTCATTTCAAAAGAAATCATTTCACATTTCTTATTCATAAATTTTCAATATCAATTTCATTTAACCCCGTACGATGTACACATATCATCCATACACTATACCAATTTGATCGCTCACTTGATCACACAGTTTCACTTCCGAACTAGTATCGTCCACCCGACTTCCTAGTGCAGACTCAGATCTGGTTTCTTGATCAAAAACCGTCATTCTCCTTGCATAGCCATAACTATGATAGAGAATATCCAGAACCAATCAACAATCCATATCCAGGTTCGCCGTCGAAAATTGAGTGAAAAATCCCAACTCGGATCGATATAACTATCTCGAAATTCTGTGCTCAAATTTGGATCAAATCACTGTGCGAATAGAATAATATACATACATCCTACGTATTTAACTTCATTGATTATTAGCCAAATCAATTTCTTTCTATTCATCCTCACTTTGATTTTATTCACTTATTCACATTTGCCTTTATCCCCATTCGGATTATCACTTCAATTCTTATCTTTGTTGGGTATTTAATCAATAACAGTTTGAACTCCGACCAGTTTATATTTAGAAAATAGCTTGAAAATTTTAAAAATAGATAAGTAGTTGAAAAATAATTATTAGTTTGTAAAATAGCTGTAAAATAGTTAGTAATTATAAAATAGTTGGAAAATAGTTAAATAGTTTCAGAAATTTTAGATAATTGCAAAATAGTTGTAAAATAGTAATTAATTTGTAAAATAGTTGAAAAATAGTAATTAGTTTATAAAACAGCTAAAAAATTATTAAATAGTTCCAAAAATAATTATAAAACAAATATAAATTAATTTGGCTTTAAAAAAGAAGGTTGTATATATTAAATAGCTTTGAAAAATAAGTTTATATTAAAAAAAATTATTCCAAAAACAGTCCGGAGCCAAACTGTTCAATTTCCAAATCTCCATTCTTATCAATTCAATTCAAATTTCCACTTCCATTTAAATTGACTCAGTTCCAATTTAAATAACTTCAATTTCCACTGAAATTGATTTAACCCCAATTCAAGTTGAATTAATCTTGATTTCTTTCCAAATTCAAATCAAATTCCATTTGATTTTAAACCTACTCAACTTTAATTACAATTCCACATTATTCCAATCAATTTGGACTAATACCAATTGAACCCACTTCAATTTCAAATCATTTCAATTCAATCCAATTCAAATTTTCCATTTAAAATTTTAAACTTATACATCTTCAATCACAAATCCAACTAATTCAAATCAGATTCAATTCGAACGAATTCAATTCAAATTCCAAATTTAAACCATCCCGAATTATATAATTCGAGTCAAATTTTTAAATGTTGATTTAATCCTTTAAATCAAATCAACTTATCTCTTTAAACCATTTAATTCTGAATCCATTTCAAAGTTATCTTCATTTAATTTTAATTTGGTTGTATTTCTATTACCACTTAATTCTCATTATTAAATTTTCAAATAATATAACTACCAATTACCTTAACATTTATTAGTAAGAAATATTGCTTTATATATCAAATATATTCTTATATAAAATCATTTAAAACCTTTATATAAGAAAATAAGAAGTACGCGCTCATATATACATACATACATACATACACACACACACACACAGATATATATATATATATATATATATATATATATACACACACACACACACACTCGACTCATTCTAGGGTACCACTGACCCTATTCTTAATGAGTAATCTCAACAGAGCCAAGGTTCTCGCTTAACCTCGCTCTGATATCAACTGTAACGACCTAGAATTTTCGGTCTCGAAAATCATAGATAGTTAGGAAAAAAGAAGAAAGAGATAGAAGAATAAGAAAAACAGAAACACCAACTTCTCACATTCGCAGCGGATAAAATATAGTAACAAATAATAATAGTTTACAAAAGAATTCTGTATCTGTCAAAATACCTTTATAATACATCAGAGTTACACATATATATAGACACTGGATATACACAATCACCATGTCTTAGATATACAACAATATAATATAGCAGAAATACTCCATACGTTCTTGCCATCCCGCTCGCCTCCTGAGCTCCAGAACGTCCTTACCTGAAAATCTGTAATACTCGGTCTGACCCGAGCATTACATCAAAGTAACACCCGGGTCAAGCTGGAAACCAGCGTGAGTAAACCCATCCAACATGAAATACAAAGCATACAACTTATATGAAACCCGGGGTAACTCGTACCAATTTACAAATTCACAGTTTGTTATAGACATCACTTATTTCACACATCAATTTTCTAAGTGCCAAAATTTAGATTTAAATAGTCCAATTCACTTAAATCATTTCATTCCAGCCTATAGATTTCACATATCAATCTATAAAAATTCGAAGTGGTTTCGGGTATTTTCTAATACCCGACCCCGGTCTCTTCGAGTCTCATTCAAGGCATCCAATACCATTCAATCATTCATAAGCAAACTTGATCACTTCCAAATTAATTTAATTAATTCTAATTGAATTACTAACCTCAATCACTTAGATTCCTTCATTTAACATTAATTAATTTCAAATCAATTAATTAGTCATCCCTTAATTATCCGTCTTTATTAATCACCCTGGGTTAATTATCCTTCAATTACATTCAAGTAATTATCTTTAATTAATTACACAAATTAATTATTCTTAACCAAAAACAGTAATTAATCTTTAATTACTTCACAAGTTAATTAACTATAGTTAATTACATTAATCCTTAATTACTTATATTAATTAATTTCTCATAAATAACTTATTATTGATTAATTAATCTTAATTAATCAACTGTTAATTACATCATTGATTCTATAAATTAATGATTTCTAATTACATTTCAATTTATCCTAATCTAATTTAATTAAATTAAATAATTAATCATTAATTAAACCACAAATATTAATCACTCTTGATTTATCTCAACCTGTAATTATCTACCTTTTTATTTACTTCATTAAATAAATTAATTACTTCTTAATTAATTAACTTATTTAATCTCTTGATTAATTACACAAAGTAATTATACCCAATTTACTTCTATTAACAAATCATCATTCAACTAATTACATCCAGTAATTATTTATTAATTACTTCCCTACGTAATTATATTTTGGTAATTACATTAAGTAATTACCTATCAAACCACCCGATTTATTCTATTTATATTTTAAAATCCCAAATTATACTTATCCAATCATAACACAGCACAATTTAATTTCCAAACCAATCTTTCACAGTATATAAATAAAATGCATCATCAATTACGAAAATAATTTCTATATTGTGAGGAATCCAGTTGGATCTCTCCAATCTGTTTTCCTGCATCCACAGATGTTGGCACAATACCAATTTCACTTCAAGGTGGAATATCACGGTATATGAGATTTATATAATATCATCCGCTATTATGCGGCGCATAGGGTCTCATTCGCTATAAAATACGGAAAATCAATCACTCCAATATATACTATATATTAGTATATAATATACCACATCAAATCAATTCAATAATTCAACCAATTATTTAAATTTAACCATTTAAATTTAAATTAAACCAAATGAGTGAGATTAACTCACCTTTGCTTTTAAATTTGCAATCCACTCCAAACCAGCTTGTTTCCATCAGGATTCAAACCTTGTATAAATATTAGATGATTTTATTAATATTCTAAATTATTTTAATAATCAATTTCCATGTAATAATTTTAATTGACTAATGATTTTAATTAAACTATTTATTTCCCTTTGAAACTACATATACACTAATAAAAATAAACTATAGATTTTCAAAAATCTACTTTTATAAATTCCTCAAACATTTTAAAATCCCTATATAATTTCAAACTTCTTTCTTTTGAAATCATATACATATACATTTATAAAATATATTTAGATTTAAAAATCTAATTTTATATAAACTCCTCCAATCCATTGTTTTTTTAAATAAACTAGTAGGTTAAAATATTTATTTATGCATATTAATTTTATTTCCTACTTCGAAATTTCTTATACCAAACGACCTACGACATTTTATTTTATTTTATAACAGAAATTTACCTTATTGTAAAATTCCAGAGTTCAAATTCACTGTAATGCATAAACTCCCCCTTAACACTGCAATAAACTTTTTTTTACAGACCCATCAATACAGCAGAAAAGAAAAATAGTGAAGTATTATACCTTCACCTAGTCGCGACCGGACCACGAAATCATCACGATCACCACACTCGAGCTTCCTTCCCCGGCCGCCTGACCTTCTACGTGCATAGGTGCGGCGTCGCCATCCATTGCCGAACCAAAGGTCGCAGACCCCATCGCGGCCCCACTTCAAGCTGCAACGTCATCATCACGTCGCCCCTCGTCCCTAAAACGAGCTCGCGTACGCCCAGCTTCCAATTGAACCACCCTGACCTAGCCTCGTTCGACTTCACCCCTAA
Organism: Allium cepa; assembly: GCA_030765085.1. Taxonomy (NCBI): domain Eukaryota; kingdom Viridiplantae; phylum Streptophyta; class Magnoliopsida; order Asparagales; family Amaryllidaceae; genus Allium; species Allium cepa. Next base: position 921,937,359 of record CM060931.1, on the reverse strand, counting down.
AAATGATACGACTCAACTTCGGCCATCTCGAGATGCCGCCGCCTTCGCCTCAATCCTCCCCTATTCCCAAACCCTAGGCCGCTGCTCGATCGATCGATGTTTGACTACGAGAGGACGCGACCATACCCTTTCGATTTGCCGTGAATTCGAAATTCGAGCTTCCATTTCTTTTTTTCTTTTTTTTCTTCTAACGTTATTGTTCGAATTGATTTTACTATAGAAAAGGGAAGACTTGGTTTAAACGGTGAAAGGAAGGTTGCGTGTTTTAACGAAGAAAACCGGCGTATTTGAGAAGGAACAATAGTTGACCGGTCGATACGTATATATAAATAAATAAGTTTTCAAAATATCCCGATTTACGCAACTCAAAATCTCAAACCCCCATCAAGGCATGCCGCTAGGCGTTTATAACGTTATACCCCTATTCCGAATGCAATGGAAAAGGTTCCGAGTCCTTATTCGATCGTATGGAGAAGATAACTTTTCGAACCCAGTTATTATATTAAATTTCGATTTAATTTTTTCAGCGCGTTTATATATCGTATGCTTACACAACAACTACAAACATTGTGAAAATTGAAATCCGATAACAATACAATATTACAGATCCAATGAAAGTGGTTTCGTCAAATTCCGAGACTGTGCCTCAGAAGACTATTTTTAAATATCGATTTAAATGATATATTTTTAAAACTGAACAAATCACCTTTAATTTCAACTATTATATTATCTTCAGTATCATCGTGATAAATTTTATAAGCCTTCAGATTATTTTTAGCAGGCTCCAGATTCAACATTTTACCCAATTTCAAATTATATAATTCAATAATTTAATTATCAAGTAAATAGTGATATTTGGAATTCAAGTTGAAATTAATCTTCCAAATATTTAAAATCAATTAAATATTCCAATCTAAATTGTCCAAAATTCTGGATCGTCACATTAGAATTGTATAAAATACTTGATAGATACTTAATATGGCATGATAAATGTGATTTACATTCCAAATGTAATTATATTAAAGAAATTTTTTTCTACGAGAATTATTTCTCGAGTTTAAGATTTTTGAATCTAAAACTCTAGATTATAAACTAGTTATGGTGTATGGAATAAACGATCCATAATAAATGATTGAATGAAGCTTTGTATTTCATGCACTGTTATTGTAACATGGAAATAGTGGAATCATACCTTATGACACTTGTTAATTAATGTATCAAATTTACGAAAGATTGCTTTCATATATACCAAAATATTATTTATGAAATGTTAATAATTTTCAGTGTTGAATGGAAAATGATATAGTTTATTTTAAGATGAATATTCGTTATATGTGCTATAATAATAGTGTTTGTTTCAATAAGAATGTTGATGCATTAGCTACATAAAATATAGATGTATCTAATATTTTCTACAATTAGTTTGGAATTATGGACTAAGCTATATCTTTGAGAAATAATTGTTTAATCATATGATTATGAATCATATAGTATTCGTGAATTGTATCTCGAAAGATTGAGGGTAAAGCATTCATTCAATGGGAGTGACAAAAGGGTTAATGAACTTTCGCATTAATACATTTAGATGTATGCAGTCGAATGCCTATTGATTCCAATGCATATCCACTTACTTTGTCAAGTTCACCGATGAATTATCATAGACATGAACATGTGTCTATAATATACAAGTATTATATTGATGATAAGTTCATGGATTTAAAAAAGAAGTAGAAAACATAACACGCAAAGGATATAAGACAATTCGATTTGATAGAATATGTGAGTATATTGGAAAGAGTTCCAAAAGTATGTAACAACAAATAAAATACAACCTCAAAATCACTCCTTCTTACAGTACATGATGATGTATTGATAATGAGTAATCTAACTTTGTGGAAAAAGCACGATTGATGATGAGTGATGTTGAATTAACTTCTTTCTATAAGGATATGTACTTAAGAGCAAGTACATGTGTTAAATTTAATTTCATATAAAACACTGCCTATGAGAATTAACATAAAACTTCTACATGTCCTAGGTCAAATAGTAGACAGACTGTGTGAGTCGAGAGCCTTTACATAAAATTTGATTGTGAGGGATCTTGTGTGAACCACCTTAAAGGAGTTTAGGATCGACCAACAATGATTGAAAATTTTATGTAATAAACATAAGTTTCTTAAGCTCGAAATTGAATTGGTATTATGTAAGTATTGGATATGATTCAAACACTCTAACGTGGAAACCAATTGTACAAGATGACAAGAAATTAAAGAATCTTAAAATAGATATAGCATGTTAGAATATTTAGTATGAGTTCTCACACATTAAGAAGCTATGAGCTTCATATCAATGCCAAGAAAATGAATTATTAGTAGTAACAATTTCATAAGTTTCAAATAGTCGTAAAGAGTATAAGTTCTAACATACGACATGATGCTTAAATCTAGGATAGATTCCAAGTACATTCAAAATACGATTTTGATAGTTGTACCCAAAGGGATATGATCGACCGTGGGTGTAGCTTCAAAAGGAAGACCAATATAGTTGGAGTATAGTAAGCAATATTGATGAGAATAATGTTGTATATTTTTATTGTTCAGTGTAACAAATTCATCAGTCAACATACCCAACATAATTTAGATTTTACTCCCAAAATTATCGTCTAATATGACTTTTAATTTGGTACATCTTGGTTAGAATAAAAATTCTGAGTAATGATTTAGAATAGACCGCATGCATATGATGACCAAAATATCACAACATTAGTGGAAGTGATGATTGAGTTTGTAAATGTTGGATAAGATCTGAGAACTTATACAATAGCATCATTCAACAAGTATCAGAGTTAAGCAAATATTTTGACAAAGGAATCAAATAATTTGATTTTGAATCAAAATGCAAAGGAAGCATGTGTATGTAAGAAACAATATTAAGAGTACCGAGATATTTCTAAACTATATTTAAGGTAACATACTACTGATTTTAACAATGTACGGATGTCTAAATTAGTTTCAATTTGGATGTCAATTTAGGATTTGAAAATGTTACCTTTTGTGACTAGTATAAAAGGATGTTAGGATTGTCCCAAATAATATATGTATACACCATATTAAAATGTTTAAAATGGAGTATAGAGATGGATTCCTTATGCATTGGCAGTAGGAAATATCATATATTATGTTATGATTCTAAAATATCTTAATTCGCTTATGTATTTGATGCATTAAGCAAATATCAATTCTCATTTGACACCATTAAATTGCAGTTAAGAGTATTCTATTTACAAAATACTAAATAATTTTTTATGAAATCAACAAACTCCTTTATAAAGAGTGTTCGAACTTAAACTTTCATAAGTGATGCTGAATATAGTGTGTCGATCCTCCATTAATCTTTAACCTCAACTAATAAGCTTTGAGTTGGAAATGTTCCAAACGAGCAGTGGTGGTTGATTTAATTGAAAGGCTAAGTATACCGCCTTAAATAGCACTACAATGAAAGTAGTATGACTATAATTGCATAAATTATGACCAAGCAAGGGACGACTTCAAATGTTGAAAATCCTACGACTTTGTTTTGTGAAAACAATATCGCGATAAAGATCATGAAATAACCTAACCCTCATAAGATGTCTAATCACATGCTATGACAGTTCAACTTGGTAAAGGTAGTTTATCGATGATGGAGACGTTGGATGACATAGAAGATAGTAATACTATAGCAGATCCATTCAATAAGGGAATATTTCGATCATTTTATAACTAATCGAAGGAATGAGATTAACATTTTGTAATTGACCCAAGTGCAAGTTGAAGAAAGCAAGTGGTATGCCATGAGGGAGTTATGTAATTTGTTACATATATCTTACACTGCAGTCAATCTTGTTTGTAAAAATGGTGTTTAGTTTTATCACATTTTGTTAAGTAGTTAATTTGAAGTATATTAATAATAAAATCTTGAAATAAAATGTTATGTGGTTGTAGATGCAAATAGTTGCAATCGTGAGAAATTAATCACAAAAAAATAACATTCTGTTACTAGCCGAGATGTTTTGAGAAATGAATTAATACACTAAACGAGAAATATTTAAAAGAAAATATCAATACATTTTGTTCCTAGTCTCAAAGGATGTATGGTTATCATTTCTTGAAACATCATGACCAGAAATATTTAAGATAAAAATTTATTTATATTATGATCAATTACTCACCATTGCAACTATTTGCAACTACAACCACATAACGTTCAATTTAAGGATTTTCTTATTAATACTTTTACTTAAATGATTATATCACAATATAAAAAAGTATTTATAAGAAAACAAACACTATCATTACAAACTATACTTATTATAGAGTATAATATATGTAATAATTTACATAATTACTCCTAGGTTATACTACTAGTTCTCTCAATCTCCCCTTACATTTGGGGTCAATTCTGGATTCTTAGTTCTGTTCCTCCAATTAGTTTTCTAGAAACTAACTGAGGTGGTCCCTAATGAATAGATCTACTTTATTATTTTATTATCTATTTGTCAACCAACATCTCTTCATCCTTTGTAACGACCTGCCCTTTTGGATGTTTAAGCCGTCACACATGTCAACTCAAACCATACAAAGAGGCAGATTGTTATTGGGGTAAATGAGAAAGGAAGAAGAAAAAGAAAAACAAAATAGAATCTCGCAACAGAATGACAAAATATAATAATCAAATAACAGTTCATGAACCTGTTCAAAAATATGTTCGATTATTCTTTACAACACAAACATCGGAGTTACATAAACAGGAATAAATAAATAAATGCAGTGGAACAACATGATGTAGTAGGATACATATCACAAATAATAATAATACAAATCTTCGCCTTCGTCCTTCAGAAACAAGGTCTTCAACCTTGAAATGCTCAGGTTGGCCCGAGCACATTGAAAAGACAAAACACCCGAGTCAGAACTAAAGATCTTATGTGAGTTAACTCAATAGTAAATAAATATGAGTGTGACGACGTCAGAAATGTTATGGGGTTTGGCATCTCTTATCCAGTGCTTAACGTGGGTGTAATTACTTAAGAGATGTTCGGGATTCACATCTCCTAAGGATCCGTTAAACTATCTACTATGTAGTACAATACGATTATAATATGTCTACAGTAAAGTAAAAGTATTAAAATAGCATTAAGGCGTTACCCATATCCCTCTTAACACATTTTATATATTTCCATAGTCTATACAGTACTGTACGCTCCTCTGTAAACTGGAGGTTTACCCAGAGGGCACTCCATAGGTATGGTATAAAACAAACTTGTAGAATGTGCTCTAGGGCATGTGAGCACGTCACTCGAGACAATGTCAGTATAGATATACCAATTGCGGATCCGGACTGGAGGTAACGCTTAGCAGCTACTACCTCCCACGTCGAACACACTCCCAAATCAAAAATCAAGAGTGGCCACCAAATAAAATCACAAAGTAATAGAATGGTATCGAAGAAATGTGTCCAATAGGAGGAATGACCTCACTCGACATGGCTCCTATTTTAGTCACATCTATGCTGACTCATGGGAGTCAGGTCATGTCATACAGAAATCGTACGCCAAAACATCCTAATTCATTTCTGGAATCGCTACCACGTGCACAGTTGTTAAAGTGGTTTTCGGTATTGGCAGAAAGTATGACAATATCCGATCCCGGTCTCTTTAACAACCAATTGCTTATTACACACCGGATGGTTCTTTTACGTTACAAAAGTCAATTCACAATTTATATCAAAATATCATATTCAATTCAAACCATATCACTTTCAAAATTATATTCACTTTCAAAAATCATATTTTCAAAATAGTATGCAACTCTCCTTTCCAAACTTCATCTTCAAATCAAATATGTAATTTATATCCCAACTTAGGTTGTAATATCATGTTATCAAATTTGCTTTTAAACCAATGAATTTGGATATAAACAATTCCCCTTTACTTAGTCAGAAAATTTAGAAAATAGTTATAAATAGTTAAAATATTATAAATTGTTTAACATAATAAAAATAAATTTTAGAATAGTTAAAATACTCTAAAATATTAAAAGAATATTAAAGATAGCTTTTGAATCGATTTAAGATGGTTAAAATAGGTTTAAAATAGATTAAATATAACTAAAATTGATTAAATAGCTTAAAATAGATTAATTAGATTTAAAACAAAATTAAATGTTTTTAATTAGTTTAATTAAATTACATTGGTTTAAATAGATTAAAATAATTTATATTGCTAATATAGGTCAAAATAGATTGATCATTTGAAAATCTTAATAATTGAAAGTTTTAAAATAGTATAATTTAACAGTTTCCATTAAATATGAATTTGAAGTTAACATCAATTTAAACTATATATTTCCTTTCAACACATCTAAACCATTTAAATTTCTAAATCAACAATACCTAATTTCAATCTTTCAATTAAAACTCTCAATAAATTATTAAATTCTATATTGCTTTCAAACTACGTTTCAAATATCAATTTGAATTACTCAAATTTCAATATATTTTAAAGTTATATTTCAAACAATTTCAATATCTCGATACAGTTAAATTCCATTTATACTACAAAATTTCAACTTAAAAATTCTTAATTAAATTTCTTTAATCAATTCTTTTAAACCAATTCAAATTTCAACATAAACTTGATTTTCAATAATAATTCAATTAAATTCAAAAATTAAGGGTTCGAAAATCATTTAATTTAACCAATCCAGTGCCCGTATATAATTCTCTACCCTAGGGCGATATTTATCATTTCAATTCGTAAATTTAAATTTTACGGTTATATATCATTTCAACCGCATCCCGAATTAATATAAAATCCATAAAATCACTCGGGTTTATCATTTCAACCTGTAACGATTTTTCCCTAATCTATAGATCGTTCAGGCATATATCATTTCAACACATGATGATATTCCAATTGATAGTTAAGGGAACTTCCAGAGTGATAGCAATATATAAATTAAACATAACATCCAATCATCCAATATCAACAATCGAACATCCATAATAATCCTCATCCAGTACGACCAATGACTTCCTACAGCAACTGATTTATAGGTAATAACTTGACAAGTTAAATTCAATAATAAATTAAATGACGATTTAACTCAAAATAAATTCAAATTAACAGCGATAGTTATTTAAATATCAAAATGTCATTAATAAATTCTTCATCACATCATAAATTTAATTTCACTAACATAAGAAACTGTAGAAGTTGTGAGTGGGTTAAATCACTCACCTTCGATTTTAAATTGAATTAAAATCAAATTTAAGGTCCAAATTCAAACAGTCTCAGAAATTGTCTAAATCAACGTCAAAATGTCTGGAACAAACCAAGCGTGAATCTTAGTTTATATGCAAAAGTTATACTAAATAGAATGTTAAACGACTCTAAAAAAAATAAAATAAAAGGAAATAGAAAAATAAAAAAACTTTACCATACACATCACATGCCCACCATGTGAACACGCGTTCGAATCCTCAATCCAGGAACAAAGTCGTGACTTCAGGCTAACAGCCACCACCTAGGGTTGCAAATCGCTGACGCCACGACGAACTTCACCCAGATCAGATACCTCCACACGACTGTACAAGTCGAGCCCTTACCTTGCCACCTTCGCGCCGTCCCTGATCATGCCTAGTGCACTCCGCTGCCGTGAACTCTAGCCACGGTTTCTAGTGAAATTGTTGACCATCTCGATATCCTACCCCATGGATGCACTCGTCCCCGCACCCTCTACGCTCCGGGAACCTCCGATTGATCCATCGACGAAGATCCACCATTGAAAACGAAACCCTATGATAGATGGTCGAAAATTCTTCGACACTTTTTGATCAAACGATGAACCAAAATGAAAAAGAACAGTATTGCAGAGTTGCGCTTGTCGAGAGCTTCGAATCGATATATAATTCGATATGGTTTTCTGAAGTTTGATTTTTTATATTTAAATTTGGTTCGAAATTGCAATTGGGAATTAGGGTTTATCTGCCATTGGAAAGAGAGAAACAGATGGAATTGTCTGTATAGACAAACTGAGTTGAGAAACACTAGGATTTATAACAGGTTATTTATAGGCAAAAGTTGAAAACAAAAAGAACGGACCAGATCGATTTTGGATTGAATGACAAACGACCCAAAAAGCCCATTCCGTCTCCAGAATGGAAATGGGTCAATCCATATATCAAAATAGATGTTTTCGATATTTTTAAACTCAATGGAATAGTTTTCAAGTCCAAGTTCCCTTGTACGAAGAAGTTATGTCAAAATCAGCATATTTCAAATTGATTTTTAGGCGTTTCGAGCCCGTACGATCAAACGACACGTCCGACCGCTACGAAACTTGAAATCCTATATTGATTCACTGTTACGGATCCGATGAAACTGATTTCGTCGAATTCCGAGGCAGTTACCAAGATGGCTATTTTTTAAGTTAATTAAATAAATTAATATTAAATTAATTAAATCATTTTTCAATTCAAATTTAATAACTGACCATTTTTATCATTTTTTTGATTTCATAGACATTTATAATATATTAAAACAAATTTACATACAATTCATGAAAGGAAGTGCGGATTAAGGATCTTAAGGCTAACTTAACACTTGAGGGGGGGGGGGTGAATAGTGTTTAATGAATTTTAAGACTTATATGGACTAATTTAAAATTATGACACAAACAAATGCAGAACTTAATCACAGAACAATCACAGAATCAAACACAAATGTAGACAGTAAATAAAAAGCAGTAAAAGGAAAGAACACACCAAATTTTATATTGGTTCGGAGTTACCCTACATCCAGTCATGTTCCAAGTCAAACCACCTCGTACAGACTTTTATTGTACCAATGTTGAGATTACAATCCTCAATTTCTAAAGGACTTAAGGTACCCTCCTGTCCCACGAGTTCGGGGCAAACTCTCTTGATTTACGAGACTCAATGTTAGGAACTGAGTTGATGATGTTTTGATGACAACAACCTTATATAGTTATTATACTTTACTTTATAAAATATATTCTAACATTTTCATATAAATAGATATATATATATATATATATATATATATATATGTATATAGGAAGTATATGCACGTATTATCGAAGACTGATCAATATAAAGACTCAAGCATCAAGACGAAGATTAGAGATTCAAGATTCAAGACTCTAGAGAATCAAGACTTCAAGATCTCAAGATAAGTGTCTAGTATTTTGTTAAAACTTCATAATAGCACTCTCATCTTTCTTCTAATTTTCTTTTGGGATGGAACCCAATTTCTATCGAAACCAGTGGCTTATAAACCCACGACAAGTAGCTTACAAACCTACGACAAGTGGCTTACAAACCCACGAAAATCAAAATCATTTAAACTACTTTGTACAAGTTCTCGAGTCCTATGGAGGAGCTCTGTAGGAAGGTTCTTGCAATTTCAGTTTGAATAGATTTTTCAAAATGTTTTTAAATCTGTTTTCAAAATGTTTTAGCTTTCAAAATCATGTTTTCAAAAATGTTTTCAAACTTTGTTTTAGCCTTGAAATATTCCTCCATTCTGATTTTAAAAACTTCTATTTTTAAAACATCAAAACTTATTCTGATTTTAGATATTACTTATATAATTGACGGTCTATATCAATTTTATATATATATCTATTTAAAATAATGTTTTATATTCATTCTCTATCTCAAAATATTGTTTAAACACTTTATTTTGCTTCAGAGAAGTTTCAACTTGTTTTAAATTCAAATGCTTTTACAAAACAACATCTCTACAATTTTGAACTGAGGGATGTCGACATATGGGGATACCCCATGTCGACATGGTGATAGTTGGATTCAAAATTCAATTTTCAAAAGAAGTGTCCATTCGTTCGAAAACCTTTCGTTAATGGTTATGACTGTTGTGCATCTATGTAATGGCTTCCAAAACGAATTTTTTTTAACAACTACTTTCTTATTTTCTTCACTCTTTCTTCTCCACCATTCCATATCCATAAAACTTCATATTTTCAAGATCGTGCCATCATTCTGCCAAATTCTAAAATAGGAAATCATTTAGATACTCTCTCTATTTGATTCTCCATCATTCAACTAAAGATCAAAGTGCTATTCATAGTTATATGATTAATTTGTATTCAAAAAGTCCATAGAGTCTATCCATTCAAAAGGATTGTTATTAAGAAGTATTAGGGTGATCTTGTGTCCCGTAAATCAAGAGAGTTTACCCCAGACTCGGAGATAGGAGGGTTCCTCAAGGCCTTAGAAATTGTTGGTTGTAATTTGGATATTGGCTTATAAAAATCTGTACAAGGATATTGCCTTGGTGCAGGACTGGATGTAGGAGGATTCCGAACCAGTATAAAATCCAGTGTGTTCTTTCCTTTTACTTGCTTTATTTTACTATTTGCATTTGTTATATGTTCTGTGATCATTCTGTGTTAGAATTCTGTTTAGATTTGTGTTGAAAGTTTTAATTTAGTTATATAGTTCATATATTCTTTAAAACACTATTCAACCCCCCTCTAGTGTTATTTCTGCCTTAAGATCCTTAATCCGCATCCCCAACAATTGGTATCAGAGCATTGGTTTTCATTGTTTTCATAATCTGAAACTTGAAAAATATAAAAATGGCATTTTTGGAAAATTGTGTTAAAAATGTTTTGAATATATGCATTTCATCAAAGTATCATAAGTCTGCATATAGTTATTTTGAAAAATCAAGTTATCTACCGAATTGGTGTGTTATGCAGGAACATACATGTTATATGGCTTTTGACGAATCAACACCCAATGGACAAACTGTGCAAATTGAGAAAGATAAATGGATACTTGATAGTGGCTGTTCGAGGCACATGACTGGAAATCCTGAGATACTCAAGGACATTACTTATCAAGATGGTGGATTAGTCAATTTTGGTGACAACTCTAAAGGATATGTGGTTGGCGTCGGCAATGTCGGTAACTCTAAAACTTTACTTATTTCTGATGTTTTATTAGTTAGGAACTTAAAACATAATCTGCTTAGTATAAGTCAACTTTGCGATAAATGTTTTAAAATTAAATTTGGAAAAGATAAATGTCACATTGAAGATGATATGTCTAATATAATTTTTGAAGGTATTAGGAAGAAAAATATTTATATCCTTAGTATGAAAATTTCAAATGATAACCTATGTCTTTTGGCTAATACAAGTGACCCTTGGATTTGGCATAAAAGATTTGGCCATTTGAATTTCAAATTATTATCTAGGCTATCAAAACTTGACTTAGTTAGAGGTCTACCCAAGTTAAACTTTAAAGTAGATAGTATTTGTGATGCTTGTCAATTAGGAAAACTTAAGAAAAGTTCATTTAAATTAAAAAATGCTATTTCTACCTCCAGTCCTCTAGAATTACTTCATTTAGATTTATTTGGTCCATCTCAAGTTCAATCAATTAACCATAGTAAATATATTTTTGTTATAGTAGATGATTATTCAAGATATACTTGGACAATCTTTTTAAAACATAAAATTGATGCTTTTGAAATATTTAAAAACTTTTCTAAAAGAATTCAAAAACAACATTCTTTCAAAATTAAAACTATTCGAAGTGATCACGGTGGTGAATTTGAAAATGAAAATTTTGAGAATATCTGTACTCAAAAGGGAATTACTCTCAACTTTTCATTTCCAAGAACTCCACAACAAAACGGAGTAGTAGAACGTAAGAATATAACGATTCAAGAGTGTGCTCGTACAATGCTTTCTGATAGTAATTTACCTAAACATTTTTGGGCTGAAGCAGTTGCTACAGCTTGTTATATATTAAATAGAATTTTAATTAGACCATTAACAAATAAAACTCCATATGAATTACTTTATAACAAGAAACCTATAGTAGATTATTTTAAAATCTTTGGGAGTAAATGTTTTATACTTAATACAAAAGATAATTTAGATAAATTTGAACCAAAAGCTGATAAAGGATTCTTTATTGGTTATTCTAATAGAAGCAAAGCATTTATAGTTTTTAATTTAAAAACTAATATTATTGAAGAAACTATGCATGTATCTTTTGAAGAAAATCTTAAAGATATTGTACAAATAGATGATGAAGAAGATTTTATAAATTTAAATCAATCGAATGAAACTATTAGTGAAATAAATCAACCTAATAAGAGATTTAAATTATCAAAAGATCATCCTATAGAAAATGTTTTAGGAAATATTGAATCTGTAGTAAGAACTAGAAATCAATTAAGTAGTATGAGTAATGTAGGCTTTATATCAACAATTGAACCTAAAAATCCAAAGGAAGCATCGTCTGATGATTCATGGATTCTTGCTATGCAAGAAAGATTGAATCAATTTACCAGAAATGATGTATGAGAACTTGTTCCTAAACCTGAGGATAAAAGTATAATTGGAACTAAATGGGTTTATAAAAATAAAATGAATGAACTCGGTGAGGTCGTAAGAAATAAAGCTCGTTTAGTCGCGCAAGGTTATTGTCAAGAAGAAGGAATTGACTATGATGAAACCTTTGTCCCCGTAGCAAGATTAGAAGCTATAAGAATTCTACTTGCTTTCGCTAATTATAATAATTTTAAATTATATCAAATGGATGTTAAAAGTGCTTTTCTAAATGGTTTTGTAAAAGAAGATGTTTATGTTAAACAACCTCCACTTTTTGAAGATAATAAATTTCCAAACCATGTATACAAGTTAAAGAAAGCTCTATATGGTCTAAAGCAAGCTCTTAGAGCCTGGTATGAAAGACTAAGATCTTATTTACTTCAATCTAGTTTTGAAATTGGTAAAGTAGATGCAACACTCTTTATTAAAAGAAATAATCAAGATATTCAACTGGTTCAAATATATGTAGATGATATAATCTTTGGATCAACTAATAACATAATGAATAAAGAATTTTCAGATATAATGACTAAAGAATTTGAAATGAGTCACATGGGAGAATTAAGTTTCTTCTTAGGGCTTGAAATTAAACAACTAGAAAATGGAATCTTCATAAGTCAAGAAAAATATGCTAAAGACTTAATCAATAAATTTGGTTTAAGCACCTCTAGTGGGAAACCAACTCCAATGTCAACAAATGTAGGTTTGAGTAAAGAAGATAAATCAAAAGATATTGATCAAACTTTATATAGGGGAATGATTGGTTTGCTACTTTATATAGCAGCGAGTCGTCCTGATATTATGCATAGTGTTTGTATCTGTGCAAGATACCAATCACAACCTAAAGAAATTCACTTAAAAGCTGTTAAAAGAACTTTAAGATATGTAAAATACACTTTAGATTATGGTTTATTTTATTCTAAAAATAATACTTTTGATTTAATATCATATTGAGATGCTGATTATGCTGGTTGTAAATCAAACCGAAATAGTACAAGTGGAACTTGTCACTTTTTAGGACATTCACTGGTTTCCTGGATCAGCAAGAAACAAAATACTGTTTCCTTGTCAACAACTGAAGTAGAGTATATATCTGCTGCTCTGGCCTGTTCACAAGTCATATATATGCAACAAACTTTAAAAGATTTTGGAATTAACATAAGTAAATCACCAATATATTGTGATAATACTAGTGCAATAAATCTATCTAAAAATCCAACTCATCATGCTAGAACTAAACATATTGATATAAGACATCATTTTCTTAAAGATAATATAACTAAAGAAATAATAACTTTAGAATATATAAATACTGAAAAACAAATTGCTGATATATTAACTGAACCGTTAACCGAACAGAATTTTACTAAATTTAGAAGAGAATTAGGTATTTGTTCAAAATCTGAAATATAAAATAATATAATATAATAATCGATAAAAATTCAAAATAAAAATTACACTTTTTCTGAAAGACATGTCGACATGCCCCATCCCCTGATGTCGACATACCCAACAAAATTTGAAAATAGAATTTCCCTCCAAAGTTAGTTATTTGGTTATTTATCTATTTATTTCGTTTTCTCTCCTCTTTTTTCACTATATTCTCTGTAAATAACTTCTGAAACAATAAAATAATGGCCTCCTCTTCTACTAATGAACCCACTTCACCCACATCTCCTCATTCTGGTCCATTTCAACGATCTATGCACGCTCGAGTGATCAAATTACAAGAAAAGATGAAAGATATCCTTCAATTGTTGACTGAAATTCAAGTAAGTCAACTTAGGATGGCTAGAGAACAACAAAGGCAAGGAAATATTATTAGGAATGTACAAAAATTCCTTATGGATAACCGTACAAATCCTATTAATATTGAAGACTCTTCACAAGCCATGGAATCAGAGGAAGAAGAACCTATGGAAGAGCCACAAGAAGACCAAAAGGAAGATCAACTTTTTCCTCAACCCGAAGTCCCTATAAATGAGGACGAGAGCGTTATTTACGTTGGTGAGATCCTTGTTGATACTAATGGAAACATAATTGAACAACGTGGAAACTTTTGTCTCCACCACCCCAATTGTTCGATTCATAACTCTCATATAGTTAAGGATCGCCATTAAAGCGTACTTTCTTTTTTTATTCTTTGTTTTACATTGTTCTGTTTGTTCGTGTTTATGTATGTTCTTATATATGTCGTAATAACTAAAATGTGTTCACTTATACTCATTGTTTCATGCTTATCCTATACATATTATTTGTTCATACTAATCATTCTTGAATTCTTAAGTAGTTAATAGTTTTTGTTGATGACAAAGGGGGAGAAAGCTATAAAAATATATGTGCTTGGTGTAAGGGGGAGTTGTAATTTTAAGAAGAAATCACAGAGTAAGGGGGAGTTATGGTATGGTAAGAATATTTTGTAAATAAAGGTTGTCATCATTAAAAAAGGGGAGATTGTTAGGAACCGAGTTGATGATGTTTTGATGACAACAACCTTATATAGTTATTATACTTTACTTTATAAAATATATACTAACATTTTCATATATATATATATATATGTATATAGGAAGTATATGCAGGTATTATGGAAGACTGATCAGTATAAAGACTCAAGCATCAAGATGAAGATTAGAGATTCAAGATTCAAGACTCTAGAGAATCAAGATTTCAAGATCTCAAGATAAGTGTCTAGTATTTTGTTAAAACTTCATAATAGCACTCTCATCTTTCTTCTAATTTTCTTTTGGGATGGAACCCAATTTCTATCGAAACCAGTGGCTTACAAACCCACGACAAGTAGCTTACAAACCTACGACAAGTGGCTTACAAACCCACGAAAATCAAAATCATTTAAACTACTTTGTACAAGTTCTCGAGTCCTATGGAGGAGCTCTGTAGGAAGGTTCTTGCAATTTCAGTTTGAATAGATTTTTCAAAATGTTTTTAAATCTGTTTTCAAAATGTTTTAGCTTTCAAAATCATGTTTTCAAAAATGTTTTCAAACTTTTTTTTAGCCTTGAAATATTCCTTCATTCTGATTTTAAAAACTTCTATTTTTAAAACATCAAAACTTATTCTGATTTTAGATATTACTTATATAATTGACGATCTATATCAATTATACATATATATTTAAAATAATGTTTTATATTCATTCTCTATCTCAAAATATTGTTTAAACACTTTATTTTGCTTCAGAGAAGTTTCAACTTGTTTTAAATTCAAATGCTTTTACAAAACAACATCTCTACAATTTTGAACTGAGGGATGTAGACATATGGGGATACCCCATGTCGACATGGTGACAGTTGGATTCAAAATTCAATTTTCAAAAGAAGTGTCCATTCGTTCAAAAACCTTTCGCCAATGGTTATGACTGTTGTGCATCTATATAAAGGCTTCCAAAACGAATTTTTTTAACAACTACTTTCTTATTTTCTTCACTCTTTCTTCTCCACCATTCCATATCCATAAAACTTCATATTTTCAAGATCGTGCCATCATTCTGCCAAATTCTCAAATAGAAAATCATTTAGATACTCTCTCTATTTGATTCTCCATCATTCAACTAAAGATCAAAGTGCTATTCAGAGTTATAGGATTAATTTGTATTCAAAAAGTCCATAGAGTCTATCCATTCAAAAGAATTGTTATTAAGAAGTATTAGGGTGATCTTGTGTCCCGTAAATCAAGAGAGTTTACCCCAGACTAGGAGATGGGAGGGTTCCTCAAGGCCTTAGAAATTGAGGGTTGTAATTTGGATATTGGCTTATAAAAATCTATACAAGTATATTGCCTTGGTGCAGGACTGGATGTAGGAGGATTCCGAACCAGTATAAAATCCGGTGTGTTCTTTCCTTTTACTTTCTTTATTTTACTATTTGCATTTGTTATATGTTCTGTGATCATTCTGTGTTAGAATTCTGTTTAGATTTGTGTTGAAAGTTTTAATTTAGTCATATAGTTCATATATTCTTTAAAACACTATTCACCCCCCCTCTAGTGTTATTTCTGCCTTAAGATCCTTAATCCGCATCCCCAACACTCAAGACTACCCAATTGATTTTCAGGCACAACCACACCGTATAAAGAGAAACTTTTGATTAAAATTGATCCTATAACTCTGAATAGCAATTTGATCTTCGAGAGAGGGCAGTGAATCAAACAAGAATGAGATTCTAATTTGATTCACTTAAGAATTCGGTAGAATTTTGGCACGATCTTAAAAAAATGAAAATTATATAATATGGATTTGTGGAGAAGAAGAAGTGAAGAAAATATAAAATTAGTTAGTTAAAAAATTCATTTGCGAAGGCTATTTATAAATCACCAATAGTCATAACCATTCGTGAAGAGATTTAAACGAATAGACACTTCTTTTGAAAATTGAAACTTTTGAATTCAACGGGCACCATGTCGACATGGGGTATCCCATGATGTCGACATCCATAGTTTAAAAACTATGTAAAATTTGTTTTTGAAAATGGAGTTTAAAACAAGAGTTTATTTTAAAACAAAAACAAATAATATTTTAAGGCTAAAATATCTTTTTGAAAATCATTTGAAAAGATAATTTTTAAGGCTAAAACATTTTGAAAAGCAGATTTGAAAATCATTTTGAAAAATCATTTTGAAGTAGTTTTGTAAGTTTCTTCCTACAGAATATCTCATCACATCTGGACTCGAGAACTTGTACAAAACTAGGATGTTCATGGGTTTGTAAGCCCCTTGTCGTAGGTTTGTAAGCTACTTGTCTTGGGTTTGTAAGCCACTAAGAAGGTAAAAATGGGTTACATTCCAAATGAAATTCGGAATGAAGATTTCCATGCTATTATGAAGTTTTAATAAAAACTAGACATATATCTTGAAACCTTGATCTTGATACTCTAGAGTCTTCAATCTTGAGTCTTGAGTCTTTATGCCGATCAGTCTTGAGTAATCAATAACTACATACATACATACATACATTCATATATATATATATATATATATATATATATATATATCCTGCATATGCATATATATCTAGAAAACAGTGTTAGTATATATTTTATAATAAGATAAGTTAAGAAGGTTGTTGTCAATCATCTTAGTTTCTAACAATCTCTCCTTTTTTGATGATGACAACCTATATTTATGAAATATATTTACCATACCATAACTCCTATCATAACTTCCCCTTACTCCATGACTCCCCTTTACTCTAAGCCAACTACAATTTTATAATTTCTCTCCCTTTGTCATCGACAAAAACTTCTAACTAATAAATTCCCTGAACTTGATATAGGATAAACAACCATAATAAAATAGAGTAACCCATATATAAGCATAATAAGTGCTAAGTGTGATCATAAGTATGAAATGTGATCATAAGTGTAATTCAAAAAGTAAATCAATCATCAGCCAATCATATTTACAGTAATTATTTAATCCAAACATATATACAAACCATACCAAATAAGTTAAGTCAATCAAGTCTAACACACCAATCAAATCAAACAAATAACATATAGAATGACTAGACATTCCTTGGTACTTCCACCCATCCATCTTCTCCTAGAGTCTGCTTTGATGGCATCCCTTTCTTCTTTATCTTTGTCGATAGTGACGGGTGGATTTCCTTCAAGATCGTCCTTGTTAAGGGCTGAGATCATCCAACAAAGGGCGTCGAAATGTCTCTTTTGCTCCTTGATTATCTGTGTTTGACTCAATTCTAAGTGACGCTGATTACGAGGTATGAATGTAAGAATATTCTTGAAGGAAGTGAGAGTTTCTTCAGGATTACCACTTAGATTCTTAATCGAAGAAGCCATAATTCAATAAATAAGAAGAACTATGAAAGAGGGTGATTAGAGGTGAAGTTTGGTAATTTATTCTGGAATAAACAGATATAAATTGGGGTAGAAAGTCGTTTGAAATGAATATACATAAGTTAGTTACTTGAAATTAAAATTTGAAAGTGTAACTATTTTCTGCCCATTGTATGTCGACATGGGGAATGGTGTATGTCGACATGCATCTGCCTAAAGTGACATTTTTCTTTGTTTTATATATTATGAACAAATCTATTAAACTAAAATTTGTATAATATAAAAACAAGCAATTACAGAGACAAGTGAAGTTGAATAACAGTAAACGAAAGATTTCATTAATAATTCTAGTCAACATTACATAAGATAATATAATATTAACTAAAATAAAGAAAATACAAAGATAGAACTTAAGATAACATGAACTAAAACTAATTAGACGAAGATGATGAAGATTATAGTCCAAGCTTTCTACTAATTTTCCCAAAGAACTTGTCGATTTTAGTGGAAATCTTATCCATTTTCTTACTCATTGATCTTTTAAGTGTCTTTTGATTTTCCACTATAATTCTTTGACTATTGAGAATGGTCTTGTTGGATGAATCAGCAGAATTAGTAGGGTATTCAATACTCTCTAAGGAAGTTTCTTGATCTTCCTCTTCCTCCTTTTCAATTTCCATTCCATCCTCTTCCTTTTCTTCTTCTTCTTCCTCCATTTCTTCCATCTCTTCATGAGCAAGTCTATCTTCCTTTTCCATAAGCGTTTCATATGGTTGAAATACTAGTGGAATTTGCATAAGGAAATTTTTTTCATGGTTGAATACTTTTCTAGTTATAATTTCTTCCCTTTTGAAATCAACTCCAAAGTAGTTAAAAATTCAAGTGAGATAAATTCCAAGATATAATGTGTTTTCACCCATAGTAAAATTCTAGGGCTTTAGCTCATCTAAAATAACTTGAGCCTAATTAATATCATAGTTTTCAAAAATTGCAAAAATGGGTTTGCACACTTTCAAAGTCGGGTTGTTGTAGTTTCCTGATCTTGGTATAAGAGTGTGTTGGATAAGAAGGTTAACAATTCTTGCTTTTGGACGAAAATAATGATTTTTGAATTCAAAATTGTCATTCGCTTCAAAGATGTGATGGAATGTTTCTCGATCATTTTCACTGATTTGAAATTCCGAAAGATTCATTCCGGTGTACTTGCATCCCAAAATATTTCCCAAATTTCACAATGCAAAGCAATTTGTGTTCCTTTAACACTACTCCAAATTTGTCTTTCTTTCCCATCATAGAAACCACGATTCAAATTTGCATAAAACATTTTAACAAGATTTGGATAACATACAAAATCATATTTTTTGTTATCAACTAAACTAAGAATGGAACATTATTGAAAAAAGATTTTAAATTTCATATGAAGGAAAATCTTCAAAAATAGCATATTTCTCCGTATGAATTTTACCAAAGTTTACGTAGGTTATGTAAGCTTTGATAGCTTCCGGGTCATTAAAAAGAATTTTTTTGGTGGATTTTGGAAGGCTAATGGTGTTAGGAGTGCTTGAAGAGGCCATTGAAGAAGTTTGAGAGGAGTAGAAGATAATGAAGATAATTTCAAATTTGAAATAAAAAAGAAAAGTGATGATAAAGAGGGTGAGATAAATAGAGATTCTATAGACATGTTCTCTGGTCAAGTGGCATCTTTCCAGAGCATTGAAG
The DNA here is from genome assembly GCA_030765085.1 of Allium cepa. NCBI lineage: Eukaryota > Viridiplantae > Streptophyta > Magnoliopsida > Asparagales > Amaryllidaceae > Allium > Allium cepa. The sequence continues at coordinate 921,917,396 of CM060931.1, read as the reverse complement.
TTGGGGAAAAGTTGGAGGAAAATTCAAAAGTTTGAATTCAAATTTTAAACTCAAATTCTGAGGGGCATGTTGACATGGGGTATTCAGGTATGTCGACATGTGTCTATTGAATCGAAGAACAAGTTTCTATTCCTAATTTCTAATATATATATACACACACACACATTCTAATTATATAATTCCTGTAACAACATTAAATATAATAATAGTTAAATGTTAATAATTTAATATTTAAAATATTATTAAAGTAATATTATTTTTGAATTTAAAAATCAAATTTTGAGAGATAATTTTGAATTTAAATTCAAGGAATTTTAAAAAATCAGGCAAACAAACAAGCATCCATCCAACAAGAAAAATTAAAAATAATGTAAATGGGTACCTATTTTTAGATCTATACTCATATCGTCATCTGATTCATGAATAGCAATGAAAAACAGATTTGAATTATCCATCTTCTTTTCATCATCACTGGATGACGAGTCTGAGTCATCAAGAGTTTCTGTGTATGCTTTCTTTCTTTTCCTTGATGAATCATTATTTGGAGGAAACAACTGTTTATCTGGATACAGACAATCTTTCCTGTGATGCCCGACTTTTACAATTATAGCATCTATCATTGTCAACGTTCTCCATATTGTTTCTGGAATTCCTTTGATAATTTCTTTTGTAATTATTCATTTTTCTATATTTTAGGAATTTCCAGAGGTTTCTTGTCATCAAGGCAATCTCCTCATCACTGTCTGGTTCCGAATCTTCAGTTGTTGCATTGAATGCTAATGACTTCTTTTCTGTAGCCTTGTTTTCTCTTCTTCCTTGCAGTTGAACTTCATAAGTGTAACATCCCGCCTTTTATACGCTTTAAATCGAAGATAAACCACATACGTCAGACTCAAGCCATACAAAAGGGCGGATTTTTATGGGGTAAATAAGAAAAACGGGAAAGAAGAAAACAAAATAGAATCTTGCAGAAGAATGACAAAATATTATAATCAAATAACAGTTCTGAAGCTATTTTATAAAACATTTGATTGTACTTATACAACACAGATCAAAGTTACACATACCAGAGAATAATAAATAATACAGCGGAATAGTATGAATGCCATGGAATAATATAATGGATAATAGTAATACATCTTCGTCTTCGTCCTCCAGAAATAAAGTCTTCAAGTCCTGAAATGCTCAGGCTGACCCCAAGTGAATTGAAAAGACAAAACACTCGAGTCAGAACTAAAAGATCTTATGTAAGTTAAATCAACAGTAAAATATGAGTGGAACAGCATCAGAGATGTTTACGGGATTTGACATCTTCTATCAAGTGTCTAACGTGAGTGCAGTAACTTAAGAGATGCTCGGAATTCACATCTCCTAAGGATCCGTTAAACTATTTACTATGTAGTAATATTCCGCTACTATAATAATGTCTATAGTAAAATAAAATTACTTTAAAATAGCGTTAATGAGTTACCCAACTCCCCTTTAACACAATAATAGTCCCAGTAGTCCATCCAGTATCATAGTCCCTCCTGATCGGGAAGCCACCAGAGGATACCACACGGGCTATGGGAGAAAACCAAACTCTTACAAGGCTAATTCTAGGGTAGGTGACACGGCACAACTAGGCAATGCCAGGGTAGATATACCAATTATGCTTTCGAGCCAGTGGAAACGCATAGCCACAACTACTGCCCACCTCGAGCCACACCTCCAAATCAAAAAAATCAAAAGTGGCCACCGAACCAATCCAAAAGTCAAAGTATAATATCGAAGGGATGTGTTCGATCAAAAGTGTCACCTTATTAGCCCGTCAATCGCCCTGTTTTAGCCACCTTATGCCAACTTACGGGAGTCGGGTCCACGTATATACATCAAAGGAATGCCGCCGCCATCCTACTTCATTCTGGAATCTCCACCGTGTATATGGTTGTTAAAGTGCTTTTCGGAGTTGGCAGTGAGGTTGACAACTTCCGATCCCGGTCTCTTTAACAGCCAAACATTATTATAACACCGCGGTCATTTCAAAATAATTTTTACTTCAAAACCAGAATATAATATCCATTTCAAAACCATATTAATACGATATTATTTCCATGTTAAAACCCAAACCAATGTGATATCATTTTTAATAAAACCCAAATCAATATTATATCATTTTTATTTCAATTATATCCTTTCCAAAAATCGTAGCACTTTCAATGTTATGACACTTCGAAATCAAAATTCTTGAGATATAAGACTTTCAAATCATAATCCTTTGAAACTCAAACTTTGAAACATAACTTCAACCACTTAAATGATTTAAATATTAAAATACTTTATATAATAAAATAGCTTCTTCATTTCACAAATCAATTTCAAAACAACTCGGATTTCTACATTTTATATTTAACCAAATCCCAAATCATAATTTCCATTCAATTCAGTTTCCAAATGGACTATTCCAAATTTTATCGATTTCAAAACAGATTTGATCCACAAAATAAACCATTTCAAATTCAATATATTTCAAACTTTAAGTATTCAACAACTTCAAAACTAAGTTTGATAATTTCATATATATATATATATATATGTATATATATGTATGTATATATATCAAATTAAATTTCTATTATTTAGTTTCAAAATATTTACTTAATAAATCCATTATCATTTAAACAAATCCCAAGTTTCAAATAACTAAATATTTCCTTTAATTTATTTATACCTGAAATTTCATTTAATTCGCCTTAACCCAAAATCAAGTAATAAAATCATACCTGTTAAAATTCCCAATTTAATAAATTTCACATCCAACTTATTTGAGTTTAATTCTTAAATAAATTCAAATTCAAATAAATTTTCAATTTATCTTCCAACCTTAATTTATTTAAGTCATTATAAACTCTATATTAAAATAAAATTTAAATACTTAACCATATCATCTTCAATAACATCAAACTTACTATTAAGCTTATTCCTTATAAAAAACAAATTATACACAGCTCAAAATCAAGAATAAAATACATTTCTATAATATCTAAAATCAATAATTATCTAAAACCATACATTTCTTTCCAAAACCGTAGAAATCATTTCAAAATATTTTATTTATAGACCACGGTGTTTGTATATAATTTTCTATCCTATGATCAAGTGATACAGATATTTATCATTTCAATCCATAATTTAGAATATAAATACGGTAATATATCATTTCAAACCGCAATCCCGAATGAAAAAAATCCATTGCAACTTGCAGTTTATAACAATATAAAATACAAAATCTATTCATCCAATATCAATCATCAACCATTTACACAATCATCATCCAATTCAATCAATAACTTCAATATAGAACAGATAATAAATAACAGGTATTTACTGGCAGTTTATATTCAATAATAAATTAAATAATTATTTATCTAAATAAGTTCAAATAAACTGAGATGATGATTCAAAATATGCCAAACCATCATAAATAAATTTCGAATCACATCATAAATCAATTTAACAAACATAAGAAATTTTAGAAGTTGTGAGTGGGTTAAAACACTCACATTTTGAATTTAAATTGAATTTAAATCAAATTTAAATCTAAAATTTGAACAGACTCAGAATTTGTCCAAACCTGCACCAAAATGTCTATAATTCCAATATGATCGTAGTGCAGAAAACCGCGCGTGAATCGGATCTCGTATGTATAAGTTATGCCAGTTGGAACAAGTTGAAATTGAAATTAAAAAAACAAAAAGAATATACCAAACAACACGTCAGCACCTTCATCTTCTAACCCAATCCTGTCATTCCAGTTCGAACACGAAAGCCTCCATCACGTTTGTGCAAACCGCCGTCGCTAGGAACACCACACTCTCGATCCAATACAGCCCCGAGCTCCGCCATGCTACGCCGCCCCACCGGTAGCCACCACGACTGGCTTGACGTGGCCGAATGCCCCAGGCCGACGCGATTTTATGGCCACAAAGTCGCTAATTCCGGTCAATTCGTGGCACTCCATCTCCGATGAGTCGTATGGATCGACTCAGCACAACCTCCTCTCTCCCGCGCCAGTCCCCGATCACCATATTGTCGAAGATCTACCGTCGAATCCACACCTATACATACGAACGGCTGAGACAAAAACAATTATTTCTGTCCATAACGAAACCTAAATCGAAAAAAAAACCACATAATTGACTTGCGCTCATCGAGTGCTTCAAATCGACATATAATTCGATATATATTGAGGAGTTTAAATTTTTGAAGTAGAATTTTGAATTGAAATTGAATTGTGAAATTTAAGGTTTGTCTGCAATTTAGAAAGAGGATGAACAGAAATTTCTGTATATACAAAAATGAGAAATAGAAAGGCTGCTAGGGTTTATAACCAGATATATATAGGTAGAGCTGAAAATAGAGGAACGGATATGATTGTTTTGGACCATTGAACAATAAATGGCCCGAAAAGCCCGTTCTGACTTCGGCACGAAATTGGGTCAACCCATATATCAAATATATGTTTTAAAATATTTTAAAATCGATGGAACAGGTTTCAAGACCAAATTCCATTGTATGGAGAAGTTATGCTAAAATCAAATTATTTCAAATCGATTTCAATTTAACTGATTTCTGGGTGTTTCAGGTCCGTACGATCAAAACGACAAGTCCGATCGTTACGAAACTTGAACCCTACAATAATTCACCGCTACGGATCCGATGAATTTGGTTTCGTCGAAATCCAAGTCAGTGGCTAAAATGGCTATTTTTACATGAATAAATAAATTAAAAATTAATTAATTAAAACAATTTTTCAATTTCAATTCTATAGTTGATTATTTTTATTGTTTTTAAATTTCTCAATCATATACACTAATTTAAATAAATTTAGATGTAAATTTAGAGTTGGTTAATTTATCAATTTCATGTTAACTTCGATTCCACTAAATTCAGAAATTATAAATTTAATTTCCAATAATTCCATTTAATTTACTTTTCATTTTATTATTCAATTTATTGTTGTCAAATGGATGAAATTAACATTGGATCCATGATCTATTAAATTAATATTCTCAAGTTCCATCTTAATTTCAATTAACGTAATAATTAAATATTAAATTTCATTTAATTGCAATTAATCTAATTATTAAGTTTAAATTCCAATAAATTAATAAACCTTGATATCCATTATTTTCATTCAACCAATTGTTATATTATGAATAGAATTAACATTATTTTCAATTATTTCCTTAATTTACACTAACGTAACCTTGAATTGAGATTCATTGCAATTGATCACAAATTTTGATTTAATGGACTAATAAATGATTAACTTATAATAATTGTTATCATTAACTCACAATCACATTTTTATAAGTTTATCATTTCCAAACCAGTGTTATAATTTCTTATTAAACATTGATTTTATTCAATTACCATTCGATATATATTAATTCATTAATTAATTCAATATTTACGTTTGTTTTCTTATATTCGATTTATAATATAGTATAACATTTACATTGATTCCATTAATTGTAACTTCATTCAAATAGTTAATAATTAACTTAGATTACCATTATTACATTTCATTTAAGTTATTATTTCATTAATGAATCACAAATTTCTGTTTTTCCAATATTAGATAACAAACATTTAATAAAATTAACAATTAAATTAACAAAAATTATTGGTCGTTATACTCTCCCCCACTCAAAACTTTTCATCCCCGAAAAGGAAAAAGAAGGGAAAAGAAAGAATTAAGTAGTCAATACACCTCAATCAAATTATTAATTCTATAAACAAATAAATTTACAAAATTTAATAATTTAAATAAAATATATCAATTTATAACCATTTAATCTTTTTATACTTAAATTAATAAAGTTTGGAAACATTTTTCAAAAAATTTCTAAGTCCAAATTTTACGGAAAATTTTGGCTCCTTTGTACAGGGAGGCTCGAAAGAAAATATAATATCAAATATAACAATATATATCACAATATCGCAAAATAATATATCCCAACAACGGGAAAACAAAATAATAACGCTATAAAACCGTAATCCGAGAACGTACCTATTTGTCGGACAAACAACATTTAATCATGAAACCAAAAGCAGTAGCAATTGCTTGCATAACCTGTATTTCACTTTTATAATCTAAAAGAGTTAATAATAATTATATGAATGAAATATTTAAAGTTGTTTCAACCAATTCAATATAAAACAACAATCATTTGCAACCAATACACAATCATCACATAAAAATCAACCCAATCAATTATCCATTCATATCAAACAAAACAAATAGTTGTTCGGGTTCAAAAACTTTAAATTGTATAGAATGGAAAATAAACTATTAAGTGCACCATTTACTTAACAGTCTTAGATGAACTAAATAGATTATTCATACATCCAAACAATTTTAAAGTATCCTTGCCTAAACAACCATAAACCAAACAAACAACAATTTCAAACAATAGACCACGTTCATTCTTATTAATTTCATTTCATAACATTTGTTGTTTGATTTCCTTTTTATTCATATAATGGTTTATCCTTTCTACTTACATTTATTTCTTGCAAATTTTCAATTTCCATTCATTCATTTTTTACTTAATTTCATTTATTCGTTTATTTATAATACTTACATTTCTATTACCTTAAATTAGTAGCCTTTCAATTATACTTAAGCTTATAACAACTACCACATCAAATTCTTATTTATTAAAGAATTTTTTTGAATACTTTCATTACTTCAAGTTTACTAGTATAATATCCTATTACATTTCTTATAAGCATTAGAACTTTTAATATTTGGTAAGTTATATATATGCCTTTAAGGGTTAATTGAAAGTTACGCAAGTTTATTTTATTTCTTTTAATTAACTTAATGTTCAATACTAATAGCCTTTGTTTCATAGGTTACAATTTCAAATTTATTTTAATCTCATTTATAACTTAGCATTAATCTCTTATTTTAATTAGATGTGCCAATTATTAATTAGTTACATTGCATTTCACAACAATAATTGAAACTATTAATTAACGAAAACTTTACCGGGTTAAATTTCAAATCATTTTAAAATAATAGATAGACGTATACACATACAATTTTTATATCCAATTATATTTAAAACCATTTGAAATTTACATTTGTTTATCAAAATAAATCTGTTGTAAAACTACTACAGTGGCCTTCCCACTTAGAAACTTGAAAATGAATGTCGATGATGCGTGCACTCATCACCGAAATTATTTTCCAACGCATAAGAGGGGAGTACAGAACTTATCTCTTTTCAAAATTTCTTTTAAAACAATTCTTTCAAATTATATTTAAATATTTCTATCAGAAAATACTTTTAAATAATGTTATTATTATATTCCAAAATTATTCGAAAGAAAGTTTCAAAACCCTGGAACTTAAGTTCTAAACTCCCAGTCTATTCTCATTTATTTTACTTTTCAATCTTATTTTCAACCTATATTCATAAATTTCACTACCTAACAACCATTATGTTACAACCAAATATATGTCATTTATAAAAAATTTATTATATATATAGAAAATAGGTAAAATGATTCATTCACCTATATTCAAAACAAATATTGTATCAGTCTGTCCTATTAAGTGTTTAGAAATCCCTATTGATGTCGTAGTGTCCTATGCATCAACCAGAATCTATAAATACAAAACGGAACAAATTAACAAAATATCAAAACATTTTATAACACTAACAAATAAGCTCTCTCATATATATACTCTCAATGACTCCTTATAGGGTATTACAACCCTATTAATAAAGAGTCAGACCCCACAAAGCTAAGGTTTATCGCTAAACCAAAGCTTTGATACCAAATGTAACATCCTGCCTTTTTGTAGCTTTAAATCGACGATAAACCACACACGTCAAACTCAAACCATACAGAAGGGCGGATTGTTATGAGATAAATAAGTAAAAGCACGGAAACAAGAAAAATAAAACAGAATCTTGCAGTGGAACGACAAAATATAATAATCAAATAATAGTTCATGAAGCTGTTTTATAAAACATTTGATTATACTTATACAACACAGATCAGAGTTATACATACCAGAGAATAATAAATAATGCAGCAGAACAGTATGAATGCCGTGGAATAATATAATAGATAATAGTAACACAATCTTCGTCTTTGTCCTCCTGAAATAAAGTCTTCAAGTCCTGAAATGCTCAGGCAGACCCGAGCGAATTGAAAAGACAAAACACTCGAGTCAGAACTAAAAGATCTTATGTAAGTTAAATCAACGGTAAAATATGAGTGGAACGACGTCAAAGATGTTTACGGGATTTGACATCTCGTATCCAGTGTCTAACGTGAGTGCAATAACTTAAGAGATGCTCAGGATTCACATCTCCTAAGAATCCGTAAAACTATTTACTATGTAGTAAATTCCGCTATTATAATAATGTCTATAGTAAAATAAACTTACTTTAAAATAGCGTTAAGGAATTACCCAATCTCCCCCTTAAAACAATAATGGTCCCAGTAGTCCATCCAGTATCATAGTTCCTCTTGATCGGGAAGCCACCAGAGGATACCACACGGGCTACGGGAGAAAACCAAACTCGTACAAGGCGCGCTAGGGTAGGTGACATGGCACAACTAGGCAATGCCATGGTAGATATACCAATTACGCTTCCGGGCCGGTGGTAATGCATAGCCCCAGCTACCGCCCACCTTGAGCCACACCTCCAAATCAAAAAAAATCTAAAATGGCCACTGAATCAATCCAAAAGTCAAAGTATAATATCGAATAGATGTGTCCGATCAAAGGTGCTACCTCATTAGCCCGTCAATCGCTCCTGTTTCAGCCACCTTTGGCCAACTCATGGGAGTCGGGTCCACGTATATACCTCAAAGGAACGCCGCCGCCATCCTACTTCATTCTAGAATCTCCACCGCGTACGCGCAGTTAAAATGCTTTTTGGAGTTGGCAGAGAGTATGACAACTTCTGATCCCGGTCTCTTTAACAACCAAACGTTATTGTAACACCGCGGTTATTTCAAAATAATTTTTACTTAAAAACCAAATATCCATTTCAAAACCTTATAAATATGATATCATTTCCATTTTAAAACCCAAACCAATATGATATAATTTTTAATAAAACCCAAATCAATATAATATTATTTTTATTTCAATTATTTCCTTTCCAATAATCATAGCACTTTCAATGTTATAACACTTCAAAATCAAAACTCGTGAAATATAACACTTTCAAATCATAATCCTTTGAAACTTAACCTTTGAAACATAACTTCAACCACTTAAATGGTTGAAATATTAAAATACTTTATATAATAAAATAGCTTCATCAATTTCACAAATCAATTCCAAAACAACTCAGATTTCTACTTTATATATGTAACCAAATCCCAAATCATAATTTCCATCCGATCCAGTTTCCAAAGGGACTATTCCAAATTTTATCGATTTCAAAACAGATTTGTTCCACAAAATAAATAATTTCATATTCAATATACTTAAAACTTTAAGTATTCAACAACTTCAAAACTATGTTTGATAATTTCATATATATATCAATTTCAATTTCTATTATTTAGTTTCGAAATATTTACTTAATAAATCCATTATCATTTAAACAAATCCCATGTTTCAAATAACTAAATATTTCCTTTAATTTATTTATACCTGAAATTTTCATTTAATTCGCCTTAACCCAAAATCAAGTTATAAAATCATACCTATTAGAATTCCCAATTTAATAAATTTCACATCCAACTTATTTGAGTTTAATTCTTAAATAAATTCAAATTCAAATAAATTTCCAATTTATCTTCCAACCTTAATTTATTTAAGTCATTATAAACTCTATATTAAATAAAATTTAAACACTTAACCATATCATCTTCAATAAAATCAAACTTATTATTAAGCTTATTCTATATAAAAAAAATTATACACAGCTCAAAATCAAGAATAAAACACATTTCTATAATATCTAAAATCAATAATTATCTAAAACCATACATTTCTTTCCAAAACCGTAGAAATCATTTTAAAATATTTTATATATAGACCACGGTGTTTGCATATAATTTTCTATCCTATGGTCAAGTGATATAGATATTTATCATTTCAATTCGTAATTCAGAATATAAATACGATTATATATCATTTCAAACTACAATCCCGAATGAAAAAAATCCATAGCAACTTGCAGTTTATAACAATATAAAATACAATATCCATTCATCCAATATCAACCATCAACCATTTATCACTATCATCATCCAATTCAATCAATAATATCAATATAGAACAGATAGTAAATAACAGGTATTTACTTGCAGTTTATATTCAATAATAAATTAAATAACTATTTATCCAAATAAATTCAGATAAATTAAGATGATGATTCAAAATATGCCAAACCGTCATAAATAAATTTCTAATCACATCATAAATCAATTTAACAAACATAAGAAATTTTAGAAGTTGTGAGTGGGTTAAAGCACTCACCTTTCGAATTCAAATTGAATTTAAATCCAGTTTAAATCCAAAATTTGAACAGTCCTAGAATTCGCCTAAACCAGCGTCAAAATGTCTGGAATTCCAATACGATCCCAGCGGTGAAAACCGCGCGTGAATCGGACCTCGTATGTACAAGTTATGCTAGTTAAAACAAGTTGAAATTGAATTTAAAAAAAAAACAAAAAGAATACACCAAACAACACGTCAACACCTTCATCTTCAAACCCTAGCCTCTCGTTCCAGTTCGAACATGAAAGCCGCCATCACATTCATGCAAACCGCCATTGCCAGGAACTCCACACTCTCGATCCAATACAGCCCCGAGCTCCGTCATGCTACGCCGCTCCACCGGTAGCCACCACGACTGCCGTGACGTGGCCGAACGCCCCAGGCCGACATGATTTTCCAGCCACAAAGTAGCCAATTCCAGTCAATTCGTGGCACTCCATCTCCAACGAGTCGTATGGATCGACTCAGCACAACCTCCTCTTCTCTGCGCCATTTCAAGATCGCCATATTGTCGAAGATCTACCGTCGAATCCACACCTATACATACAAACGGTCAAGACGAAAACAATGATTTCTGGCCATACCGAAGCCCAAATCGAAAAACGAATCACATAATTGACTTGCGCTCATCGAGAGCTTCAAATCGATATATAATTCGATATATATTGAGGAGTTTAAAATTTTGAAGTAGAATTTTGAATTGAAATTGGATTGTGAAATTTAGGGTTTGTCTGCCATTGAAAAAGAGGAGCAACAGAAATTTCTATACGTACAGAAATGAGAAATAGAAAGGCTGTTAGGGTTTATAACCAGATATATATAGGTAGAGCAGAAAATAGAGGAACAGATACGATTGGTTTGGACCGTTGAACGATAAATGGCTCGAAAAGCCCGTTCTGACTTCGGAACGAAATTGGATCAACCCATATATCAAAATGGATGTTTTAAAATATTTTATCGATGGAAAAGGTTTCGAGTCCAAATTCCATTGTATGGAGAAGTTATGCTAAAATCAAGTTATTTCAAATCGATTTCAATTGATTTCAATTTAATTGATTTCTGGGCGTTTCAGGTCCTACGATTAAACGACAAGTCCGATCGTTACGAAACTTAAAATCCTACAATAATTCAACGTCACGGATCCGATGAAACAAGTTTCTTTGAAATCCAAGTCTGTGGCCAAAATGGCTATTTTTACATAAATTAAATAAATTAAAAATTAATTAATTAAATCAATTTTTCAATTTCAATTCTATAATTGACAATTTTTATCGTTTTGAAACTTCTTAATCATTTACACTAATTTTAATAAATTTAGATGTAAATTTAGAGTTGGTTACAATTTCAGTGTTAACCTCAATTTCACTAAGTTCAGAAATTATAAATTTAATTTCCAATAATTCCATTTAATTTACTTTTCATTTTATTGTTCAATTCATTGTTGTCAAATGGATGAAATTAACATTGAATCCATGATCTATTACATTAATATTCTCAAATTCCATCTTAATTTCAATTAACGTAATAATTAAATATTAAATTTCATTTAATTGCAATCAATCCAATTATTAAGTTTAAATTCCAATAAATTAATAAACCTTGATATCCATTATTTTAATTCAACCAATTGTCGTATTATGAATAGAATTAACATTATTTCCAATTATTTCCTTAATTTACACTAACATAAACTTGAATTGAGATTCATTGCAATTGATTACAAATTTCGATTTAATGAACTAAATAAATGATTAACTTATAATAATTGTTATCATTAACTCTCAATCACATTTTTATAAGTTTATCATTTCCAAACCAATGTTGTAATTTCTTACTAAACATTGATTTTATTCAATTATCATTCAATATATATTAATTCATTAATTAATTCAATATTTACATTTGTTTTCTTATATTCGATTTATAGCATGGTATAACATTTACATTAATTCCATTAATTATTCAAATAATTAATAATTAACTTAGATTAGCATTATTACATCTCATTTAAGTTATTATTTCATTAATGAATCACAACTTTCTGTTTTGCCAATATTATATAACAAACATTTAATAAAACTAACAATTAAATTATTGAAAATTACGGGTCGTTACAATCAGATATCAGATTCCCAATCAATTATTCTAATTTCATTAGACTGATATTATTTCTTCTTCGATTGCAAGTGTCTTTTGATCCCATTCTGGAGTGAGTGAATTTAGAATTTTTCTGGCTTGGTCTTCCTCCGAAAAGCTTTTTCCCAGTGCAATTAGTGAATGAACAATATATTGAAATCGACAATACATGTCGAAAATGGGCTCATTTACATGCATTTTAAACGATTGAATCTGATTAGTTAATATAGAAATTTTAGTATGTTTAACTTTGCTTGTTCCTTGATGAGTAACTTGCAAAGTTTTCCAGATTTAAAATGAAGACATACAAATAGACACTCTACTAAACTCATTCCTATCTAATGGACAAAATATTATATTCATGGCCTTTGAGTTATTTTTTGCAACACCCTTTTTCTCAGCAGTCCACTGGACAAAATTGGTAGTTAGTTCAATATACTCAGTTCGTTTGATATTCCAAGTGTCTAATCCTACAAATTGTAAATAAATTTTCATTCTACAAGCTCAATATGCATTATTACTGCCATCGAAAAATGGTGGTCTGGCTATAGACTGACCTTCTAGAAATGAACTAGTGTTAGGGATAACAGAACTAGTGCCAGAGTTGACATTACCAACCCAAATTCTTTTTTTTAGGGAAGGGGTAACTTTCTTTTTTTAATGGAAGAAAAAATCCCTTCATTAGAAAAAAAAGAATCTCTTAAAAAAAGATAGGATTCGAATCAACACATTGATTCTTTATTTTCGCAATTTTTTTGAACCGTATGCATCAAAGATGCACGTACGGTTCAAAAGAGATATAATTTTGTCCTAATCAACCGACTTTGTCGAGAAAGATTACTTTTTTTTAGGAAAAGAAGTTGATAGCGAGATCTCAAATAGAGTTGAAATTACCAGTGTTGGTAGCCATTAAAACAATTTTTAAGTTTCAGATTACGAAAACTATGGAAACCTATGCCCCGATACCAATTAAAAGGGAGTGCGGATTAAGGATCTTAAGGCTAACTTAACACTGGAGGAGGGAGGTGAATAGTGTTTAATGAATTCTAATACTTATATGGACTAATTTAAAATTATGACACAAACAAATGCAGAACTCAATCACAGAACAATCACAGAATCAAATACAAATGCAGAAAGTAAATAAAAAGCAGTAAAATGAACACACCGGATTTTATGCTGGTTCGGAGTTACCCTACATCTAGTCCCGTACCAAGGCAAACCACCTCATACAGACTTTTATTATACCAATGTCGAGATTACAATCCTCAATTTCTAAAGGCCTTGAAGTACCCTCCTGTCTCACGAGTCCGGGGAAAACTCTCTTGGTTTATGGGACTCAAGACTACCCAATTGATTTTCAGGCACAACAACACCTTATAGAGAGACTCGATAAATTTTTGATTACAAATTAATCCTATAAATCTGAATAGCACTTTGATCTTTGAGAGAGGGCATAGAATCAAACAAGAATGAGATTCTAGTTTGATTCACTTAAGAATTCGGCAGAATTTCGACACGATCTTAAAAATATGAAAATTATAGAATATGGATTTGCAAAGAAGAAGTGAACAAAATATAAAATTAGTTAGTTAAAAAATTCATTTGTGAAGGCTATTTATAAAGCACCAACGGTCATAACCATTCGTGAAGAGATTTAAACGAATATACACTTCTTTTGAAAATTGAAACTTTTGAATTCAACAGCCACCATGTCGACATAGGGTATTCCATGATGTCGACATCCCTAGTTTAAAAACTATGTAAAATTTGTTTTTGAAAATGGAGTTTAAAACAAGAGTTTATTTTAAAACAAAAACTAATAATATTTTAAGGTTAAAATATCTTTTCAAAAATCATTTGAAAAGATAATTTTTAAAGCTAAAACATTTTGAAAATCAGATTTGAAAAATCATTTTGAAGTAGTTTTGCAAGCTTCTTCCTGCAGAATATCTCATCACATCAGGACTCGAGAACTTGTACAAAACCATGATGTTTATGGGTTTATAAGCCACTTATCGTAGGTTTGTAAGCTACTTGTCGTGGGTTTGTAAGCCACTAAGAAGGTAGAAATGGGTTCCATCCCAAATGAAATTCGGAATGAAGATTTTCATGCTATTATGAAGTTTTAACAAAAACTAGATACATATTTTGAAATCTTGATCTTGATACTCTAGAGTCTTCAATCTTGAGTCTTCAGTCTTTATGCTGATCAGTCTTCAGTAATCAATACCTACATACATACATATACATATACATATACATATATATATATATATACACATATATATATATCTACATATACATATCTATCTAGACAACAGTGTTAGTATATATTTTATAATAAGATAAGTTAAAAATGATGTTGTCATCAAAACCAATCTTCTAAGTTCCTAATAATTCAGTGTTAAATATTTCACAAATTTCAGTGTACAATTACAAGTGTAATTAAATCCAATTAATATAATTTAATTTAAATAAATTTATTAAATTTGATTTCGATCTTTTAAGTCAATCAATTATTTCTCTACATACATACTTAACATTGTTATATATTTTATTACATTAATTTTTATCATTTTCATCTTATTTTTCATTAACGTAATCTTTAATTATGTTTAATTGTAATAAATTCACTTATTATAATTTAAATTCTAATAAATTAATAAATCTTGCTTTCCATTCTTTTTATTCAACCATTTGTCATATTATGTATAAAGTTAACATTATTCCCAATTATTACCTTAATTTACATTCACATAATATTGAATTAGATTTTATTGCAATTGATTTCCAATTTAATTTAATAGACTAAATAAGTAGGTAGCTTATAATAATTGTTACCATTAAATTTTAATCACACTTAAGTTCATTATTTACAAACAAATGTTACAATCTCTTATGTCACACTGGTTTTATTCAATCACCATTACTATATATTTTTCATTAAATAAATTCAATATTTTCATTTGTTTCCATATATTCGATTTATAACCAAGTATAACATTTAAATCATTCCAATAAATTGGAATTCTATTAAGATTGTTAATGATCAACTTAATTAACATTGTTACCTTTCATTTTAGTTGTTATTACATAAATAAATTACAAATTTTTATTTCTTCCAATTGTTAAATCACAAATACTATTAAATTAACTATTTTTATTTATCAAAAATTACGGGTCGTTACACTCTCCCCACTCAAAACTCTTCGTCCCCGAAAAGGAAAAAGAAGGGAAAAGAAGGAACTAAAATATCAATATATCTTATTCAAAATATTAAATTTATAAACAATTAATTTACAAAATTAAGTAATTTAAATAAAAATATATCAAATTTGTAAAAAATTAAATCCCTTTATACTCAAACTAAGAAAAGTTTGGAAAATATTTCACAAAATTTTCTTAAGTCCAAAATTCATGAAAAATTTCAACAGAGTCTCCTTTGTATGAAGAGGTTTGGAGATAAAATAATATCAATAATAACAATATATCATATATATTTCAAAATAATATGTCTCAACAATGGGAAAATAATATAATATCGGTATATAATCGTAATCCGAGAACGTACCCATTTGTCGGGCAAACAACGCTTAATTTATGAAACCAAAAGCAGTAGCAATTGCTTCCGTAACCTGTATTTTACTTATATAATCCAAAAAGGTTAATAATTATATAAAAGTGAAATGTTTATATTGTTTCAATTAATAACAAAACAAATTAATGCAATATAACAACAATCACTTACAAACAACAAGCACAACATCATTTCATACAGCGATTATTTTCCTAAATTTACATCCATGTCTTACAAAAATTCAATTTCCATTCATTCTAGTACTAAATTCCATTTATTTACATTCATTTATTTACATATGTTATTTACATTTTCTTATATGTGTGACTCATATATAATTATTTAAACATATTTAAATCAAATTTTAAAGTACTATATAGGTTTCTTCGTAAATAAATTCACATTCATTTATCCAGTACTTATTTTCATTTACTTTCATATATTATATACAAAATTCATTTTTCCATTTATAATGAAAATTTCTTTTCATTGTTTTAAATTCATTTCTTACATAAGTTATTTCCCTTCATTAGTTTATAATAACAAATGAACTCATTATTCAATTATTACATACATTTTTATTACAGTTTAGTTCACATTAATTTATACACTTGATTTCAATTAGACATTAATATTCATTTGTGCATAAGTTCATACTTAAGTTTCTTACTTTTTAAATTTACATTCATTTTCTTATTCAATGTTACAGAATATTAAATCCATTTCGTAAATTATTTCAACTTTTCTGAAGTTATATCCATTTAATTTAATATAGTATTTATTTTATTATTTACTTTAATTATCAATAGCTTCAAACATTAACTTAAGTTTATAATCTTTTACTTACAGCATTCATTTTCTATTACATTTAACTAGTAGCATTTTCAATTATAATTTAAGTTTATAACAATTTATAACATCAGAATTCTTATTTATAAATGTAATCTCCATTGATCACTTTTATTACTAAAGTTTTTACTTGTACAACATTCTATTACATATTCTTATTAAATATTTCAACTTTTAATATTTTGGTGAGTTATATATATTTTTAAGAATGCAATTGAAAGTTACACAAGTCACCTTATTTATTTTAATTTACAAAAAATTTCAATAATCACATCTTTCATAATTTCATGTTCTTTTTGAGTTATAGTTGCAAATTTCAAATTTCTTGTATATTTCATTTATGACTTAGCATTTAATTTCTTATTTTCATTTTAGAAGTTCCAATTATTAATTAGTTAAAATTTCATTTCATTACAATAATTGAAACTCTAATTTAACTAAATGTCGGTGTAACAGCCCACAAATCCGTACCCCTTGAGTCAACACTATTCTACAACAAACAACTCAAGATGTACAGGAATACGAACCATTAGGGTTAAAGAAGATGAGGTAGAAGAAGAAAAATAGAAAACAACAACAGAATCTAACCATCGCAGCGGAATAAAATATAATAGAAAATAAATGATCTTTACTCAAACATCAAATATCTTTGTTTAGATATTACATCATCAAAGTATATCAATCACAGCTCAACAACAATATCATACAAATGGATACACAACAACTCAAGATACACAACAACTCAAAACACAGTGGAATAATATATATATATACAAATACGGGAGTACGTATCGCCATCCTGCTCGTCTCTTGAGCTCCACAACATCATATCCTGTATCCTATAATACTCGGTCAGACCCGAGCATTACAGTTAAATAACACCCGAGTCAGTCTGGAATACCAGTGTGAGAAAATCACACCCAATTGATTATTAAAGTTTCAAAAATCCTTTGAAAACAAAAGCATCTCGTTAGACCACGCCACAAATAAGCATGTCGGGTTTTTACCTTACGATAGCTAAAACAATTTTTATAGAAATCCTCTGATATTATAATAGGGTCTATATACAAATACTTATAAAATAGCCGAAATTGTTACATTCGTTAAATTCCAGCTACTAGCCACAGAGTGGGTAATACAAACAAAACTCGTACAAGGCTCGTAGAGAGAATGGATTTCCAACTAATGACTAGGCACTGGGGTACCACCTGTCATAGTACGGGGCCTAGATCACCGTACCGAGGAGTACGCCCGCTCCCCTGCAACACAAGGCCGGGATATCCCTTACTGGATAATCCCCAGTGAGATCACCTCGCGGTTGGGATCAGCAACCGCCCGCTAAGCCGAAATAAAAAGGGACATCTAGACTGGAATGACCTCACCCTGCTTGGGTGCTACCCACCTAGCCTTGCTGCGTAACCCCTGATTTTCAGTCATTCCCATTTGATGAGGCTTGAGGCTAAGCGTTACATTTTTAGAACATATTCCTTAGAATGCCCATCGTCCACCTGACGATGTTTCGCAAGCATTCATCCATACAAGTCCGTCCCGGGTTCGAACGGAACCGAAGGCACTATTCCTACTACATCCATTTTGGAAATATCCTCAGGATTAGTAGCGATTAGCCCTTGCACTCCAATGCTCCATCTTCGAATCCAAATCGTTTACACGAAACGTACAAACCGGATCGAAGTGGTTTTCGAGAAATAAATCTCGATCCCGGTCTCTTCGAAACGATCAACGTATTTGTCCAATGTTGATAGTCGGTTATTTAACTATCAATTAATATTCACAAAACAACCATCAACCAATAAATAATTTTCCAAATTATTTATTAATCTCCAAAAATATCTTCTCAAGATATATTTCTATTTTCAATCCTTTGAAAACAGTTTCAAAACCATCTTTCTTTTCAGAATCAACTTTCCCAAATATTTTCTATCTCCTCTGAAATCACCAAGCACAAAAATGGATTTTAAAATAATTTAAAACACTTTACTTTGAAATATATATTTTAAAACATTTAGGATAACACTACTTAAATAATTTGTTAAAAATACATACTATATGAATTTGAGAAAATAAGGTTACTTTATAAAATATAAAACCAGGTTTTCACTTTTAAAGCAAATACTAAGTCAATTTTAAATAATTAATGCTATAATATATTAAAAGGAAATACTTGCTTTAGAAATTAAATATTAGAAATAATATTTTTTCAAAACATACCTTTAAAAAAAACAAATTTTAAAACTAGTAACTTATATTTAAAAATTTACTTTGGAAACGTACTTGGTTATCCAGGGAGAATTCCAACTTCAATCACTTAAATCAATTTTCCAAATTGATTCCCAATTTATTCCATTTGAAATAAATTTCTCTACTTATCAGTTTATCTCAAAATTCATTAATTATGGACTTTACATTTATTATTATTATTTTCCGTTTGATTTTATACCATTTAACTGAAATATACCAACCTCGGCTTCTTCCAAATTTCTTCTTTATTCTTTTCAATAAATTGAATCTTAAATTTTAAATAAATGTTTTATAATAACACTAAAATTTAAAATTCGTTAATCTTCTGATTTATTCAAATTTCCCTTACTAACTTAAGATTTATTTATTAGAATTTTAAAGGGCACTTTATTTCTTTTCCAATAAATTGAATCTTAAATTTATTCAAATTTCTATAATTATTTTACTTACAAATTCTCTTCGTATTATTTCCAAAATCCAATTCTATATATATCTTGATAACTTAGTGCACCGGAATATATTCAGGTAAACCATAACATCCAATATTCCAATTATCAATAATATTCATCACAGAATATAAAATAATCACATCAGAGGGTATTAAATAATTTAAATAAATGTTGAGGGATCCAGTTGGATCCCTCCAACCTGTTTTCCCTGCATCCACATACGTTAGCACAACATAGTATACCAATTCCAAACATATACCACACTACAACACATAAATCAAATTCAACCATTTCAAACAATTATTTAAATTTAATCATTTAAATTTAAATTTAAATGAACCGAGTGAGATTAACTCACCTTTGACTTAAAATTTGCAGACCATCCCAATCCATTTTCAATCCAGCTTGTTTCTCTATTTTAGACCTTGAATAACATTACGTAATTTATTAATATCTGAGATAATCAGATAATCCGTTACTATTTATTAATTTTAATTTAACTAATAATTTTCCTATAAAAATCCCTTTGTTTAAAAATAATTAATATAAGTTAATTACACTAATTAGTCTCCTTACTATTTTCAGACTTTGTATAGATATTTATATCACTTATTAATATCCTAAATAGATCGAACCATTTATCTCACTTTATAAAAATAATTTTCCTGTTTTCTAAAAATAGATATATATATATATATATATATATATATAAACAAATTACCCTAATTACCGTTATTTACCTTAACCCTGTAATTTATGAAATCCCAAATCGTTCTTCATTGCGACCTGATAACTACACTCAATTTCTCTTCCACACGCCGCCATTCAAACCTTTACCACTTCCTTAATCCACCGGTCGTCGTTAAACAAAGCATCCACTTTTTCGCCAATTCGAAATTGTGAAACATCCCACGTAGGAGGACGCGGCCGCAAGTGCGATGCCTCGACTGTTTCTATGAGCTTTTCGTCAGAGTCGTCGACTAGGGGTTCGCACTCGACGGAGTAGCTGTTGACGGTGGGAGCAAGCTCGAGGATCTGGGCTGGGTATGAAGAGCACTTGAAGTGTTCGTCTTGGCAAATTACTCCCATTTTGTCGCCGGAGTTGAAACTATTTGCAGGCATTCTTTTGTTGTAACAAAGCTAGGGTTTTTGAGGTTTTCATTACTTTTCTCTGTTCGATTAGAATGAAAACGAGAGCGATGGCTTTTGAAATGAAGGGGATTTGTTTGGAAGCCATTTGAATTTGGACTTCGTATTTTTTTTTATTCCGTCTCCTTTAGCTTACCGAGGAAGAGAGGCCTCAAACATGAAAAGAAGTGAAGTACGGTGGAGAGATAAAAATGAGGCTGATGGGAAAGAATTTCAGTTGATGTTAAGCGTATATGACTAACCTAAATATTATTTTTAAATTCTGAATCGGTTATACCGATTAAATTTCAACGCGTTGATGTATTGTACGCTCACATAATAACTCCAATTAATACGAAATTTGAAATCCGATAATAATTCAATAATACGGACCCAATGGAACTGGTTTCGTCGAATTCCGAAACTGTGTCTCGGAAGGCTATTTTTAAATTCAATTTAAACGATTAAAATTTCATAACTGAACAAACCACTACTAATTTCAATTTTACAACTTCTATTATCTTCAGTGTTATCAATATAAATTTTACAAGCCTTCAAATTATTTTTAACAGGCTTAAAACTTCAGATTCAACATTATATCCAATTTCAAATTATTGAATTCAAAATTTTAATTAACAATTAATTAGTGATATTTGAATTCAAGTTAAAAATTAACTTTTAAATATTTACAATCAATTAAATATCCCAATTTCAAAAGCTTAAAATTCTGGGTCGTCACATTCCTCCCCCCTTAAAAGAATTTCGTCCCCGAAATTACCAGTTAGGAAGAATGGTCCCATACCCGTTTACTTTTTTCCCGAAACCAAACGGTTTCTAACGATTCAACATCTTACCAACTATCTTTTTATAAAAGATTCATTATCATTCTTATTAACTTTCCAAATCTTTCCCTAGTTTCAAACTATACCATTTGTTTAACCATTCAAGTTTCAATTTAAAACCAAATTTTGAATTATCAAAAATTTTCTAACTCTCTAAATTTCCGAAATTTTTTGCCAGCGTCTCTTTTGCGCGGCTGACTCGGTACAACTACAAAATGGCTCTACGGCCTCCCAAATCCAAAAAGAAAACAAAATGCCAAGTGGCTCAATCCAAATCCCAATCAAATTTCATACCAAATTTAAATACATACCTTTTGTCGAGCATTTCAAATTTATCTTCTGAAATCAAAGCCAATTTTCCCTTTTCTTTATAATACCTGCATATCCTGCTTAGCACTAATATCCAATCAAAACATTCCAAAAACATTTTATCGACTTCCTTACTAAATGCCAATATCTATTCATTCCAATATTATTTGTAGTATCAATTCCCAATCAAGAATTCATCATTCCCTTCTTAAGTTAGTATAAGCATTATATATGTTTCTTATATTTATTTTCATTTCCCACTTTAGTTTATATCTATTACTATTCAAATTGATTCCTTCATTATCATACGACGTTAATTTATTTTCAACTTCAAATATTGAATTTTATTTTTCATTTATAACTAATCCATGTCATTATTTTAAATTAGTTTCATTTACTAACTTATTTTAATTTCTAGTTTGAAATCGTTTTGCCGTTAACAAAAATTCTCCAAATTTTTTTTCAAAAATTTTCTAACTCCCAAAATTTCTGAATTTTTTTGGCAGAGTCCCCTTTGTACGGAGGAGCTTTTGCAATTTGACAAAAGAGATAAATATATATACATCGACCCACATGGTCGGAAAAACCAAAAACAGTTCATATTTCCTATTTTTATTGCGTAGGCGTACCTTATTTAGCATTTTAAGCAAGCAGCTTATTAGTTTTAGCAAATAGCCCAACCCAAATCCAGCCACCCGACTTCCAGGTACCTGTACTTACTTAATTTTAACATGTAAGTACCAAATATATGCAGTTTAACTATATTTCACTTAGTTGCAATGGTTAAAACATATGAATTCCAAAGAAATGTACATCAAACATTTTCCATAAGCATTTTTTTTTTACAACTTTCATACTAATTCAACTGTTTCAATTTATTTATAACCCATTTTCATTCAATTTGAATGGTTTAAAACTCAATCGCTTACATTAAACTTTATTTTAAGCAAACCGAACTCATATTTAATTCAATTTCTCTCAAAATCAATTTATTTTACTCCTATCAATCCATAAAATTTTTAATTACTTCCATTTACATCAAATGACAATTAATGCTATGCAATTTGACGAGATTTATGTGAATAAATAAGTATTTATGTTTATAACCAATTTAAATTGATTTCAACTCAATTTATACTTAATTCTATTCCATTTTCAATTTATTCACAACCCGTATACTCTCATTTTCATTGCATTTCAAATTTGAATACATTCACTTACATTTCATTTTATTAACCAACTAGTTTCATTGTTCAAACAGGTTCCATTCAAAATCATTTGATCTAGCTCGACACATTCTGTTTAAATTTCATTCACAATCCATTCATTTACATTTCATTCCATGTATTCCAAACTATTTTGTTTAGCTCGAAAACAAATCAGGCTATTTCGTTCAATAACCATTTCTCAACTCATTTAAACCACACTTCATTTTGAGTTCGGCTTTTATTCAACACTTACTTTAAGTCAATAACTTAAGTTCATTTCCATTTCTTTTTATAATAAGTTCTACTTCCATCTTTCATTTGATTCTTATTTATTCTATCCATTTATTTATTCAACATAATTAGTTTATCCACTCAATCCATTTTTCATTTCCTTAAATATTATTCATAACCCACCAAATTCTATTTCGATTCAAATTTATTTCTCTTGATTTGAATCCAACCTAATATCATTAAACTTAGTTTAAGTTGAATTAAATTCAACTCCTTTCCATCTTTTTAGCTTAAGTTGATTTACTTCAATCTATTAAAATTTTATACTTAAGCTCATTTTCATTTTACAAGTAAATTTTCTTCTATATTTTTTTGTCAACTTAATTCCATCTCAATCTATTCTCATTTAAATCTATAATTTCATTTGGTTAATTATTATAAAATTTAACTTTCAAATTCAACTCGTTCAGTTGATTACAAAGTCATTTTCAATTTATTTCTACATATTTGGATTTCATTCGCAATACAAACCATTACTATTTTAATCAAATTTCATTTTTATTTGATACATTTCCAGTTATATTTAATTTGTTAACACTTCAAGTCAAATTTTTATTTATAACTCAAGTTCCGATCCCACCATTCTCTTTTAATTTACCATCCAATTTATTAACTCACAATTCAACTTCATTTTAAATTCATTTAATTTACTGCAAGGCCACTTTAAATTATATTTTCTTCACCAGTGATTCAAGTTGAATTTGATTTATAACTTGAGTTCTATTTCCAGTCTTCATTACTAGCTTACAATTCAGCTTCTATTTAACTACATTGAACTCCATTTACACATTTCATTAACTAATTTATTATCAATTAGTTTTTCCCTTATTTATAATCCAACACTTGAATTTCAATTCCAAATATCACTCCATTTATTTTCTTAAGTTCAAATTTATTTTATAATTCAAGTTTGAATTTTCATTTTATTTTTCAAGTCATCAAACAATATTTATTTTGGGTTCTCATTTCCACTTATAAATTTTATAAGTCACAATTTATTGTTTATACAATCCCATTCATTCTAGGCTTGAATATATTCTTCTTTTATTTTTAACTCAAGCCTTATGCTTATTTACAACCCAAACATATTGTATTCCATGCATTTTAATTCTTTTATAAGTTATTTTGATTTATTTATTCCAATTCCAATCCTTATCCCACTTATTTCCATTTATTCAGGTAAGAATCTAATTCCATTCAATAATAAAATTGAATTCTTATTCCAATTCAATTTTATTTTAACTCAGATTTATTTAACTCAATTCGATTTCAACTTAATTCGAATACAACTGGATATTATTTCAGCCTATTTAAATTAATTTTCAATCCAGTTAAATTTTATTTTCCAATCCAAGTAAATTTCATTTTTAATCTTTCACCTTAAATTCAAATTCCAACATTCAAGGCTTATATTTCCTTCCTGATTTAAAAAAAATCATCTCAATTTATAAGCTTACAACCTATCTCCTAGGGATTTTTAAACACCGACCTTTGGTTTCAAATTATTTTGAAATCTCCAACTTCTCAAATCACATTTCTCAAAAGTCAAACCAATCCCGGTTTTACCCTCAACAAATTTCCTTTGAAATTTTCAAAAACAACTAGCTTTTCTAAACAAATCAATTTTGGCAGCAATCCGTCACTTAGTAATTCGAAAATGAATACTGATGATGCGGCCGTCATCATCATAATTATTTTCCAATAATCCAAGTGATTTCAATGCTATATCACTTTCAAAATTCATTTAAAACAGATTTACATTCAGAAATATTTCCAAAACAATAATGTTATCATTTATCATTAAAACACTTCGATAAACATTTCCAAATCTCCGGGATTTTAAATTTCTAAAGCCTGCTTAAATAAATTTTAACTATAATTCATTTGTACACTTTATTTATACAAATTCGCACTTGATTGTATTTTAATGCATAAATTACATTTATAATTCATATTTATAAATTTCATTTCATAATTGAATTTATCTTCTCAATCTTTGATTATATTTACAATTTCTCGTTAAAATTTTCACTTAACAATGATAATAATTTAATATCATCATTTCTAACATCCAAGCAACCATATATTAGCTAAATAGTTTTCAAAAACTTTTATTTATATCAAAATATATTTTGGATAAAATTATTTCATTTACCCGCATTTAAAACAATACCGTGTCAATTGTTCTATTCAAGTGTTTAGAAACCCCTTCGATACAGTTGCGCAGACTGTGTCGACGAAGGTTCATATGCCACTCAATAAATCAATCAACACAATATTAAAACAATTTATATTCACTAACAAATACGCGCTCATATTTATTAATATGCTCAAACTCATTATAGAGTACTATGGACTCTATTTTAAATGAGTAATTCCCACCAGAGCCAAGGTTATCACCAACCTAAGCTCTGATACCAACTGTAACAGCCCGCAAATCCGTACCCCTTGAGTCAACACTATTCTACAACAAACAACTCAAGATGTACAAGAATACGAACCATTAGTGTTAAAGAAGATGAGGTAGAAGAAGAAAAATAGAAAACAACAACAGAATCTAACCATCGCAGTGGAATAAAATATAATAGAAAATAAATGATCTTTACTCAAACATCAAATATCTTTGTTTAGATATTACATCATCAGAGTACATCAATCACAGCTCAACAGCAATATCATACAAATGGATACACAACAACTCAAGATACACAACAACTCAAAACACAGCGGAATAATATATATATACAAATACGGGAGTACGTATCGCCATCCTGCTCGTCTCCTGAGCTCCACAGCATCATATCCTGTATCCTATAATACTCGGTCTGACCTGAGCATTACAGTTAAATAGGACCCGAGTCAGTCTGGAATACCAGCGTGAGAAAATCACACCCAATTGATTATTAAAGTTTCAAAAATCCTTTGAAAACAAAAGCATCTCGTAAGACCACGCCATAAATAAACATGTCGGGATTTTACGTTACGATAGCTAAAACAATATTTATAGAAATCCTCTGATATTATAATAGGTTCTATATACAAATACTTATAAAATAGCCGAAATTGTTACATTCATTAAATTCCAGCTACTAGCCATAGAGTGGGTAATACAAACAAAACTCGTACAAGGCTCGTAGGGAGAATGGATTTCCAACTAATGACTAGGCACTGGGGTACCACCTGTCACAGTACGGGGCCTAGATCACCGTACCGAGGAGTACGCCCGCTCCCCTGCAACACAAGGCTGGGACTATCCCTTACTGGATAATCCCGAGTGAGATCACCACGCGGTTGGGATCAGCAACCGCCCACTATGCCGAAATAAAAAGGGACATCTAGACTGGAATGACCTCACCCTGCTTGGGTGCTACCCACCTAGCCTTGCTGCATAACCCCTGATTTTCAGTCATTCCCATTTGATGAGGCTTGAGGCTAAGCGTTACCTTTTTAGAACATATTCCTTAGAATGCCCATCGTCCACCTGACAATGTTTCGCAAGCATTCATCCATACAAGTCCGTCCCGGGTTCGAACGGAACCGAAGACACTATTCCTAATATATCCATTTTCGAAATATCCTCAGGATTAGTAGCGACTAGCCCTTGCACTCCAATGCTCCATCTTCGAATCCAAATTGTTTACACGAAACGTACAAACCGGATCGAAGTGGTTTTCGAGAAATAAATCTCGATCCCGGTCTCTTCGAAACGATCAACGTATTTGTCCAATATTGATAGTCGGTTATTTAACTATCAATTAATATTCACAAAACAACCATCAACCAATAAATAATTTTCCAAATTATTTATTAATCTCCAAAAATATCTTCACAAGATATATTTCTATTTTCAATCCTTTGAAAACAGTTTCAAAACCATCTTTCTTTTCAGAATCAACTTTCCCAAATATTTTCTATCTCCTCTGAAATCACCAAGCACAAAAATGGATTTTAAAATAATTTAAAACACTTTACTTTGAAATATATATTTTAAAACATTTAGAATAAAACTACTTAAATAATTTGTTAAAAATACATACTATATGAATTTGAGAAAATAAGGTTATTTTATAAAATATAAAACCAGGTTTTCACTTTTAAAACAAATACTAAGTCACTTTTAAATAATTAATGCTATAATATATTAAAAGGAAATACTTGCTTTAGAAATTAAATATTATAAATAATAATTTTTCAAAACATACCTTTAAAAAAAACAAAATTTAAAACTAGTGACTTATATTTAAAAATTTACTTTGGAAACGTACTTGGTTATCCAGGAAGAATTCCAACTTCAATCACTTAAATCAATTTTCCAAATTGATTCCCAATTTATTCCATTTGAATTAAATTTCTCTACTTATCAGTTTATCTCAAAATTCATTAATTATGGACTTTACATTTATTATTATTATTTAACATTTGATTTTATACCATTTAACTGAAATATATCAATCTCAACTTTTTCCAAATTTCTTCTTTATTCTGTTCAATAAATTGAATCTTAAATTTTAAATAAATGTTTTATAATAACACTAAAGTTTAAAATTCGTTAATCTTCTGATTTATTCAAATTTCCCTTACTAACTTAAGATTTATTTATTAGAATTTAAAGGGCACTTTATTTCTTTTCCAATAAATTGAATCTTAAATTTATTCAAATTTCTATAATTATTTTACTTACAAATTCTCTTCGTTTTATTTCCAAAATCCAATTCTATATATATCTTGATAACTTAGTGCACCGGAATATATTCAGGTAAACCATAACATCCAATATTCCAATTATCAATAATATTCATCACGGAATATAAAATAATCACATCAGAGGGTATTAAATAATTTAAATAAATGTTGAGGGATCCAGTTGGATCCCTCCAACCTGTTTTCCCTGCATCCACAGACGTTAGCACAACATAGTATATCAATTCCAAACATATACCACACTACAGCACATAAATCAAATTCAACCATTTCAAATAATTATTTAAATTTAATCATTTAAATTTAAATTTAAATGAACTGAGTGAGATTAACTCACCTTTGACTTAAAATTTGCAGACCATCCCAATCCATTTTCAATCCAGCTTGTTTCTCTATTTTAGACCTTGAATAGCATTACGTAATTTATTAATATCTGAGATAATCAGATAATCCGTTACTATTTATTAATTTTAATTTAACTAATAATTTTCCTATAAAAATCCCTTTGTTTAAAAATAATTAATATAAGTTAATTACACTAATTAGTCTCCTTACTATTTTCAGACTTTGTATAGATATTTATATCATTTATTAATATCCTAAATAGATCAAACCATTTATCTCACTTTATAAAAATAATTTTCCTATTTTCTATATATATATATATATATATATATATAAACAAATTACCCTAATTACCGTTATTTACCTTAACCCTGTAATTTATGAAATCCCAAATCGTTCTTCATTGCGACCTGATAATTACACTCGATTGCTCTTCCACACGCCGCCACGTTCAATGACCTTTACCACTTCCTCAATCCACCAGTCGTCGTTAAACAAAGCATCCACTTTTTCGCCAATTCGAAATTGTGAAACATCCCACGTAGGAGGACGCGGCCGCAAGTGCGATGCCTCGACTGTTTCTATGAGCTTTTCGTCAGAGTCGTCGACTAGGGGTTCGCACTCGACGGAGTAGCTGTTGACGGTGGGAACAAGCTCGAGGATCTGGGCCAGGTATGAAGAGCCCTTGAAGCGTTCGTCTTGGCAACTTACTCCCATTTTGTCGCCGAAGTTGAAACTATTTGCAGGCATTCTTTTGTTGTAACAAAGCTAGGGTTTTTGAGGTTTTCATTACTTTTCTCTGTTTGATTAGAATGAATACGAGAACGATGGCTTTTGAAATGAAGGGGGTTTGTTTGGAAGCCATTTGAATTTAGACTTCGTATATATATTTTTTATCCCGTCTCCTTTAGCTTACTAAGGAAGAGAGGCCTCAAACATGAAAAGAAATGAAGTACGGTGGAGAGATAAAAATGAGGCTGATGGGAAAGAATTTCAGTTGATGTGAAGCGTATATGACAAGTCTAAATATTATTTTTAAATTCTGAATCGGTTATTACTGATTAAATTTCAACACGTTGATGTATCGTACGCTCACATAATAACTTCAATTAATACGAAATTTGAAATCCGATAATAATTCAATAATACGGATCCAATGGAACTGGTTTCGTCGAATTCCAAAACTGTGTCTCGGAAGGCTATTTTTAAATTAAATTTAAACGATTAAAATTTCAAAACTGAACAAACCACTGCTAATTTCAATTTTACAACTTCTATTATCTTCAGTGTTATCAATATAAATTTTACAAGCCTTCAAATTATTTTTAACAGGCTTAAAACTTCAGATTCAACATTTTATCCAATTTCAAATTATTAAATTCAAAATTTTAATTAACAATTAATTAGTGATATTTGAATTCAAGTTAAAAATTAACTTTTAAATATTTACAATCAATTAAATATCCCGATTTCAAAAGCTTAAAAATTCTGGGTCGTCACAGTCGGGTTCCATTTCAAATCATTTAAAATTATAGACACACACACACACACACACTCATAGCTTTTATATCCAATCATATTTAAATTTGATATTTACATAAATATAAATTTCAACATAAATGTGCCTGTAAAACTACTACCATGGCCTTCCCACTTGAAACTCGAAAATAAACCTCGATGATGCGTGCACTCATCATCGAAATTATTTTCCAACGGCAGAGAGGGGAGTACAAAACTTATTTTCTTCCAAAAATTCCTTTAAAACATTGCTTTCAAATTATATTGAAATATTTGTATCAGAATATACTTCCAAATAATACTAATATTATTTTCCAAAATCTTTTGAACGAAATTTTCAAAAATCCTAAAACTTAAGTTTTAAAATTTCCAATTTATATTTATTTTATTTACAATCTCACTTCAGCCACTATTTATAAATTTCACTACCTAACAAAAATATATATTACAATCAAGTATATCATTTATAAAATTTATTATTCTACATACAAAAATATATAATAGGCAAAATTATTCCATTTACATATATTTCAAAACAAATATTGTGTTGATCTGTCCTATTAAGTGTTTAGAAATCCCTATCGATGTCATAGCACCCTATGCACCAACCAAAATTTATAAATACAAAATGGAACAAATTAACACAAACAAAAAACCTTTATAACACTAACAAATACGCTCTCTCATATATGTACACTCGGTAACTCATTCTAGGGTATTACTACCCTATTAAATATGAGTCCGACCCCACCAAGCTAAGGTTATCGCTAAACCAAAGCTCTAATACCAACTGTAACGACTTGCCCTTTTGGATGTTTTAAGCACACATGCATGTCAACTCAAACCATACAAAGAGGAAGACTGTTATTGGGGTAAATGAGAAAGGAAGAAAAAAAGGAAAACAAAACAGAATCTCTGTAACGACCCGTAAATTCTCAATAATATAATTTGTTGACTTAATACAATTTTGGTAATTAAAACTAGAAGAATAAAGACCTCGTAATTTAATAGTGAAACAAACGTTAAAATGAAATGTAACAATGTAATTAAAACTAATTATAAAATTTCAAACTAATTGAAATAATGTAAATTGTTGCACTTAGTTATAGATTTGAATATAAGAAAACAAGTGTGAATGTTGAATCATTAATGAGATAATATATGGTCAATATAAATTGAAGTAAATCAGTGTTAATTAAGTAATTGTAACAATTGATTTGTAAATAATAATGAATTCATTAATGTGATTTAAAGTAATAGTAACGGTTGTAAGTTACTATTTAATTGGTTTATTAATTTAGTCGTAAATGTTAATTTTAGGTATAAAATTTGAATACAAGAAAATAAAGGTAAGTGTGGTGCGAATGAATGAATTAATGTATAATCTATGGTAATTGAATGAATTTAACATTTTGCAAGCAATTATGGTAATTAGAGAAAATGATAAACTTGAGTGTAAATTAAAGGGTAATGGCAACAGTTATTATAAGTTGTCTATTTAGTCTATAAATTAAATAGGAAATCTTTAATGTCATTAATGAGAATTAATGCAGTAACGGGAGGTGTGAATATATAAATTAACTAGAAACGTAAATTTATTTATAAAGTAATAAATTGGTGAAAAGAATGAAACTAAGGTAAATTTATTTAATTGGTTTCAAACCTTAATTAATGTGTACAATTGACAAAAGTACACATTTAAAAAAAGTAACATTTATACAAATTTAAGATATAAATAGGGGTGTATTAATGTAATGGAATATAAAACTAATGTAACCAGGTTTACAAAAAAATAGTGGGCATAGTATAAAGATGGAAATTAAATCAAATCAAATTATGGGAATCAATTTTAATAAATTAGAATGTAATCTATAATAAATGAATTAAATGATAAGTAAATGAATTTAATTACTATATTAATTGAAAACTAGGATGAAATGGGAATGCACATTTTATTCATAAGATAATATGAAAGAATGAAACCTATCTGAATGAATTAATTGAGGATTCAATCATAATAAATGTATACATTTGAAAAATTCAATATAATTGAAAACAAATGTTAATACAAAGGAAAGATGGATATTTGAATATATATTAATGTAATGAAAGATAAACAAATATTAACGAGGTTTGTAGAGTAGTACAGACTTAATAAAAAGGATTAGAATTGAATCAAATCGGTTTATTTGAAATTAATTATAACTTATGGGAATTCAATTCATAACAAATAGATTTATGGGAAGAGAATGAATTTAATTACTTTGCTAATTTAAATTTGGATGAATTAGGAAGTTATTAATGTATTAGTATATAAACCAATGTTAATATGGATTTATTGGGAATTTAAACTTATACTTTTAAATTAGAGAAAT
The DNA here is from genome assembly GCA_030765085.1 of Allium cepa. Taxonomy (NCBI): domain Eukaryota; kingdom Viridiplantae; phylum Streptophyta; class Magnoliopsida; order Asparagales; family Amaryllidaceae; genus Allium; species Allium cepa. The sequence goes on along the minus strand of CM060931.1, from coordinate 921,884,878 downwards.
TACAGCATTTTAAACGCAACAAATTTATGTATTTTCATTCTACATATTTATTTATTTCTATATTTCTCCTATATCCATCAATTTGTTTATTTCTCTATTTATTTCTCTAGGCTTTTATTGTATTCATTGGAATTTATTTGCTTATATCTTTTATAAAGAGTTGGAAAAAACCAAAGGGTGCATGTTACTTTGTTAAATGCTTGCCTTTTTAATTTTCTACCCTCTTTATTAATTCTTAGCGTTTCTCACCCATTATAGCCGTGCATTACTCTATCAAATCACGTACAAAATCTTCCCAAATATCTCACTTCTTCATTTGTCTCTTATGATTGAAATATTACATAAGTTTCTTTTATTAAATAGGAAATAAATCTCATTCATTCACTAGCATCTTTATTTCTTGCCTTTTTATTTCCTACCTCCTTAATTACCTTCTAGCCATGCATTTTATTTTCTTTAAGCCATGAGAAACTTTCCATTCACTTCATTCGTCATTTGCGTGCAAACAAAGAAAAATATACAAGATTCCTTCTCCTTAAATTGTGCCTTTTAATTTTCTAGCCATTCATTTTCTAGCCTTTACATCTCTAGCCATCCACTCTCCATATCTTTAGTCATTCATTGTTTCTGTAACCCTAGCCACCTCTTTTATTATTATTTCGTGTGAAAAGTTCTCACTTCACATATTTCACTTGCGTGAAAAAAAATTGCCAGATCTAATATCCATGGCTTCTCCTTCGTTTTCTATTTTCTTTTTCCTTTTTCTTTTTTTTCCTCATGATTTACTCGGCCTCTACCTTGCACCATCACCATGCCGACCATCACCGCCTCCTCCATTACCCCAAACCATGGCCGTGACCCCTAGATGAGAATCTATCACCAAAGGCCTTGAAACCCTAGCCAAACTCCTAGCTTTCATCTCCTTCCTCCCATTAGCCTTAGCCACACCACACTAACACCACCTGCATGCCACGCCATGACCACAAACATCGCTAACCGTGAGTTTGTGATGCCTACACCCTACTCAAACCTAATGGTCGAGCCATTTGGTAGTTGAAGCAAAGGTTGTGTCATTTTTATCTCATATTTTCATTTGTTTTAATTTCTATCCTTTTATATTGAAATATATTCTTATATATGTTGTATTTGTTTGCATACAAGATTTGGATCTAACTCTTCATCCACTCAGAAACATAATCGTGCTTTGTCGTGCCTTTAACTTGCTTTGCGGAGTGTATTGTGAATATGATTCTAGCTTTTAAAAAGGTGAGTTTTATTACTCTAGACATATCTACTTATATTATTGTGGAATAATGACAAGTGGATCTGTATAAATTGTTATGTTATTCATACATGCATGTGATATGTTATATGATATTAAATAATGTTTATATATATTTGTTACATCATCTAATATGTTATTATATGATATACTGTTCATTTTATTTACTGTATCATTATTGCAAGTTCCCTATCACTATGGGTTGAAATGATATATATCCGAACGGACTTTAGAATAAGGAAAATCACCATGGGCTGAAATGATAGGCTCGAGTGATTGTCTTGATTTTTATTGTATTTATTTTACTTGGGATTGCGGGTTTGAAATGATAGAACCCGGATTTTCTTTCAAATTACGGATTAAAATGATATATACCCGTATCACTTGACCTAGGTTAGAAAATATTATACAGGCCCATGGTTATATTTTAAGTGATATTTTCCTAAAAATTTATTAAGTATTTTAAATATTTTTTGAAAATTATTAAGTATTTTGAAATTATAAATATATGAAAATTTTAACTTAATTTGATTTAATGTTTAAAGTGTAAAGAAATATTGTTTGTCTATAAGTTAAATTTTTTATAAGTTAATTGGTTTTGAATGGAGTTTACAGAGCCTTATTTATTGGAATAAAAGTTAAGCAATGTATGAAGTATTGACTTAACAAATGGATTTTAATTTAAATTGGACATTTATTAATAAATGTTATTTTACTAAAATTTATAATTTGAGAAATATCCAAATAAATTTTTTGAAAAGTGGAATAAGTTTGATAAGTTAAAAATGAGGAAATTTAAGATATATTATTTTAAAGGGTATAACATAAATTATAGTGTTTCTGAAATGCTGTGGTTAAATGAACCATGGCTTGAATTATACTAAATAAACCTATAACAGCATTTCTGAAATGTTGTAGTTTCTGAATTTGAACTATGTTTTGATATATACTAAATATACCTACTACAGTACTTTACTTTATAAATGCTACTGTTTTGAAATATGTAATGTTTTGGAAAGTTTATAATTGAATGAATAAACTTATTGCTACAACTTTGAAACTAATATTATTTGACATTGAATTTAAGGGTTAAATGAATCTTGTTTGGAAGATATTAACATTTAATTTAGATGGTCTAAATAAATATGTTTCAAAATATTTGGTTTCAGAGTTGTTATAACTTGAAACTGATATGGCTGTGGAAATGAAATTATTGGAAATTGTATTTAATTAAGAATTGTCTTTAAATATATAAAATTGAACTTATTGAAATTTAAGATTTAAGAATATGACTTTATAAAGTGGTTTGGTTTAAGATGATTTATAGCAATATTTCAAGTTTAATAAATTGAAGGAATATTCAATGATTTGGAAATTGGGTTTCATTTAAATGATATATTGATTTGGTTTTGGAATTTAGATGGTATACTATTACTTTGGTTTTGAAATGGATATTATTTGGAAAGTAATGGTATTTGATTTTAAACGGTTTTGGAATAGAAATGATTTTGAAATAAATATCCATGGGTTATAATAACGTTGGGTTGTTAAAGAGACCGGGATCGGAAGTTGTCATACTCTCTGCCAACTCCGAAAACTACTTTAACAACCGTGTGCGCAGTGGATATTCCAGAATGAAGTAGGATGGTGGCGACGTCCTTTGAGGTATATACGTGGACCAAACTCTCGTGAGTTGGCATAAGGTGGCTAAAACATGAGCGATTGACGGGCTAAGTAAGGTCATTCCTCCGATCGGACACACCCCTTCGATATTATACTCTGACTTTTGGATTGATTTGGTGACCACTTTGATTTTTGATTTGGGGGTGTGGCTCGAGGTGGGCGGTAGTAGCTGCTACGCGTTACCACCTGCCCGGAAGCATAACTGGTATATCTACCCTCGCATTGCCTAGTTGTGCCGTGTCACCTACCCTATCGCTTCTAGTATGAGTTTGGTTTTCTCGCATAGCCCGTGGAGTATCCTTTGGTGGCTTCCCGATCAGGAGGGACCATGATACTGAATGGACCACTTGGACTATTACGTGTTAAGGGCTATATGGGTAACCACTTAACGATATTAAAAGTAAGTTTATTTTACTATAGACATTATTATAATAGCGAAATATTATTACATAGTAAATAGTTTAACGGATCCTTAGAGGATGAGCTGTCCCAAGCATCCTTTTAAGTTACTAGTACCTTATATTACAGTTCACTTGAGTTGGTTTACATTGTATAAGTACGTATGTCCTGACTCGAGTGTTTTGTGTTTTGCTTTACGCTCGGGTCAGACTGAGTGATACAGCATTTGAGACTCACCTTCGGAGTTAGAGCTTTGCTTGAGGATACAGACATCTATTTCAATTCCAGTTATTCATTTGATCCAGTGTTGTATTCAAATTTGTGCTTGATTATTGTATTGAACTTCTGTTGTATCTTGTATAACTCTGATGTAATTATATAGTAGCTTCATGAACTACTCCACTGCATTTTATTACTCTGTGCTTGTGATCTGTGATTTATTTATTTACTGCATATTCTAAGTTTTGCCAAATTTATTTTTACAATTTGGTATTTTGAGCAATTCAAGTCCGACATGTGCGGATGCGAACGGTTGAAAATACCGGGTCGTTACAGTTGGTATCAGAGCTTTGGCTCTAGGAAATACTTAGCATATATGGTAAATTTATTTACAGAATTACTTTCATTCGATGTGAATTTCTTCCTCTTTGACTCTGTTTCCTTTGAATTTTGGAATGTTCACTCGGTTCCGAAATTCATTCTTGTCCCTCGCTATTCTTCTTCTTTTGATTTTGGAGTATCTCATAACTCCACTTCGAATGGCTTGTAAAGGGGGTGAAACTTCTTTACAATAGGCATTGATTCACCGGAGATTTCTAAATCGTCGGTTTATATGCTAGTATCTCTTGTTATCCCGAATTCTATCTCTTGAGATCGAATGTAGATTTGCCTCAAAACTCCACATCAATCTAATTCTTGGAGTCACAGTTGACCCAATTAAGGTTGCCCGTGATTTATATGAGCTTATCCATTTCCTTAGTCGGTTAGTTAATCATCCCATCTTTTGTTTCCAACTTATTTTCAAATCAGAATTCTCTTTGATTGAGTTAATCAAATTTGAATCTCTATCCGTGCTTTGTAAATCTATATTTAAAATGTTTTATATATTGTGTTGTTTGAGTTATTGATGTTTATTTGGATTTTCGATCGATTCGTCTGATCAATGCTATCGATAGGATCCACAAAACACTTAAAAAGAGCAAAGGACACAGTATTGATTTTAAACTTAATAAATGAATAAATTTTGTATAATTATATTACATATGTATAAGTATAATTTTCTGAATTTTGAAAGTTAGTTGAATTGAATGTTGAGAAATAGTATTTGACTTTATATATAACTTGTAACCATTAACTTTTGTTCATAGATATAAATAATTGAAATATAAACATGGTTATAAATTAGTTTGGAATTACAAATGAATTTAAACAAGAAACTAGGAATTTAATTTTCGATAGTTTCAAACTTTATGTTTAAAGTTTTAAAGGGTACATTATTTTAGGCATTTCAGGTAGAAATTGTTTCAAAGAATCTCAGTTTTAAATCAGTGCTCTTCTCTTTGTCATTAGAAAATAATTTCGGTGAAGGCGGCTACATCATCGACATTCTTTTTCAAGCTTTGAAGCGGAGAGACCATTCTGCAGCTCTGATACACTTATATATATGATTTAAATTTGATTATATATATATATTTTATATTTATTTATCTCTAATTGTTTGATGTTAATCGAAAAATTAATTCTAAAATTTTACCTTAAAAGGAGAATTTCAATTATAAAAGGAAATCAAATTATTAATAAATATGTAAGCTTGGATAATTTAATTAAGAAATTTTTTATTTGTATAATATTCTATTGCATTCCAATATAACTTACCATAATTATTAGAAGTTAACAGTGTAACTGGATAATATACAATAAAAGGTTTTTTTAAATAAAACTTGAGGGTTTATAATAAATGTTATACCCTTAAATTTTAGTTATAAAAGGGATTAATTGAGGTAAATAGAATAAAGGGTTAATTGAATAACTTACATTATAAAATGGTGTTAAAGAATTTTTAAATAAATTGGTATATTTTATTCAAATTAATTAATTTTGTAAATTTATTTTTTTATAAAGTTAGTATTTTTGAATAATATGTATTGTTTACTTAATTCTTTCTTTCCCTTCTTTTTCCTTTTCGGGGACGAAAAGTTTTGAGTGGGGAAGAGTGTAACGACCCGTAAATTCTCAATAATATAATTCGTTTTGATTTAGTACGATTTTGGTAGTTAAAACTGGAAGAATAAAGGCCTCATAATTTAATAGTGAAACAAACGTTAAAATGAAATGTAACAATGCAGTTAAAACTAATTATGAGATTTCAAACCAATTGAAATAATGTAAATTGTTGCACTTAGTTATAGATTTGAATATAAGAAAACAAGTGTGAATGTTGAATCATTGATGAGATAATATATGATCAATATAAATTGAAGTAAATCAGTGTTAATTAAGTAATTGTAACAATTGATTTGTAAATAATAATGAATTCATTAAAGTGATTTAAAGTAATAGTAACGGTTGTAAGTTACTATTTAATTGGTTTATTAATTTAGTTGTAAATGTTAATTTTAGGTATAAAATTTGAATATAAGAAAATAAGGGTAAGTGTGGTGCGAACGAATGAATTAGTGTATAATCTATGGTGATTGAATGAATTTAACATTTTGTAAGCAATTATGATAATTAGAGAAAATGATAAACTTGAGTGTAAATTAAAGGGTAATAGCAACAGTTATTATAAGTTGTCTATTTAGTCTATAAATTAAATAGGAAATCTTTAGTGTCATTAATGAGAATTAATGCAGTAACGGGAGGTGTGAATGTATAAATTAACTAGAAACGTAAATTTATTGATAAAGTAATAAATTGGTAAAAAGAATGGAACTAAGGTAAATTTATTTAATTAGTTTCAAACCTTAATTAATGTGTACAATTGACAAAAGTACACATTTAAAAAAGTGGAAATTAGCCACAAGGGCCTCTTTAGCAAGTACAATTAGTTTTTAGGACACAGAACTGAAATAATTAATTTTAAGGACAAAATGCAAAATAATTAGTTTCTAATGCCTAAAAACCTATGAAATTATGTCCTTGAAAGTAATTGGACTACTGACTTTGTCCTTAAAAGTAATTATTCTACTAACTTTGGCCTTGAAATTAATTCTGTGGATGTGTGTCCTAGAAACTAATTGGACTGCAAAGTTTGTCCTTCCAGTGAAATGCCCCTTTAAAAAAAGTAACATTTATACAAATTTAAGATGTAAATAGGGGTGTATTAATGTAATGGAATATAAAACTAATGTAACCAGGTTTATAAGAAATAGTGGGCATAGTATAATGATGGAAATTAAATCAAATCAAATTGTGGGAATCGATTTTAATAAATTAGAATGTAATCTATAATAAATGAATTAAATGATAAGTAAATGAATTTAATTACTATACTAATTGAAAATGTAACAACCCGTATTTTCAGCCATTCGCATCCGCACATGTCGGACTTGAAGTGCTCAAAATAGTGCATTGTAATAAAATTTGGAGTAAATAAAACCAATCACAGAATCACAAACACAGAAATATCAGAATAACTTGCAGCGGAAATAAAATACCATAGTAGTTCATGAAGCTACTATAATAAAATCTCAAAACAAACTACATAATATCAGTATGAAACATATACAATAGAAATCCCAATATATAGAAGTTTATAAATACAAGAGCTGAAATAGACAACTGAAATTGAGGTGGATAGATAACTAGATAAGCAAAATCTCCAGCGATTCCTAGCTCTAGAAAAAGAAATCCAAAGCTAAGCTGTAAATACTCAGGTTGACCCGAGCGTATAGTAAAACACAAAACACTTAAGTCAGGACATACATACTTATATGATGTAAACCAACTCAAGTGAACTGTAGTAGTAATGCACAATAACTTAAAGGATGCTTGGGGTCGCCCATCCTCTAAGAATCAGTTAAACCATAAATATAACAGAAATGAATGCTATCATGGAGATGTCTATATTAAAGTAAACTATGCAAATAACAATGTTAATGTGACTAGGGTAGCATGGAGCTGCAGCAATCGCTCACCTCTAGTCACGCTCTCAAGTTGAAGGTGTACATTCAAAATCACAAGGCATACAGAGAAGTGTACCCGTGGTTAAAAATTCCAAAATGGTATTTTATACTTTGAAAATCAAATATCATTTCAAAATTCAATATCATTTCAAATTCATTTTTAGATATCAAAATATCATATTCTTCCTAAACCTCATTCATTTTTATTTAATTTAAATATCATTCCAAATCACATTTCGAAATGGTTTATATTTCAAATCAATTATTCCATTAAATTAATTGAAATGAAGTTATTATACTTTAAAAAAAAATATTAAATATTCAATTCCTAGAAATTTAGTCTCTTCAGACTTCATTTATTCACTTAAATTTATTAAAATGGTGAAAATTTCAGCTTTCGCAGCATTTAGAAAATGCTACAGAAAGTTATATTTGAAAACAATTCAATTAAGAAAAGACAACATTTAAAACCGTTGTAATATTTCAGGTTTAGTTTCTACAACAACAACACTTGGTTCAATTTAGCCTTTTAGAAATACTGTAATATCCTTTACTTCAAAAATGATGGCATTTCCGAAATGATGTTATTTAAATTCTAAATTTTCAATATAATTTCATAAACAATTAAAATTTAATTTAAACCATTTTTAACTTATAAAAATTATATTTTCTCACTTTAACAATGATCTTTAAAACACCCTTTAATTTATGTTTTTTAAAAGTGAGATTTTCACAAATAATTATCAATTTTTTTTATAATCCACTTATAAAAATTAATGTATAATTTTATAACATTTCATTTACTTTACATTTTATTTAAATTTATCATTTCGTAAATTAAATTTAAATTCAATTTTATTTTTCTTAACTTAACTTTTATTTTTAAAACACATTTCACATTATCCAAGTTAAGTCATATTTCAAATTTCAATTTTAAACATTTATTTATTTAACTATTTTTAATTTATAGGAAAATCAATATCACTTTATAAAAATCATTTCAAATTCAAATTTAAATCAAATCATCATCTTTTATTACTAACTAAAATTCCGTTTATAAACAAAATCATAAATTCTAAAATTTACTTATATTTCAAATTCTACTTTACCATTTATTTATTTCACTTATTTAACTTGTAGAAAATCACTAATACTTTATAAAAATCATTTTTAATTAAATTTAAATCAAAATATCATAATATTTACATTTATAAAATACTTTATAAATTCTAGAAAAATATATATATTAACCATGGATCTGTATAAAATTTTCTAACCTAGGTCAGGTGGTACAGATAATATATCATTTCAATCCATTAATTTACAAAAAAAATCGGGTTCTATCATTTCAAACCCGCAATCCAAAGTAAATAAAAATAACTAAAAATCACTCAGGCCAATCATTTCAGTCCATAATGATTTTTCCCTATTCGAATATCCATTCGGGTATGTATCATTTCAACCCATAGTGATTCTATTCTACAGGGAACTTGTAGTGTGATAAACTGATATAAATAAACAGTATAGCATCATATAGCAGTAACAGATGATATGACAGGTTTATAAACAGGGTGATCATCATATAAATAATATCACAGGCAAGTATAACATAATAATATAATCTACAGATTCACATGGGATCAATTTACTAATTATATAAGTACATATGTCGTGTGTGAAATACTCACCTCTACAAGCGGGAGATAGCACAATCAAACACACAAACAAAGATCCAAAAAGCATGAAAGCACGAATACAGATTCAAGTGAGGGAAGAGCTGTGACGCCCCACCTCTATACCCACGCTAGCCAAGAACACTCCGGAGTAGTGCTGTCAACTAGCACGGAGAATAAGGCTGTTGAGGAGCGACCATCCATGTAATTGCTTATCACACGGTGGCTATAAATAATCTTCGGAAACAAACATAGAAATAATCATATCACAAATCAGTCACAGATATCCATATCACAAATGCGGAAGAAGATATGAATATATAACTAACACGTGAAAGTGTACATCAGAGTAGTGGTCAGTAAGATCCACGATAATACAAAAGAATAGCAACACGTGCTATACAAAAGAATACAACTATGAGTCTATATCTCAAGTGTATACAACAAAAACTGCTAATCTAAACAGTTAGCCAAAAGTCAGAGTGATGAATCCCTGGGAAGAAGTAAAGCAGAAGCACCTGTAACATCTCGGTCTGACCCGAGTATTATTTAAGAAAATAATAAACGGATCAGTCTAGCTATAAATATCAGATGACATGATATAACATAAAAGATATGGCATAAACATAAACATCCATAACGACATACCACTATAAGTATGTAAATAATGATCAACAGAAGATCAATCAATAAGAGATAATCAATATCACAAGAATCTTCTCAAAGATTCAAAGAGGGCATCATACCCTAAACTTGTACTCATAACAAGTCAATGACATAAATTCCAGAAATCAACACGAGAAATCCAGAAATCATAAAAAGGGAAAGAGGCCTATCACATGACGGTCCGAAGACCAAGGGGAGCTACCCCGCATGTGTGAATGGAATCACACAGATTGAGGTCAAGACTAACCAAAAAGCAGAAAGGTATGTGTGAATGGAATCACACAAGTGGTGTCTAGTCTAACCTTGCAATGAAAGAGACATCGCGCAATTGCTAGTCTAATTCATAAAGCGATCATCAAGATCAACGAGAAGTGTCAATTACACTAAGCTAGTAAATATAGAAGTTTAGCTTCATGTCTCATAACCACTTGCTTAACTTAAATATTTACGAACAAACTGTAAATCTTCACTAATAAAATTGTCACAAGAGGTTCAATCGAACAAGTCCAAGAATTAACCGACGAAGTGAACGCAAGCGTTTCATACCACTTGTTTTACTAAGTCGTTTAATTAGATTTCTCATCCGAGTGAGGTAAAGGCTTGTATATACTAATAGATTGGAAAACGGTTTAAGAAAAGAGCTTTGTTATTAAAAATAGAGTTGAAATTGTTTGTTAAAAGAGTTTTGATATTTACTACTAGTATTGAAACCTTTATATTATAAAGTGACAAAACACATAAGCAAGTGTAGAAACAATCAGTCACAAAGATCGCATACGGAGATGCGAATAAAATCCCAGGAAATCAGCTCAATGTTTTTCAGATAAGATCCCCTACGGAGGGGGGGTCCAGGGGTGGCGGCAACCCCCCAAGGTGGGGGTGCGGGGGCAACGCCACCGCTTACGGGGTTCGACCTGCCCGGTCAGGTCGCGGGGGTCCAGGGGGCAGCGCCCCCGGCGGGGTGCGGGGCAGCGCCCCGTCCAAAACGGTACGACCTAGTGAAGACAAAATGAGGTCTAACGACCTAAAAGTTAAGGGTCCAACGACCTATAGGTTCACGCGACCTAGGTGGAATGCGACCTACGAGATAGGCAAGTGGAACGACCTAAAGATGAATGGGTCGAAGACCTAACGTGAGCATAGGTGAAGCGACCTATCGGTCCAACGACCTAAGGGGAAAAGGCAACCTAGGTCTAACGACCTAACTGCTCACGACCTAAGGGTCTAAAGGGTCAAACGACCTAGTGGTGTTCGCGAGTTAGCCGAAGCGAGCGACCTAAGGGAGACGAGCGACTTAAGGAACTCGCGACCTAACATTTTAATAGGTCAAGCGACCTAAGTGGTCAGGCGACCTAAGGTCTTACGACCTAACGACCTACGGTCTAAAGGCCACGCGACCTAGAGGATCTGCGAGCTAACGAGGCCGACCTAAGGTGCAAGCGACCTAAGGGACAACGGGCTAAAGTATGGTACGCGACCTAAAAGATGGCGCGACCTAAGGTGAGAGCAGGTCGAGCGACTTAAGGCGATGCGCGACCTAAGACCTAGCGACCTAAAGGGATGCGCGACCTAAGAGAGGCATCAGGTCGAACGACTTAAGGGTGATGCGACCTACGACCTAAGCGCCATACGACCTAAGCTCAAATACGAGCTACGAGCTAGCGACCTACGACCTAAGCTCAAATGCGAGCTAAGGCCTACGGCCTAAGGCCCTAACGTACTAACATTTGTCGCGACCTAAGTGGTGACGACCTAACAAGGAAAGGCTGAGCGACCTAACGCTGTAGAGGGGATTTAAGGCCAGAAACGACCTACGACCTAAACCCCATACGACCTAACGTGAAACGACCTAACTCCGAAGTGAAAATTCAAGGCAGTGCGACCTAGCGCGCTAACACGCGAACGACCTAAGGGTTAGGTCGCGAGCGACCTAACTCCGAACACACGAAAATGGCCAGAACGACCTAAGTGCAGAAAATTCACCAAAACGCTAAAAATTGGAGTTTTTTGCCAATCCAATCCAAACCAAATGCAAATGTGCATGCAAAAGTGATAGGGAATCATTCCCAACAGTCCAATATAGTTATAGACTAGATTTGTGAGATAAAAATCTCACCTTTGCACTAAAGTTTATGAAGATGAAGCTTGAAAGCAAGGAGAAGCAATCCAAAGCTTGAATCCAATATCTTCTACTTGAATTTGGAGTTGAATGTTGGATTTGGAATTGAATTTGTGCTTGGAGTTTTAATTTCCCATTCCCTCCACCATTAATGCCAAAGCTTGATTAGTTAGGAAATTTATGAAGAGTGAGGAGAAGAGGGTTGGAACTTGGGCTTAATAGGCTAAACTAACCCAAAGTCCAAAGCGGGAAAAGTTAGTGAAATTTCACTAACTCCAAACCTATCGATGTTTATACTTAAAAAGTTGTAAACGACATTTCGAACTCAATGGAAGTGGTCTCGAGTCCTAATTTGACCGTTTGCAAAAAGTAGCTTTTCGGACCAAAATCCGATTAACGAGTTAATATTTAAATAAAATATTTAAATACAAACTCGATAAATATGCGGGTTGTTACAAGAGCCAAAGTGATAACCTTGTACATAGCAAACAAAACAATATATTGAAAACATGAATTTACAACACAAATATAACATTAAACAACTTGAAAATAGGGCACAATAAAGAACTAAACAACTTGACCATTGCCTCAACCATCACATGCTCGGCCTAGGGCTCATGTGTGCTCGGCCATAGTGGTGATTTGGGCTAGGATATAGGTACAAATAGGCATGGCTATCAAGTGTGAAGTGGTGGAAGTTACAAGGTGGGAATACATAGCGTTTAAGGCAAATAAGTGGAGATGTTGTGCAACTTTGGGTTCGGCCTGTCATGATGTGGGCCCGACCATACAAGGTAAAGGTCAGGTGGTGTCTAGAGTTGCGGGCAGAGGTGGTGGAGGAGTAGTTGGTGGCGGCTAAGGAGGTGAACAAGGTGAAAAATGAAGGGGTGTTGCACTATAAGCTCGACTATGGCATATTGTGGTGTGTTTGTGGAGTTTTTATGTTGCAAGCAACCAAGGCAAGTCACGGCCTGGTCAAGACAGAGAGGGAGGAGGGTGAAGTTGCCATGGATGCTGGTGGAGTTGGTCGGAGGAGGTGGTGGAGGGCAATGGCAGAGCAAAAGCATGAAGGATCCAAGGCAAAATCAAGGAGAAATCAATAAAAGTGAAAAGAAAACGTGGAAAAAAGAAGAAGACATTACCACTTTTTTCTCAGATCTGAACTTTCATGTGTTGTGAAGTGAGAAGAGATGTTTTTTTACATTAAATGAGAAAAAAAAGTCACGACTATAGGCTTGGGAAAGGTCGGTCAAAACATGAAGGGGTGAGTAGATAAAAAGACAAAAGAAATGAAGAGTTTTTGGCTCTTGGAATTTCCCATTTTCTTTTATGCAAATAAACTAAAATAAAATCACGTAAATAAAATAAAATGAATACAAAATAAAGTGAAAATGAAATGAATAAATAAATTTTATAAAAATATAGAAAAATATAAGAAAATAGTTATTATATGTAAACTATCATTGAAAATTGAAAACAAAATATAACTAGTTTTTGGAAAAATAAACTACAACACTTTAAAAATGTTTTTAAAAATAAAATATATACATAGCATGACATATTAAACACATATATACAAATTAGAATAAGATATGACAAATAAAATATTATTTATATAAATTAAAACAAACAATTTTATTAAATAAATCAATTTACACACAATATTGTAAAAAGCATAACTTTCACAATATAAATCGGATTTCAACGAAACGAAAAATAGTATTCTTGAAATTTAATTTATTCTCATAATAAAAGATAAAATTCAAAATTCAAATATTTAAATTTTAAATTTAAAAGTCAAAGTTTGACCAAATTGACCAAAATCCACTTTTTGAAAAATATTCCATTTATTCAGGTTTGGAATTATAATTCACACACAAAAAAAAATTTATATTTAAATTAACAAAATTTATCCATTTTAATAAATATAATAAAGTTTTTAAATCAGAAATTCAAATAAAATAATCAAAATAAACAATTAAAATAAATCACAAAGGGTTGTTACACTCTCCCCCACTCAAATCTTTTCGTCCTCGAAAAGAACGAACAAGGAAAAATAAGAAAAAGCAAGATAGAAAAACAAATAGTACCTGAAAAAAATTCCGGATTCGAAGCATGAATGCTCTCCTCGGTCTCCCAGGTACAATTTCAATCATCAGTACTCTACAGTACTTTGACCAGACTAACAGATTTCCTTTCTAGCTGCTTTGTACCTTTGTTGACAACACGAAGTGGCTTCCTCTCGACAGTCAGATTAGCAATATCCAAACTATCAAGAGAAGAAGGTTGAACAAAAAGAGATGAGTCATGAAGATACTAGCGAAGATGTGGGACATGGAATACATCATGTACTCTAAAAAGCTCCTCGGGCAAATCCAAACGATAAGCCAAAAAACCAACTCTTTCCACAATGCGGAAAGGACCCTCGAAGAAGAAAAAGTAGGAATAGCTAGAAGGGAAAATAGGTTGAAAGACAAGGATGAACCATATTTTTAAAACTATTACATATATTTATAACATTTTAAACATTTTATAATATGATGAATTGTCATTTAATTCAAATTTGATAGTTTGAGGTAAACAATATTTAAAACATTCTAAATTATTTAGACAAGTAAAATAAACGATCAAAATATCCTTTATATAATACTTTATCAAAATACTTTTATAACTCGATGTCTTAACAAGTTTACCTTCGTTCCTGCAGATTCTGACCATGCATTGATCAGGCGCAAAGCTAGAATTCTCCAGGTACTAGGTAGACTTGTTTCAACACCCAGTGAACTTACCAGAAAACTTTTAAAATCAGATATGTAAAGTACAATCCAAACAAATTAACCAAACCAAAACATTTGTCTAACCATGGATCGCAGATACACAATTGTTACGTCTGGATCCTCCAGGAAACATCTGTATCTGTAAGCTATCCCAGCCCTGCGAATTACGCCATGATGACTAGTAGACCGTAGATACCCAATGGCTATGCTTGGATCCCCCAAGAAACATCCGTACCCTTAAGCTATCTAAGCCAGCAGATTTCGCTACTAATACGACCTACATAGATCGCATGATACATAATGCTTATGCCTGGATCCCCTAGGAAACATCTGTACCCCTAGGCCATCTCAGGCGGGAGAATTATGCTATGTAGTTGCGCTCATAAGACCATGGAGATCACCATGGAATTCGATGGACACTCGAGTATCATATCCGGAAAACCCAAATCATAGAGAATAATATCGATAGAATGAATCCACAATGTGGCCACAAAGCGGATATCAAGCAGAAGGCACTTCCATATCTTTACTTCGAAAATATTTATCAGATAGCACCATTCAAATCACTTTCAAGTATCATACTTACACAAAGTCCATCATATATAAGATTTTATTTTCAAATCGAATACTTTCCATATCAATAGTATATCAAATCACACTTATATAAACTTCGATTATATAAGATTTCTTGTGATGACCCGGAATTTGAAGCAATACCAATTTAATAATCTGAAATAAAAATTAAATTGATTTGATAATCTTTGTAATAAGTTTGAACTAATTTAATAATACAATTAAAATAAATATCTAATTGACAAGATTTTATCTTTTTAAATCTAACAATGGTTTTATATTTACAATGTATATAGAATATGTATATATTGTAAATAGATCTTGTTTTAATTTAATTAATAAATGAATCCTGTTTTCTATAAAGTATGTATCTTTAGTAAATTGTGAATTGTGATTTTATTTAAAAGTTAAACTTTTAAAAGGTTATTTAATAAATAAATATGTTTTTAAATACATAAGATAAATATTGAAATGATTTAAAATATGTTTAACTCAGGTTTAAATTTAAATAATCAACAATAAGGTTTATTTTGATTTTCTTTTAAATATAATTGAATAAAATAAATAGTTTATTAATAAAGAAACAATTTCTTTTAATAAGTTATTTATGGTTATTAAATGTGGTTATTTTTTTAAATATAATAATACATTGTTTTAACAAATAAATTTTTAATAAAAATAATTGTTTTTCAAAATATAATTGTGTAGTTATATTTGTAAATAAACTTGATTTCAAAATTTAATTTGAACTTGAATTCAAGATTTGAAATCTAAAGTATAAATGTTTTAATTTGTTTGATTTTGAAATATTTGTATAAACTTTATTTTATAAATTAAATTTGATTTATTCATTTTAAAATTTATTTACATGTAAATAAATACATGATTAACTAATTTATTAAACATAGGTTTATATTCATCTTATAATAACATACTAAACAAATACTAATTAACTTTTAATTAAATACTAATTACTTTTATAAGACAAGTGTAACATCTTAAGGTCTTACATAACACTTGTTAAATGATAAAATAAAGTTTTGACAAATGTTACATTGTGAGACAAGTGTCAAAAATTTAATTTAACATTTTATTTTGTTTTTATCTTTAATAATTTCAGTTTACATAAAACTTCTTTCCCTCATCTCCTTTTCTTCTTCCAAAAAATTTGAAGACAAGCAAATCTAAAATAAAATAAAACACTTCCATTCAAAAACATAAATCTGTAAACATCTTCAACTCTGAAAATCCACTTCACAGACCAGAAACAAAGGTTAGTAATCATCTTCAAAAGCCTCAGTTCAAACCTGCATATTTTTCAAGTACAAAAACATTTTCATTTCCTCCTTTCAAAATCTGGAAGCAAGAAATCTTGCAAACCTGCATCAAAACAGCCTGCATATTTTTCATCTGCATTTCCTTCTGTCTAAAGTCTCAAAGGAGCATGCATGCAACTGTATTATGAGAATCAGAAGCAAATTCAAATCAGGATTTAAAGTTTCATAATTAAGGAAGAAATTCAGGATTTAAGAAAAGGAGTTTCCAGTTTTTGAAGCACCAAGTTTTTTTCAAAATTTCTGCTCTGCCATCAAGATTAAGGTGAGTAACTTTTTAACTTAAAATGAATTAAGGTTGCATGTTATTTTTTTGTATGTTTACAAGTATGTTGTGCAAATATGATTGATGGATTCTACTGTATGAAGAGAGCATTTGAATATCTGGAACATCACTGTTCCCAGTTTTAAGTTTCTGCTTTATAAATTTAAATTCAAACCTTTTAGTTTAGTCATGTTAAAACTTAAGTTTCAAAAGAAACTCTTGTGTTCCAGTAAAGATTTGGTTAATATACCTTTAAGTTAAATAGGATGGTAACATCATTGGGAATCAAGTGGGAAGACCTAAAAAAATTTGATTTGAGTAAATTGCAAACTTCTTAATTTATAAATTTAAGAATGTAAACTATGTTATTATTCTAAATCATGATTTTTGAAGCTTAAAATCATAATATAAAATGATGGGAAATGGTGTAATTCTGTATAGAACAGAAAAGGGAAATTTTGAGTTTTTGGGGGATCCGGGAAAATGTAATGGTCGGGGTTCTTATGGTAGGTGGAGGAGCAGCCATTAATGATTGGAAAAATGTGTGGAGTTGATGCAAATCAACATGGGGACTGTGGTGGTGTTTTTCTTCCTGAAGCCCTAGTTTAAGTTAAGTAATTTGTTTTGGTCGGTTCTTCATGAAGAGATGATCGAGTTGAATGAAATTCTAGGGGATGATAGTATGATGGTGGATGAAGTCGTAGCCGGAGTCGCTGCCATCCCGTTTGTCAGAAGGTGGAGGAGGAGGTGTGTTACAGATTTGGGGGTGAAATCTATATCTTCTGTTTCCAGGTTTTATGTTTTGAACTCGAATTCAAATTCGAGTTGAATAGGAGCGAGGTGATGGTCGTATTGGACTGAGGAGTTGAACATTGGTGTTTTGAAGTTACCAGAGGTGGGTGATGGTGGCTGGAGGCACGGTGCACGTGCACCATGCAAATTATTGACTTCTGATAACACTGAGTACTGCAGAGTTTTGAACTTGAGCACTCGAGTGTTTGCAATGTTTTGCTCGAAGAATTTGGCCTGATGAC
Source organism: Allium cepa (assembly GCA_030765085.1). Classification (NCBI taxonomy): domain Eukaryota; kingdom Viridiplantae; phylum Streptophyta; class Magnoliopsida; order Asparagales; family Amaryllidaceae; genus Allium; species Allium cepa. The sequence goes on along the minus strand of CM060931.1, from coordinate 921,866,949 downwards.
TCGAAGCAGTTATTGGGTTGGCTCGGGTAATTTGAAGTATTACAGTTTTTTTTGAAAAACTGTCTGTAGGTTTTGAATTTAAATCAAAATTTAAATAATTTTCAAAGTAGTTATGATAAGATTTAAACAAGTTTAAATCTGTAGTATTTATTATAGTTTCAAAGAGTTTGAAATCTTATAAGTTTTTAAAATTTGAAAGTGGTTTTCAGTTTTAAAATTAAAAAAATATATATGAAACCTGACAGTTTTTCTGGAAATTTTATTTTATTTTGAAATCTGAAACTTAATTTAAAACTAGCAGTTTGAATTTAAATTTAAGTTCAGTTTTCTTAAAGATCTTTTAATCTTCAGGTTTTTAAAAAAAATGAATTTGTATTTTAAATAAAGAGTTTAAATCAAGGTTTAATTCAAAAAGTTTAATTCAAGTTTAATTCAAATGATTTAAATAAGGATTGGGTTCAAGTGTATTGAATTTAAAAACTGGATATTTAAATAAGTTTCAAAATTTTAAATGTTTTCAAACAAGTTTAATTTAAATTGTTGTTAGAGGTAAATTTGTTTTCAAACAAATATTTAAGCTTGATTTTCCTTTTGAATGAGTCATTATAAAAAAGTTTATAAAAGAAAGTTAACTGATTTTTAACTTGAATTTGAAATTTAAATGGTAATGTACTTTAAACTTAATTTTAAATGAAATTAAGCAAATTGGTTAAAGGCTTATCTTATATAAGTTTTAAATGAAAGTAATAAATGTTATTTACATTTATTTTAAAGAATTTTAAATGGAATCTAAATTTGGTTTATGCTTAAATAAATATCATTTTGAATTTTAGATTTAAAATGAAATTTGAATTTAAATTTAAAAATGCAATGTTCTAAGTACACTTTAATATTAATAAAATTATTAATAAGGAATGGATTATCTTAGAAATTATTAAGGTGTTAAAATAATTAAATAAATAAGATAATTAAGGAATGACTTATTTATTTGATTTATATTTAATAATTTGGATTAATTTTAATTAAAGATTAATTAATAAATAATTAAAGATTAATTAGTTTATAATTAATATTTATTTATGAAAATTAATTACTTAAGAAAATTAATTAAAGAATTAATAATAGTTAACGATGGTCATTAACTAAGGTTTATTTAGTAATTAATTAATATGATCAATTTTTAATAATTAATTAGATTGATTAATTAATGATAATAAATTTTGAAATTTATTTAAGTTAATTACTAAATGAAATTAATTAAGACATTAATCACTTAATGTAATTAAAGGGGTTTATTGAGATTGGTTTAAATTAATTAATTAAGTTTAATTATTTAAAACATTGGATTTGATAATAATTACGTGATGTAATTAATGAAGTAGAATTACTCAGTGAAGTAATTAAAGATAATTGCTGGATGTAATTAGTGGATAATAATGGGATTGTGAAAGTAATTTGGATTAAATTGTTTTGTATAATTAATCAAGGGATTAATTCAGAAATTAATTAAGGGATAATTAATTGAATGAAGTGATTAAGGTTGTTAATTACAGAATGAGATTAATCAAAGGTGATTAATAATTATGGTTTAAGTGAGAGTAATTACTGAAAGTAATTAATTTAATTGAGTAATTAATTAAATATAATTGAGGATCATTGATTAATATAATTAATGAAGTAATTAAGATTGATTAATCAAGATTAATTAATCAATAATAAGTGATTAAGTGTAATTAATTAATTGTAATTAATTAAGGTTAAATGTAATTAATTATAGTTAATTAGTTAATGAAGTAATTAAGGGATAATCACTGTATTTGGTTTAGGGTAATTAATTTTGTGAATTAATTGAAGTATAATTAATCAGCATTGATTAATTAAGCTGATAAATTAGAGGTTAGTTAATTAATTAATTTGTAATTAATAATGATGTAAGCAAGATTTATATTGTGTAAGTAATTAATTTAATTCATTTTAAATTAATTAAAGATGATGTAATTAATTTAATTCATTTTAAATTAATTATAGATAGTATGATTATAAGTCATTGCTTATAAATGGATAATATTGGTTACCTTGAATGGTTTGAATCTCAATTATGAGATTAGTAATGTTGAGTGATATGGATGCATTGGTTGCAATGTGACGATGATATTGATTATCTTTGATAGTGATAATATGGATTATCTTTGGTTATGATAATTATAATTATCTGTTGTGAATCTGTGAATTATCTATTTGTGTGTATATAGATAATGTAAGTGAATTGTTTTAAACTCTAAAACAACTTGGACCTAAAAGACACGCTTTGGATTTCGATGAGACCGGGATCGGGTTTCCATATTTGGATATCCGAAAACCACATCGATCCAAATTAACGATAGGTCGTGAATCTTATGTGAAGAGTGAAGACTCGAGGTGTAAGAACTATTAGTCGGTATAACTCTGGGGGTGATTCCGTGATGAGTTTGACGGAAATAGTACTTACAGGCTCGAGATGGAGATTCAGAGTGCAAGGGTTATTGTCGTTAACTCTGAGGGTGATTCCAAAACGAGTGTAACGAGATAATGCCTTCGGTTTCATTCGAACCCGGAATGAACTTGTATGGATTGAATGCTTTCAGAACATCCTCAGGTGGACGATGAGCATTCTAAGAGATGTGTTCTCTAAAGGTAATCGTAGCCTCAAGCCTCATCAACCGGGAATGGCTAAAACAGGGGAGGTGCGGCAAGGCTTCATGGGTAGCCCCCACTGGAGAGCAGGATTTTCCCCTGTCTAGAGGTCCCTTATTATTCGGCTTAGTGGGCGGTTAGAATTGCGCACCAACTGCGGGGTTGTCTTGTTCAGAACTGTTCAGTAAGGAATGGGTCCGGCCTTGTGTTGCAGGGGAGCAGGCGTACTCATCGGTACTTTGATCTAGGCCACGTACTGTGACGGACGGTACGCCAGTAACCCTGCCATTGTATGGAATCCAAAATCCAATAAGTGCCAACGGTTTTGATTGTATTACCCACTTTTGTGGCTAGTAGATGGAATTTAATAGATGTAACAATTTCGGCTATTTCATATTTACTTGAAAACCCTAGACCTATTATATTATCACTGGATTTCCTATCAAATGTTTTGGTAAGCGTAAGGTAAAAACTTTTCCATGTTTATGTGTGGGAAGTCTTAAGCGATACCTTTCTTTTAAAAAGGTTTTTGAAAGTTAAACAACTTTTACCTGTTACTCACACCAGACCCATGTCTGACCTGGAGTTTATTTTTGTTTTTCATAAACTCTTGGGTACTCAAATTTTTACGAGTAGCCAAGGGATTCAGGTTGGCTTTGACGAATATTAGAGGAGCAATGGAGCAGGAGGCTTCTGCGTTAGATATATAGTATTCCGCTGTGTTTGGTATCTCTGTGTTGTCTTTGAGTTGTAATGTGTTCTAAATACTAGTCAGGTGTTTATAACTGTCTAGTATGTGTTGTATTATCTGTGTACTCTGATAGTGGTTGTAAATTATGTAATATTTTATGTTATTAATATAATTTATTCGTTCCGCTGTTTAGATTATGATGTGTTGTTTCTTTTTTCTTCTCTTTCTTTCTCTTTTCTATCCCTTTCTTTCTTATTAGCGATGCAACTTTCTGGTGTTTGGAAGTCGGGTCATTACATTTCTCTTTCCACGTTGAGTACCTTTCCAAATCAACAGTTTTCAAATTAACCTGATACTTATACAAATCAATCTTATATAAGTTAGGTAACTCCCAAATCAAAGTATTTAATAAAACAAGGTTCTCGATTTCAATTCCTTTGAATAGCATTTTAGTTTCAAAATCATATATGATTTCGCCAAATCATTTCTTTCAAATTACATGTATTCAGTTTCAAAGTTTCCCAAAACAATAGATTTAAAAAATAATCCAAATTTCCAAATAGACAAAATTTAGATCAGACAAATTCATTTCCAAAACCATCATATAAATACTGGGTTTTACTATCCAATCTATTTTTAAAACCAAATATTTTCTCAAAAATCAATTATACTCAGTGATTTTCAAGTTTATAACTATCCCTTTAAAACCCTTAAACTATTTATTTCCATATATGGAAAATCAAATTTACCCTTTTGAAAATTACTTAGCTTAAAAATTAAACCTTGATTTGGAAGTGCTCGAACTTTAAAAATAGTCGAAGAAATCATATTTTCCAAATCCAAGAGTTGGAAATCAGCAACATATCAGTAAATCAATTCCAATAGATAAGGTTATACCAAAACAAATCTGAAACTCGAGGACTGAATCGGCTAACTTTAAATCATTTCAAATATATATATATATATATAGACACACACACACACACACACACACACACATATCTTTCGAAAATCAAATCATCCATCGAAATCAGAAATCAAAATTTGTTTCACAAAATCGCTCGCATAGCAAAGCTACTAGAGTGGCCTCTCCCCCACTCCGAAACTCGAAAATCAATATCGATGATGCGTGTACTCATCACCGAAATATTTTCCAGCGACACAAGTGTGTTCTGGACTTCTATTTTCTTGAAACTTCTTTGAAATTTCTTCGAAAATATCGGAATTCATTCGAATACATTTGAAACATTTCTTATTCAGAAAATATCTTTAAATTGCATTATAATTATATTTCCAAAATCTTAAAACCGATTTCAAAATACCGGAGTTCGATTCCTCGAAATTCAAATTCAAAACCCTTCAGTTATAAATCATTTTTATATAAAACAAATTTCTTATAAATTTTCAAAATTTCAAATCTTTTCAAAGCTTCAAATTTTTATTTTTAAAAGGTATATAATCCTTATCGAAAACATTTCACTTTTATATACAAAATGTGGTCGTCCTTATCAAAATAATAATTTCGATGTATGCACAATTTCAAATACAACCAAACACAAATTTTCCAAGGGATGATTCAAGGATGGATTTCAAACAAATAGAGATTCAAATTTAGAGGAACTCTAATCAAATAGAATTCTAGTTCGAAGATAAGCTCGAACGAAGATGATATAATTTAATTACCAAATAGGAGATGATAAGCCTATATAAATCGCGGGCGACCCAAACCGGTCAACCGTGACTTCAAGAATATAATCAATGCAAAAATCTAAGGCAAATCGACATTCGATCGTGAGAGATAAAATCCAGGTAGAGCAGGAGATTGATAGCATCGAAATCCAAGAATACAGAAATCTCCGGTTAATCGATGCCAATTGTAAAGGAGTTTCACCCTATTTACAAATCATTTACAGATTTGCGGAATCACCGCTCTTTATAGAGGTCATTCAAAGTGGAGTTATGGAATGCTCCAAAATCAAAAGGATAAAAATAGGGAAGACGAGACTGGATTTCAAAACAAGTAGGAGCGTTCCAAAGTTCAGGAATCCTAATCGATAAGAATCCTAACCAAGAGATCACTAACAAGGTGGATACAGAAGGAATGAAGTTTAGAAAGTCTTGATTTCAAAATAAGAAAATTTATACCAATATAATCTTTGAAAATCATTTGGAAATTATTTTATACTTCGAAAATACGTTCTCTCGCAAAGAAATGATTCTAAGGCTGATTTCACTCATTCTAGGGTATTTCTACCCTATCTCTAAAGAGTTTTTTCTCCGCAAGCTATGGTTTACCTAAAACCAAAGCTCTGATACCAACTGTAACAACCCGATATTTTCAGCCATTCGCATCCGCACATGTCGGACTTGAATTGCTCAAAATACCGCATTGTAATAAAATTTGGAGCAAATAAAACCAATCACAGAATCACAAATACAGAAATATAAGAATAACTCGCAATGGAAATAAAATACCATAGTAGCTCATGAAGCCACTATAGCAAAATCTCAACATAAAATACATAATATCAGTACGAAACATATACAATAGAAATCCCAATATAAAGAAATTTATAAATACAACAGCTAAAATAGACAACTGAAACTGAGGTGGATAGATAATTAGATAAGCAAAATCTCCAGCGATTCCTAGCTTCAGAAAAAGAAATCCAAAGCTAAGCCGTAAATACTCAGGCTGACCCGAGCGTAAAACACAAAACGCTCGAGTCAGGACATACATACTTATATAATGTAAACCAACTCAAGTGAACTGTAGTAGTAATGCACAATAACTTAAAGGATGCTTGGGATTGCCCATCCTCTGAGGATCAGTTAAACTACAAATTTAACATAAATGAATGCTATCATGGACATGTCTATATTAAAGTAAACTATGCAAATAACAGTGTTAATGTGACTAGGGTAGCACGGAGCTGCAGCAATCGCTCACCTCTAATCACACTCTCAAATTGAAGGTTTACATTCAAAATCACAAGGTACAGAGAAGTGTACCCGTGGTTAAAAATTCCAAAATGATATTTTGTACTTCGAAAATCAAATATCATTTCAAAATTCAATATCATTTCAAATTCATTGTAGATATCAAAATATTATATTCTTCCTAAACCTCATTCATTTTTATTTAATTTAAATACCATTTCAAATCACATTTCGAAATGGTTTATATTTCAAATCAATTATTCCATTAAACCAATTAAAATGAAGTTATTATACTTTAAAAAAAAATTAAATATTAAATATTCAAATCCCAGAAATTTAGTCTCTTCAGACTTCATTTATTCACTTAAATTTATTAAGAAGGTGAAATTTCAGCTTTCGCGGCATTTAGAAAATTCTATGGAAAGTTATATTTGAAAACAATTCAATTAAGCAAAGACAGCATTTAAAACTGCTGTAATATTTCAGGTTTAGCTTCTACAACTACATCACTTAGTTCAATTTAGCCTTTTAGAAATGTTGTAATATCCTTTACTTCAGAAATGATGGCATTTATGAAATGCTGTTAATTAAATTCCAATTTTTCAACATAATTTCATAAACAGTTAAAATTTAATTTAAACCATTTTTAACTTATAAAAATTATATTTTCTCACTTTAACAATGATCATTAAAATACCTTTTAATTTATGATTTTTAAGTGAGATTTTCATAAACAATTATCAAAAATTTTCATAATTCACTTATAAAAATTAATGTACAATTTTATAACATTTCATTTACTTTACATTTTATTTAAATTTATCATTTCATAAATTAAATTTAAATTCCATTTTATTTTTCTTAACTTAACTTTTATTTTTAAAACACATTTCACATTTTCCAAGTTAAGTCATATTTCAAATTTCAATTTTAAACATTTGTTTATTCAACCATTTTTAATTTATAGAAAAATCAATAATACTTTATAAAATCATTTCAAATTCAAATTAAATCAAATTATCATCTTTTCTTACTTAACTTAAATTCCATTTATAAACAAAATCATAAATTTCAAAATTTGCTTATATTTCAAATTCTACTTTACCATTTATTTATTTCACTTATTCAACTTGTAGAAAATCACTAATACTTTATAAAAATCATTTTTAATTAAATATAAATCAAAATATCATAATATTTACATTTATAAAATACTTTATAAATTCTATAAAAATATATATTAACCACGGGTTTGTATAAAATTTTCTAACCTAGGTCAGGCGATAGGGATAATATATCATTTCAATTGGTTAATTTACAAAAAAATCCAGGTTCTATCATTTCAAACCCGCAATCCCAAGTAAATAAAAATAAATAAAAATCACTAAGGCCTATCATTTAAGCCCATAATAATTTTTCCCTATTCTAGTGTCCGTTCGGGTATGTATCATTTCAACCCATAGTGATTCTATTCTATAGGGAACTTGCAGTGTGATAAACTAAAATAAATAAACAGTATAGCATCATATAGCAGTAACATATGATATAACAGGTTTATAAACAGGATGATCGTCATATAAATAATATCACAGGCAGGTATAACATAATAATATAATCTATAGATTCACATGGGATCAATTTACAAATTATATAAGTACATACGCCATGTGTGAAATACTCACCCCTACAAGCTAGAGATAGCACAACCAAACACACAAATTGTAACATCCCGTATTTTTAAACCATGGAATTTGAACATTTAATTCGTTTTAAATGTTTGATGTGGATTCTTAATGGATTTTGCAATGAATGGATTCGGGTTCAATCAATGGAATAAGCTATAATTTTTAATTTATAGTAATTCGGGTTGAATTTGAATAATGGAAAAATAATAATTTAAATACTCGGAATTGGAATATAAGTAAATCTGGATGTAAATAGTGATGAAAATGGTTTTAAAAATTTATTTTCGAGTTATTTGAGTGTAAATAGTGTGGTGGGAATTTTAGATGAATCTTAAAGTTGATAAATTAATATTTGGAATTTTATATTAATTTAAAAATGAATTTAATATTATTAAAATGCAATTAATCAGATTTTGGTCCGGAGTGAGCCAGGATGATTTTATTTGTGTTTATAAATTTTGTATGATTTATTATTAAGTTATTAAAATTTTAAAAGTGAAATTTTAAGCGTTTTCGTCAATTTTAAAAATCGCCCGATTTAATAGACGAGTTAAAATAGTCTTCCGGGGCACAGTCTCGGAATTCGACGAAACCAATTCCATTGGATCCGTAATAGTTAGTTATTATCGGATTTCAATTTTCGTAGCAATCGGAGTTGTCGTTTGACCGTGGCAGCTCGAAACGCATCGAAATCGTTTTAACCGATTTAATTTTAAATTGATCGTTTAATCCCGTAACTCGTGCATACGATCAAATTATCTTACGAAACATGTTCCATTGTGTCCAAAACGCAGAAAAACCTTATAATCGCCTGTCGGAACGCGTAGATTGGAGGTCGTTTGCATTAACGGTTAAATCGATAAATTTTATTAATTAAATAATATTAAATTTATATTATATAACGTTATTTTTTTGCAAACCCAAGCCATTATCATTTCAGCCGCCGTTCTTTTACATTCAATGGCCAGAACCTCACCAATTTCGTCTCCAATCTCCATTCAATCTAAGGGTTTTCTCGCCAAACGTTCAACTACGAAAATGGAGAGGCTCTCGTGTTCTTCGAATTGTGCGGTGGAGATCGATTTTCGTGCAGCAGGGAGGGCGTGAGACCGTCGTGTTCGTCGCGTGTTTAGAGGGCTACTGCGCCGCCTAGGGATGACCGAGTCTGGCCGTGCTCTGGCCAAAGATGAGGCTCGCGATGCTCTTCGTTGTGGTAGAGGCCGATCGTCCTCAAGCTTGCCGGGATTTGGTTGCGTTTTGGGCTTGAACGAGATGTGGATGGGTTGTTCGAACCTGGAGATGTCGCGTATGTGGGAAGAAGGAGAAGATGCAGGTGCGGCCTTGATGAGGGATGTTAGATCTGACGGCCAGGGATTGTTGGGTATAATAAAATTTAATTTAAAAGAAATTGATTATAAATTTTATATACAAACTTTGAAAATTCATATATAGTTCATACGTAGTCAGATTCGTACGAAATTGGTGGCGTTGGAATCGCAGAAAAGAGCACTACGCGATGGTGCAGATCCGGAGTCATTCCGGGCAAGTAGAAATTTGAGTTAAATCGAACGTCGTTCGGTTTAATTTAAATTTCGACCGCTCGCCGAAACTCAAGGTGAGTTAATCTCACTCACATCTGGAATGTTAGCTGATTTAAGTAGTTAATATTTAAATAATTGTGTGATTGGTTGAAATGTTTATTTATATCAGTCTGGATTGATATATATATTGTTGTGCTAATATTTGTGGATGTAGGGAAAACAGGTTGGAGGGATCCAACTGGATTCCTCACAATGTTGTAATTATTTTTATAATTGATGATGATGCCTGTGTATAAATTGTGATTGATAAATTTGGAAGTAAATTGCATTGTGATATTGTGGGATAAACTATAAACCCAGAATGTTAATTATAAAGAAAATTTGGAGTTTTAATTATAAAGAAATTAAATTGGGTCTTAAAAGAAATTAAGAAATTGGTAAATATGGAATTTAAAAGAATATAATAATTAGAATCTATTTGGATGGAAAATTTATCAATCGATAAATGAGAAGTATAGATTTCTAGAAGTGAATTCTATGGATATTGTGTTTAAACTCCAAAGAATTTTGTTTGAAACCCTGGGAAGAAAATTTATGTTTTTAACATAAATCTGAATTGGAACCAATCGGCTAAATTTCAAGAAGGATTTTCTGGTTGTTCGAATAGGAATGAGTTTCCCTGGAAAACCAAGTTGGAATTTTAAATGGATTTTACTAAATGAAAGTTTAGGGTTTAAGAAAAATTGTTATTTTAAAGTAGTAAATTAATAATTTGGCAATAGTAATGATTTGAGAATACATTAGCAATTATTTTTACAAATAAATTTATTTAAAGGCTGGTATTGACTTAAGTTATTTGAAATAGTATTAATCTTTTTAAAACCCTACCTTTGAATTTAGTTTAACAAAACCCTTATTTTAAATCAAAGTTTTATCTCAATAAATAGTTTTCTTCACATATTTTAAATTTATAGTCTTGAGTAAATAAATAGAAGTAATTTACCTATTTTAAAGTATATTTCAGTATAAAGTATTTTAACTGTTTAAATCTAAATGTTTTGAACTTGGTTATTTCCAATGGGAATATAGGGTAAAGGATTTACCTTGTAAAAGAAGAACTTTGGGAATTGTTTTCAAGTGGGCTTTGGAAATTTGAAAATATATCCTTTAAAGATTTTTGGGCAAATAAACAATGTGGAATATTATTTATTGTGTGATGGATGCTTATGGATGTTTATGAATATAATTGATAGTTAAATCACCGACTATCAATATTGAACAAATGCGTTGATCGTTTCGAAGAGATCGGGATCGGATTTGCTACATTACAGCGTGATAGGGGGTTCTCGCTTTGCGTTAGGTGGCGAACGGGAGACTCTTATCCCTACATGCCCCCGGGGATAGTATAAGGTCTTGCGGGGTTGGTTGCGACTCGAGAGGGTGGCCGTAAAAGCAAATTCGAGGTATCACTGTGAGCCACAGCGAGGCTGGGATGGTTGAAAAGCCTACCGGTCGTGAGCCGTTGCTGATGGTTGAAAAGCCTAGGATGTCACACTTGGTATGAGAGCTTAGGTTGGCGACAACCTAGGCTTTGGTGGGGAAATTTCTCATTAAATAGAGTCAATAGTGCTCTATAATGAGTTGAGTGTATTAATAGATATGAGAGCGTACTTGTTAGTGCATATAAAATTGTTTTTATACTATGTTGACTTATCGGTTGAGTGTTTATGAATTCTGGTCGGTGCGGGAAGTACAACCTATCGATAGGGGTTTCTAAACTCTTAAACAAGATAAACCGACATAGTATTGTTTTTTTAAAGTGGGTAAATGAAATAATTTTACCCAAATTATATTTTGATATAAAAGAAATAATTTTCTGAAATTATTATATATATATTTGGATGATTGGTTGTTAATGTCTAAATCAAATCAGAATCTAAAATTTAATCTGAAATTTGAAATAGTTATAATGAAAATAAAATTCTGCAAATATAAATTATATATAAGGAAGAATAACTAAATCTGAATTGGACCAGAATTTAAATCCTGGAAGTTTTGGGAAGGATTTTAAATGTATTGAAACAAAAGTTTGGAAATTTAAAATCCTGGGAAAGTTTGAAATGTTTGTTAAGGTGCTTGAAGGCAATATTGGAATATTATTTTGGGAAGTATTTTTGAATGGAAACTGTTTTGAAATGAATTTGGGAAGTAAGAAAGCATTGAACTCACTTCAGTCGCTGGAAAATAATCCTGATGATGTTGGCCACATCATTAGAATTCATTTTCGAGTTTCTAAAGTGATGTATTGCTACCAAAGTGGTTGGTTATGATATTTGTTTGGACTTGTTGGGTATACAAGTGGTTTTATAAATTCCAAAGAGAAATTTGTTTTAACAAAACCAAGTGTTTTGGAAAAATCGGGAGATTTGATTGATATACCAAATAGGTATGTATGTTAATATATTTCAAAATGGTTTTGAAATAAAATCGGGTAAATTTAAATTCTGGAAAATTATATTTAAATAATGTGTAAAATTAAAATAAATTTACTATTGAATTACTTAAGTGAAGTTGATAATAATAAGAAGGAAAGAATGAAAAATTTAATCTTGAAATTAAATTTAACGTAAGTGAATGGAAGTAAATGAAATTATTGAAATGAATGGAAAGTTGAATTTAACTTGGATAAGTTAACTAAATTGGGTTTAGAATTAAATTTGACTTGGGTTAAATTGAAAGGTAAGATGACTTGAAATTGTGAGTCATTGAGAAATGAGTTATACCCATGAGCTATTAAGTGCTATACTTATAATCTGAAAGTGTGGATTTAAAATTTGCAAAGGATTAAGATTGAAAAATTATAACTTTGAAATTGTTATTATAAGATGTAAATGAAATTCAATGAGCAATATAAACTTCTAAATAAATAAGTTGGTGAACTTATATAAATAGATATGAAATTATAATCACAATTGGAAAATAGTTGGATGGTATGGTGAATTCAGACTTAATTTGAAAAGAAATGTAAATTGAGATAATGTAAAGTGAGATATAAAAGAAGGGAATGAACTTAAGCTAGAAAATAAGTTTTGAACTTATTTATGGAGAAATAAATTGGATATAAGGTGGAATGTAAATTGCTTAGAATTGCATAAAGAAGTTCATGTTCTTAAGCTATTAAGTGTTATAATTTGAATTTGTGAATATAAAATGGAAATGGACTTAAGTAAGCAATCTAAACTCTGAATGGAAGTGAAATTGTAATTCATTAATGGAAAGAGTTGATTGGTGTGGCAAATTCAAAACTTGACCATAAATGAAATGTAAAGTGTAATGAAGTAAGTGAGAATATAAAGGTGAATGTTCTTAAGTTAGCAAATAAGTCTTGAACTTATGTATGGGGAAAATGAAATTTGTTTTGATAATGAAACTGAAATTAAATTTCAGTTGTGTAATAAATAATATTTAAAGAAATTTAGGTTCTATTTAAAGGAGTGAAAAGGAAAGGTAGAAATTTAAATTTACTAAATGCAATAATTGTAAAATAGCCATATTATAAATGAATTCAGGGTGAATTGAGGAAGTGAATTAGAACCTAATATGGATTAGGTTAGAGGCTAAATTGAATTACAATTAAATGGAATTTGTATTGTAATGGAGGTAATTTTGACAGTTTGGTCAAAATTTGGAAAGTAAATAAAAATCCAATTGTGGCATGGGATTTTAATTTGTGGTGACAAATTTTGAAGTGTAGATGAAAAATGGAATTAGATTATAACGGTGATGGTTTGGATTGTAAATAGATTCAAATGAGTGAAATAATTTAAAGTGGTTTCTTTGCCAATAAAATAAGTCTAAAATGGATTTAATAAATAGGCAAAGTGCATTAAAGTTTGTAAATGAATTGGAATTTGATTTGGATGAGAATCAAATGAAAATAAAAAAATTGATTTATAAGAAGATAATGGAAATATTGTAAAGAAAGCTTAAGCAAATTAAGTAATTGTGATTAAGCTGAATAATGTGGTCTTGGATAAATTTGTTTAGATGCAGAAATTGAAATGCAAGTGAAGAGAATTTTAATTTATTATTGTGGTGGAATAAGCAAGTATGAATTAGAGATGAGTGAGAGTGTAAATAATATAAAATGAGATGTTATTACTTTGAACTTAAACTGATTGTATAAGCTAGTTGAATTGAAATTTGTAAAGGGTTTGATTTGGTAAGAATCAATTAAAATGGAAATAAATTGAGATATTATGGAATTGTAATCATTTAAGAGAATGATGAGATGGTTATTTTAAGCTTATGAAAATAGCTTTAAATGAAATTAGTTTGCAAAATAAAATTTGGATGTAAGCAAATGACTTTTAAGATTGTAATTGTGAGAAAGAAAGAATATATGAGTTGTAAATAAGAATGGAATGATATATATAACTTTAAAAAAAAATATAATAATAGTAATAATAATAATATAATAAAATAAACTTAAGATGATTAATAAATTTGAAAAGTGAGAATAAGGATTGAGTTAATAATTGAAATGGAATAAGCATGCTTGGATCATGAACTATGCGGAATTGAAAAAAATTAATATAAATCTAAACTGGAATTAATTTTAAATGGGTGTAAGCTGAAGTGATGATTAATTGTTTGAATGACATGGAAATTTGCTTAAGAATTGGTTGTTTGTTTTGTTGTATTGGAAATGAGTTAGTTTAAAGGAAGCAAGTGGAATTGGTTTTGAATAAATTGGAATGGATTGAAATTTTAATAAGTAATGTTTACATATGGATGAAAATGGATTATAAAAGGAATGCAAATACTTCAAATTCAGAATAAGAATTGAATTGTGAATCAACTTGGAATTGAAGTGGAATAGATTGATGTTAGTGAAGTACATGTTAATCATATTGAAATAAGTTTGGATTTGAATAAGAAATTAAAAAGTGATTGAAATCTTTGGATTGTTGAAATAAATATGGTTAACATTGTTAAACTATGAAGTTTGGGTTTGTAAAGAGGACTTTACATGATGTTGGAATTGTAATTTTTTTTATAAAGGAGGTTAGCATGCATAATTATGAAGTTGCTTGGTTTGGTTATGAAATAGATATGTTTGGCTTGCATTTACATTGGAAATGTTGTTAAAATGTTCATATCTTGAAACTGATGAGTTTGTTTGAGTTTAGTACAGGTACGGAAGACATTCGAGAGAGTTGGAGCGCGTATATGCGTTATATTAGCCGCTCTCTATTAAAATTTGTTAAAAAGGTACGCCTACGCAAATATAATTGGGAAAATGATATATATATATATATATATATATATATATATATATATATTGCGATATATTTTGGTTTCTGACCGTGTGGGTCGATGTATATATATTTGTGTGTATCGCGATATCGCAAAAGCTCCTCCGTGCAGGGGAGACTCTGCCGAAATCTTTTCGAAATTTTGGGAGTTCGAAATTTTTTGGGGTTTTGGGGAAAGTTTAGTGACTAGTAATGTTGTTTTGAAATAATATTGAAACCAAAGCTTTTGATTATAAATGAAGCATATGGGTTGGGAGTTTGAGCTAAAGGATTTTGGGAAGTGAATATAAGCTTTTAACTAACCAACTGGGATGAGTAAGTGAGTTTGAGCATAGTTTTTACCTTAGCAAATTTCGGGGACGAAATTTTTTATAAGGGGGGAGGAATGTAACATCCCGTATTTTTAAACCACGGAATTTGAACATTTAATTCGTTTTAAATGTTTGATGTGGATTCTTAATTGATTTTGCAATGAATGGATTCGGGTTCAATCAATGAAATAAGCTATAATTGTTAATTTATAGTAATTCGGGTTGAATTTGAATAATGGGAAAATAATAATTTAAATACTCGGAATTGGAATATAAGTAAATCTAGATGTAAATAGTGATGAAAATGGTTTTAAAAATTTATTTTTGAGTTATTTGAGTGTAAATAGTGTGGTGGGAATTTTAGATGAATTTTAAAGTTGATAAATTAATATTTGGAATTTTATATTAATTTAAAAATGAATTTAATATTATTAAAATGCAATTAATCAGATTTTGGTGAGCCAGGATGATTTTATTTGTGTTTATAAATTTTATATGATTTATTATTAAGTTATTAAAATTTTAAAAGTGAAATTTTAAGCGTTTTCGTCAATTTTGAAAATCGCCCGATTTAATGGACGAGCTAAAATAGTCTTCCGGGGCACAGTCTCGGAATTCGACGAAACCAGTTCCATTGGATCCGTAATAGTTAGTTATTATCGGATTTCAATTTTCGTAGCAATCGGAGTTGTCATTTGACCGTGGCAGCTCGAAACGCATCGAAATCATTTTAACCGATTTAATTTTAAATTGATCGTTTAATCCCGTAACTCGCGCATACGATCAAATTATCTTACGAAACCTGTTCCATTGTGTCCAGAACGCAGAAAAACCTTAGAATCGCCTGTCGGAACGCGTAGATTGGAGGTCATTTGCATTAACGGTTAAATCGAGAAATTTTATTAATTAAATAATATTAAATTTATATTATATGACGTTATTTTTTTGCAAACCCTAGCCATTATCATTTCATCCGCCGTTCTTTTACATTCAATGGCCAGAACCTCACCAATTTCGTCTCCAATCTCCATTCAATCTAAGGGTTTTCTCGCCAAACGTTCAACTACGAAAATGGAGAGGCTCTCGTGTTTTTCGAATTGTGCGGTGGAGATCGATTTTCGTGCAGCAGGGAGGGCGTGAGACCGCCGTGTTCGTCGCGTGTTTAGGGGGCTGCTGCGTCGCCTAGGGATGACCGAGTCTGGCCGTGCACTGGCCAACGATGAGGCTCGCGATGCTCTTCGTTGTGGTAGAGGCCGATCGTCCTCAAGCTTGCCGGGATTTGGTTGCGTTTTGGGCTTGAACGGGATGTGGATGGGTTGTTCGAACCTGGAGATGTCGCGTATGTGGGAAGAAGGAGAAGATGCAGGTGCGGCCTTGATGAGGGATGTTAGATCTGATGGCCATGGATTGTTGGGTATAATAAAATTTAATTTAAAAGAAATTGATTATAAATTTTATATACAAACTTTGAAAATTCATATATAGTTCATACGTAGTCAGATTCATACGAAATTGGTGGCGTTGGAATCGCAGAAAAGAGCACTACGCGATGGTGCAGATCCAGAGTCATTCCGGGCAAGTAGAAATCTGAGTTAAATCGAACGTCGTTCGGTTTAATTTAAATTTCGAACGCTCGCCGAAACTCAAGGTGAGTTAATCTCACTCACATCTGGAATGTTAGCTGATTTAAGTAGTTGATATTTAAATAATTGTGTGATTGGTTGAAATGTTTATTTATATCAGTCTGGATTGATATATATATTGTTGTGCTAATATTTGTGGATGCAGGGAAAACAGGTTGGAGGGATCCAACTGGATTCCTCACAATGTTGTAATTATTTTTATAATTGATGATGATGCCTGTGTATATATTGTGATTGATAAATTTGGAAGTAAATTGCATTTTGATATTGTGGGATAAACTATAAACCCAGAATGTTAATTATAAAGAAAATTTGGAGTTTTAATTATAAAGAAATTAAATTGGGTCTTAAAAGAAATTAAGAAATTAATAAATATGGAATTTAAAAGAATATAATAATTAGAATCTATTTGGATGGAAAATTTATCAATCGATAAATGAGAAGTATAGATTTCTGGAAGTGAATTCTATGGATATTGTGTTTAAACTCCAAAGAATTTTGTTTGAAACCCTGGGAAGAAAATTTATGTTTTTAACATAAATCTGAATTGGAACCAATCGGCTAAATTTCAAGAAGGATTTTCTGGTTGTTCGAATAGGAGTGAGTTTCCCTGGAAAACCAAGTTGGAATTTTAAATAGATTTTACTAAATGAAAGTTTAGGGTTTAAGAAAAATTGTTATTTTAAAGTAATAAATTAATAATTTGGCTGTAGTAATGATTTGAGAATACATTAGCAATTATTTTTACAAATAAATTTATTTAAAGGCTGGTATTGACTTAAGTTATTTGAAATAGTATTAATCTTTTTAAAACCCTACCTTTCAATTTAGTTTAACAAAACCCTTATTTTAAATCAAAGTTTATATCTTAATAAATAGTTTTCTTCACATATTTTAAATTTATAGTCTTGAGTAAATAGATAGAAGTAATTTACCTATTTTAAAGTATATTTCAGTATAAAGTATTTTAACTGTTTAAATCTAAATGTTTTGAACTTGGTTATTTCCAATGGGAATATAGGGTAAAGAATTTACCTTGTAAAAGAAGAACTTTGGGAATTGTTTTCAAGTGGGCTTTGGAAATTTGAAAATATATCCTTTAAAGATTTTTGGGCAAATAAATAATGTGGAATATTATTTATTGTGTGATGGATGCTTATGGATGTTTATGAATATAATTGATAGTTAAATACCGACTATCAATATTGAACAAATGCGTTGATCGTTTCGAAGAGACCGGGATCGAGATTTATTTCTCAAAATCCACTTCGATCCGGTTTGTACGTTTCGTGCGAAAAACGTGTTCGGAGTCGAAGATGGAGCAATGAAGTGCAAGGGCTAGTCACTACTAATCCTGAGAATATTTTCAAAATGGATGTAGTAGGAGTAGTGCCTTCGGTTCCGTTCGAACCCGGGACGGACTTGTATGGGCGAATGCTTGCGAAACATCGTCAGGTGTGCGATGGGCATTCTAAGTGAAAACGTTCTAAAGGTAACGCTTAACCTCAAGCCTCATCAACCGGGAATGGCTAAAACAGGGAAGGTGCAGCAAGGTTAGGTGGGTCATTCCCAAGTAGGACAAGATTTTCCCCTGTCTAGATGTCCCTTTATATTCGGCTTAGTGGGTGGTTGGTCGCGCCAACCACGGGGTTATCTTGTTCGGGACTGTTCAGTAAGGAATGGTTCCGGCCTTGTGTTGCAGGGGAGCGGGCGTACTCCTCGGTACTCTGATCTAGACCAGGTACTGTGACGGACGGTACCCCAGTAGCCCAGCCATTGATGGAAATCCATTCTCCCTACGAGCCTTGTACAAGTTTTGTTTGTATTACCCACTTTTGTGGCTAGTAGCTGGAATTTAATGAATGTAACAATTTCGGCTATTTTATAAGTATTTGTAAATAGACCCTATTATAATATCAGAGGATTTCTATAAAAAGTGTTTTAGCTATCGTAAGGTAAAAACCCGACATGTTTATTTGTGGCTTGGTCTTACGAGATGCTTTTGATTTTCAAAGGATTTTTGAAACTTTAATAATCAATTTGGATGCATTATTATCAGCTAGTATTCCAGACTGACTTGGGTGTTATTTCATTATAATGCTTGGGCCAGACCGAGTATTATTTGTTCAGGACAGGATGCTATGGAGCAGGAGAGGAGCTGGAGCCCGAGACGTATTATCTATACATATATATTCCGCTATTATGATTGTATGGTATGTCTGATTGATAAAACATGAGGTGTGAGATACTCTGATGATGCGATGTACAAAACAGTTATAGATTTCATTTTGGTGTAAAGTTCTATATTTATTATTATATTTTATTCTGCTGCGACTGTGAGATTCTGATATTGTTTAGTTTCTTCTTCTTCTATCTCTTCTTCTTTAACCCTAATGGTTCGTAATTCTGTGCCACTTGAGTTAATAGAGGTAGAATAATGTTGATTCAAGGGGTACGGATTTGCAGGCTGTCATACAAATAAAGATCCAAAAAGCACGAAAGCATGAATACAGATTCAAGTGAGGGAAGAGCCAAAGTGATAATCTTGTACATAGCAAACAGAACAATATATTGAAAATATGAATTTACAACACAAATATAACATTAAACAACTTGAAAATAAGGAACAACAAAGAACTAGAAAACTTGACCATTGCCTCAACCATTACATGCTCGGCCTAGGGCTCATGTGTGCTCGTCTATAGTGGAGATTTAGGCTAGGATATAGGTTCAAATAGGCATGGCTAGCAAGTGTGAAGTGGTGGAAGTTACAAGGTGGGAATACATAGGGTTTAAGGCAAATAAGTAGAGATTTTGTGCAACTTTGGTTTCGCCCTGTCATGATGTGGGCTCGACCATACAAGGTGAAGGTCAGGTGGTGTCTGGAGTTGCGGCCAGAGGTGGTGGAGGAGCAGGTGGCGACGGCTAAGGAGGTGAACAAGGTGGAAAATGAAGGGGTGTTACACTATAAGCTTGGCTATGGCATATTGTGGTGTGTTTGTGGAGTTTTTATGTTGCAAGCAACCAAGGCAAGTCATGGCCTGGTCAAGACATAGGGGGAGGAGGGTGAAGTGGTCGTGGATGGTGGTGGAGTTAGTCGGAGGAGGTGGTGGAGGGCAATGGCCGAGCAAAAGCATGAAGGATCCAAGGCAAAGCCAAGTAAAAATCAATAAAAGTGAAAAGAAAAGGTGGAAAGAGGAAGAAGACATTACCACTTTTTTACTCAGATCTAAACTTGCATGTGTTGTGAAGTGAGAAGAGATGCTTTTTACGTGAAATGAAAAAAGTCACGGTTATAGGCTTGGGAAAGGTCGGTCAAAACATGAAGGGGTAAGTAGATAAAAGAACAAAAGAAATGAAGAGTTTTTGCCTCTTGGAATTTCCCATTTTCTTTTATGCAAATAAACTAAAATAAAATCATGTAAATAAAATAAAATGAATACAAAATAAAGTGAAAATGAAACGAATAAATAAATTTTAGAAAAATATAAGAAAATAGTTATTATATGTAAACCAGTATTGAAAATTGAAAACAAAATATAACTAGTTTTTGGAAAAATAAACAACACTTTAATTTTTTTTTTAAATAAAATATATACATAGCATGACATATTACACACATATACACAATCTAGAATAAGATATGACAAATAAAAATATTATTTATATAAATTAAAACAAACAATTTTATTAAATAAATCAATTTACACACAATATTGTAAAAGCATAACTTTCACAATATAAATCGGATTTCAACGAAACGAAAAGCAGTATTCTTGAAATTTAATTTATTTTCATAATAAAAGAAAAAATTCAAAAATAAAAATATTTAAAATTTAAAATTAAAAGTCAAAGTTTGACCAAATTGACCAAAATCCACTTTTTTGGAAAATATTCCATTTGTTCAGGTTTGGATTATAATTCACATAAAAAACAAAATTTATATTTAAAATAACAAAATTTATCCATTTTAATAAATATAATAAAGTTTTTAAATCATAAATTCAAATAAAATAATCAAAATAAATAATTAAAATAAATCACTAAATACAGGGTTGTTTCAGAAAACTAGGATGAAATGGGAATGCATATTTTATTCATAAGATAATACGAAAGAATCAAACCTATCTGAATGAATTAATTAAGGATTCCATCATAATAAATGTATACATTTGAAAAATTCAATATAATTGAAAACAACTGTTAATACAAAGGAAAGATGTATATTTGAATATATATTAATGTAATGAAAGATAGAAAAATATTAACGAAGTTTGTAGAGTAGTATAGACTTAATAAAAAGCGATTAGAATTGAATTAAATCAGTTTATTTGAAATTAGTTATAAGTTATGGGAATTCAGTTCATAACAAATAGATTTATGGGAACAGAATTAAATTAATTACTTTGCTAATTTAAATTTGGATGAATTGTGAAGTTATTAATGTATTAGTATATAAACCAATGTAAATATGGATTTATTGGGAATTTAAACTTATACTTTTAAATTAAATAAATTAGCGCGTTTTACACGTAATAAATTTATGTATTTTCATTATATATACATATACATACATATATATATATATATATATATATTTGTATATTTTTCCTATATGCATCTCTTTGTTTATTTCTCTATTTATTGGTCTAGGCTTTTATTGTATTCATTGGAATTTATTTGCTTATATCTTTTATAAAGAGTTGGAGAAAATCAAAGGGTATACGTTACTTTGTTAAATGCTTGCTATTTTAATTTTCTACCCTCTTTATTAATTCTTAGCGTTTCTTGCCCATTATAGCCTGCATTACTCTATCAAATCACATACAAAATCTTCCCAAATATCTCACTTCTTCATTTGCCTCTTCTGATTGAAAGATATTACATAAGTTTCTTTTATTAAATAGGAAATAAATCTCATTTATTCACTAGCCTCTTTATTTCTTGCCTTTTATTTCCTACCTCCTTAATTACCTTCTAGCCATGCATTTTATTTTCTTTAAGCCGTGAGAAACTTTCCACTCACTTTATTTGTCATTTGCGTGAAAACAAAGAAAAATATACAAGATTCCTTCTCTTAAATTGTGCCTTTTAATTTCCTAGCCATTCATTTTCTAGCATTTACATCTCTAGCCATCCACTCTCCATATCTTTGGCTGTTCATTGTTTCTATAGCCCTAGCCGCCACTTTTATTATTATTTCACATGAAAGGTTCTCACTTCACATATTTCATTTGCGTGAGAAAAAAAATGCTAGATCTAATATCCATGGCTTCTCCTTCCTCTTCTTCTTTTTCTATTTCTTTTTCCTTTTTCTTTGTTTTGCCTCATGATTTGCTCGGCCTCTACCTTGCACCATCTCCATGCCGACCATCACCACCTCCTCCATCACCCCAAAGCATGGCCGTGACCCTTAGAGGAGAATCCATCACTAAAGGCCTTGAAACCCCAACCAAACTCCTAGATTTCATCTCCTTCCTCCTATTAGCCTCGGCCACACCACACTAACACCACCAGCATGCCATGACCACAAATATCCCTAGCCGTGAGTTTGTGATGCCTAGACCCTACCCAAACCCAATGGCTGAGCCACTTGGTAGTTGAAGTAAAGGTTGTGCACTTTTATCTCATATTTTCATTTATTTTAATTTCTATTCTTTTATATTGAAATATATTCTTATATATGTTGTAATTGTTTGTCTACAAGATTTGGATCTGACTCTTCATCCACTCAAAAACATAATCGTGCTTTGTCGTGTCTTTTTCGTGCTTTGTGGAGTTTCAATTGTGTATTGTGAATTTGATTCTAGCTTTTAAAAAGGTGAGTTTTATCACTCTAGACATATCGACTTATATTATTGTGGAATAATGACAAGTGGATCTGTATAAATTGATATGTTATTCATACATGCCTGTGATATGTTATATGATGTTAAATGCTGTTTATATATATTTGTTACGTTATCTAATATTTTATTATATGATATACTATTCATTTTATTTACTGTGTTATTACTGCAAGTTCCCTACCACTATGGGTTGAAATGATACATACCCGAACGGACTTTAGAATAAGGAAAATCACTATAGGCTGAAATGATAGACTCGAGTGATTTTATTGATTTTTATTGTATTTATTTTACTTGGGATTATGGGTTTGAAATGATAGAACCCGGATTTTCTTTTAAATTACGATTGAAATGATATATATTCATATCACTTGACCCAGGTTGGAAAATATTATACAGTCCCATGGTTATATTTAAATGATATTTTTCTAAAAATTTATTAAGTATTTTAAATATTTTCTGAAAATTGTTTAGTATTTTGAAATTATAAATATATGAAAATTTTAACTTAATTTGATTTAATGCTTTAAAGTGTAAAGAAATATTGTTTGTCTATAAGTTAATTTTTTTATAAGTTAATTGGTTTTGGATGTAGTATAAAGAGTCTTATTTATTGGAATATTTAAGCAATGTATCAAGTATTGACTTAACAAACGGATGTTTAATTTAAATTGGATATTTGTTAATAAAAGTTATTTTACTAAAATTTATAAGTTGTGTAATATCCAAATAAATTTTTTGAAAAGTGTAATAAGTTTGATAAGTTAAAAATTAGGAAATTTAAGATATATTGTTTTAAAGGGTATAACAGAAATTATAGCGTTTCTGAAATGCTGTGGTTAAATGAACTATGGCTTGAATTATACTTAAATAAACCTATAACAGCATTTCTGAAATGTTGTAGTTTCTGAATTTGAACCATGTTTTGATGTATACTAAATATACCTACCACAACACTTTATAAATGCTGCTGTTTTGAAATATACAATGTTTTGGAAAGTTTATAATTGAATGAATAAACTTATAAATGCTACAACTTTGAAATGAATATTATTTGACATTGAATTTATAGGGTTAAATGAATCTTGTTTGGAAGATATTAACATTTGATTTAGATGGTCTAAATAAATATGTTTCAAAATGTTTGATTTCAGAGTTGTTATAACTTGAAAGTGATACGGCTGTGGAAATGAAATTATTGGAAATTGTATTTAAAGAATTGTCTTTAAATATGTAAAATTAAACTTATTGAAATTTAAGATTTAAGAATATGACTTTATAATGTGTTTGGTTTAAGATGATCTATAGCAATATTTCGAGTTTAATAAATTGAAGGAATATTCAATGATTTGGAAATTGGGTTTCATTTAAATGATATATTGATTTAGTTTTGGAATTTAAATGTATACTATTACTTTGGTTTTGAAATGGATATTATTTGGAAAGTAATGGTATTTGATTTTAAATGGTTTTGGAATAGAAATGATTTTGAAATAAATATCCATGGGTTATAATAACGTTGGTTGTTAAAGAGACCTGGATCGAAAGTTGTCATACTCTCTGCCAACTCCGAAAACCACTTTAACAACCGTGTACACGGTGTGGATTCCAGAATGAAGTAGAATGGTGGCGACGATACGTGGACCCAACTCTCTTGAGTTGGCATAAAGTGGCTAAAACAGGAGCGATTGACGGGCTAAGTGAAGTTATTCCTCTGATCGGACACATCCCTTCGGCAATATACTCTAACTTTTGATTTGATTCGGTGGCCACATTGATTTTTGATTTGGGGTGTGGCTCGAGGTGGGCAGTAGTAGTTGCTACGCGTTACCACCGGCCCGGAAGCATAATTGGTATATCTACCCTGGCATTGCCTAGTTGTGTCGTGTCACCTACCCTATCGCGCCTAGTACAAGTTTGGTTTTCTCCTGTAGCCCGTGGAGTATCCTTTGGTGGCTTCCCCATCAGGAGGGACCATGATACTGGATGAACTACTGGGGCTATTACGTGTTAAGGGCTATATGGGTAACCCCTTAACGCTATTTGAAAGTAAGTTTATTTTACTATAGACATTATTATAATAGCGAAATATTACTACATAGTAAATAGTTTGATGGATCCTTAGAGGGTGGGTGGTCCCAAGCATCCTTTAAGTTTCTTGTACCTTATATTACAGTTCACTTGAGTTGGTTTACATTGTATAAGTATGTATGTCCCGACTCGAGTGTTTTGTGTTTTGCTTTATGCTCGGGTCAGACTGAGTGATACAGCATTTGAGACTCACCTTCGGAGTTGGAGCTTTGCTTGAAGATCTAGCTATCTATTTTAATTCCAGTTATTCAGTTGATTCCAATTTTGTATTCAGCTTTGTGCTTGATTATTGTATTGAACTTCTGTTGTATCTTGTATAACTCTGATGTAATTATATAGTAGCTTCATGAGCTACTATTTCTTTGCTTCCGCTGCATTCTATTACTCTATGTCTATGATCTGTAATTTATTTATTTACTGCATATTCTGAGTTTTGCCAAATTTATTTTTACAATTTGGTATTTTGAGCAATTCAAGTCCGACATGTGCTGATGTGAATGGTTGAAAATACCGAATCGTTACAATCTCGCAGCGGAATGACAAAATATAATAATCAAATAACAGTTTATGAATCTGTTTAAAAATTCGTTTGATTATTCTTTACAACACAAACATCAGAATTACATAAACAGGAATAAGTAAATAAATGCAGCGGAAAAACGTGATGTAGTAGGATACATATCACAAATAATAATAATACAAATCTTCGTCTTCATCCTCCAGAAATAAGGTCTTTAACCCTGAAATGCTCAGGCTGACCTAAGCGAATTGAAAAGACAAAACACTCGAGTCAAAACTAAAGATCTTATGTAAGTTAAATCAACGGTAAATAAATATGAGTGTGACGGCACCAGAGACGTTACGGGGTTTAGCATCTCTTATCCAATGTTTAACGTGAGTGTAGTAATTTAAGAGATGTTCGGGATTCAATCTCCTAAGGATCCGTTAAACTATCTACTATGTAGTACAATACGCTATTATATGTGTCTATAGTAAAGTAAAAGTATTAAAATAGCGTTAACGCATTACCCATATCCCCCTTAACACATTTTACATATTTCCATAGTCTATATAGTACCGTACGCTCCTCCGTAAACTGGAGGTTTACCCAAAGGGCACTCTATAGGTATGGTACAAAACAGACTCATAGAAGGTGCTCTGGGGCATGTGAACACGGCACTCGAGGCAACGCCAGGGTAGATATACCAATTGTGGATCTAGACTGATGGTAACGCATAACAGCTACTACCGCCAACCTCGGACACACTCCCAATAAAAAATAAATGGTAGCAACCAAATCAAATCACAAAGTAATAGAATGGTATCGAAGAAATGTGCCTAATAGGAAGAATGACTTCACTTGACCCAACATGGATCATGTTTTAGTCACATCTATGATGACTCACGGGAGTCAGGGTCACGTCATACCTTATACAGAAATCATTCGCCAAACCATCCTACTTCATTTCTGAAATCTCCACCATGTGCACAGTTGTTAAAGTGGTTTTCGGTATTGGCAGAGAGTATGATAATATTCGATCCCGGTCTCTTTAACAACCAATCGCTTATTACACACCGGATGGCTCTTTTACATTTCAAAAGTCAATTCACAATTTATATCAAAATATCATACTCAATTCAAACAATATCACTTTCGAAATCATGTTCACTTTCAAAAATCATATTTTCAAAATAGTTTGCAACCCTCCTTTCCAAACTTCATATTCAAATCAAATATGTAATTTGAATCCCAACTTAGGTTGTAATATCATGCTATCAAATTTGCTTTTAAACCAATGAATTTGGATATAAACACTTTTCCTTTACTTAGTCTGAAAATTTAGAAAATAGTTTCAAATAGTTATAAATAGTTATAAATAGTTTAACATAATTAAAATAAATTTTAGAACAGTTAAAATACTCCAAAATATTAAAAAAAGGATTAAAGATGGCTTTTGAATCGATTTAAGATGGTTAAAATAGGTTTAAAATAGATTAAATATAATTAAAATTGATTAAATAGCTTAAAATAGATTAATTAGATTCAAAATAAATTAAATGGTTTAATTAGTTTAATTAACTAACATTGGTTTAAACAGGTTAAAATAATTTATATCGGAATATAGGTCAAAATAAATTGATCGTTTGAAAATCTTAATAATTAGAAATTTTAAAATAGTACAATTTAACAGTTTCCATTAAATACGAGTTTGAAGTTAACATCAATTTAAACTATTTATTTCCTTTCAACACATCTGAACCATTTAAATTTCCGAAACAACAAAACCTAATTTTAGTCTTTTAATTCAAACTCTCAATAAATTATTAAATTCTTTATTGCTTTCAAACCACGTTTCAAATATCTATTTGAATTACTCAAATTCCAATATATTTCAAAGTTATATTTCAAACAATTTCAATTTCTCATTACCGTTAAATTCCATTTATACTTCAAAATTTGAACTTAAATTTTTTTAATTAAATTTCTTTAATCAGTTCCTTTAAACCAATTCAAATTTCAACATAAACATGATTTTCAATAATAAGTCAATTAAGATCAAAAATTAAGGATACAAAAATCATTTAATTTAACCAATCCAGTGTCCGCATATAATTCTCTACCCTAGGGTTAAGTGATATGGATATTTATCATTTAAATCCAAAATTTAAATTTTACAGTTGTATATTATTTCAAACCGCAATCTCAAATTAATATGAAATCCATAAAATCGCTCGTGTTTATCATTTCAGCCGATAACGATTTTTCGCTAATCTATAGATCGTTCGGGTATATATCATTTCAACCCATAATGACATTCCATTAATAGTTAAGGGAACTTGCAGAGTGATAGCAATGTATAAATTAAGCATAACATCCAATCATCCAATATCAACAATCAAACATCCATAATAATTCTCATCTAATAAGACCAATGACTTCCTACAACAATTGATTATCATTTACAGGTAATAAATTGGCAATTTAAATTCAATAATAAATTAAATGACGATTTAATTCAAAATAAATTCAAACTAACAGCAATAGCTATTTAAAATATCAAATAGTCATAATTAAATTCCTAGTCACATCATAAATTTAATTTAACCAATACAACAAACTTTAGAAGTTGTGAGTGGGTCAAATCACTCATCTTCAATTTTAAATCAAATTAAAATCAAATTTAGGGTCCAAATTCAAACAGTCTCAGAATTTGTCCGAACCAGCGTCAAAGTGTCCGGATTAATTCTGATACGATCCTAGCGGAACAAACTGAACATGAATTTGAGTTCTTATGCAAATGTTATACTAATTAGAACGTTAAAAGATTCAAAAATAAATAAAATAAAAGAAATAGGTAAAAAAATTACCGTACACGTCACATACCCACCACATAAACACATGTTCGAATCCTAAATCCAGGAATAAAGTCGTGACTCAGGCTAACAGCCGCCACCTAGGGTTGCAAATCGTAGACGCCACGACGAACTTCACCTAGATCAGATACCTCCATGCAACTGTACAAGTCGAGCCGCCCACCTCGCCACCTTCGTGCCATCTCCGATCATGCCTAGTGCACTCCGCCGCCACAAACTCTAGCCTCGGTTTCTAGTGAAATCGTTGACCATCTCAACACCCAACCCCATGGTTGCACTCGTCCCCACACCTTCTACGCTCCAGCAACTTCTGATTACCTATGTACGAAGATCCACCATTGAAAACGAAATCCTATGATGGATGGTCGAAAATGCTTTGACATTTTCTGATCAAACGATGAACCAAAACGAAAAATGAACAGTATTGTAGAGTTGCGCTCGTCGAGTGCTTCAAATCTATATATAATTCGATATGGTTTTGGGAAGTTTAATTTTTTGATTGGAATTTGGTTTGAAATTGCAATTGGAAATCAGGGTTTGTTTGTCATTGGAAAGAGAGAAACAGATGAATTGTGCATATATACAAACTGAGTTGAGAAACACTAGGGTTAGTAATAGTTTATTTATAGGTAATGTTGAAAACATAAAGAATGGACCAGATCGATTTTGGATTGAACGATAAATGACCCGAAAAGCCTGTTCCATCTCCGAAATGGAAATGGGTCAACATATATATCAAAATAGATGTTTTCGATATTTTTAAACTCAATGGAACAGGTTTAAAGTCCAAATTCCATCGTATGAAGAAGTTATGTTAAAATCAGCTTATTTCAAATTGATTTCAATTTAATTGATTTCTAGGCGTTTCGAGCCCGTACAATCAAACGACAAGTCCGATCACTATGAACCTTGAAATGCTACAATGATTCACTGTTATGGATCTGATGAAGCTGGTTTCGTCAAAATCCGAGGCCGTTATCAAAATGACTACTTTTCAAGCTAACTAAATAAATTAATATTAAATTAATTAAATCATTTTTTCATTCAAATTTATCAACTAACCGTTTTTATCATTTTTTATTTCATAGACATTTATAATAAATTAAAACAAATTTACATATAATTCAGTATTAAATATTTCACAAATTTTAGTGTTAATTGCAATTGTAATTAAATCCAATTAATATAATTTAATTTAAATAAATTTATTAAATTTGGTTTCGATCTTTTAATTCAATCAATTATTTCTCTACATACATGGTTAACATTGTTATATATTTTATTACTTTAATTTTTACCATTTTCATCTTACTTTTGATTAACGTAATCTTTAATTACATTTAATTGTAATAAATTGACTTGTTATAATTTAAATTCCAATTAAAGAATAAATCTTGATTTCCATTCTTCGTATTCAACCAATTGTCATATTATGAATAAAATTAACATTATTCTCAATTATTACCTTAATTTACATTCATATAATATTCAATTAGATTTAACTGCAATTGATTTCCAATTTAATTTAATAGACTCTTAATCACACTTAAGTTCATTAACTCTTAATCACACTTAAGTTCATTATTTACAAACAAATGTTACAATCTCTTACATAATACTGATTTTATTCAATTACTATTACTATATATCATTTCATTAAATAAATCCAATATTTTCATTTGTTTCCATATATTCGGTTTATAACCAAGTATAACATTTTAATCATTTCAATAAATTGGAATTCTATTAAGATTGTTAATGATTAACCTTAATTATCATTGTTACCTTTCATTTTAGTTGTTACTACATAAATAAATTAAAAAAAATTACTTCTTCCAATTGTTAAATCACAAATCCTATAAAATTAACTATTTTTATTTATCGAAAATTACGGGTCGTTACATCGCTGATAAACTGCCTTTTGTTATATGGAACTTTTGAAGTATGTTTCTAGCCATATGGTCTTTTGGGATCTATATCGCCATATTTTATTATAAACAATGTTATAGAATTCTCAATGTTCGGAATTACCCTTAGCTCAGCTATAAATTTGCTCATATATAAATATTGCTTTCATTGCAGTGCTATTCAAAGTGATGTAGTTAGTCTTTTTGGTCGAATCTACCACAACCTATATATTTAGAATATTTCCAACTTAAAGCACCTTAATTGGGGTTGAACGCGAATTTAGGATTAACATGTTATATATTTACCACTAATGAAGTTCGAGTCTGAATGCTCTTTCATAAAAAGTTTGTGGTTTCTGTAGACAATTCTCAATTATCTTGTAAGTACTAAAGAATACTTTTAATTGCCACCTATTGTTCTTAATTTGAATTTGATACTCACTCAATGCTACCATTTACATAATTGAGTTGCGATATAGTAGACATCATGCCATACATAATCATTCCTATTGCCAATACATAAGGAATCCAACTCATATGCTCCACATTAAATATTTTAACATGGTGTCTACTTATATCTTTTGGGATAACCTTAACATCCTTAAATACTGATTATAGAGGACATCATTTATAAATCTTATGTAAGGAATCAAACAACCAAACTAAAACTGATTTTAACACAGGTTATAATTAATAATCAATAGTATGTTATTTAGGTACAGTTTTAAAAAAATTAGCGCTTTTAATATTCTTTCTTACAGACATACGCTTCGTCTGCATTTCGAATGAAAATGAAACTATTTGATATTTCTGTCAAAGTACTTGTCCAACTCTGATGCTTATCATATGCCATTATTATATACACTCTTGGATCATACACAAAACATATAAACCATTTTATTGCTCTCACCGACTTCAAAATATTTTGGTTGTTATTGGAAAACAATCTCTTTTAGATCACTATTTAGAAGTTGTGCTTCAACATTAATGTGCCAAAACGCATAATCAAAGTATGCATAATTGCAAGTAGAATTCGAATGGACTTAAGCTTGTTGACTAGCCAAATTACTTCGTTAATTTCAATATTTGAAATCGATGAAGTCTTTTCCTAACAGCATTGCTTATATAATTCCAACTGCATTGACCATCTTAAAGACACACTTCTAGTCGATGGATCTTATCCTTTCGGGTATAACTATCAAAATCATATTTTAACAATTACTTTGAATCCATTCTAGATTTATAGCATTGTGTCATATGGTAGATGCTTTATTCTTTATGGCTTATCAGCAATTGAGAAATTTGTTATTGCTAACAATTCTTTTTCTCGACATAGACATTGTTTCTCTTTAATATGCGAGAATTATTATTAGACATTCTAACGACTAGATTCTTTTTAGGCATGGTTAATTTTTCTTTAACTTATCAACTACTATGTTCGGGTCTTTAGATCATATCCAAGTCTATTGTACTATCACTAATTTCTAAAAGAAATTCCTTTGTCATGAGGGTGGTGTTTCTTAAAACAACAATTGTTTCTCATGAAAACATTATATACATTTAGAAATATTTCATAAACTGCCTTTATGCTTACATAAAATTGATTCAATTTTAAGTTTACGAAACTTACGTTCATTGCATAAATTAGACAACTACATGTCTTAAATTATTTATGTCAAGGTTTCTTATCCATTCATATCTTATGTGAATATGGTATCATAACTGTGCTTTAGATGAAATTAAATTTAACATATGTACATACTCTTAAGTACAGATCCTTATAAAAAGAAGTTAACCCAACTCACTCACCTTCATTCATACCTTGTTCAACAAAGTTCGATTACTCCTTACATCATTATGTATTACAAGGAGGAGTGACTTTTAGATTGCATTTTATTTGCTTTTAGATACATATGGAACTCTTTCCAATATACTCACATATATGATCAAACCAAATTGTTATATTTTCTTTGTGTGTTATGTTTTCTACTCCCATTTTATATTCTTGAATTTGCTGATAGATTTAGGGGTATGCCTTATAGGAAATTCTATAATTTATTCTAAATTATTAGCTCTGTAATAAAATCTTGTTCTAAATAAAAGGTGTTTTCTTCTATTACATACTACTCATATTATGTTATGTTAATTAATTATATATTTAAGTATATTTAAAAAAATTCTTAAATAATATGTTATGTGATGATAATTATTATGTGTTGTAATCATAAGAAATTTATCACATTAAAAATGACATATTGCTCTAAATATTTCTAATTTAAATGTTTTGAGATAAGATAACGATACATCCGTTGAGACTAAAATACGTAATTCTCTCCAAATATTGGACAGTGTATTACTCAAGGTTGCTTAGGGCACCATATTAATAGTTATTAGATAACTATGAAATGAATCACATTAGAGTTTTCTATTGGTTAATATAACTAAGGTCAAATAGAGAATCTTGAAGTAACGATATTTCATAGTTTTCTCAACTTGAGAATATGTTGAACTTCACTATGGACACTCCACTTTGATTGTAGTTAAATTATGGCACAACATCGAATGAGTATAGTTGGATCTAAGTTGAAGCATTGGAAGTAAAACACTATTCAATATAGAATTTGTCTCCTCATTCATATGAGGTTAGTATCATCGTCAATAGTAGTCAACTAAAAGTCAAAGTCTCTATTCAGAGCAGTACGGTTAATAATAATTATTATTATTGAACGAAAGACTTTTTTATTTGACTAAACAAATTGATTGTAGACAATATTGGAATTTTAACCAAAATTAAATTCTACAAGTCCAAAGTGATATAGTTTTAATGATGACAATAGGCGCAAATAATCATCAATACTAGGTACTGCTTAAAATAGTGAAACTGTATTTTAACAATAGATGGATTTGGCCAAACTGCCATACCAGTAGATAAGGCGATACATGAATGTTAACATTTGAATTGTTCAATATCAATCGCTGACTGAATTTATACCTTTGAGTTGCATGTTGCAATATTGAATACTCTAAAATACTAAAATATTTAATTAAATTATAATTGTTACAAATTAATTAAGTTAATCAGTATTTATGAAATATTTGTTATTAAACTTTATTTGATTTATTTGAATTAGTTTTTAATAAAGTTCATATAAAATTGAAATAAAATTAAGATTGGATTTAAGATACTTTAGATACTTTATATAAATAAATTAAAATTATTGTTAAAGATACTTTAGATTGGATCTAAATAGTTTGGACTTCATATACTCAATAAAATCTAAAAATGGTAAAAAATTGAAATTCACTCATTAATACTATTGCGACCTAGCCCAATTTCTTCAATGGTGTTAAAACCCAATAGCCTATGCGGCTTAATTAGCAGTATTAGGTCCAACTCATTAAAACCTACCCATTAAATAAGATAGTGTTTAAGGTTGGGATTGGGTAATCAAGTACTCTGGTTTATCTGGCTACTGGCCTGGCCAAAGGATGAAGTAAGTCCTAACATTATCCCCAATTTCATAGCCAAAATTGATTTGGGCCTTGAGCTAATTTTTTATAAAATTGAAATCTTAAAAAATATTTTAAATTTAAGAAATTTTATAAACGTTATAAAATATTTTTCAAAATTGTTTAAAAATGTAGTTAATTATTTTTAGAAAATTTATTATCATTAATTGGATTTATCAAATACTTAACTAATTAAAAAATAATTAAATTAGAAACATATGTATAGATAAATGTATATTTATCGTAAAATGTTTAAGGTAATTGTTATACCTAAAATTTTAAGAGCAAATTGATAAATAAGAAGCTATCGTGTGCAATTAGAGGTCAACGTGTCCTATATGGAACCTTCACATGTAGATGAAAGCCACTGCGCCTAGGTCGAACCCATCGTGTATGATGCAAGGTCATCAAGTAAAGAGAAAAAGCCATCGTATGCAGTTGGTATCCATTGTGCCAAATCGAAGTTATTATAGGAGATTTGGTAGGGTCATCATGGAAAAATTCTTAAAGACGTTATCGTGAAGAGTTTAGAGCCAACTGGGACAAATCCTAAAGTTATATGAACTCTTGTAGAGCTATGGTGAGAAGTTATCATAGTCATCGCATGCTATCTTCAAAAGGGATACTCGAGTTATCGTGGGATGTCCAAATTAAGTATATGCCATCCTTAAATGACAAATCAAAGCCATTATTAAGTCGCCATGAAATAACATGATAAATCCTTCGTGATAGTTCCAAAGGTCATCATGAGTAAATGATAACACATAGGAACCATTGTGAAGTAGCACAGGAAAGAGCCGTTGTAAAGAATTAATAAAGCTATCACGATATGACAAGTCAGGAGTCATCGCGTAGTATTCCCATAAAGTCTTTGCGATGAAAAGCAATTAGAGAAATCATGATGCAATATAACAGAGTCTTCACGGAGAGTTCCTTGGAGTCATCATGAAAGGAAGAACTAGAGCCAGTGTAAGGTAGTTTGTTAGAGTCATTTATGTGCTAAAGTTAAAGGTTATCCGGAGGAATGAATGGGGAGCTATTATGGGATAACAAAGTCGACACTTTTGATCCATTATTCCTAAGGAAACTACAAGGAAATGAATAAGAGCTTCTATATCCATAGTCCTCTTGAGATAATTCACGAAGGTCATCATGAAACAATACCTGTAAGACAATTATAGAATCATCATGATAGATCACTAAGTCGACTATTGTGAAGCTACCGCAAATTGATTTATTACAACCTTCATGACCTATATGAGCCTTCATGAGACAGAACTACAATGTAAAGCAAGGAGTCATAAAAATGATTCTATCGTGAGGAATATTCTATAGTCATCGCATATAAAATTACCATGTGAACGCTGGTTCCTTTCTATGAAGATTGACGTTCATCATCCATTCATATTAGGCGACATATGGCACCAATCTTACAGCTGAAATCTTCTATAAACAGGGTTATCCCTTAAATAGATGAATTATCTGACTTCATCTTCTTCTTCATTTTCCTTTTTTTACCTAGTATAAAAAAGCTTGAGTAGAGAGCTTTAATGGCCGACCACACCATCTAGGATTTGTAACTTTGTGTAGAAGGACTCAAACAATAAACAAATTACATAATGACATCTCAAGAATGCAAGGCTATCGTTCATCAACTTGTGATTAACATATTTAACTAGGTGTGCAACCTTACTCAAATATTTCAAATTATCTTGACCTAAATTTATTGCTAACACCAGTGATGCTTTCATTGAGAGCTCAACTCAAAGTCTTGTGAATTGATCAACAATAGCACTTACATAATTGGGAATTCAATCAAGATAGTTGAAGTCTGACCACAAGAAGTGCTACACCATATTCACCTTAAAGACAATGTGACTCCTCACTTTGATATGGAAAATTCAGGAACAGGATAACCGTCCATGCCTATGGAGTCGTCGAAAGAGAAGAATGAACTTCAAGTTATGAAGAGGAAATTAGAAGTTATGCACGAGCTTATTTAAGCATTTGTATCAAAAAAAAAAATCATCAAAGAGAGTAAAAGAGACAGATGGGGAGGAAGTTGAGTCTCCACCCAAAGTAATAATAGATTCGAACCTAAGAAGTAAAAATGTCAAGAGAGCAGTTTAGGACCGCAAAAGAAGGAAGAAAGTCTTCTAACACGAAAGCACGTAAAAGCTCAAGACCAAAATCTGCATACTTCGCCTTGCAAAAGCATTATAAACCAAGGGAGTGAATTAAAAGGTTGAAGAAGCTTATTTTAGGGACTTAGCAGACAATATGACTAAAGATGTGGTTGAATTGAATGGAAAGAGAACAATGGACCCTAAAGTCAACAATAATTTTAGGGGTCCATAGTTCATTGAAAGAATTATTGCTATACCATTGCCTTCTTATGTTAAGATTCTATCTATTAGATACATTTGTACCACTAATCCAGATGAACATTTGATGGCATTCGAAAGTCGAATGGATTTGTGCAATATGGTGGGCGTAGTGTGATGTAGACTATTTTCGACCACATTCTTTAAAGCAGCAAAATGATACCCACATTATAGAGAAAAGACAATTTGTTCATGGGAACAATTCTCTTATGGGTTTTCGATCTAAGTTTGTATTTCATAAGAACCTACTATTGATGCAAGCTTACTGGCTAATGTCAAACAAAAGCCAAGGGAATTACTAAGGGACTATTTGAAATAGTTTAATGTAGAAGCTAATAAGGCAGAAAGGCCAAGTGATAGAGATCAATTGATGATGATCAAATATGGTTCAATTGAAAGTGCACCATTTTTGAATGAGCTACACATCTACCTATGTAGAAACTTGGAAAATTTCCACTTTTAGGCCGATAAGTTCTATGAATGAATGAAATATTTCATACCAGAAGAAATCAAGGGGAGATGAGCAACTTTTAAAACAAAAAGGGAAGGTGGGAAGAATTTGCCAAGGCTAATGTTATTGAACCGAAAAAGCCTATCTCTTAAATATATGTTATTATGAAAGATGAACTTGAGCACCCAGATTCATTTAAAGCAAAAACAAACCTGGAGCTGAACAAAAAGGGAGATTACTATTCCTACCATAAAGTAAACAGCTATTAGATGGATGAATGTAGGGTCTTGGCAGTAATTATTCAGAATATGATTAGAAAGGAAGTTCTCAAAGAATTTTTGAAGATCGAACAAAATCCCATTCGTAATAAAATCCATCCATCTACAACCTCAACATCATGGAAAGCGAGCTTCCATAGCAGTTACTACAACCGATGAACCATAACGATTTGATCCACGGAGGACAACGCATGGCTTGAGCAAGGGATCGAGAAGTAGGTACGCTAGAGAGGCTAAAGAGGGGATCTACTCAATAAGCAATGAGCCTCTATTAAAGTCTTTCAATAGTGCGATTAAAATGCCAAATTTGGTGATAACTCCTCAAGAGTTGAGAGGAATTCGACATCCCCATAATAACTCTCTTATGATAACTGCTGAAATAGGACTTTCACTTGTATCTAAAATTCTAATAGACATGCGTGGTGAGTGTCATCTTCAAAAGTTCTTTCAAACAAATAGAAATCCAAAAGAAAAGCTTGAACTTAGCCTAGAATCAATCTTTGGATTCGCTAATAAAGGCTCAAATCTGGTAGGTCAGATTAAATTGTTTGTACAAATCGGCACTCCTTTGCATTCAATAATGTTTGAGACGTTGTTTATGATCATGAACCAACCTTCCTACTATACTTCTTTCTTTGAAAGACCGGCTCTTGATGAGATTGATACTTTCGTATCACCAAACCATATGTCGGTTAAGTTTCTCTGCAAAATGGAATGGGGAAATTTTCATAGCTAGTAGTTTAATTCTCGTGAAGTGTTTTGCCACTCTTGAGCAATTTAATAAAACGACAAGTTCTTTATATAT
This sequence comes from Allium cepa, assembly GCA_030765085.1. Taxonomy (NCBI): domain Eukaryota; kingdom Viridiplantae; phylum Streptophyta; class Magnoliopsida; order Asparagales; family Amaryllidaceae; genus Allium; species Allium cepa. The sequence goes on along the minus strand of CM060931.1, from coordinate 921,829,497 downwards.
GCCCATATCAAATAAATGTGATCAAAACCAGAAGCCTTTTCATATTTGTCCTCGAGGACTAAAATCCAGACAAATTACTCAAAATTTTCTCCAATGGAAAATCAACTAATCAGCAAGGAAGTTAGATTCAAAGTAAGAAAAAGGAAATATGTTGAATTAAACCAAGTTAATCATGATAAGGATGAGGCTTTGGAGAAAATAATCCTGGACATATATTCAAGGATGAGCAAGTAAACACACAATTTATGGAAATCTTGGAAAAAGTAAGATAAGATTTTCACGACTCTTTAAAAACGTGAAAATTGACAATGGGATGAACAAAGAAACTAAAGAAAGGTTGATCTTGTTTTTACAGTCAACTATGGATGTATTTGCATGGACCCACGTGGATATGGAAGGAATCGACCCATCCCTAACGTGTCATGCACTCAATATCGACCCAAAGTTCGTCCCCGTAAGGCATAAGAAAAGGTTGTTTGACAAAACCCACACCATGGCATTGAAGGAGGAAGTGAAAAGTTTGTTGGAGAATGGATTCATAAGAGAGGTATTTTACCTAAAATTGTTGGAAATCCAATGTTAGTAAGGAAATCTAACGGGAGATAGAGGACAAACATTGATTATACAGATCTCAACAAAGTACATTCAAAAGATTGTTATCCGCTGCCCAGAATCGATCAATAAGTAGGTGCAACCGTGGTCACAAGCTAGTGTCTTTTATGGATGCTTACTCAGGATATAATTAGATTACAATGTTTAAACCTAATGAGGAACACACAAGCTTTGTCATGGATAGAGGAATGTACTGCTATAAAGTAATGTCACTTGGGCAAAAAAGCAAGGGCAACATAGTAACTACTCGTGAACAGAATGTTCAGAAATCAAATAGGAAGAAACATGGAAGTATAAGTTGATGATTTGTTGGTGAAATATATGAAAGAGGAGAATCTTTTAGAAGATTTAAGCGAGAAGTTTGATGTACTAAGAAAGTATAAGATGAAATTAAATCCGCAAAAGTGCACCTTCGGAATCCAATTCGGAATTTCTTAGGGTATATTGTAAATTCAGAGGAATAGAAATCAACCTCGATTGGATAAAAGCTATTAGAGATATAATACAACCTGAGACGTGGAAGGAAGTGATGTGATTAAAGGGACGAGTTGCGACTCTTAATTGATTCATATCCAAAGTAACAGATATGTATATCCCTTTTTTTGATCTAATTAAGAAAAAGAAAACCTTTGAATGGACAGAGGAATTTCAAAAGGCTTTCCATGAGTTGAAAAATCATCTAGAATCACCACCGATGCTCTCAAGCCCCGTAAAAGGAGAAGACTTATTTCTTTACATGGCCGTATCGGAACATCCATCAGCTCGGTTTTCGTAAGAGAGGAAAATGGAATCCAATTCTCAGTTTACTATACGAGTAAAAGGAAAAAAGATGTTGAAACTAGACCCGGTTATAGAAAAGTTAGCATATACGCTACAACAAAAATAATTATTAATAGCGGTTCAGTAAACAATGTATATCGCCATGTTATAAAAATAATGTTTTATTTATAGCACAACATAAAAGCCGATATAAAAAATATATTTTGTAGCGCTTTTTTTTTCCAGACATTGTATGTATCTAATAGAGGTCTAGTAGATGGTGTATAACGATATGTTAAAAAACAATGGCTTATTTATAGTACAAAAGTGCCGCTATAAAAAAATATCTTTTATAGCACATTTTTCCACTATTGTAAGCATTTTAGCGATTTAATAAAAGTTGTAAATCAACATGTTATACTAGATACTAAACTGTTCATAACACCAAAAAGCGCTATAATTTTGCTTTCAACAACGCTTTTCTTGTAAGCCTTTTATAACGTTTTTCAAGTGTTATGCTTTACCTTTTGCTCTGATGCATCCTTATAAATCACGATAATCAATACATATCAAAAGCTACTAAGAATACTCTAAAACATAAATCCATTTAGATAATGAAAAATCATAGAAAATATTAAATATAAATATATTGTGTTAGACAAAACCAAATATTCATACACATAAGGTCCCATAGTTTTAACTACATAATATTCTATTATATACGTATACCAAAAATAAGCAGCTAGTTGTTTTTAAAATTAAGAAATATCCTAAAACTTTCATTTTATCACTTGATAATGAAATGAATATCTCCATTAGAAATAAATATACGTATGAATAAAATTGAAGAATGAAGTATCTACAGTAGAAAAAAAACCCTTTTGTAAAATATTTTTTATCAAAAATTTTCTAAGTATCTAAATTTTGAATTTTTTTGCCAAAATCTACTTTATGGGGCTAGCACCGGGAACAATCCCAAACTCAAGAAATATATTTACACGATCGAAACATGATCGAAATCACAATATACCAATCACAAACACCCGCATGGGTAAACCGTCCAAATATTTACTTATATATATACATGTACATACATACATATATACATATATATATACATATAAAATGTGTACGTCACATATCATACACCCCTGTTAAGCACTAAAACGTACATTTTAGCAATATTAGCAAGTTCGCTAACATTTTCAAAGAAACACGAGCATGAAAAGAACCAAAAGCAAGTCAAGAGCCATCAAATATCTACATTTAACACAAACAAGCATACGTGCACATATATTTATGAACCTACACAACTAAACCCATAAAAGTAAGACTGTGACTTTTAAACTAACATTTATTCTGTAGATAAAGAACAAAAATTCTAAACAAGAGCTAGTTTCCTAATAAAAGAAATAAATTAGAATAGTCATATGCATTATCATCTACCATGATAAGACTTGTTATTGTTGTTGTTATTATTTCTATTATTAACTTAGTCTGTTTATTGTTATTATTATCATCATTGTCGTTGTTGTTGGTATTATTATTAATAAACTTAATTAATTTTTACAAACTTAGGTTATCATCATCATCATCATTATCATCAATTTAGGTACTTTTTATAAAACATAGTTATTTTTATAAAATTCGTTGATTTTCATCTATAAACTTTGTTATTTTTTATAAAATTTAGAAATTTATAAAACGAAGTAGATGTAAAGATGGTGAATACTTTATAATTTATTATTATTGCTATTGTTATCATTATAACTTAGTTAATTTTCTTCAACTTAGTTAATTAACTATTATTATGAATTTAGTTAATTTTATAATTTTTATTTAAATTAATTAATGAAGTTAATTTTATAAACTTAGTTAATTTATTATTATAATAATAATTATATAAATTTAGTTAAATTTTAAAAAACTTAGTTAAATTGGTTAATTCTTCATCGTTTATCATTATTATTGTTGTTGTTATTCTAAACTTAGTTATTTTTTACGAAACTTAGTTAATCTTATAATTTATTGGTATCGATATTATATTGTTCTTTTTTTTGCAGGGCAAGCGGGGTTGAAAACTGGACCCCTACCAGATTTATTAAAAAGGAAAAACAGAGTTACAAAAGGAAATGAAGAAAACAATCACAAGAAAGAAAAAACAGGAAATACAAGAGAAACTATGGAATCCAAGAGACAAACTGATGCTCTTGAAAATCATGCTTACTCACTCTCGTACCATTCAGAATTTCATTCTTTAGTATAACCCAAAGCACTAAAGGACTTCTCATTTGTCCTTCAAAATTCCTCTCATTCCTCTCATCCCACACTAATTTCATCATTTTTTTAATTGTGAAGAAGAAAGGATATCTTCTCACATCATTCCATTTAGTTGCATTCTCAATCATAACCCACTGATCTGCAGTTTGTTGAGGGATAGTTGCCAACCCCGAATTACATAACATCTTACTCCATAAATATAGAACATAAGGACATTCAAAGAAAATATGCAGGGTAGTTTCATCATGGGCATTGCACAGTAAACATGAAATGGGAACATTCATACCATAAGTAAGCAATTTATCCCTTGTTAACAAGGCCTTGTTCACAACTTTCCAGAGCATCAAATTGTCACTACTCGGAGATATGCCATTCCAAGTATCCCTGTACCATTTGCAATCAGGCATGGAATCAATATCAAGAAGTGCCACATAAACACAGTAGATGGAGTGTGCCTTGCCATTCCATAGCACTGAATCATGATCATCAAGATCATACTTGTTTTGAGCAAATTGACTCCATAGGGATCTGACATTTTGGTTACTGGAGTATGGCAGCATTAACTTTCCTTATGCAATGTAGTCAACAACCCTGTCAGTAAGGCCAATGCCAGATTGATATATCTATTGTGAAGTGAAGATTTGATGAAGAATAATGCCTTTGCTAATCCAAGGATCATGCCAGAAAGCTGAATTTGGATGATAGGTCTAAAAATATTCCTCAAGTTCAAAATACACCTCCATATCCAGCTACAAAATTGTGGAACTTCCATCTCCCAAAAATTCTTTGAGCCAACATTGTGCTTTAGAGTCCATTTAACCCATAGATTGTCCTTCCTAAGCATTAGAGCATTTAGGTGGCAACTGTAAGCTGCCTTATTCCAAACAGGGATGCAGAACAATCCTAAACCACCTTTGCAAACTGGATTCTCAAAAAATGTGAATGAACACGGGAAAACCTTCTTTGCATGTATAGTACCAAACCAGAAGAATCTCAACATTGCTGATCTAACCATTTTCAGAAGCTTAGTGGGTAGGATGAAGGTCCTAGCCCAATAAACCATCATATAGAAGCACACTGATTTTATAAGAACAAGCCTGCCTGCTTGTGATAAGAATTTGGTGGTCCACCTCTCCATGTCAGCGGTAAGTATTTGGAAAAGAGGTAAGCAATTAGCCATTGTCACCCTAGAAGTACATAATGGCATGCCTAGGTAAGACGTATCATGATTCATGTTTTGCATCCCAGCAGCTGAAGCAAGAGATTGTCTCTGCACACTTGGCACACCAGTAATCAAAATACTAGATTTATTAAGATTGAGTTCTAGACCTGTCATCAAGTAGAAGCTGTGGAGAGCATTTTTGATGGTATCAATGGACTGTAAATTTGGCTTGGTGAAAATCATGATGTCATCAGCAAAAAAAGAGATGTTAATTGCATATCTTTACATTTGGAATGAAGGAAATCTGCCTGGACATATACAAGGGCCTGATGTAGCATGTGAAGACTTCCATCACTGTTAACGAAAAAATTTAAACGCTAACACCCTGGTGTATAAGATGTGATTGTGAAAGCACCACCCGTTTGTACGGGAAACAGGAATAAGCAGAAAGTATGTAGAAAAACGGTAAGAGACACAGTATTTATAGTGGTTCGGCTTATAATCCAGCCTACGTCCACTTTAATCTTTTTATCACTAGTTTGATTACAATTCTTTACAAGATCTTTCAATTACAACACACTTCAAGTGATAGGATATGTGAAACAAGTAGCTCAAGCTTTGATGTTGACAATCATCTTCAAATCCATGGTGAATGTGGATGATTCCTTCATGGAGTTCCTTTAGAAGTTTGTTGGATCTAAAAAGCTTTGAAGTCGTCTGGAATTCGGCAGAGTAATGGCGCTTGAAGAGAATGAGCCCCCAAAAGTCCTTTGCATGTTGGAGATGGTTTCATATTTATAGAGAATTCTGGGCGGAAAAAGTGCTAAGTCCTAACTCGTGGCCGACTTAAGATAAGTCGTGTTCGACTTAAGGTAAGTCGTCCCCGGGTCACTGAGCCGAGTCTATGGCAGTTCCCCTTTTTTGAACCCATCCCTAAGTTCTAAGTCGTGTGCGAGTTATCTGGCTGCAATTGCTAATTTCCCTTCTTAAGTCGTATACGACTCTTTTTATGTCGTAAGTCGTAGTCGACTTAACCAATTGCAACTGGTTTAAAGCAAGTCTTAACTCGTAGACGAGTTAAGAGGTGTGTCTTTAGGTCGTATCCTCCTTAAGTCGTATAACTTCTTTAAGTCGTAAGGGTCTTAAGTCGTACAAACTGCAGTTATCATTAAGTCGTAGGCCATCAATTTCCTTAAGTCGTAAAGACCTTAAGTCGTTAGCTTTTCTTAACTCGTATGCCTGCTAACTCGTAGAAGATCTTAACTCGCAGAGGATTAACTCGTAGAGGCTTAACTTGTGGAAGATCTTAACTCGTACACTTGCTAATTTGTAGATATGCTAACTCGTAAAGGCTTATCTCGCAAGTAGCTTAACTCGGGTACTCCTTAACTCGTAGGCTGCTTATCTCGTAAGCTTGCTAACTCGTAGAGGTCTTTAAGTTGTAGGAAGTTGCTGACTCATGTATCCTTTAACTCGTACATGCCTTGAGTCGTACATGCCTTGAGTCGTACATGCCTTGAGTCGTACATGCCTTAACTCGTGGACCTGTTAACTTGTGAACGAGTTAGGGTTAACATTTGCCCCTCGAAGCACACGCTTAAATCGTAAGTCGTGTGCTTCGACTTATCATAACTCGGTCATGTCGTTTCAAATCCCAACCTTTCCAGATATAAAAGCCTGAGTCGTCCTTCTTCTCATCACTTAACCTTTTAAACTGCTTTCTGCCATTAACGCATCTTCAAGCTCTCCGAGGCGATTTCGACCCGATTCATCTCTGATTCTTTCTAGCATCAAACAATCGTAAGAGATCTTGCTTCAAACTTCGACCGTTAACCATTGTTACTTTATGTATTCAGTTCATCATCTTTGGTTTGCCCCATTCAAACCCTGCGAATTCTATTCGAATTGATTACCGATGAACTAAAATTCATCTGATTTGGCCTATGGTGATTCGCGCTTTGGGGCGATTCATAGTGTAACGAGTTAAGGTTGTCGCTGCTGAAGAAGCCAAGGATGAACAGGTTAAGAGATTTGAAAGGGAGGCGAGTTGGTCGAATAGGTTGAGTGATGATAACAAGGGATCGTCTCATATATGACTCGGCTTCTTCCATGTGACTTAGCAATTTCCATGAGCCGTAGCCGAGTTAAGACTTGGAGGATTTCTAGTTGTTTTGGATCAGAGCCTTTCTCCTGTTCCCCGAGTTACGACTTAGGACTTAGAGGATAAGCAGCTTGATGTGTTTGATGGCTGAGGATAGGAACGACTCATCCCTTGAGTCGGTTGCGACTTAGTACTTGAGTCGGTTTTGACTTAGCACTTGAGTCCGATACGACTTAGCACTTGTGTTCGATACGACTTAGCACTTGTGTTCGATACGACTTAGCACTTGTGTTCGATACGACTTAGCACTTGTGTTGTTTTTTTTTTTTAGGATCTGCTTAAACCTTGAATTTGCAGTGATGTTGAACTGTTGAACTTTGATGCCTTCTTTTACAAATTACTTTGACTCGCAAGTTAACAACCTGTCCAATACAACATTTACAGAAAAACCGGGGCGAATATACTGCCATTGATCGCCCTCTTCGAATGACAGATTAGCTAACAACAGTCATTAAACTTAAACAGATTGTGTGAATGAAGTGCTCAACTTATTAACTTCAAGTAAAATACTAAAGCAATACTGAAATAGTCAATTAAAATTGACCAGCTCGCATTAATATTATACTTGAACTAAAGACTAACAAGTTCTGAAATTTTTGTAATCGATCAATCGTCGACTAGTTTTATTTCAGTTATATTTACTTGTTATTATTATTTTTTTATTAGTTTTTTGCACAACACTTCACACTTTTTTAGGAAACGTGCACCTTCATATTTGAATATCCAGTTGTTTGTGTAGAATGACTTCTCAGGAAGGTGATACAACAGTTCGGACTGGAGAGGTAACTGTTCTTCCGGCTCCACTGGTTAATCCTCCCGAAAGAGCTCCTACTTCACTATCATACAAAGTTTTTCGCCAGTTGTGTGCTCAGTTTGGTATCGTTGAATCAGATGCCATTCTTCCCGAAAGAAATAACACTGCCGATATAGCTCCTTCTGGCTTTGTGACAATTAACCGGCAAATGTGCCTAAGTGGAGGCATTCCTCCTTTCAATGACTTTTTCCAACAACTTCTCCGTCAACTGGCCATTGCTCCATCCCAGCTACACCCCAATGGCTATGCCATTCTAATGGGGTTGTGTGTGCTTTTTAGGAGAACACTTGATCGACTTCCAAGCTTTGGTGAAGTTTGTTATCTATGTTCTTTTGCTCGGACTAAGGATCATCCTTCCATTACTGTTGTGAGGAGCGCCCGAAACCGCAAACTGATTGTTGGCCTCCCTGATACTGCTCACGGGTTTTTAACCCAATTCTTCTATGTTCGTTGCCCTCCGGGGTTTTATGGTGTGTGGAGAGTTGGAAGTAAGGGCGTTCAGCTTTATTCCTGACACATGTTTTCCTTATAAAATCTTTTCATAGCCTGAGTAGTTAGATGTTAATTTCCCTTTTTACTTTTCAGCGCTTCCACCTCCTTCTAGAGACCCAGGCTATAAGCAAATTTTTGAAAGATTGAATGCTGTGCCAGTAGAAGAGAGGAATATAAAGTTTTTGCTGAGAGATGACTTTTTACATCAATACGGGCTTCTTCACTCTTCTCGCTATACTCAGCCTCATGAAGCCCCGACTGAAGTTCCCGATTCCCCGACTGAAGCATCAGATGCCCCCGTTACTATCGAACAATCTTCATCAAAAGAGTCTAACATCGAAGCTTCATTGGTGAAATGTTCCACCCCTACCGGCATTATGGGGTCATCTAGTAAGACGGCACTTGCCCCGATTGAGGAAGAAGAAGGACCTTCACAGCCTCTCGGGGGATTAGCTGATGTAGGAACTGAGAAAACAAGTCTCACCGAGCATGATGGTGACGATGTTTATGATGGGTTGAGCGACATAATAGTGACCTCACAGGAGCTTTTTAGAGATGACGTGTCTAAAACTATCTCTCCTATAATTGAGGCGACGTCCCTTCTTCGACTAACTCCAACACAAACACCAACTCCTCATACCCAAGCTATCATCACCCCTACACCAATGAGTGGTTTGTAGCTTAATGCGCGTAGCTTGCACATCACACAACACTTAGGATTTTTCGGCATTTGTTCATATTTAACTTCTTTTCTTCGGGAGTTTCTAAGACTTGCTATTTTTGCCTTTTCAGATTCCTCTATGGGGCGCAGCGGCAGCGGTTCTTATTACAAGGACTTTCGACGCTATGGAGGGCGTGGCAGCTATGACTACAAGCAATACTATGCCGATCCCAGAGAAACCAATGAGCAGAGAGCTGCGCGAAAAGCTGAAGAGAGGAGAAGGTATGAAGAACGTCATGAGGGAGCGGGCACGCGACATGAATCCTTCCCAAGGGATGATGACTCCCATAAACGTAAAACGCACGATGATAGGGGGAAGAGCCATATTGAGGATTCGAGAAAGCGGACCAAACTTGGCGAGGAGCACGTGCCCGTGACATCTGAGAGACCTGGTGCCTCAGTTTCTATTGACATCCCTTTCAAATCTCCTGCTCTTGAAGGAAGTGCCATCCAAACACTTCTCAACAGGCCTTCATACCATGTTGAAAGGGGCCCCCCGACTTTGCAGAGCCGATTCCCGAACTGGTGTTTGAGGGGGGTACGCTTCGACCTTGATTTGGTCCCCATCGACAAAGAAGCTATGTACAGAAATCTCGATGCTGTCAAGCTTGATATCGATAGAATGTCTGGATGGCAAAAGCTGGTTGATGAACTTCAAAGAGTTAATCGGGCTAACATCGAAGCAATGCTGACCATGGAAAATGACAAATCAGAATGGCAGAAGATTCTTGATCAACACAACGCTGAGATGAAGGAGATAGCCGAATACAATGAAAAACTCGAAGCTGAAGTAAAGCAGCTCAAAGATGATCTTGCCTCTTCTACTAATACTTACACCCAAAGAGAAGAGGTATTGCAAAAACAAGTGCGAGATGCGCACGCCAGCCAGAGGGACGCTGAAGCTAAAGCTGAGAGGTTGGAACAAGCTGTAGAGAACCACCGCACTGATGTCACCCAGCTGCAGAATAAACTGAGCGCCCGGGACATGGAGATTGAAGCGCTAAAAGCCCAACTTGCTCAGACCGAAAAAGATCGAGATGAGGCCATGGCTGGCAAAATTGCAGCCGAAGAAACTGCTCAGACCATGGAAAACGATATCAATTCGACTTTATTCGATTTTTATTTACATTGTGTCTTGGGACGCGGCAGCCTCTCTTTTCTTGGTCCTAAGTATGAAATCACCCTGGCCGAGGTGTGGGAAGCTGCTCTTAACATGTTTAAAGACGCCGGGTATGGCGATGAAGATTTTGAGGCGCGTTACCTGGATGAGGGAGCTCGCGCTGCTCTTGCGAAGGGGCGAGAACAACTTGCCAGGATGAGAACTGGAATGGCGGAAGAGGAACGTTCTGGAAAGGAATTAACGCTTACTTCCTCTGTCCAACCTCCAGTTTCTCCTGTGGTTGACATCACGGGTTCTAGCTCCTCTACTCCGCCTGCAACTAAGACAGTAACTGAAACTACAAGTGCACAAGGCGGGGATGAAGGTGGTGAAAGCAACGAAGCACAGCGATATGAAATCAGCCTCAGAGATCCAACTACCCCAGGTAAACTTGACACCGGACCAGCCCAAGTGGTGAACTGCTCGTTCGCTCCTTGTGAACTTGACGATCTTCTTGATTATTTTTCAAATGTCAATGAATTCCCGACTTTTGATTATTCCTCAAATGTTAATGAATTCCCGACTTTTGACGAGCCGTCATCCCCTCTCTTTTCGAAAGATACTGATATTTTAAGTTTTTTCTCCTTTGTAGAGAAAGCACCGAGTCAAACTCAAGCTTCTTCTCCCCCGGTGATCCTTCCTCCATCTCTTCAAGTAGCGCCTCCTTCTGCCTCGCAACCTGGGTCACAAGAAGAACAAATAGAAGCTCTCCATGGCCTGGATGATCCCATTGCTTCGCAAGAGCAAAAAGATGAGGGACTTGAGGGAGGTGACATATCTCCGGAGCGGACTCCTTCTGACGATACAACTTTATCTAAACTTGTCACTCCAGGAAGTGAGTCTTCCTCAAAGAGGAGAAGGAAGCAAGGAGCATCAAGGAGGAGAGGGAAGATAATCACTGCCACTGAAGAGGAGCCAGAAGTTGGGCCAGCTGCGCCTACCTCTCCTTCCTCCCTTATACCCACTGGCCGACCTGAAAAGCTGATCATTCGGCCGGGTAAAGGGTCTAAAGGCAGCAAAAAGAAGTGAAGATCTTCAGTTTCTAGTTTTTTGTGTTTTGCATGTACTGGCCGAGAATTGTGCGGGTACCGGCCCCCGCTTTTCTTTATTTTGAAACCTGTACCTGCGTTGTAATTGAATAAAATGATTCCTCGTTTGTACAAACTTTTGTTTGAATTAAAGAATACATTTGTTATTCGTTTTGGCATGAGTTTATTTGATATTGCAGCGAGCTTATGGTATGTTACTTGAGCGTTACCTTTTGCTGGTTTAGTTATACCATATTGTGTGTAATTATACTATATTGCCCCCATTCCATAAGTATGCTGCAATATTCTATACCTCGAGGGGACTTACACTCTTATTTGCTAAAGAATAATTATTTTATTCTTTAAAGAAAATTTTATAGAGTACAACTCCCTTCGTATAAGTTTTTACGCTTGGTCGTTCGAAGAAATCACTTTTTTCTTTTGCTTATGTGCATATCTCATCAAGTGAATTCCTCTATGTGGTAAAGCGGACCTCTGAAGGGTACTTTAACTTCTTTTCTTTTTACGATCATTTCTCATAGTAGGCAAATTACTTTTCCTTTGAAAGTTAAAGTACGCTTTTGATGAGGATTTTTTTTTTATAGAAAGTTGTACCTCTGAGGAGGGATTTTTTCACGTTTCAACACTTGGAAGTTTTATTTCAATCTCGGTGAAACGTGTACCTCCAAAGAGTTATGCTTTAGAAATCCTTTTCACGTTTCAACACTTGGAAGTTTTATTTCAATCTCGGTGAAACGTGGGTTTCCAAAGAGGTCTTTTTTCTTAATTGTGTTCCCGGGAGGGGGTTGTACCTCTGAGGAGGGATTTCTCACGTTCCAACACTTGGAAGTTTTATTTCAATCTTGGTGAAACGTGTACCCCCAAAGAGTTGTGCCTTTGAAGAAAGCCTTTTCACGTTTCAACACTTGGAAGTTTTATTTCAATCTCGGTGAAACGTGTGCTTTCAAGAAGGTCTTTGTTTTTACATTTCAACTTTGGTGAAGTGAAATTCCGAAGAGCGGCTGCTACACTTCAACTCCTGGCGAAATGGGCCTCCGAAGAGGGCTTTTATTTTGTTTACATTTCAACTCTGGTGAAGTGAAATCCCGAAGAGCAGTTATAACACTTCAACTCCTGGTGAAATGGGCCTCCGAAGAGGGCTTTTATTTTGTTTACATTTCAACTCTGGTGAAGTGAAATCCCGAAGAGCGGTTATAACACTTCAACTCCTGGTGAAATGTGCCTCAGAGAGGGTTTTCATCGCCTGGAAGTTACTCTCTCATGGTTGGAGGGTCATGACTCCTCCAATCTTTTTTGTTGAGTAGAGAACTTTCTTTTTTGTGGCATATGACCCATTAGAGGTCTTTTATTATCCGAAGAGTTGCGCCTCCGAAGAGGACTTGTGGCGCTGATGGTAGCTTTGGTTGTTCCTCTGTTCACTTGCTTATGCCTTTTCAGCGATCCTTTTTTTTTTTTTTTTTTTTTTTTTTTTTTTTCTTTTCAAGTTTTCATCCCCCTTTTTCTCACAAGTGGCTTGTTTAATCCAAGGAAGTGTACTTCATTGCCAGGCAAGTTCGTGAGAACGGGCACTAGCTTCCTAATTGGATGTTTGTTTGTTTAAACAATCTCAATTTATCAGCAAGGGCTCGTTCCTATCGAAATCATTAGCCGTTCAATTGAAGCATTTCCTATCTAGGATTTGAATTCGGGGTCTTTGTGACTTGAAATTTGTTTGTTGAATGATGGTGAGAATCGCTCGGTCTTATTATGCGCAAGTTTTATCTCCACTGTCTGCAAAAATTTAAATCGATATTTCAGCAATACATTTTGTGTATTTTTATATCGAAAACAAAGCAAACATATAATGATAATAAGGAACACAAGATTTATAGTGGTTCGGCCATGAAATTGGGCCTACATCCACTTTATATTCTTTCATTATTTACTTGCATCAGTTTCACAATTGCTTTCAATTACAGGAATCATACATTCATAATTCTTTTTACAATGTTTCAACAAAATTTTCAAGTAAAGTATGGACGCAAGTGATTGCTGTTCCATGCCCTTGGAATTTGATCTCCATCAACTGTGGTGAGCTTGAATGTGCCGTCAAGAAGTTTCTGACCTATCACATACGGTCCTTCCCAATTTGGCCCAAACACACCTGTCGCAGTCATAATTCTTTTTAGGACTAGATCTCCAATTTCAAAGCTGCGTTGACGAACTTTGGAATTGAAATGTCTGGCTATCCTTTGCTGATGAGCTGCAACTCTGAGGTTAGCTTCATCTCTTTTTTCATCAAGGAGATCCAGCGCTTCAAGTTGCAGCTTTTCATTTTCTGCTTGATTGAAATGGATTCTTCTGTGTGAAGGGACCTCTGTTTCAACCGGGATCATTGCTTCCGATCCGTATGCTAACGAAAAAGGAGTATGCCCAGTTGCAGTTTTGTGAGTAGTTCTGTATGCCCATAGTGCAAGTGGTAGTTTATCGACCCAACCACCTTTTGCTCTTTCGAGTTGCTTTTTGATGGTTGATTTGATGATCTTGTTCACTGCTTCCACTTGCCCGTTTGCCTGCGGATGAGCTACTGCCGAAAAGCTTTTCTGGATTTTGAATCGTTTGCAAAAATCCTGGAATTCCTCACTTTCAAACTGAGTACCATTGTCTGTGATTATTTTTTGAGGCACACCGTATCTGCAAATGATATTCTTGGTCACAAAGCTTATCACTTTCTTAGAAGTGATAGTAGCCAATGGTTCAGCTTCAGCCCACTTAGTAAAATAATCAACCGCAACAATAGCATATTTAATCCCTGATTTAGCGGTTGGTAGCGGCCCAATGAGATCCATTCCCCAAATTGCAAATGGCCATGGACTGATCATCTGTGTGAGTTCGGTAGAAGGTGCTCTAGGAATTTTGGCATATCTTTGGCACTTGTCACATTTTCGGGAGTAATCTGCGGCATCCCGATTAATTTCTGGCCAAAAATATCCGTATCGGAGAATTTTCTTTGCTAATGTTTGACCACCTGAATGATCACCGCATTCTCCTCCATGCACTTCAGTTAGGATTGTTTTGGACTCTTCCCGGGATACACATCGAAGCAATGGCATTGAGAATCCTCGTCTGTATAATTGACCATCCTGGATTATATATCGAGAAGCTTTTCTCAGTAGCTTTTGTCGTTCTTTAGAGTTTTCTGGTAAAGAGCCATTGAGTAGATACTTTGTTATCGGAGTCATCCATGATTCTTGCTCTTGCGACATACTCATAACCCAATCGATATCCATTTCATCAATGCTCGGATTTGACAAAACTTCCACTGGAACTAACCCTAAGGATTGGGCTTCGCCAGAACTTGAGTATTTTGCGAGAGAATCTGCTTTCATGTTTTCTTCTCGAGGAATATGACTTATCGTGTAATGGTCGAATTCACATAAAAGTTCCCAAGCCTTTGACACATAAGCGGGCAGATTTCCTCCTTTCGTTTGAAACTCCTTCTTGACTTGGCATACTATAAGCTGAGAATCACTGAAGATCTGTAACGCTCGAATGTTTAGTTCTTTAGCAATTTTCAAACCAGCGATCAGAGCTTCATATTCTGCTTCATTGTTTGTTGAAGGAAATTCTAATCTTAGCGCATAGCATAATGACCGGCCTTCAGGAGTTTCAAGAACAATTCCAGCACCTGAACAGTGATCATTTCTTGCGCCATCTACAAACAACTTCCATTGGGTTGGGGAGTTCTCGATTGTTTCTTCCTCGCTGTTACCCTTGTCTGTAAATTCTGCAATAAAATCTGCCAAAGCTTGTCCGTTGATCGCTTTTCTAGGATGATAAGTGATGTCATATTGGCTCAATTCAATATTCCACTTTAAAAGGCGGCCCGAAGTCTCAGGGCGAAACAAGACTTGCTTTAAAGGTTGATCAGTGAGGACTTTGATAGGATGAGCCTGGAAATATTGCCTCAACTTTCTTGAGGCAATCAATAGACAATAGGCGAGTTTTTCCAACTTGGAGTAATTCATTTCTGCCCCAGTGAGTCTTTTGCTGATATAGTAAACTGGATGTTGAATCCTTTTGTCTTCCCGTACCAGCGCTGCACTTAAAGCATGAGATGAAACTGCCAAGTATATAAGAAGATCCTCGCCATCGCCGGGCCTGGAAAGTATTGGAGGCGTTTCCATATGTTGAATCAATTCTTCAAAAGCTTTCTGGCATTCGGGAGTCCAGTCAAAGTTTTTCTTTCCTTTCTTTAGAGCGTCGAAGAATGGAATGCATTTATCAGTAGCTTTGGATATGAACCGACTTAAGGCGGCAATTTTTCCATTGAGACTTTGCAATTCCCTCTTTGTTTTAGGAGCTTTGACTTCTTTTAGAGCAGTGATTTGAGCTGGACTAGCTTCAATGCCCCTAGCGCTCACGATGAAACCCAAGAACTTCCCAGATTCTACCCCGAAAGAACATTTTAAAGGGTTAAGCTTCATTCCGTATCTTCGGAGAATTGCGAACATTTCTGCTAAGTGTTCGATGTGATCCACTGCTTTCTTAGATTTTACTAGCATGTCATCAACGTAAACTTCCATAGTCTTTCCCAACTGCGGTTTGAACATAGCATTAACCAGTCTTTGGTATGTTGCCCCCGCATTCTTCAACCCAAAGGGCATAACTCTGTAACAGTAAAGACCGACATCGGTGATAAAGCTTGTGTCCTTCTGATCTGGCTCATGCATCATGATCTGATTATATCCGGAGTAGGCATCCATAAAAGACAACAATTCATGACCCGCTGTTCCATCTACCAGTTGATCGATCCTGGGTAATGGGAAGCAGTCTTTGGGACAGGCCTTGTTTAGATCTGAAAAGTCGATGCACACTCTCCATTTACCATTGGCTTTCTTAACTAGCACTGGATTTGAAACCCAATTTGGATAGGTAGATTCTCTGATGAAATTATTCTCCATGAGCCGGTCAACTTCCTCTTTCAATGCTGTCGACCTTTCTAGACCTTGGATTCTTCTTTTCTGCTTTACTGGCGTGAACTTTGGGTCAATATTCAGAGCATGTACCGCAACTTCTGGGGATATTCCGCACATATCGGCATGGGTCCAAGCGAAAACATCCAGGTTTGCTTTCAAAAAAGATATCAAGGCATTCTGAACTGACACATTAAGTTGTGAACCCACATTCAGCACCTTGTTTGGGTCCTTCAGATCAACGGGCACCGGTATCGTTGTTTCTGCTGGTACCACCCTACTCTCCCCCGCACTGGCCTTTCTAGGATCCATCACTTTTCGTGCCCCGCTATGCTCGCCAGTGCAGGGTCCGCCCTGTAGTTGCTATAGGGTTGGTGTTTTGATGCGGATTGGGGTTGCCGCATCTTTCCCCATTTCTCTCTTCCTTGTTTCTCGCAGCTCTGTCATATAACATTCTCGCCCAGCGTTCTGGTCTCCTTTAATAACTCCTACCCCATTGTCTGTAGGGAATTTAATAGTAAGACACCACGGGGCAAGGACAGCTTTGAATGCAGCAAGAATAGGTCGACCAAAGAAAGCATTATAAGCAGAAAATTCATCTACTATCACAAAAGTCTGCTTGCGAACTACTTTTCTTTCTCCTTCTCCGAGTTCCACAAGCAAGTCAATGGTTCCTACTGGTTGCTTTGGCTCCCCAGTGAAGCCAACAATCTTCTGAGATGAGGCTTGCACATCCGCCATCGGGATTCTCATCTGGTCAAACGTTTTCTTGAAGAGGATGTTGCAAGATGCGCCGCAATCAATAAGAACTCTTCTGACAATAGCCGGTCCAATACCGGCCGAGATGACTAACGGGTCCAAAGTAGGGGCCTCAATGCCCGTGGAATCTCTAGCCCTGAACACAATATCATCATTAAAAGTCCTTTGTTGTTTCAGGGGTGTAGAGTCCTCTAAAACAAAGACATTCTCTTCAGTTGGCATATGTTTCAGAGCTCGAGTGTACCTCTCCATTTCACCCCAGCTTCTGCCTGCTGGGTGGGGTCCTCCTGTGATGACATTAATAACTGGCCTTCCAGATTCATGTCCTGCGGCCTTCTCATTTGTCCTGGGCTGATGAGCAAGAGCTTGTTGCCCCTGACTTGACGAAGCAGGATCATTACCACTCTTCTTCACAAATTGCTGCAGCTTATTTTCTCTTAGCAATTCTTCGATTATATTTTTCAATTGACGGCAGTCGTCTGTGTCATGACCAGGCTGATTATGGAAGCGACAGAACTTCCCACTTTGCACAGCTTTTCTTCCGGTTCTGAGAACAGGAGGTTTGGGATACTCAAAAGAATCTTTTGTAGCCAGGTAGATGCGCTCTGGTGTTTCTAACAAAGGAGTATATTCTGATGGCTTGAAGGATCGAGGCTTCTTCGAATTGTGTTGTTTCCTTCCATCATTATTTTCTCTTTTCTGTCCCACAGATCCATTCTTACGTGGCGCAGCAGTGTTGTCTTCAGCTTTCTCTACTGTTGCCTTTGCCGGGACAGGACGGCTTTCCAAACGCATGAATTCATCCGCCTTTTTGTAGAACTTTTCCAGAGAATTTGGCTCCTTCATGTTCAGCCACTTTCCGAATTCACTTGACTTATCAATAGCTCTCATCAAATAGGTCAAGACCATGCGGGGTTCTGCATTATCCACCTCAGCTAACGCTATATTAAAGCGATTTAAAAAAGACTTGATAGTTTCCCCCGGATTCTGTTCCAAACCGGATAACGACATGATGTCTTTTGCCTTTGAAGCATATAGCCTAAATTGCTCTTTAAATTTCCTGGTTAGGTCTGAAAACTGATCGATGGACCGGACAGGTAGTTTTGTGAACCAAAGCAGAGCTACCCCTTCCAAATACACAGGAAAATAGCGGCATTTTATCTCGTCAGAAGCTCTGGCACCTGTCATGTGCCAATCATATTTGTACAGGAACTCATTTGGATCACTTGTCCCTTTGTAAGCTGGAATGGTCGGAGGGACGAACTTCCTTGGGAATTCAGCTTTTAGGATCCTTTCAGTAAACGGAGTCTTGCTCGGAGCGAAACCCCACTCTTTCTCATCTTCGACCCTTTGCATACTTTCTTTCATAATCTGTCGAACCATACCAGAAAGATATTCTTCGTCATTCCTATTTCTGGATCCTCCAGCCTCAGGCAATGTCTGTTCAAAGGGGCTAGCAGCCCTTTCGGGAATGTTTCTAGTTTCAGCATCATGGACATTACCGACAAAGTTCCTTTCATTATTCGCAGGTTGACGGTTTGCCCCGAGCAGATCGTTTAACCTATTCAGAATCAGAGCATTCTGAGCATTCTGAGCTTCCAATTGCGCGTTCTGGGCATTTATTTGCTGATTCAACCCAAAGATAGCAGCGTCCAATTCCGCTTTTGAAACTCCAACAGCTGGAGTGGCTTGATTTGGTGTTGGGGAAGTGGAGGTTCCCTCTTGAATGTTTGCAGATCTCACAGATTTACTTTTCCTTCCAGGAGCCATGATTTCGGATAGACTTCTGGTTCTTAAAGAAACTCTATCTACAAATCTTTCTGAAACAATGATGATAGATGTCCTGAGTTCAATTCTCAGTGAAAGCACCAAAATGTTAACGAAAAAATTTAAACGCTAACACCCTGGTGTATAAGATGTGATTGTGAAAGCACCACCCGTTTGTACGGGAAACAGGAATAAGCAGAAAGTATGTAGAAAAACGGTAAGAGACACAGTATTTATAGTGGTTCGGCTTATAATCCAGCCTACGTCCACTTTAATCTTTTTATCACTAGTTTGATTACAATTCTTTACAAGATCTTTCAATTACAACACACTTCAAGTGATAGGATATGTGAAACAAGTAGCTCAAGCTTTGATGTTGACAATCATCTTCAAATCCATGGTGAATGTGGATGATTCCTTCATGGAGTTCCTTTAGAAGTTTGTTGGATCTAAAAAGCTTTGAAGTCGTCTGGAATTCGGCAGAGTAATGGCGCTTGAAGAGAATGAGCCCCCAAAAGTCCTTTGCATGTTGGAGATGGTTTCATATTTATAGAGAATTCTGGGCGGAAAAAGTGCTAAGTCCTAACTCGTGGCCGACTTAAGATAAGTCGTGTTCGACTTAAGGTAAGTCGTCCCCGGGTCACTGAGCCGAGTCTATGGCAGTTCCCCTTTTTTGAACCCATCCCTAAGTTCTAAGTCGTGTGCGAGTTATCTGGCTGCAATTGCTAATTTCCCTTCTTAAGTCGTATACGACTCTTTTTATGTCGTAAGTCGTAGTCGACTTAACCAATTGCAACTGGTTTAAAGCAAGTCTTAACTCGTAGACGAGTTAAGAGGTGTGTCTTTAGGTCGTATCCTCCTTAAGTCGTATAACTTCTTTAAGTCGTAAGGGTCTTAAGTCGTACAAACTGCAGTTATCATTAAGTCGTAGGCCATCAATTTCCTTAAGTCGTAAAGACCTTAAGTCGTTAGCTTTTCTTAACTCGTATGCCTGCTAACTCGTAGAAGATCTTAACTCGCAGAGGATTAACTCGTAGAGGCTTAACTTGTGGAAGATCTTAACTCGTACACTTGCTAATTTGTAGATATGCTAACTCGTAAAGGCTTATCTCGCAAGTAGCTTAACTCGGGTACTCCTTAACTCGTAGGCTGCTTATCTCGTAAGCTTGCTAACTCGTAGAGGTCTTTAAGTTGTAGGAAGTTGCTGACTCATGTATCCTTTAACTCGTACATGCCTTGAGTCGTACATGCCTTGAGTCGTACATGCCTTGAGTCGTACATGCCTTAACTCGTGGACCTGTTAACTTGTGAACGAGTTAGGGTTAACAATCACCAAAATAAAGACATATGAGGAAAGGGGGTCACCTTGCCTAATCCCTTGTTTGGCAGCAAAGTAACCAGTACTTGTTCCATTCAAAATCAAAGAATAAGAAGGTGACGAAATACATTCATAAATCCAGGTAACAAAAACCTTTGGGAACCCCATAGGGACATTGTTCTGACAACAGAAGACCACTGAAGACTGTCATATCCCTTCTTCAGATCGAGCTTAAGCATGGCTCCCTGAGTGGCATTAGTTCTACTATAACCCTTTAAGAGTTCATGTGCTAGCATAACATTGTCAAGTATGTTTCTGCAAGGAAGAAAGGCAACTTGGTTCTTGGAAATGATTCTCACCAGCACTGCAACAAGCCTAGAGGCAATGATTTTTGAAATGAACTTATATACCACATTACAACAGGAGATTGGTCTGAATGAGGACACAAAAGTTGGATGCAAGCTCTTAGGTATCAGAACCAAGTTAGTAGCATTAACCGATTTAAGAAGCCTACATTTGTCAAAAAAATTATGCACAGCCTTACAGAATTGCACACCAACAATTTCCCAACTAGTAATGAAGAAGTGAACATTGAAACCATCGGGACCACCACACGAGTTCTTATTCATAGCAAAGAGAGTATTCTTTATTTCTTCATTAGTCACTTTTTCCCAAGGTTAGCTGCTTCCTCATTGTTGACTTTGGGCAGAGAGACAAAAAATAGATCATCCAAATGAGGAATAAAGTTTTTACTATTGCCAAGAAGACCAAAAAAATGATGCTGAAAGGCAATGTCAACCGTCTCAGGGGAAGAATGTAAGTTTCCTGCTTCATCAGGAATGGAAAAGATATTGCTTGTTGATTGTTTTGCTTTTAGGGATAAATGGAAAAATTTAGTATTCCTGTCCCCCTCAGCTGCCCACTTAATTCTCGACTGCTGCTTTATCATATCACATTCAATTTCCAACACATGATTGAGCTCATGGAAGAGAGCAGCTTCTTTGGTAGCCATTTCAGCATTATCTGGAAAACCCATCATCAACTTCTATGCCTCACTTAGCTGTTCCTTTAGTGTAGAGGATCTGAGATTGCCATAAGCAAATTTGTCTTTAGCCCAAGCCCTTAATGCTTCTTTTGTTGCCTTGAGTTTTCTGCAGAAAATAAACATTGGATTTCCAAAAAAACATTAGCCCAAGCAGTTTGTATTATATTATTATATTTAGGATCAAGAGACTATGAGTTATAAAATTTAAATCCATTTTGATTCCATGAAGCTTCCTACCAGTGGTGGTAATGAGCGGAGAATGATCAGAAAGTATAGAAGGAGGAAGTAATGTAGTAAGATTAGGCCAAGAGGAGAGGGCTTTGAAATTGGAGAATGAATGATCAATATTAGAGAAGGTTCTGACACCACTCCTGGACCTGTTATTCCAAGAATAGACAACACCTTCCTTGTGGATAGGAATGAAATTTGAATCAAAAACGGTAGAGTTCAAGGGATTGATATCCTTAAGCATGAGTGGCAAACCACCACGCTTGTCAGACAAGGAGAAACAGCTGTTGAAATCTCCAACCATAATCCACGGGTGTGTTTCTTGTCTTAGGGCTGGCATCAAATCGAAAAGATTTTGTCTTGAGACTTGAGTATTAAAGGCATACACAAAAGAAATATAAAAGGAGGAAGGAGGGTTATGATATTTGGCATGGAAATGCATGATTTGGGGTGAAGCAAGAAGGAGATCAAGAGTGAGGACAGCAGGATTATGAAGCACCATAATACGCCCATAATTAGCTTCATTTAGGTTATGAGATAGGGACCAGGAAGGGTTAACATACTTAGCGGCAGAAATAGTAAGCGAAAGATTTAGTTTAGTTTCAAGGATAGCAAATATTGATAGCTGATGCATTTTAATTAACTTCTTGACATGTTCTAACTTGAGGAAGTTATGAGAACCTCTAATATTCCATGCTCCAAAATTGTGCGACATAAATTAAACTAAGGAATGGAGAGTAGCTTCTGTCATGCTCCTTGTTACAGGAGACTCTGATCTAGTTGGGACAGTTTGTTTCATTGATTTCCTTTTTTCTGACATTTGTGTTTGAAGATGGGACACTATTAATGTGATTTGCTTCTTTGGGAGATGAGGGAGGAGATAACCAACCAGGAATAGATCATGTGAATACATAAGGTTGCTTTGGGATTGCTTGATTCAAAGAAAGAGAAATTGAAGAGGATGGATTGGATAGAGTAAGAGAAGAAGGATGCATAGAGATGATTAAGTCAGTAATTTGACTTTGTAAGATTCTGCAAAAATGGACATCAGGATCAAGAACAGGGTGGGATGGGAAATTTTGTTTGGATGAGGAATTTGGGTTAAGTAATGAAGCTGTTGTTACAAGGTTGTTCAAGCAATGTTCAGTTTGATGTGTTTGCCTCTGTGTCTTGCCTTTTGGAGGTGATGAGTGGATTCCATGCACAAAGGATATGATGTGCATATTCAGAGCATCTTCAAAAATAGTGTCCAAAGCAAGAATACAATCAGTTTCAACAATTCTATCTCCTTTGTATGGCCTGCTTTCCTTTCCTTCAATGTCTACCTCCTCATCAAGTGTAATTACCCCACCCACATTATCATCTCCACTTATATTTTCATACCCTACATGTGTGTCATCTTTCATTTCATTTAACAGTCCAAATTTATTGCTAGACAGATAAAAATCCTGATATTTATCAGGAATACAAACATCCAAGTGATTTTCATTATCTCTCATAGCACCAGTACTATCTGATTCAGTATGAATCTGATTTTCATGGGGTCCTACCTGATCAACAATATGCACCTTGCTTTCATTCAAATCAGCCACCTTCTGCAAAGGTGGATCACAGGAATATGGTTTCCTTTTTGCTACTTTCTGCCAGATTTGTTTACCCTTTTTTTGTTGCTTGTTTATTCCTTTATCTGCTTTAACTCCTTCTTGATAATTCCTTTTCAGAGCTGCATCATCCTTACTTCTAATCTTTTCATTACTAACTTTCAGGCATGAGCTGTCCAAATGACCAAACTCTTTACATTCATTACAAATGGCAGGTCTCCACTGGTAGTTGACTTGAACCAACTGTGTAGATCCATCAAGCATTTTAACAGGAAACTCATCAACAAGTTGACAATCAGGAGACACATCCACCAAACATTTTGCAAAGCCAATCCTCTCCAGTCTCTCCATGGAAGAATCCATGCATAACAACCTTCCAATTCTGGAAGCCAACCAGTTGATGCCCAAATGAGACCAAGCAAAGATAGGAATATTAGCTAATTTAAGCCATACAGGAACTGATCTAATGGAACTGCAACTATTGCTAATGGTAGGATCCCATGCCTTGATTATGAAAATTTTGTTCCTTAGAAAAATAGGATTAGATTCTAAGATTCTCCTTCTGTCCTCAGCACAAGGCAGATGGAAAAGGAACAAAGTTCCATCAGATTTAACCACAATCTCACCTTTAAGCTTCCATAATTTCTTCAGGTGGTTGATGACAGTGAGGTAGGACAGAGGTTTATCAAGGAAAAAACCAACTAACCATTCACTCCAAATTTCACTTCCAGCTTTGATCACCACCTCCGGTGGAACAAGAGCATTACCATCAAAAACGAGGGGGAAATCGATAGGGGAGTATTGCCCTGCATTACGGGGTTTTGTTTTGAAGAGAGAGAACCAGGAAGAAGAAGCTACTGGAGGTTGAGAGGAAGATGAAGCAAGCCGGGGGGAGGGGGGAGGGGAACCGAAGGAGGTAAGACAGGAGGAGAGTTAGGTAGGTGCTAGGACGAGAAGAAAGAGAGGGAATAGTTGTTGGTACAGGAGGAACAGTTTGAAAAGATGGGGAAGGGGGGGCATGGGCGAGAGCTGCCATGAAAATCAAAAGAGGACCGTGAGAAATGAGGATTTTTTTTTCATATTATTATTGTTCTTGTTCTTGTTATAAACTTAGTTAATTGTTACAAAACTTAGTTAATTTTTATATACTTAGTTTGTTAGTTGTTAATATTACTATTATGATTTTTGTTGTTGTTAGTATTATTATTATAAACTTAGTCAACTTGAATCTTCCACAAATTTATTTCAATCTCAATGCTGATAGATCAAACAACTCACAATGTCAACTTGAATTTTAACTTGTTAGCCAACACAATTACACAGTCAACCGAACGTGAGATAACATAGTTAATTGTTATGAAACTTAGTTAATTATTATAAACTTAGTTTGTTTATTATTGTCATTTTTGTCACGATTGTTGTTGTTGTTAGTATTATTATAAATTTAGTTAATTTACTATTATTATCATCATCATTATATAAACTTAATTATATTTTTATTTGTTAGTATTATTATAAATTTAGTTAATTTACTATTATTATCATCATCATTATATAAACTTAATTATATTTTTTTTAAACTTTGTTAACTTGGTTAATTTTTATAATTTTTTACTTTTGTTGTTATAAACATAGTTAATTTTTATATACTTAGTTTATTTATTGTTATTATTGCTATTATGCTTATATGAGTTATCATTTCAGTAGCTAATGTATGAGTGTAGTTTCCAATAAATCATGTAGTTTCCAATAAATCATATTGTTTAGGCACTTATGCAGAATTGTTTTCTTGCCTACTTGAACTACTTTAAAGAGAATTATGCCCATTATTCATATCAGTTTAATTAACCATGTGCTCTTGTGTTATATATGGTGTGTATTAGCATAAATGAATCATGTCATAACATAGAAGTTTATGAACAACTAAACTTGTCCAACATGACACGCTGTTATTACTAAAAAAAAATGCACCGCACACAGTAATATAATATAAGGAATAATAGGGGACATACCCAAGTAAATGCTCTGGTGCCTGCTCAAGAATTTGCCTTCGGAGTTGCATTTCAATCTGCGGCTGCTGCTTTGTTTCCAAAGATTTAAGCCATCCACTCTTTGTCCTTGGCTTAGCAAGATGTAAACTTTGCTAACCCCGAAAATACAAAATCTATAGGAAATCAACATGTAAATGAGGCTTACCACATAACTTAAATCTTATATTAAAATGGGCATCATCATGTATTTCAACGCTACTGAATATATTAGATATAAGGAACTAAGGGAGATTGATAAATCATGTTTAATTAAATAAAATGTATTTACATATGATATATTCATCCAGACAAGCAGCACTAATAGTCCTTTTGGATTGTTATCTAGTTATCTTGGTAAAAATCTCAGAGATCAGTACGGCTTCTTTCAATTGACTGTTTTTCAAAATTTTTGACATCAATAATATATAGATTATCGACACAGATGTTAATTGATATTTTGCTACAATTAACCATATAGATGTGAATTAATATGAAAATAATTAAAACTTAAAAAACATCTTCAGCAATTGTATATATCCACAACCAGGTAGTCCTAGCTACCTAAATTCTTGATATCTGCATTGGTGAAAATTGTTTAGGTTGCTAAATAAGTTGTGCGTATAGTTTCCTCACCTTCACAGAATGTCCTTTATTTATCACATCCCAGTCTGATGATGGATGATTTTGCGACACCTTCCATACATGTTTGCTTTCTAAAATACTCGCTACAGTTGTTTGTTGAAGCATCAGATGTGAAGTTATCATTCTTTACTGTATTTGAACCATTCTTTTTTCTTGGCGTTTCTCCAAAACAAACTCCAATAATATAACTATTTTTTGCAAAATCCACTCAAGAACCTGTGCTGTAGGTGTTGAATCTGAATTTACAAAGAAAGCAACTGCCTGTTTAAGTGGTAATACTTCACCGCTTCTCCCTACAAATTTAACGAGGAAATCAAGATGCTTAAATCTTTCTAACCTTAGAACCTGTTCAAAAAGAGATTTAATGCGTTAATTTTCTTTCGTTGAGTCATCATGCAGTCAACAAATGCACTAACACAAATACAAGATAAAAATAAACAAGAGGGTCATTTTCCACAGCTAATTCAATACTTTCACATAATGTTATTGCCAAAATACCTTTAATGCAAGTTTAATCAATATAGCCTTTTATAAAATCAAAATGGAATAAACGACCATTGGGAATATATTAACAAAAATAAAAGCCTAAATTTCTGATCATACATAGGGCATTAATTTATAAAGAAGAAAGATAAAATACAAGACAAATGATATAATTTAGTCATCTGGATAACCAAGGAAACTACTACATTTCAATCTAACCCCTAAAATTAGGACTGATTAATCTGATTTGTAGGCTTTTAACCATGCAACTTATTAAGAAAAATAATTGTTACATCTGAATTCATAATAATAAGGGTTTTCATCATTACAGATTAAACAACATTAGCAATATAGCAGGGAATGTCATTATTTGCATTAGTAATACACACACACATACATATATATATATATATATATAGCAATTTGATCAATTATTGCACGATGGAAGATAATGTTAGGATTAGTTTCACTACTCAAAGATCAGTTAAAGTATATGGATTCAAGTTTGGGCTTGAGCCAAAAATCGAACATGCAAGTTAACTTAATATATGTATGTTATACTTTGTAACAACTACAGAGCTAATTTAATGTAGAGGAAGGTATCACTTTTTATGGATGGATCATAAAATATGAGTATAATGAAACGAAATTAGGTAAATTTGTTCCCCCTCGTGTTTTTTGTAACACAACTACACAATCATATGAGAGACCCATTATCCATTCCAACATGTAATACAATAATATTTAGGTTGGCTTTAAGGAATTAAGCATATTACATGTAAGATTCAAATATTTAACACAACTACTCACCTCAAGAGGAACACCAGGTTCCTCACCCAAAGCCCTCATTTTTCTCGACCATTTTGATAATTTGGACCTCCTCTTCGAACAAAAATATTCATGACGCCTTTGACTTAGACTCTTGCATGAACAAAAATTATATAAGCTTATTTTAAAAGTTTTTAATAAGGTTGTAGGAAAATATTTGAGCAATTTCTTACCTTTTCCCTTAGAGCTTTTATTATTCCATTAAAAGTAGCAGCGCCATTGGTGAAGTTTGCAATTCCACCATGAATAAGAAGAGCTCTCTTGCAATCATCGGGATCTACAGTACCACACTCCAATAATATTTGTATACAAGTAAACAAACACGTATAATTGGACGATGAACCTAGTTGTAGAAAGATGGGCATATTGCCCAAGGTTATTTACAATTCCATTAAATAATCATTATATGATTCCATTAGATAATTATTATATAGGAACAAAGATGTATTACACTAAAATCATAAGGCAACTATCATGTATTGTTCTTATTTTGCATCAGCGGATAATACAGTAACAAAATACCAGTCAACAGAAACTAAAGAAAATACATTCTTACAGCAAGAGCAACTCTAGCATATTGCAGAGCCTCCTCCTTATGTGGAGCACCAATATGTTCTGCATAGTTTCCAAGCTTAGATGCATAGACTAAATCTCTGACCTAATGTTCAAAATATTATAAAATGAATGCTTACTTTCTTGCAGTAGGTTTTTAAATCAATTCAAGATGATTATATTCAATAATGGTGAAAGATAAGATAAGTATACACAAAGTGAAAATGACTAAATCAATGATGCATCGGCGTATATAGCAAGGTAAACAGGGGCTCCAGTTCAACACATTAGGAATAATAACCCTTCTTCAAGTATCTGCCGATATAACCTACGGGGAATCTAAGTCCGATTTTACAGATCCATTGACGACCTTCTTCTTGGAATAATTAATTTTTTGGTGCCCTAAATATTTAAGGCAAGAGGTAAAGAGGTCGATGACGACTAGTAGGAGGTTGATAGGCTTGAGGCAAGCTCAGGTGGGTAGTGGGCGTTAGGTAGGAGGAGTTACGGACAGAGGCGGTGACAAGGGAGTAGATTTGCGTTTGAGGAGGAAAAGGGATAGGGGAAGTAATTTTGAGAAAGAGGCGGCAATGAAAAATAAATGGGGGCATCCCGCTCTGAAAGCGTTAGCTAGTCCATCATCGATGTAAATAAAACAAATTAAAAGAAACATATCATAATGGAATAAAGTGTTATCATTAGTGCTATGAAAGGCAATTTTTCTTATAGTGATATTACTTATTATTGTCAGTATGGAAACCGAGGTCTTATTTTCAAGCTCATCTAATCAAAGTTCTAGTTGATTACCCATGGAGGTAAATTCTTAATAACCTGAAGTATCGAAATAGTTGATAAAACAGGGGATGGAGTTGAGCCAATTGATATTGAATACCTACCCAGGGCGCCAGTCGAAGGACAAGTTTTGACAGACTTTGTTGTAGAATGCACAAGATTCAACGAGGAACAGTCATTGAGAGAAAGGAAATTCGAGCCAAAATGGCAATTATACATAGATGGAGCATCAAACGAGCAGGGTGTAGGAGCAAGATAAGTTGTAATTACCCTTAATGGGCACAGACTTCACTATGCAATGACACTAGGCTTTCTAGTAACCAACAATGTGGCAGAACATGAGTTAATGATCGTAGGATTAGCTTTAGCACAACGACTCAAAATTCTCAAAATTGAAATATTTACTGACTCGCTATTAATGGTAAATCATTTGAACAAAACATTCCAAACTAAAGACGCTCAACTAGCTTAATATGTTAAAGAATCCATGAAATGTTGGCTCACTTTGATAATTTCTATATACACCAAATATTAAGGAAAACGAATGCGCAAGCAGATTTCTTACAAAGCCGGCTAGTTCATATGGAGTGCTAGAGGTCAAAATCATAACCCTCAGATTTCAACAAAACCCTAGTATTGAAGAAAAGAAAGAGAAGTTAAGCAAGGAAGTTTTGGTTCTAAAAAGATCCCAAGTTCACCCATAATCAAATAATGAGAAGAACTTTTGAGAAGATAATGACAGAAAACGTTAAGAAAAAGAATGCACTCGTGAAAACCCATATGCTAATAATTGAATGACGCCCTTAGTCGAGTACATTGAAAAAGAATCTCGTCAAAGAAAAAGAAAGAAGCACGAAAACTGAAGTACGAAGCCCCATCATATACCATAATTGATGGAGTATTATATAGGAAAGGGTATTCGACACCTTACACAAGATGTGGTACACCTAAACTAGGCATAAGATTGCTAATGGAAGCCCATGAAAGATTCTATGGAGATCATTCTAATGGAATAAAACTAGCCAAAGAATTGATGAGACAAGGATATTATTGGACATGAATGTTAGAAGAGGCCGTGAATTATGTTGAAAAGGTGTGACAAGTCTAATGGTTCTCTAAAGTACCATGACTTCTACCCAATAATTTAACTGTCATTTCCAATTCATGGCCTTTTGACATATGGAAAATTGATTTGATCGACCCTCTTCTAATTTCAAGAGGAGGACCAAAATTTGTTGTAGTAGCAATCGATTATTTTACCAAGTGGGTGGACGCTGAACCCCTACCTAATATAACCGCCAGAAAAGTTCTCAAGTTTGTTATGAAAAATATAGTAACAAGATTTAGGCTCCCGAACATGACCATTTTCGAAAATGGAACCAAATTCAAAAGCGAAGAGTTCACTAGCTTTTGTGAAAAGAACGAAATCATAAAAAGTTTATCATCAATAGCTCACCTTAGGGCCAACGGGGCAATAGAAGCAGCAAATTAAACCATAAAGAACAATTTTAAAGAAACGACTAGGAAAGCTAAAGGAAATTGAGTAGATGAGCTTCCTATCATTTTATGGTCATATCAAAAATTCACAAGGACTGCTATTGGACAGACTCCATACTCTTTAACTTATGGATTTAAGACAATGTTACCTATTGAAGTCAAAGTCCCCTCGTGTTGAGGAATTGCTTAAATGAGATGAATCAACAACTAATTAGGAGATCAAGCTGC
Source organism: Allium cepa (assembly GCA_030765085.1). NCBI lineage: Eukaryota > Viridiplantae > Streptophyta > Magnoliopsida > Asparagales > Amaryllidaceae > Allium > Allium cepa. The sequence continues at coordinate 921,799,563 of CM060931.1, read as the reverse complement.
AATCGGAACTGTAGAATATTAATGTAGAATCATGTAATATTATAATTCAAAGATGAAAGAAAGGAAGAAAGGAGAATTAGTTTTAAGGAAACTAATGACAAAAAACACAAAGGACCTCGCAAGCAGTCCCTTCAGACCAAACTGGGAAGGTCCTTAGTCATTCATAAAGTAATTCCACCAGGGACATACCGATTAAGTAAAGCTGATGGAAATGTGATACCAAAGGACTTGAACTGCCAAACACTTGAGGATGTATTTCACGACAGTGAATGAATAAAGCAAGTTATCCAGAATGATTTATTGGATGAAAGATGGACTCCATCTAAATATTACCCCTAGTGGTGAAATGCTGTGACGCCTCACCTCTATACTTACACTAGCCAAGGACGCTACGGGGTAATGCCGTCAACTAGCATGAAGAATAAGGCTGTTGAGGAGCGACCATCTGTGTAATTGATTGAGCAAGAACCGATATGTCAGATAGTATGTCATGCATTTCATTTTAAGAGGAAATATGACATATCTAATCCAAACTCAAATCTACTACACAGTGGCTATCTATTCTTCGAAAACAAATATAAAATAAGCATAGTACAAATCAGTCACAGATATTCATATCGTTAAGACAGAAACGGATATGAATATAACACATAGAAGTGATCATCAAAGTAGTGGTCATAGAAGATCCACCACATCATAAAAGAATAGGTGCAAGTGCTCGATAAAAGAATAAGTATACATCAAGGAGTCTCTATCTCGAATATAAAAACAAAAACTACTAAGCTAAAGTAGTTAGCCAAAAGTCAGAAGCTAGTCCCTGCAAAGAAGTCAAGTGGAAGCATATGAAACACCTTGGTCTGACCCGAGTATTAGTTAAGAAGAAAATTAATAAACGGATCAGTTTAGCTATAAATATCATACAAGATGAGATAGGATGAGAGATATCTCAAAAATATATGATAACAATAACGTCATACTATGACAAATATATATTTGATAACAATAAAAATCATACAATATCTCGAATCTCCTCAAATATCTAAAAAGAATTATCATATTCTTTACCTTATTTACCAAACCTCAAATATTGACAAAACATGTCAATGCAAATCGCAAAAATTGGTGAAACACAAATTCCAGAAATCAATAATTAGAAATTCAAAAAACACAAAGGGGGAGGCCTATCACAAACAGGAGAAATTGGTGAAACACAAATTCCAGAAATCAATAATTAGAAATTCAAAAAACACAAAGGGGGAGGCCTATCACAAACAAGAGCATGAAAACTCACCAACATGTGTATCACAAACGGAACGCTAATCCATCAAATTTGAGCCAAAGCTCCACAAACGGCGCGAAGACATGGGTCGCTACCCCACCAATTTTAGTCGAAGCTCCACCGAAACGGGGTTTAGTCCCCCATGCAGACAAAGAGATATCGCACATCTCTAGTCTAAATTACAAAATTATCATCATTGATCGATAAGTGTAAATTATATCAAGCTAGTAGATATATGGGTTTAGCTTCATGTCCCATAACCACTGGCTTAACTTAAATATTTACGAACAAATTATAGATTTCCACTCAAAGATTGTCATGAGATATTAATCAAACAAGTCCAAGAATTAATCGACGAAGTAAACGCATGCGTTTCATACCACTTGTTTTGCTAAGCCGTTTAATTAGATTTCTCATACGAATGAGGTAAAGGTTTGTATATACTAATAGATTGGAAAACGGTTTTAGAACGAGTATCGTATTAAAAATAGTGTTGGAATCGTTTTGGGAAAGACTTTGAGTATTTACTACAAGTATAAAAACCTTTGTATTTTAAAGTGACAAATCATAAAAATGATTGTAAAAACAATCTATCACCCAAATCCACATTCGATGACGTGAATTAATACCATAAAAATCGACATCAAATCCATCAAATGGATATTCCCAAAAATCCAGAAAAAATTCATCTAAATCAATAATAAATGACAACAACTAACCGGATCAACAATAATCGATAAAAATTGAAAATCCACTCAAAACAGGAAAAATAGGCAAAATTCAACAAAACTAGACATCTGGTTGGTTTGGCCAGACGTCTGACCCAGGGTCCTGGAATTTCATAAATTTTTTCCTTTCCTTTTTTATTCTCTGAAGCCTACCAGTCATCTTGTTGGTTTTCACCAGACATCTGGTTCTGGGCTTTGGAATTTTATTTTTTCTACCTTTTTTTCTTCTAGTGCCATAACCAGACGTCTGGATTTTTAAACTAGACGTCCGATTGTCTGTACTGGGCAATAATTTGCCTTGGCCATTGCTGGCCAAATCAATTCGAAAGCGATCGGGCGAGCGATGGAGGCTAGGGATTTATGCCAAGCGATAACCCAGCCGTATACACTCTTCGATACACCCCAAATAACCTGTCCAAACATCCACAGTAAGATTTTCATAAATTTTGACTTCAAAACCAAAAATTGGAAAATTTACCAAACCAATTCAAATCAAAATTGAATGAACATGAAACAGATGTTAAGAATTCATACCTAACAACTATGAAAGCTATAGACATAGATGTGAGTTCAAGAACTCACCTTTAAAATTCTGAAACAAGGAATGAGAAGCTCTAAAACAAGGAAAGATCAATTCCTCTTCACTACACCTCTAGAACCTTCAATCTATTATCAAAGGCAAAGTTTTTCCTAAGTTAGGTTATAGGAAAAATCAAGAATTGAAGAGCGATTGATATGGAGAAGATGAAGAGGATGCTTACCTAAGCGTCACCTTGATTTATACCTTGAAACTGAATCCTAAGGGCTTAGGAATTTTAATTTCATTTCTTTTTCCCCATTTTTTCTTTTGCTTGAGAGTGTTAGGAAATTATAAAAGGAACGAATGAATAGGGGGTGGAGTTAGGGAATTTGGTAGAGGAGTTTGGGTTATCTTGTTGGGTTGGTGGGCTAGAAACAAGCCCAAGCCCAAATGTAAATACCAAAATCATAATCAACTCCAAACATATTAATGTTTATACTCAAACAAGTTGTAAACGTCGTTTTGAACTCAACGAAAGTGGCATCAAGTCCGGATTCGACTGTTTACAAAAGGTCACATTTTGGAATTTAATCCAACTAACGATACTATATTTAAATAAAACATTTAAATATTTAATCGTAAAATATGTGGGTTGTTACAGACTCCCCCTTAAATAAATTGCGTCCTCGTAACACTTAAGAAGAAAATAAAGAGTAATAACCACTCTAAGGCATAACAACACAAAAAAAAAATTAAAGTGAGAAGTTCACCTTAAGGAGCACGAGAGAGTAAGTTCGGATGTGTTCGCTCGATGAATTCTCTGGATCCCCAAGAACAATCCTTAAGGATTTGAGGACCATTGAACTTTCACAAGCGGAACATTTTTATTTCGAAGGCGTTTAACCTCCGTAGTAATGATATGAATATGATGTTGCTCATAAGTCAAATTACGTGAAACTTCAATTTATTCAATAATATTGGGCTCAAGAATAGTATCAGAATCTCTAAGGCATTTGCGTAGTTGAGAAACGTGGAATACTTCATGAATAGCAGAAAATTGAGCCGGCAATAAAAGGCGATAAGCCACGGAACCAATGTATTCGGTGATGGAAAATGGGCCAATATATCGAGGTGCTAATTTTCTCGATCGATTGAAACACACAACACCTTTCATAGATGAAACACGAATGAAACCAAATCTCCCACAGAAAATTCTAATTTCCTTCTTCGGTTATCGACATAGAATTTTTTTCTACTTTGAGCTTCTTTCATCCTATGGTGAATAAGGTCAATCTATGGAATCACAAATAAAATCTGGATCTAAAACTATTTGTCACCGGCTTTAAGCTAATACGAAGGAGATTGGCATGACCTTCCGTAGAGTGCCTCGAAAGGTTCCATAGCAATAATAGATTGAAAGCTATTATTGTAAGACAACTCGATAAAGGAAATATGATCTTCCCAACTTCCACCAAAATCAATAACATATGCAAGAAGAAGATCTTTAAGCGTTTGATTTATCTGTTAGTCCATCGGACTGAGGATGATAAGCGGTGCTAAAATTAAGCTTCGTTCCCAAATCTTTTTGAAGACCCTTCCATAGTAAATAATGGATCACGATCACTAACAACAGAAGTTGGAACTCCATGCAATTTAACAATTTCTTTAACATAGAGTTTAGCCAAAAGAGGTATGGTCCGGTTTGATCGAACGGGAAGAAAAAGGGCGGATTTTATTAGTTTATCTACAATCACCCATAAAATGTCATAACCCTAACAAGAACGGGGAAGACCATCAATAAAGTCCATGGAGACTTGATCCCCCTTCCAAACGGGAATGTCTAAAGGTTGCAATAACCCACCGGGCCTTTGATGCTTGGCCTTAACGAGTTGGAAAGTCATGCAATGCTTCATAAAATTAGCAATATCAGATTTTATTTCATCATATAATAAAGTCATTTCATGTCCGCATACATTTTACTACTACCGGGATGAATGGTAAATTTAGAATGATGAGAATCTTCTAAAATGTCTTTACAAAGAAAACTAATATTTGGCGCAATAAGTCTACCAAATTTTCAAATGAATTCACGAGCAATGATTTCAAAGTCTTTCAAACCCTCAATACTTCTATCCCTACAACTTTGGCTAAGATGAGCCAATTCAAAATCATGCTTTTAAGCTTCAAGAATGCAGTCTAAAGAGATGGATAATCCTCAAGGCTATATAAAACAAGAGATTAACATGAATCGGATTCATGATCTCGAATCTCACAAGTGAACAAAGTATCAAGATCGTTCCATTTGGATATTACCATCGAAACAACCGCTCTTTGTTTATGACTAAAGGTATCGACCACACGATTTCCCTTTTAAGGAGTATAAAGAATATCAAGATCATAAGATGCATGGAATTCTAGCCAACGTCGTTGACTCAAATTAAGTTTCTTTTGAGAAAACAAATACTTCAAAGATTTATGATCGGTGAATTTCTCTCCCAAAAGATAATGACGCCAAATTCTAAGGGCGAAAACAATGGCCATGAGCTCTAAATCATAAGTGGCATATTTAGTCTCAGCAGGCTTTAATTGCCAAGAAGCATAAGCGATAATAGGTTCCCTTTGCATGAGATGACTCCCAAACCAATACGACTAGGATCGGTATAAACAATCAAGTCTTGGTTCCCTTCGGGAATCACAAGAATATGAGCATCGGAAAGGAGTTCTTTTAATTTCTGAAAAGCAGCGTCGCATTTGTCCGACCAAATGTACTTAACTCCCTTCTTTGTCAAACTAGTAAGAGGCATGGAAATTTTAGAAAAGTCTTTTATGAAACGATGGTAATAGCCCGCAAATCCAAGAAAACTACGGATTTCTGTCACACTCTCCAGTCTCTTCCAATTTTGAATCACTTCAATCTTTGAAGGATCCACGGAAATTCTAGATTCATAAATAATATGTCCTAAAAATTTCACATGGGATTGCCAAAAATGGCACTTAGAAAATTTTGCTTTCAATTGATTGTTCATAAGAGTTTGCAACACAATTCAAAGATGATTTTCATGCTCTTCCTTGGTTTTAGAATAAATAAGAACATCATCTATAAAGATAAGAACAAATCGATTAAGAAAGTCTTTGAAAATTTGGTTCATAAGGTCAACGAAATAACCTAGAGCATTCATCAAACCAAATGGCATAACAAGCCATTCATAAGATTCATAACGAGTACGGAACAATGTCAAAGGAATGTTATCCTCTATAATACGAAGCTGATGAATACCCGTTGCTAAGTCTAATTGTGAAAAGACTCTAGCACCGCTAAGTTGATCGAATAGATCATCAATATAAGGTAAGGGATATTTATTCTTGATGGTGAGATCATTAAGCTTGCGGTAGTCAACACAAAGCCTAAGTATACCATCGGATTTCTTCACAAAGATAGCTGAAGCTCCCCAAGGAGAGGAAGTAGAATGAATAAACTGTTTTGCTTCCAATTCGGATAATTGCTTATGCATCTCCTCATTTTCCTTATTAGATATACGATAAGGGGATGAGTGATAGGTGGAGCTCTAGGGATTAGATTAATTCTGAACTCAATTGTTCGTTTAGGTGGTAATCCTAAAAAGGGCTCGAATATATCGGGAAATTCACAAACAACGTGAATGAGGAAAATGACGTCTTCCTCAACGTCATTATCATTATCATGTGGATTTAGAGAATATAAGGATGCCACCGAATTGGAATCTGAATCTTTAAGAATAATAGAAATCTGCTTAACAGATTGGGGATGTCGAAGATGGATAGTCCTCTCAGGACATAAAATGTGGGTTTCATAATGATTAAACCAATCCATTCCCAAAATCATTCCAAAACCTAAGTAACGCATAACATGCAAATCGGCATGGAAAGCATAATCACATAGAATAATTTAAACATCTTTAGAAAATAAACTGAGTGTTGCGGATCCACCAACCGAATTCACAATTCTTAATGAAGTCATCAAGCCCATAACATTTAAAGAAAAACTATCAACAAGTTCTTTTGATATAAAAGAGTGAGATGCACCTGTATTAAAAAGAACTCGAATAGGATGACCACAACACATGATAATTCCATCAAGGACAGAATGAGAAATACCTTGACCAAGAGAAGTGTTACTAGGGCTTGCACAACATTCATCTTTCCCTTTTTCTTGCTTTGAAGTTTGGGACATGAAGATTTAGGATGATCCGAACTTTTGCAATAGCGACAAGTAAGGGGCTTTAGACACTTATTTGCATAGTGGTCCTTAGACCCACAATTGTAGCATTCTCCACGATTAGGGATAGGAATCTTTGCTATCGAAGTTGCTTGCTTTCCTTTCTTGTTGGGATTAGGGCCTTTGAACTTACTGTCGGGTTGCCTCTTCTTCTTGTTGTTGAAGTTCTGTTTGGCACCTTAACACACCATCACCTTTCTTTATCGGCCTCTTCAAGTCGAAGAGAGACATCTACAAGATGATCGAAAGGAACTTCTAGTTTCAGAAGTAAAGCCTTTTTGAGGTTCTTATTCAACCCATAGATAAACCTCTGATTTTTTTTTCAATGGGGTATTAATATACTCGACCTCATATTTAGAGAGGGATTCAAAAGGTGCGACAAATCTATCACAGAAGAATCACCTTGAAGAAGGTCAATAAAGCGTCAAGCTAAAGTTACTTTTCCAGTTTCCGGCATGAACTTCAACTCGAACCTTTCTCGGAATTGCTCCCAAGTAAGATCCGCTTCAACAATTTCCGAAACCAAAAGCTCATACCAATCTAATGCTCTCTCCTGCATGCTAGAAGTAACTTGGACTCGATGTAGATCCACAAGATTCATGCGAAAAAAGATGCGATCGCATGTTCTAGGCCAAGCTTGGACTTCTATAACGCTTTCGAAACTCCTGAATGGCCTTCCACCCAAATTGGTATAATCACTGCACAAGCATGCAAACCCGGATTTAGGATGAGTAGGCTCAGGAATGGGTCTGGTAGCTTGGGCATTCTTTGCAAGATCCAAAAGCTGTTAGGCAGACATGAATACGCCATCCTAAGGAGTAGCACTGGATTGACTGACGTTGGGATAGCTAGATCTAACTATTTCTCTTCTTTAAGAAACAAAGAAAGAAGAGGAAAAAGTTATTCTCAGAATGAATATCAAACAAACTTGATTGATAAAACAAGGAATCATAAAAGAAAATAGGATAAAACGTGTCCTAGACTCGAATTAAATCCTGAGGCGCGATTCCTAAGAGAGACTTAGGACAATGAACCTTGTCATAATATCCTATATTGTTCCGAAGTTTGGCTATGATACCAAAGCTACGACGCCCCACCTATATACTCACACTAGCCAAGGACTCTATGGGGTAATGTCATCGACTAACACGAAGGATAAGGCTGTTGAGGAGCGATCATTTGTATAATTGATTGAGCTAGAACTGATATGTTAGATAGCATGTCATGATTTCATTTCAAGATAAAATCTGACATATCCAATCCAAACTCAAATCTACTATACAGTGGCTATGTGTTCTTCGAAAACAAATATAAAATAAGCATAACACAAATTAGTCACAGATATTCATATCACTAAGACAGAAACAGATATGAATATAACACATAGAAGTAAACATCAAAGTAGTGGTCATACAAGATCCACCACATCACAAAAGAATAGGTACAAGTGCTCGACAAAAGAATAAGTATACATCAAGGAGTCTCTATCTCGAATATAAAAACAAAAACTACTAAGCTAAAGTGTTAGCCAAAAGTAAGAAGCTAGTCCCTGCTAAGAAGTCAAGTGGAAGCACCTGAAATACCCCACTCTGACCCGAGTATTATTTAAGAAGAAAAATAATAAAAGGATCAGTCTAGCTATAAATATCACACAGGATGAGATATGATGAGAGATATGTCAAAAATATATGATAACAATAACCTCATACTGTGACAAATATATATTTGATAACAATAAGAATCATACAATATCTCAAATCTCCTCAATAACCAAAAAGAATTATCATATTCTTTAGCTTATTTACCAAACCTCAAATCTTAACAAAACATATCATTGCAAATCGAAAAAAATGGTGAAACACAGATTCCAGAAATCAGTAATTAGAAATCCAGAAAACACAAAGGGAGAGGCACAAACGGGAGCATGAAAACTCACCAACACGTGTATCATAAACGGAACGCCATTCCATGGTTGCTAACCCATCAAATTTGAGTCGAACCTCCACAAACGGCCCGAAGACCGTGGGTCGCTACCCCCAACAATTTTAGCCGAAGCTCCACCGAAATGGGATTTAGTCCCCCATGTAGACAAAGAGACATCGGACATCGCTAGTCTAAATCACAAAATGATCATCGTTGATCGATAAGTGTAAATTACATCAAGCTAGTAAATAAATGAGTTTAGCTTCATGTCCTATAACCACTGGCTTAACTTAAATATTTACGAACAAATTATAGATTTCCACTCAAAGATTGTCACAAGATTTCAATCGAGCAAGTCCAAAATTAACCGACGAAGTAAATGCAAGCGATTCATACCACTTGTTTTGCTAAGCCATTTAATTAGATTTCTTATATGAATGAGGTAAAGGTTTGTGTATATTAATAGATTTGAAAACGGTTTTAGAAGGAGTTGTGTATTAAAAATGGTGTTGGAATTATTTTTGTGAAAGAGTTTAAAATCCTTTATATATTAAAGTGACAAATCACAGAAATGATTGTAAAAATAATCTATCACCAAAATCCACATTGGACGACGTAAATTGAAACCAAAAAAATCGATATCAAATCAATCAAATGGATATTCCTAAAAATTCAAAAAAGAAGTCATCTAAGTCAATAATAAATGACAATAACTAACCGAATCAACAAAAGTCGATAAAATTTGGAAATCCACTCAAAAATAGGCAACATAGGCAAAATTCAACAAAACCAGACGTCTGGTTAGTTTGGCCAGACGTCTGACCCGGGGTCCTGGAATTTTATAACTTTTTCCTTCCTTTTTTATCCCTAAAGCCTACCTGACGTCTGGTTCTGGGCTCTGGAATTTTATTTTTTCTGCCGTTTTGTTTTTCCATACATCTGGTTGCTTGTACTGGGCAACAATTTTCCTAGGCCATTGATGGCCAAATCATTTCAGAAGCGATCGGATGAGCGATGGAGGTTAGGGATTTATGCCAAGCGACAACCACCTATAGGCTCTTCGATACACCTCAAATAACATGTCCAAACATCCATAGTAGGATTTTCATAAATTTTGACTTCAAAACCAAAAATTGGAAAAATCATCAAACCAATTCAAAACAAAAGCGAATGAACATGAAATAGATGTTAGGAATTCGTACCTAACAACAATGAAAGCTATAAACATGGATGTGAGTTCAAGAACTCACCTTTAAAATTCAAAAACAAGGAATGAGAAGCTCTAAAACAAGGAAAGATCAATTCCTCTTCACTAACCTCTAGAATCTTCAATCTATTATCAAAGGCAAAGATTTTCCTAAGTTAGGTTATAGGATAAATCAAGAATTAAAGAGGGATTGAGATGGAGAAGATGATGAGGATGCTTACCTTAGCTTCTCATTGATTTATAACTTGAATTTGAATTCCTAAAAAAAGCTAGGGCTTAGGAATTTTAATTTCCTTTCTTTTCCCCCATTTTTCCTTTTGCTTGAGAGTGTTAGGAAATTATGAAAGGAATAAATAAAGAGAAGTGGAGTTAGGGTATTTGGTATTGTTGGGTTGGTGGCTAGAACCAAACCCAAAGCCCAAATGAAAATACCAAAATACTAATCAACTCCAAACATATCAATGTTTATACTTAAACAAGTTATAAACGTCATTTGAACTCAATGGAAGAGGTCTCGAGTCCGGATTTGACTGTTTACAAAAAGTCACATTTCGGAATTTAATCCAACTAATGATGCTTTATTTAGATAAAACATTTAAATATTTAATCGTAAAATATGTGGTTTGTTACAAATGCATTTCAAACTTAACTTCCGACTTGACGAGATTAGTAGGATTCATTGAACAATATCTTCCTTCACATTCGAAAAGGGACAAAAAATCCTTTGGTCCTGCCTTTAGGCCTGGTCAAAGCAACCATGGTCGATTAAGCCTTTGATCATGCCGTCGGGTCTACCCAAAGTACCCATCCAAGGGAGATGGATGAAAAGCCTTTGGTCCTGCCTTCGGGCTTAGCCAAAGTAACCATCTAAAATGTGATAGGTCAATTAAGCTTTTTATTACACCGCTAGGCCTGGTCAATGCATCCATCCAAGGAAGTTGGATGAAAAGCCTTTAGACTTGCCTTCGAGGGTGGCCAAAGCAACCATCCTAAGAGTGATGGTCAACAAAGCATTTTAACCTACCGTTAGGCCTGGTCAAAGCACCCAGCCAAGGGAGATGGACGAAAAGCCTTTGGTTCCGCCTTCGATCCTACCCAAAGCAACCATCCAAAGAGTGATGGTCAATCAATCCTTCGATCCCGACCATCGAGTTTGGTTGATGCACCCATCCAAAGGAGATAGATGAAAAGGCCTTAGTCTTGCTTTCTACCCTGACCAAAGCAACAATTCAAAGAGTGATGGCCAATGCACTACTATAAATCTGTAGTTTTCTGATGCACATTTGGCGTTGCTATATTATTTAGTGACACCATTGTGATGCCAGAAACCCTAATAGAAAAATGGGTGTTGTTAAATTATTTGGCATCACAAAATCGACATCGTTAAAATTTAGCGACGCCTTTGCGATTCATGTTTGTATTATAGAAATAGCGTTGCAATGGCGTTGCTATATTTCAGGGACGTCATTGCAACGACATTGTCCTAAGAAGAAAATTCATCATAATGACATTGCTAAATTTTAGTGAAATCATTGGAACGTCAATGTTCTAAAGTAGAAAAATCGCCATAGAATTGCCATTGCAACACTTTTGCATCATCTAACTACTATGAGTTTACCAACAATTCCCCACATCTACTTCCTACAACCAAAAACCAAAATATAAGTTTTACTTGATGTTTATTATAAGATAACATCGGCTATTTGTATACAACTAGGATCAATAGCTATTAATTTTGTAAATTCAAGAATTATCCACATAAACCTCGTTATGTAAATAGTTGATCTTTGACCAACAAACAAATGGCAAGTTGCTAAATATGACTGTATTATTTCATGTATGTACGAGAGCACCCAAATAAACGATAGGATGAAGCATTGACAAGTCGGCGCTAGACTACACATAAATAACACCCATATACATAGATATACAACACCTATAATCCAAACAAACATCAAAAGAAGCAAAACTTTCCAAACTAGAAACAATGACAACTAAGGCATACATGATAATGACCATTATTATTACATCCATTCTCCACACCAAAGTGGAAGATCCAAACATCACATCTGACTTCATAACACTCGAAAACAACCCTTCGAAATTCATACTTCAAGGACTAAAATAAGCAATAAGAAGCACACCCACAAAATACCTTTTGATAGTGAAGAGAGAAAGCCAGTCGAAGTTCCCTTCTCTACAAGTACTATGGGTGTCCTATGCCTCACAGCGGTTCAAGTCCAATAGTAATTCTCTGAATTCATTGTATTTTAACACCAGTATGCATCTGCAACATGGATTTACACGAATCCTAAAGCTTTAAATTTATTAGTTTCCAAATGGACGTGTTAACTATATTCAGTGTATTTCTTAAAAAATTGAATAACGACAATAAGTAAATAATTAGTGCATAGAATAGTACAACAAATTTAATTAGTTAACATCAATTAGGAAATACCTTGCTACTCTTCTATACTTTGAAACTCCTCCTGAAAATCCCCTGCTCTTTGTGCACTATCACGGTAACACTGGATAATAATTCAAAGCAACATTAATTTTTTTACAGAATCAACATGAATTTATGATTTACCCTCTATGTATATACATGTATATGTATGTATAGAACAGACAACAAGATTAACTTACTTATGCTATAAACATAGGTGCTTACATATTTGCCAAGCCTTTGACATAAGATAATGTAAATTTTCTTTCCACTATAAAATGCTTGTTGGAGGAGAACACCATCTTTGACTGATTCCTTTTCACTTGTAATTTATACCTTTTCAATGTTATCAATAGTCCCACTGTTCAAGACCACCAAGAAAAAATAAATCCATAGAATACCCTAGGACAAGGCATAAATCAAGAAAATAGTAGAATTTGTATATTGAATATCATCAACAAAGTAACTGCAAGACCGATTACCAAATTTTTCTTAGTGAGCAACTAGAGGAGAGTATGCAGCAATAGATGAAACAGCTTTCAAATTGACAAGTCCATCTTTCAATTAAGAAGATGCTTGTCATTTATTAGACAATGTTGCATTCAGCATTGCCCTACTAGGAGCGCAGGGAAATATTTTCATGCACAAGGTTTAATTTTTGAATTTGAAAATATGTCACTGAAGAATTATGGATCAATAGCAGTGATTGAAGATTCTTTCTCTTTGTGTTATAGTGGAATGGATATTGATAATGGTGTGATGGTTCTTTTCCTTGTGAAATGGTCTTTGCAAAGTCAGATCACCTTGTTCCTAGTTAACATAATATTAGGATGATAACTACCAATATTATTATATTGATTGGAAAGAAATTAATATCTTTGGAAAACAATAAAATTTGAATTTGAAGTTTGATAACGAATATGGAACTGACATAGATAATAGTTCAACTAATGCTAATTTACCAGAAGAAGCATTCGCCATTTTTGATAACCCATCAATATATCTTCATATTTTATCAAATATTACAACTTCAGTTAAGTATGTCTATAATTAGTATAGAAATTTGTTCTGGATGTTTATCAAATAACATAGTTATTAAATAATAACAGGCACATTAAATACTTGCATTCATGTACCTATATATAACATTTATTAAAGAAATCATCAACATTGTACCTATTGGGAACTTTCAATACTATAGATGTAAGTTTATTCTAAAAATTAATCATGTCAAATTGACGTCGCAAAGGAATGGGTAATTCTCAATGTCAGTCTAAAATCTATTATACATTCTTGACATCATTGTGATGTAGCTAATTAGTGATGCCCTAGTGCTGTCATCCCAATGGGAATTAATTTAGTGACGTCGTGCTGACGTCGAGTTATTATGACGTCGCTAATCTGCGTCAGAAATCATCCCTTTCTCTTGTAGTGATTGATCCTTTGATTCCACCGTTGGACCTAGTCAAAGCGTCTATCCAAGGGAGATGGACGAACAGCTTCTGATCTCACCTTCGGACCTGCCCAAAGCAACCATCCAAAGAGTGTTGGTTAAATTAAGCCTTTTATCCAATCGTCAGGCCGGTTTAATGCACCCATCTAGGGGAGATGGCCAATGGAAACTTTGATGATTAAGCAAGGACTATGAAAACAACCATCCAAAGAAGGACAATTGGCTAAATTTCTGATTCGATGAATAATCAAACTTGGAACAGACAAGGAACAAAATGCATCTTTTTGAAACTTTGAAAATTTTATCTTGTTGTAACATCAATCATTCTAAAGAAAGCTAAAAATATTTCAAGTAGATTTTCGTATTTATGAAAATTCATTTAAAAAAAATATAATACTTTAATAAGTACATATATTTATTTTTCACATCAAATGGTTTCCAAATAAAGTTATTAAGTCTTCGAATAAATTTGTGAGAAATTCTTCACTACAAAGAAAAAAAAAATTAAAAAACAATCACCGCAAACAAAAATATTTTTAAAAGATTGCAAAACCAAAACATTTTGGAAAACCCTTTTAGGGAAAGTTATAATGTTAAGGAATAAAAGTTATGACAAGTTGAAGTAGCACAAACGATCGATAATGAAGAACAAAGCACCGACGAGACGATAAATTAAGAAGAAAGAGAACAATTCAAGGATAAAAGTTTACTTAAGTTAAAGCATAAAAAACTTCCCCTCAAAGGGGAAATTGTTGCACCCAAAATTTCAAGAGCAAATTGATAAACAAGAAGATAACATGTGCAATTAGAGGTTATTGTGTCTTATATAGATACTTCATATGTACATAGAAGCCATCATGCCTAATCGAAGCCATCGTGTATGATGCAAGGTCTTTAAGTAAAGGGACAATGTGACATCCCGGATTTTTGGCAGTATTATTATAATTAATATTTAATGTGATTAATTAAAATATAACTTATCTTTTAAAAACAAATATATATATATTTGTGAATTGGGAAGAATTATTGAGTTGGAATTTATAATAAGAGTTTCAGAATATTTTAAAAGTGAAATCTATCTTGTTTACATATAAATGAAGTAAGCTCTGCTTATTGATATTTGATTTAAATATATAGTTATGATGTAATCTAAATAACAAGAGTTGAAATGGACTAAATCTTACCAATATTGCATCTAAATATAAAACAAATATATTGTTAAAAATAAATATAAATATATAGACTTAAGAACATTTGGTTATTAACATAAGTAAAATGAAATAATAAATAAGAAAATTGAATATTAGATAGTTAAACTTTGAAAATGAATAATAAAATGAGTGCTGATGTTAACTAAATATTTCAAATAAAGTTATAATCATGTAAAATATGAATTAAACATATAAAATAATTCTAGAAATAAAAATTGAAATAGATATAAGAAGTAAAATAAAATACTAACAAAATGTACTTACTAAATAAATAAAATAAATCTATGTATATAGAGATATAAGACAGTAAATATTTAAGTTAGGAATTAATATTTAAGTTAGAAATAGAAATTAAAATACATAAGATAAGTAAATATATTAGACAGATTCTAACAACATGTTAACTAGAACTTCATTTCAATTTCAAAGCAAAGACAAAAGATAAGATAAAAAGATTTTCAACTATAAGTATGTACACTTGAAAACAAACAAGAAACAAATGCGCAGTCAAATATACACACTTGCTGAAACAAGAAAATAGAAATATGTATTCAAGAATGTATACTTGCAAATGAAACAAAAAAATAAATATATGTGAAGGCTTGCTAAAGAAGACAATATTATGTATTCTTGAACAAACAAAATCAGGATAAGGCTGAGAAACAAAACTAGAAATATCTACTGTGTACACTGGAAATAAAAGACAGTAAATACCCATTCAAATATACAAAGGATAAGTATGTAGATTTTGACAAGAAGAAGACAATGAAATTTAATGCAGCCCACAATGAATATCATATCAGCTGTACAAAAAAAATCTGAAGTAAATTCATTTCCAACTAGATCAACAACTTAAACAACAATATAACTATGCGAACCAGAGGATTTAGTAGTGGAGGTTTCAGCTTGCTTCAAAATAGCAGTTTCAAAGCCTGTTCCCAAATTGAAGAAGATAAGTATGAGACTTGAGAAAACAAACAAAAGCAATTAATGTTAATATTTCTAGCACACAATACATTTCATATCAGCCACCAAGACCAAAATAAAATTTGCTTAGTCAGATAAAAAAAGAAAATATATCTGATAGGTTGTACAAACAAAATTATATCACCTGGATACTATCTTTCTATATATCTCTGTTTCTCATTTCAGTTCGTAAAACCAAAACCAAGAATCTGAAGTAAGAACTATTTCAAACTTAAACAAATTTTCAAGCCTGTGAAAATTGATGGCTCTGTTCTTTTAAAACCTGTGAGTAACATTTCTTTCTTTAAACATTTAAAGGTTTAATCTGAACAAGTATCTCTATGATATTTTTTTATGCATATATAATTATCTGTATTTGTGGAAACTGGAAGTTTGTATGCAAGCTGTTGATTTCACTGTTCTCTGTCTTAGTTTTTTTTTTTAAAAACAGACCTTGATTCCAAAAATATTTCTCTCTAGTTCTATTTACCATCTGGACTTAGAGTTAAAACAAGAAGTGTTTTTTATATCATATACTTGAGATTAAAATTTATTTCAAGTCCAACCAATTTGTATTTAACTCAGGAAATCAAGAACATTGATCATATCCTTATATATGTCAAAAATTCAAACCTTACGATTTACCAATTCAGGAATGTAAATGAAATCTTTATACTTTAACATGATTTTTAAAGTAAAAATCTTAATTTTTAGAGCAAAAATCGAAGAGCTGTTTGGGTTTGATCGTATTGTACATTTGGGGTTGCCGTGGGAGATCTCGTCGACTGGAGGTGTCCAGTTTCCTCCTGGAGGTGGAGGAGTGATCGGGGAAGATTGGAAAAATGGCGCGGTGGTAGATAGACAGCGGTGGCGGTGGTGGGAGGCATTTGAAGTTTGGTAACCTAATTTTTAGGGTGGTCAGGAGTTCGACCGGGGAAGCTTCGATCGTGCATCGTGTCGCGCACGGCTTTAGGAAATGGTTGAGGGGAGGACGACAAAATCACGGCCGGAGTTTCGCGTGTTCCGGTGGTTGTGGTGAGGAGAACGAGGCCATTTCCAGGTTGCGTTCTGGTTCCTGTATCGAGCTAGAATGCTCGATTTTGCTTTGATGTTTTTTTCATCGTTTTGATGATCGGAAGTGAGGGTATAGGTCACTATCGACCTATCGGAGGCAGTCTCGGTGGTCGGAGCATCACCATGGAGTGGCGCACGTGCACGCGACATCATCAGTGTTTGGTGATGTTGAACTGGGAAAAGAAGAAGGTAGTGGAAGGAAGAGAGTGTACTCGGGTTAATTCATGTTCGCTTGAAGCAATGTGTTCTGGCTCGGGTATAGCTGTTTCCAGGTTTATGCAAACCTGTTCTGGTTAGTTTAACAAAATTCAAATTATAACAAAGCTCAAATCTAGTTTAACATCAGAAGTTTAAATATAAATTTGAGTTTAGTTGTAAGCTTAGATTTTTAATAAGTAAATTTTGGGTTTCGATTCAAACTTGTTTGATAATTTTAAAGTGTTAATTGAAGTCAAAAAATGGAATTTTGAAAAAATGGGAAAGGAAAGTTTATGTCAAAATTTTGTAGCCTGGGAGAAGTTTAAATTATTTTTTTATTCCAGATTTTGGAATGGAAGCAAGTTTATAAATTTAAATATTTTAAGTAAGTTTAAACATTTTGAATCTAAAGGAAATTTGATTTCAAACTCATTTAAAATTCTTTCATAACAAAAGAATTGCTTTAATTTGTAATTTAAAGGTTTATAAAGTTAGTTTTAAAAATTGATTTAAAGATCGATTAGTATTTATTTTAAACTTGAAATGTAAAATGAAATTTCAAAAGTAAATTTTGAAATTAATGTTTCAACCATATTTGTAGTAAAATTTAAAACAATACATAAGAATAAGGTTACTTTAAGTAATGAAGGTTTAGGATTTACATTCATTAGCCATTAAAAATAATTAGAATAGATAATTGATGATTTATATTAATTAAATCGGTAATTATAAGTTTAAATAATGAACTAAGTAATTAATATATAATTTAGAACCATAGATTAGATTTTTATTTAATTAATAAATTTTAATGGTTAATCAAACTTATAATTAATAATGATTAATGTAAGTTAATTATTTTAGAAAAGTAATTAAAAAATGTTAATGAAGGTCATTAACTAGATTATTTTATAATTAATTAAGGTGATTGATTTTTAATAATTAATTAGATTAATTAATTTAATAATGATCATTTTAATAGTTTAAATGTAATTACTTAATGGGAAGTAATTAAGGAATTAATTACTTATTGTGATTAATTGAGTAATTTGATTGATTTGAGTTATTTAATTTAGTTTAATTAATTTGATTAATCATTTGATATTTTGGAAGTAAATTACTTAAAGAAGTAATTGATGGATAATTATTGGAGGTAATTAATTGGATGATGTTTGTTAATGGAAGTAATTGGAGAATAATTACTTGAAATTAATCAAGGGATTAATTAAGTTTGTTTATTGAGGAGTAATTAAGTTAAGGATGGTTAACTACTATATGTTATTAATTAAGATGATTAATATATGTGATTTGAAGATTAATTTTCTTAATATAATCAATTAATAAGATAGCAAATGAAAATGTAACTAGAGATCATTAATTATTATATTAATGATGTAATTAGAAATTGATTAATTTGGAAATAATAAATCAATAAAGTAATTAAAATGTAATAAATATGAATGTAATTAATTATAGACAATTAATTTATGGATTTATTCAAAGGTTAATTAATGTAATTAATTAAAGGATAATTACTGGAATGTAAGTAAAGGTTAATTAATCAATGATGGTTAATTAGAATCAATAAGTAACTGATAATTAATAAATTAATTAATGGTTATGTAAGCAAGATTTATACTAATGTGGTAATTAATTTAATTTACTTTAAAATTAATTAAAGAGGTAGTAATTAATTTAACATTTTAAATTAATTATAGAGTGATCATTTAATCATTGCTTATGTATGAATGATATTGATTTCCTTGGATGGTTTGATATCTTTTAAGTGAAATAATTAATGCTATGTGATCTGGATGCTTGGTTGATATATGTGAATTATCTTGTGATGGTACTTGAGATTTATAAATTAGTAATTATGGTTATTGATTAATAATTAAGAATTAATTAATTAATTAAGTGAATAATTAATAAGTAATTAATAAATGAGTTAATTAATTAGTAATTAACTAAGTAAGAACAAAATGGCCTATTTCTTAAGCAAGTAATTAAGTTTAAAATAAATCAAATTAAATTTGATATGAATCGATGTTTCTGTTTGATTGACTCTGATATGTATTTATATCCTGTGATGTTCTGTGATATCCTGGATATATCTGTGATGACTGTGTATGATTTATCTGTGATAAATACTATGTGAATTCAATTGTTGAATTAAACTGTTTAAAATTAATTAAACAACTTGGCCTTTAAAATGGCGTTTGGATTTCGATGAGACCAGGATCGGGTGTCAAATCGATATTCCGAAAACCACATTGATCCAAATCAAACGTTAGGTCGTGGCATCTCAAGTGAAGACCGAGATGGTGTTTTCTGAATGCAAGGGTTATTGTCGTTAACTCTGAGGGTGATTCCAAAATGAGTGTAACGAGATGATGCCTTCGGTTTCGTACGAACCCGTAACGAACTTGTATGGATTGAATGCTTTCAATACATCGTCAGGCGGACGATGAGCATTCTAAGAGATATATTCTATAAAGGTAATCGCAGCCTCAAGCCTCATCAACCGGGAATGGCTAAAACATGGAATGTGCAGCAAGGTTAGGTGGGTCAAGCCCAAGCAGGACGAGGTATACCCCTGTCTAGATGTCCCTTTTTATTAGGCTGTGTGGGCGGTTGGTCTGCAGCCAACTGCGGGGTTGTCTTGTTCGGGACTGTTCAGTAAGGAATGGTTCCGGCCTTGTGTTGCAGGGGAGCAGGCGTACTCCTCGGTACGTTGATCTAGGCCACGTACTGTGACGGGCGGTACCCCAATAGCCCTGCCATTGTATGGAATCGAATATCCAATAAGTGCCAACGGTTTTGATTGTATTACCCACTTTTGTGGCTAGTAGCTAGAATTTAATAATGTAACAATTTCGGCTATTTCATATTTACTTGAAAACCCTAGACCTATTATAATATCACTGGATTTCCTATCAAATGTTTTGGTTAGCGTAAGGTAAAAACTTTTCCATGTTTATGTATGGGAAGTCTTACGTGATACCTTTCTTTTCAAAGGTTTTTGAAAATTAAGCAACTTTAACCTGTTACTCACATCAGACCCATGTCTTACCTGGAGTTTATCTTCTGTTTTCTTAAACTCTTGGGTACTCAAATTTTTACGAGTAGCCAAGGGATTCAGGTCTGATCTGGCAAATTCTGGAGGAGCAAAGGGAGCAGGAGGCTTCAGCGTGTGTACATATATATAGGTGGTTACGCTGTGTTGGTATCTCTGAGTCATTTGATTGAGTTGTATTAACTAGACAGGTGTTTTATAACTGTCTAGTATGTGTTGTATATTCTTTGTAGCTCTGATGTATACGATACTTCGTATATCTTATGTGATATATTATATTTTATTCGTTCCGCTATTTAGATTCTGATGTTTTTTCTTCTTCTTCTTCTTTCTTTTCTCTTTTCTATCCCTTTCTTTCTTAATAATGATCCGTCTTCCTGGGCGTAGGAAGCTGGGTCGTTACAGTTGGTATCAGAGCGCTAAGTTGAGTGAATACCTAGGCTTTGGAGTGGTTTCTATCCTTCTTGAGAGAGCGTATTTGTAATTTTGATATATATATATATATATATATATATATATTCATTTCTATCTATTTGTTGGGTTACCTGTTCGGGTTTTCCAATATAAGTATAAGGTTAGATAGGGTAGTGGTGTGTGTAACACGACTACCAGTGGTTGGAAGTGTATCTGACGTGATTGTAGACCTAATATCGTCTCGAGTGATTTTATGGTGTAAGGATTTCACCAAATCTCTGGAGGAAACCTATTAAGGTTTGGAGTCGATTTTTGTAGTACAAGTTTGGATGAGTAGAATTTGGATTTTGTCAGTTGAGCAGAAGCTATAAATATTATCTTGGTAGCTCAGGAAGTAGTAGTTGTGTGTTGAGATGCAGTGGCTATGGATTGTTTTCGAAGAAGTTCTCAAGGATCTTTGGATAAGGAAGTGTGTCTGCTTCGGTGTTGAGGCTGATTTCAGCTGGGTGTGTGTGTTTGGCTTTGAGGCCCGGGTTTCTCGAGGAGTTTTCGGATTAGGGAGTCATTGGTATCAGTAGCAGTGTTGCAGCTCAGATTGTTCTGTCGGCTGGAAAGAAGGTCATATGTTAGCAGTTCTAGAGTTGAAACTCAGAAGGCAGCAGCTTTGTGGATCTATTTCGTAGATAGAGTAGCTAAATAAGCATAAGCTGTTCAGATTGGTAAGGAGATAACAGTTTTCTTTGGATATTAGCCTGGGTTGATCGCAAAAGTGACTTGCGATAGTTGGGCATTCTCTTGGTTTATTAGAAATCTTTTTCTGGATATCTTTGAAGAGGTCAGCGGGTTTCCCTTGCATCCGGAGTTGAGTTTGGTATCAACTGGATTCCAGAAGTGGTACCGATGGTTCAGCTTAGTAGTAGAATGGTTTCTAAAGAGAGGATTTGGTAAAGCGGCTCAGGTTTTGGAGGAACTTTTGAGTTTCTATTGTGGATCTGTGAACCATATTTTTGGAATGAGTTGTACCGTTTGTGGTTGTGTGCATCATCAGCATTTTCATCTACCCAGATCAAAGTTGTGCAGCGGATGCTGTTGGGAGTGCATCTGCTTTTCTTTTCTGGAAAGGAGAGGTTGTTTTCTACTAATGATGGTAAAGGTTGTATTCTTGTTTTGGTTAGTCTTGAGAAGATCATTCCACTGAATTGTTTTGGTCCAGATTGTTTTAGGAGTCATCAGCAAAGGTTGAGCTGATCAGTAGGGATGAAGGCGCTCTGGATCATCAGGAGAATTTGATGAATAAGGGACGGAGGAATTTGGATTTCTAAGTCGAAGATTTGATTTTGGACAAGTTTTCTCCGATCAAAAGAGCAATATAATTTGGTAACGCTGTGAGGCTAGCTCCGAGGAGTTCTGGATTTTCTCTATGTTATGGTGAGGATAAGTGTTTGATCTTCTGGAGTGAATTGCCAGTTTGGATAACTGGGATTCGATGTGTTTCACGTATCTCGGAGGGAATACGTGTATAATCCATCTCTGGTTTTGGAACCAGCGGTTCGGGGAGTTTTGGTTGTTGAGTCAGACTCGTCTATAGTCTGATATCTGTGTAGTTTTGTAGATTTAGATGAGTAGCAGCTCTGTAGCTTAGTAGTATAGACTGTTTGGATTCTATAGATTGAGTATTCCGGTATTTTTCTTGGAAAACTTTAGGAAGCTCTATCCAGAATTTTGTCTGGATGGTTAGCTTTGTTGATTGAGTGGATTGGTTGTGATGATTGTTAGCATATGATTGATATAAGAGTGTGATTTGTAATTAAAATCTTAAATAGATTACTAAATTACCTTTGCTTTTAAATTTCGGGGACGAAATTATTTTAAGGGGGGAGGGATGTGACATCCCGGATTTTTAGCAGCATTATTTTAATTAATATTTAATGTGATTAATTAAAATATAACTTATCTTTTAAAAATAAATATATATATTTGTGAATTGGGAAGAATTATTGAGTTGGAATTTATAATAAGAGTTTCAGAATATTTTAAAAGTGAAATCTGTCTTGTTTACATATAAATGAAGTAAGCTCTGCTTATTGATATTTGATTTAAATATATAGTTATGATGTAATCTAAATAATAAGAGTTGAAATGGAGTAAATCTTATCAATATTGCATCTAAATATAAAACAAATATATTGTTAAAAATAAATATAAATATATAGACTTAAGAACATTTGGTTAACATAAGTAAAATGAAATAATAAATAAGAAAATTGAATATTAGATTGTTAAACTTTGAAAATGAATAATAAAATGAGTGCTGATGTTAACTAAATATTTCAAATAAAGTTATAATCATGTAAAATATGAATTAAACATATAAAATAATTCTAGAAATAAAAATTGAAATAGATATAAGAAGTAAAATAAAATACTAACAAAATGTACTTACTAAATAAATAAAATAAATCTATGTATATAGAGATATAAGACAGTAAATATTTAAGTTAGAAATTAATATTTAAGTTAGAAATAGAAATTAAAATACATAAGATAAGTAAATATATTAGACAGATTCTAACAACAGGTTAACTAGAACTTCATTTCAATTTCAAAGCAAAGACAAAAGATAAGATAAAAAGATTTTCAACTATAAGTATGTACACTTGAAAACAAACAAGAAACAAATGCACAGTCAAATATATACACTTGCTGAAAGAAGAAAATAGAAATATGTATTCAAGAATGTACACTTGCAAATGAAACAAAAAAAATAAATATATGTGAAGGCTTGCTAAAGAAGACAATGTTATGTATTCTTGAACAAACAAATTCAGGATAAGGCTGAGAAACAAAACTAGAAATATCTACTGTGTACACTGGAAATAAAAGACAGCAAATACACATTCAAATATACAAAGGATAAGTATGTAGATTTTAACAAGAAGAAGACAATGAAATTTAATGCAGCCCACAATGAATATCATATCAGCTGTACAAACAAAATCTGAAGTAAATTCATTTCCAACTGGATCAACAACTTAAACAACAATATAACTATGCGAACCAGAGGATTTAATGGAGGTTTCAGCTTGTTTCAAAACAGCAGTTTCAAAGCCTTTTTCCAAATTGAAGAAGATAAGTATGAGACTTGAGAAAACAAACAAAAGCAATTAATGTTAATATTTCTAGCACACAATACATTTCATATCAGCCACCATGACCAAAATAAAATCTGCTTAGTCAAATAAACAAAAGAAAATATCTCTGATAGGTTGTACAAACAAAATTATATCACCTGGATACTATCTTTCTATATATCTCTATTTCTCATTTCAGTTCGTAAAACCAAAACCAAGAATCTGAAGTAAGAACTATTTCTTAAACAAATTTTCAAGCCTGTGAAAATTAAAGGCTCTGTTCTTTTAAAACCCGTGAGTAACATTTCTTTCTTTAAACATTTAAAGGTTTAATCTGGATAAGTATCTCTATGATATGTTTTTTTTATGCATATATAATTATCTGTATTTGTGGAAACTGGAAGTTTGTGTGCAAGCTGTTGATTTCATTGTTCTCTGCCTTAGTTTTTCTAAAAAAACAACAGACCTTGATTCCAAAAATATTTCTCTCTCGTTCTATTTACCATCTGGACTTAGAGTTAAAACAAGAAGTGTTTGTTATATCATATACTTGAGATTAAAATTTATTTCAAGTCCAACCAATTTGTATTTAACTCAGGAAATCAAGAACATTGATCATATCCTTATATATCTCAAAAATTCAAACCTTACGATTTACCAATTCAGGTATGTAAATGAAATATTTAAACTTTAATATGATTTTTAAAGTAAAAATCTTAATTTTTAGAGCAAAAATCGAAGAGCGGTTTGGGTTTGATCGTATTGTACATTTGGGGTTGACGTGGGTGATCTCGTCGACTGGAGGTGTCGAGTTTCCTCCTGGAGGTGGAGGAGTGATCGGGGAAGCTTGGAAAAATGATGCGGCGGCGGCTGCGGGAGGCATTCGAAGTTTGGTAACCTAATTTTTAGGGTGGTCAGGAATTCGAATGGGGAGGCTTCGATCGTGCATTGTGTCGCGCACGGCTTTGGGAAATGTTTGAGGGGAGGACAACAAAATTGCGGCCGGAGTTTCGCATGTTCCGGTGGTTGTGGTGAGGAGAACGAGGCCATTTCCAGGTTGCGTTCTGGTTCCTGTATCGATCTCGAATGCTCGATTTTGCTTTGATGTTTTTTTCATCGTTTTGATGATCGGAAGTGAGGGTATAGGTCACTATCGACCTATCGGAGGCAGTCTCGGTGGTCGGAGCATCACCATGGAGTGGTGCACGTGCATGTGACATCATCAGTATCTGGTGATGTTGAATTGGGAAAAGAAGAAGGTAGTGGAGGGAAGAGAGTGTACTCAGGTTAATTCATGTTTGCTTGAAGCAATGTATTCTGGCTCGGGTATAGCTGTTTCCAGGTTTATGCAAACCTGTTCTGGTTATTTTAACAGAATTCAAATTATAACAAAGCTCAAATCTAGTTTAACATCAGAAGTTTAAATATAAATTCAAGTTTAGTTGTAAGCTTAGATTTTTAATAAGTAAATTTTGGGTTTTTATTCAAACTTGTTTGATAATTTTAAAGTGTTAATTGAAGTCAAAAAATGGAATTTTGAAAAAATGGGAAAGGAAAGTTTATGTCAAAATTTTGTAGCCTAGAAGAAGTTTAATTTTTTTTATTCCAGATTTTGGAATGGAAGAAAGTTTATAAATTTAAATATTTTAAGTAAGTTTAAATATTTTGAATCTAAAGGAAATTTGATTTCAAACTAATTTAAAATTCTTTCATAACAAAAGAATTGCTTTAATTTGTAATTTAAAGGTTTATAAAGTTAGTTTTAAAAATTTATTTAAAGATCGACTAGTATTTATTTTAAACTTGAAATGTAAAATGAAATTTCAAAAGTAAATTTTGAAATTAATGTTTCAACCATATTTGTAGTAAAATTTAAAACAATACATAAGAATAAGGTTACTTTAAGTAATGAAGGTTTAGGATTTACATTCATTAGCCATTAAAAATAATTAGAATAGATAATTGATGATTTATATTAATTAAATCAGTAATTATAAGTTTAAATGTATTAATTAAAGTTTAAATAATAAACTAAGTAATTAATATGTAATTAAGAACCATAGATTAGATTTTTATTTAATTAATAAATTTTAATGGTTAATCAAACTTATAAGTAATAATGCTTAATGTAAGTTAATTATTTTAGAAAAGTAATTAAAGAAATGTTAATGAAGGTCATTAACTAGATTATTTTATAATTAATTAAGGTGATTGATTTTTAATAATTAATTAGATTAATTAATTTAATAATAATCATTGTAATAGTCTAAATGTAATTACTTAATGGGAAGTAATTAAGGAATTAATTGCTTATTGTGATTAATTGAGTAATTTGATTGATTTGAGTTAATTAATTTAGTTTAATTAAATTGGATTAATAATTTGATATTTTGGATTAATCATTTGATATTTTGGAAGTAAATTACTTAAAGGATTAATTTATGGATAATTATTGGAGGTAATTAATTGGATGATGTTTGTTAATGGAAGTAATTGGAGAATAATTACTTGAAATTAATCAAGGGATTAATTAAGTTTGTTTATTGAGGAGTAATTAAGTTAAGGATGGTTAATTACAATATGTTATTAATCAAGATGATTAATATATGTGATTTGAAGATTAATTTTTCTTAATATAATCAATTAATAAGATAACAAATGAAAATGTAATTAGAGATCATTAATTATTATAATTAATGATGTAATTAGAAATTGATTAATTTGGAAATATTAAATCAATAAAGTAATTAAAATGTAATAAATATGAATGTAATTAATTATAGATAATTAATTTATGGATTTATTCAAAGGTTAATTACTGTAATTTATTAAAGGATAATTACTGGAATGTAAGTAAAGGTTAATTAATCAATGATGGTTAATTAGGATCAATAAGTAACTGATAATTAATAAATTAATTAATGGTTATGTAAGCAAGATTTATACTGATGTGGTAATTAATTTAATTTACTTTAAAATTAATTAAAGAGGTAGTAATTAATTTAATTCATTTTAAATTAATTATAGAGTGATAATTTAATCATTGCTTATGTATGAATGATATTGATTTCCTTGGATGGTATGATATCTTTTAAGTGAAATAATTAATGCTATGTGATCTGGATGCTTGGTTGATATATGTGAATTATCTTATGATGGTAATTGAGATTTATAAATTAGTAATTAAGGTTATTGATTAATAATTAAGAATTAATTAATTAAGTGAATAATTAATAAGTAATTAATAAATGAGTTAATTAATTAGTAATTAACTAAGTAAGAACAAAATGGCTTATTTCTTAAGCAAGTAATTAAGTTTAAAATAAATTAAATTAAATTTGATATGAATCGATGTTTCTGTTTGATTGACTCTGATATGTATTTATATCCTGTGATGTTCTGTGATATCCTAGATATATCTGTAATGACTGTGTATGATTTATCTGTGATAAATGCTATGTGAATTCAATTGTTGAATTAAACTGTTTAAAATTAATTAAACAACTTGGCCTTTAAAATGGCGTTTGGATTTCGATGAGACCGGGATCGGGTGTCAAATCGATATTCTGAAAACCACATTGATCCAAATCAAACGTTAGGTCGTGTTATCTCAAGTGAAGACCGAGATGGTATTTTCTGAATGCAAGGGTTATCGTCGTTAACTCTGAGGGTGATTCCAAAACGAGTGTAACGAGATGATGCCTTCGGTTTCGTTCGAACCCAGAACGAACTTGTATGGATTGAATGCTTTCATCACATCGTCAGGTGGACGATGAGCATTCTAAGAGATATGTTCTATAAAGGTAATCGCAGCCTCAAGCCTCATAAACCGGGAATGGCTAAAACAGGGGATGTGCAGCAAGGTTGGGTGGGTCATGCTCAAGCAGGACGAGGTATACCCCTGTCTAGATCTCCCTATTTATTCAGCTGTGTGGGTGGTTGGTCTGCAGCCAACTACGGGGTTATCTTGTTCGGGACTGTTCAGTAAGGAATGGTTCCGGCCTTGTGTTGCAGGGGAGCGGGCATACTCCTCGGTAAGTTGATCTAGGCCATGTACTGTGACGGGCAGTACTCCAGTAGCCCTGCCATTGTATGGAATCCAAAATCCTATAAGTGCCAACGGTTTTGATTGTATTACCCACTTTTGTGGCTAGTAGCAGGAATTTAATAATGTAACAATTTCGGCTATTTCATATTTACTTGAAAACCCTAGACCTATTATAATATCACTGGATTTTCTACCAAATGTTTTGGTTAGCGTAAGGTAAAAACTTTTCCATGTTTATGTGTGGGAAGTCTTACGTGATACCTTTCTTTTCAAAGGTTTTTGAAAATTAAGCAACTTTAACCTGTTACTCACACCAGACCCATGTCTGACCCGGAGTTTATCTTCTATTTTCTAAAACTCTTGGATACTCAAATTTTTACGAGTAGCCAAGGGATTCAGGTCTGATCTGGCAAACTCTAGAGGAGCAAAGGGAGCAGGAGGCTTCAGCGTGTGCACATATATATAGGTGGTTCCGCTGTGTTGGTATCTCTGAGTCATTTGATTGAGTTGTATTAACTAGGCAGGTGTTTTATAACTGTCTAGTATGTGTTATATATTCTGAGTAGCTCTGGTGTATATGATACTTTGTATTATCTTATGTGATATATTGTATTTTATTCGTTCCGCTGTTTAGATTCTGATGCTGTTTCTTCTTCTTCTTCTTCTTCTTCTTCTTCTTCTTTCTTTTCTCTTTTCTATCCCTTTCTTTCTTAATAATGATCCATCTTCCTGGGCGTAGGAAGCTGGGTCGTTACAGACAAGGCATCGTATGCAATTGGGAGCCATCGTGCCTAATTGAAGCTATCGTGGGAGATTTGGTAGGCTCATCGTGGAAAAATTCTTAAGGACACTATCATGGACAATTTAGAACTAATTGAAACAAATCTTAGTGTTATCATGGTAATTATGCAGAGCTGTCACAAGAGGTTATCATAGCTATCGCATGTTATCTTCAAAGGAGAAACTCGAGTTATATTAGGAAGTCCAAGTATAGTAAGTATGTGCCGTTCTCAAATAACAACTCAAACCCATTGTGAAGTTGCCACAAAAAAACTTGATAAGGCCTTGTTGATAGTTCCGAAGGTCATCATGATTGAATGATAACACATAGGAACTATCGTGAAGTGGCATAGGAAAGAGCTATCGTGAAGCATTAATAAAGCTATCATGATAAGAAAAGTCATGAGTCATCATAACGTATTCCTATAAAGCCTTCACGATGAAAAGCAATTAGAGCTATCATGAGGTAGTATAACAGAGCCTTCACGGAAAAATCCATGGTGTCATCACGAAAGGAAGAACTAGAGCCATCGTAAGGTAGTTTGTTAGACTCAGTTATGTGCTAAAGTTAAAGGTTATCGTGAGGAATGAATGGGAGCTATTGTGGGATAACAAAGACAATACATTTTATCCATAATTTTAAGGCAGCTGCAAGGAAATGAATAAGAGCTTATGTATCCATAGCCCTCGCGAGATAATGCACGAAGATCATCATGAAGCAATAAATATAGGACAATTTCAGAGTTATTGTGATAGATCACTAAGTTGGCTACTGTTAAGCCATCGCAAATTGATTTATTACGGCCTTCGAGACCTATATGAGCCTTTGCGAGACAAGTCTGCAAAGTAAAGTAAGGAGTTATAAAAAGGATACTGTCATTAGGAATCTTCCATACTCATCGCATATCAAATTACCATGCGAACACCGGTTCCTTTCTGTAAAGATAAACCTTCACTATCCTTTTATACTAGACAATATGTGGCACCAATCCAACTGTTGAAATCTTCTATAAATGCTAGGGTAAACCTTTAAATGGATGAATTTTTCGACTTTATCTTCTTTTTAAGTTTCATATTTTTCCACCTGATATAAGAAAGCTTGAGTAGAGAGCTTTAATGGCTGACTATGCAATCTAGGATTTGTAACTTTGTGTAAAAGGACTTGGACAATAAATAAATTGCATAATGTCATCTTAAGAATTTAAGGCTATCATTCATAAACTTGTGATTTAACATAATTGACTAGGTATTCAACCCTACTCAAATTGTAACATCCCGAAATTTTTGAAAACTAAAAATAGATAAATTGTTTGAACTTCGGGATTTAACTAGTAAAATTTAATCTAAAGATTTTATTGTTGATATTAATATTACACATTAATATAGAATTAAATAAAAAGAGATATTGATAGATGATCTTTTAATAGAATTTAGAATTTGTTAAAGTTATGATGAAATTATAAGATTTAAATCACATAACAAATAAGTAAACATCTAAACAAATAATTAAATAAAAGATCAAACAAATAAATAAATAAAAGATATAAACAAAGGATCAAACAAATGAACAAATAATTAAACAAATAGTTGAACCAAAGAACAAACGATTAACAAAAGAATAAATAAACAAATAAATGAACAAATAAACAAGCAAGATAACAAAACAATAAGAAAAAAAAAACATAACATGCTTAAATTAACAAAGTAACTAAACAACTTGCAAAAAGAAAATGTACAGGCCAGTAAACTAAAAGGGGTAAGCAAAAGAAATAAAATAAAGTAAAACAAACTCATACATTATTAAAATATAAAACAAATCAAATAGCATGCTGAAAATATACAAGCATGAAACCCTACATACTTTCATTAAATGCAAGCATCTACAAAGAACATACCTGCATTAAATGTTTTACTCCCAGCATGTTTAAACCTGTACTTGTTTTAATAAAATTCAGTAAAAAAATCTGTTATAAAGGAACATCAATTGCCTTAGTTATTTCATTCAACAAACTTCTGCAAACCTGAAAAAGAAAACATCATATTTCATAAACTCAAGAGCATTCAGGTGATCAAAACGGAAAGAAAGAAGAACAGAAGGAAGTTTCAACTGCAGAATCAAAACAAAACAATTATATAGCCCCTGTTTCAATATTTTTCCAGGTGAGTAGATTCACTGCTTGGATATTAAAAACTTGTGTATTAGTTTGTGAACAGTTTATTTAGCTATGTAAGTTTTAAATAATAACTCTGCATATGTTGTGATATCTGTTCTTCTAGCTTCTGGTTATAAAACAGAGTGAAGTAGGAAAATAAAACCAAAACATTTCCATACGAACATTTTTAACTTATGATTCTTAAAACAAAACAGGTTGTGTAAACTAAATTTACAGTTTACAGATTTTATTTTTAGTTTGAAGTGAAAACTCTTGGCTGTGCAACCTCAAAACTTACAGTGGAACAAAATTGATGATAAATCCAAGTATGATAAAGCATTGATTTGATTACATAATTCGAGTAAGTATACAAAAATAGGATTTTTAAAATAAATATGATGATTTTTACTTGGATATCTCAGGAGCAGTTCATATTTTAACAAATTTTGCTTTTAAATAAATTCCTGATTATCGAAAGATTCTTGAATGATGCAATTTCGCGTGGAGCTAGTTTAATACTCAAGAATGTTGGGAAAAATACAAATTTATTTTTCTATAGCGTGAATTGGGAGTTTGAGATCAAACTAGGGTTTAGTCTCGAAATGTATACGGTCTGGAAACGCGACGAGTACGCCACTTCTGACGCATCGAGTTAGGGGATTTTGAGTGGAATGATGGCATGAGGCGTGGACGTGATGGTGACGAAGTTTGAGCTGCTCCGATGGTTGGAGCAACGAGGGCGAAGCGAAATTGTAGGTGAGGATGGGTTCGAGTTTCGAGCTGGAAGCTCGATTTCGTTGTGGGGTCGTTGACATTGAATTGATCATCGTTTTCGAATAGGGGGATGAAGCGCGATTTGTTGATGGTCGCGATGACCATCAGGGTGGTCGCGAACCACCGTGCACGTGCACGGTGGTGGTGATGTGCCAGTGAATGAAAAAAAAAAAAGGGAAAAGAAATATAACAGGAAGAAGAAGAGAGTTACTCGAGTGAAACAGAGAGAGACTCAGGGAAGAAATAAGAGTCTTTAAAAATGTAAGCTATCAGGTTTTAAAACTTGAAAGTTAGAAAAAAAAAAAGAAAAAAAAACAGGGAAGATGATGCGCGAGCGAACAGAGAGAGACTCAGAGAAGAAAATGAAAAGGGTCGAGAGTTACTCGAGTGAACTGAAGTTGCTCGGTTTGATTTCCAAAACCTGCAAACTAAAAATGCTGTGTAAATTGCTTAAACAAGTTTAAGTGATAATTGATGTATGACAATTAAATCAAGTTTCATTACAAGTTAATAAAATAAGTAAAAACTTAACAAAGTTCTCTGGATCTAATTTATATTTTAATCAAGTAATTTATATAAAACTAGTGTTGGAATTTAAATTAACATTTAAGTTCTCAAATTTGTAATAAATTGATTTCAAAAGTTTAAGAGAGATTTCTTTGTAAATATAAATTAGTGAATAATTTATATTTATTGATTATGAAAAATTTAACTATGAACTAATAGTTAATTAATTAAGTAATTTCGTTAAGAATTAAGGGTTAATCAGTGATTAACTAAGAAATTAAGAAATCAATGAATGAATAATTAAGTTTTATTAGGGTATTAATTAAGGGTTATGAAAAGTAATTAAGAATGATTTATAATTAAATTGATAAATAAACAATTAAGTATTTAATTAAATTTGTAATTAAGAATTTGTTAATTTTGAAACAATTAATCGAGTTAATCAAAGATTTAATTTATTTATCCAAATTTTTATCATTGATTTAAAAATAATTAATTGGTAAAATCCCATTCACTTTGGTTGGTAAATAATTAACTATTGCTATGCACTAGATTGATATTTCTGTTTATGATTATGTATAATGTAATTGCCATGTTATTGCACTGTGATTATGATTTGTTCTGTATTGATGTGAAAACCCTGTTGTCCGTGAAACGGCATTTAAACTTCGATGCGACAGGGAATCGGATTTCAGTTTGTTATCCGAAACCCACATCGAACCTGTGAATTATTATGAATGACCTCCACATTGTTTTTAAATTAACGCTCACTATTCGGTTTAACCGGGAGATGACCTTTGTGTCGTATAACCCATTCCGAATAGTGATACGTCGAATTGGATAGCATTTGAAGACCGGTGTTGAAGACCGGATATTTGCGAGAGCGATAGGATGACCTGTCGATTGACTCTGCACCGAGTTGCTCCGGTATAGAGTTCTCTATACGTGATGGTGAATCCGATCAGGATTGTGGATATCCGGATTTGCAAGGACTTCTTTGGAAGTGCCTTCGGTTCTGTTCGAACCCAGAACAGACTTGTATGGATTGTGTGTCTGACATTACAAGTTGAGATATAAAGCAGATTTCTTTCAAATATATTTCTGTTGGTGGCGGAGAATTTATTCTTTTAGCTTAACACCCTTCTCTGAGACGTACGAGCTCAGAGGTTATATAGTTGAAGTTATCAGCGATATATTCCCAATTTGGTAATGTGACATGCTGAGTGTTGCTGAAATGATCATTGTGTTGATTATTTGTGATAGGATCATTTATTTGATCGTCTATCTTAGTGATCATTGTGTTGATCATTTGTTGACCCAAAGCATGGCTTTTGTATAAAGTATGTTTTTGTGGACGTGACTTCGTCGGACCTCACACCCCGAAATGGTCGAAAC
The DNA here is from genome assembly GCA_030765085.1 of Allium cepa. Lineage (NCBI taxonomy): Eukaryota > Viridiplantae > Streptophyta > Magnoliopsida > Asparagales > Amaryllidaceae > Allium > Allium cepa. Next base: position 921,766,028 of record CM060931.1, on the reverse strand, counting down.
AGGAAAGATGCAGCAAGGTTATTGGGGGTAGCACCCCTTAGGGTATGTACATTTCCTTCTGGATAGAAGTGGTATCATGGTATGGAGCCCAGATACTTAACTTATGTGGATATCGCAGATATATATATATGATTTTGTGATTTGTTGCTGGGGCCCCGGTTAAAGGTTGGTTACAACCGGGAGATGGCATACTCGTGTCAGTAGTTACCCAGTTAGGGGTAACCCGGCCTTGTGTTGGCAGAGATCCGGTTTGGTTCTCGGGGACGTCCTTCCAGAGGCGTTCTCAGTGGCAATGGGAAGTTCCTTGGCCTGACCATTTGTTGGAAATCCAATTCCCAATACGAAACCCTGTACGGTTTTAGTTGTAGAACCTGCCATTTACTTATGGTGGTCACCACTGTTTAGATGGTAGCTATAGTAGGCATACGATAATGGTCGTATGTTGGCTAAGATTAATATTCTATTTTTGAAATGTTTTCTTCACTATGCACTAGTAATAATATCAAAGAATTCTTTTCTCGTATCAAGCATATTTAACTGTCATAAGAAGAAATCTCCTCCAATTCTGCGTTTGCATTGTGTGTGTGGCGGGAGGTCTTATGGTAGTTCCATTTTTAAAAGCATTCCGAAAATTCTTTTATAAATCTTGTTTTATTTAAAAGTAACTGCTGTTTTGTTTACTCATACCAGTCCCATGACTGATCCGGAGTTTATTGTTTTCTTTCCTAAACTCTGGGTGCCCATTATTTCCACACGGGCAGCCTAGTAGCAGGTTTCTGTATTTCGGAGTAGCGGTATTTTGGAGCTCTAATCTTGGAGCTATCTTAGGAGCTTTTGGAGATTACAGGTGTTAACTTTTGGGAGTTCGTTATCATCTCTCATTTGAGAACTTTTGGATATATGTTCACTGTTGTATTATCATGATGTTGTATTTAGAGATTATGGTATATGTATTATATACTCTGTTGTAGTATGGTTATTATGTTGATGTTGTAACAGTGATGTTATTTATGATATTGTTTCTGTTCCGCTGTTTTATATTCATCTAATTGTTGTTATAAGCTCCGGCGATGCGAATTTGATGTCGTTTATTGGACATCGAGTTTGGGTCGTCACAAAGTGGTATCAGAGCTGTTGGTTGAGTAAGAACTTTAGCTACGGAGTATAACACATTAGATGGCTCATTAGAGATAGGGTGAAGTATACCCTAGAATGAGTATAATCAAAATTAAAACTTTAAAATTTTCTTAGTCTATTATTTTTACTGCTGATATTCCTTAAGATATTTCGTCTGCATATCTAAATCAATTTTCTTACTAATCTCAGATAGTGAAAATGAGTGGACGCAGAGGAAGAGTGAGGGGTCAAGGCAATGCTGCAGTACCAAATCAAATTCCCGCAGCCGCAGAAGCAGTAATAGAAATTCAGCAGCAGCCGGACTTGGCTGAATTATATAAGAAGTTTGAAAAGCTTGGTGGAAAACCATTTATTGGCAAAGAGTCAATTATTGACGCTCAAGCTTGGGTAAGATCGTGTGAAAAGATTTTTAAAGGACTAAAATTGCAGGATGAGCAGAAAAGACTTATAACTTCTTGGCAACTCCAAGGAGAAGCTTCAGCTTGGTGGGAAACCATCATTGTAGATGAACCCGAGGAAGAATTCACTTGGGATCGTTTTAAAGAAGTGTTTGAGAAACGTTACCTGCCATCAGCGGGTGTTTCTAGAATGTATCAGGAATTTCTGGATTTGAAACAAGGAAGTTTGTCGTTTGAAGAATACTTGAATAAATTCAGTGAACTATCTCGGTTTGGTCCGGAATTGCTAAATACACCTCTGAAGAAAAACGAAAGGTTTATCCGAGGAATGAACCAGAAATATCATGGAAGAATGACGGGTCATGTTAAAGAATCTTTCTCAGATTTAGTAGATATGGGTTACAGGTACGCTACTCTTGATATACAGGAAGCGACTGTGGAGAAAGGTAATTCAGGTAGTCAGAATTATAAAAAGCGTAAATTCGGAGGCAAGAAACCTTGGCAAGGCAATGAGAAGAAGAGGAATATTCAGGGAAGCGCAGCAGAAAATGTCACTTGTTACAACTGCAAAGAGAAAGGCCACTATTCAAGTCACTGTCCAAAACCGAAGAGACCAGCTAGAGAATGTTACAATTGTCATAAACCGGGACATTTAGTTAAAGATTGCCCAGTGATGAGGCCAGCGCAGGTAGCAAAAGTCTATGCAATAAAGGAGGACCCCTCATCTTCAAAAGCTGACAAAGGGAAAAGTGTTTTGGAAGGTAACCTTACTATTAATAATAGAACTGTTAGAGTTTTATTTGATACAGGAGCTTCACATAGCTTTATTTCCCAACAAACCGTAAATGAACTAGGACTTGAAACTAAATTTGCTGACGATCTTATTTGCGTGAAAAATCCGGTCGGAGGTCCCGCAAATCTTAGTTCATATTGTAAGAGAGTTCCTATTTCATATGCTAGCTATAAATTTCCTATCAACCTGTATGTCCTCGAATTTGATGAATTTGAAATCTTACTCGGTATGAACTGGTTAACGAGATACGATGCTAGATTGGAGTGTAGTAATCGGACAGTTTTGATCAAAACAAGTCTTGGAAATTTTATTGAAATCTCTTGTGAGAATCCAAGTCCAAGGAGCGACAGATTGATATATACTTTGGGAAATCTTGAACCCACTTTGCAGTCTATACCTGTTGTTCGGGATTTTTCTGACGTATTTGAAGAAGTGAAATCTTTACCTCCTCATCGAGAAATAGAATTCCGAATTGATCTTGTACCTAATACTCGTCCTGTTGTTCACGCAAGTCGCAGGATGGCACCTAGGGAAAAGATTGAATTGGTTCATCAAACTAATGAGCTACTAGCAAAAGGATTAATTCGACCCAGTGTTTCCGAATGGGGCTCAGCCGTCGTATTTGTTGCTAAATCAGACGGATCTTTGAGATTGTGTGTAGATTACCGCGATCTAAATAAACAAACTCTCAAGAATAAATTTCCACTGCCCAGGATTGATGATTTATTTGATCAGTTGCACGGCGCTCGTTTCTTTTCAAAAATGGATCTGGCCCAAGGATTCCATCAATTACGAATCGCCGAAGATTGTGTACATCTGACCGCTTTCAGAGGTCCTAATATGTTCTATGAATGGTTGGTTATGCCTTTCGGGCTAACCAATGCTCCAGCTTACTTCGTAGATCTCATGACTCGTGTGTTTCGGGAAGTTTTAAATAAATTTGTGCTTGTATTCATTGATGACATCTTAATTTTTTCCAAAACTAAAGATGAGCATGCCGAGCATCTTAGAATTGTCTTAGAAATTTTGAGGAGAAATGTTCTATATGCGAAATTTTCCAAATGCCATTTCTGGGTCAATGAAGTCAAATTCCTTGGCCATATTGTTAATGAAGAAGGAATTTCAGTAGATCCTAGCAAAATTTCCGCTATTCTTGATTGGAAACAACCCACTACTCCAAAAGAAGTTCGAAGCTTTTTGGGTTTAGCAGGCTATTACCGGAAATTCGTTCAAGATTTTTCTAAGTTGGCTAGCCCATTGACTAAGCTAACAATGAAAAATGTAGAATTTGATTGGACTTCAAAATGTGAGGAAGCTTTTCAAGAGTTGAAAAAGAGATTAACCACTGCTCCTGTTCTCACTATTGTTAACGGGAACCAAGGCTTATCTGTCTATACTGATGCAAGTGGTGAAGGGGTAGGTGCAGTATTAATGCAAAATGGAAAGGTAGTTGCCTACGCAGGTAGACAATTACGTCCGCATGAGAAGAACTACCCAACGCACGATTTGGAACTTTTGGCTGTTGTTTTCGCTTTGAAAATATGGCGACACTATCTTCTGGGTGAAAAATTCGAATTATTCACCGATCATAAAAACTTGAAATATCTTTTCTCCCAGAAGGATCTGAATCTGCGACAACAACGTTGGTTGGAATTTCTGGCATCTTATGACTTGGATATTCTGTATACACCCGGAAAGGCCAATGTAGTTGCAGACGCTTTGAGCAGAAGTTATGCTGTTCTTGCTTATCTTGTTATTACTCCTACTCTTCTTAAGAAAATCGCGAGCAGGCAAACGGAAGACAAGTTTCTTCGAGAAATGCGTAGAAGAATAGATCGAGGAGAGGATACTACTTTTGAATTAGATAATAGAGAAGTTATAAGGATGAAGGGCAGAATTTGTGTCCCTGACATTCCAGAACTGAAACGTGAAGTATTGGACGAATGCCACAAATCCAAATTTAACATCCATCCTGGAGTCAACAAAATGTATCGTGATGTTAAAAGAACATTCTGGTGGAAAACGATAAAGAGAGACATATCTATTTATGTAAGCCGTTGTGCTACTTGTCAGCAAATCAAGAGCGACCAAAGGAAAGTGGCCGGTTTACTTCAACCTTTGGAAGTACCGAAATGGAAGTGGGATCAGGTATCGATGGATTTCATCGATGGATTGCCTCGTACCAAGAAAGGCAATGAAGCGATTTGGGTTATTGTAGATCGTTTAACCAAAAATGCTCATTTCATTCCAGTAAAATCTACTCGTACTGCGGCAAGCTTGGCAGGTATTTATATAAAGGAAATTGTTCGCCTCCATGGTATTCCCAGTAGTATAGTGAGTGATCGTGACCCGATCTTCACTTGTAAATTTTGGGAAGCATTTCAAGACGCTTTAGGAACGAAATTAAATTTCAGTACTGCTTACCATCCGCAATCTGATGGACAGACTGAGAGGGTTAACCGAGTTTTAGAAGACCTACTGCGTGCTTGTGTTCATGATTTTGGTGGTACTTGGGAGGACCATTTGCATCTGGTTGAATTCTCATATAATAACAGCTATCAAGCCAGTTTAGAAATGGCTCCTTTCGAAGTTTTATATGGTCGTCCGTGTCGATCACCTACATGTTGGATCGAATCAGGTGATAGACTTGTTCTTGGACCAGATATGATAAAAGAAGCCACTGAGAAGGTAGAATTTATTCGAAAGAAGTTATTAACTGCCCAAAGTCGTCAGAAGAGCTATTATGACCGTCGAAGGAGAAATTTGGAATTTCAAGTTGGAGATTCTGTATTTCTAAAAGTATCTCCGATGCGGGGAGTGTTGAGATTTGGGAAAACTGGAAAGTTAGCACCGCGTTATATTGGTCCTTTTCCTATTCTGGAAAGGATTGGTTCTCTAGCATATAGAGTGCAGTTACCCAACTGGTTATCTGGCGTACATGATGTGTTCCATATTTCTAATCTTCGGAAATATGTGCACGATCCAGATGATATTATTGAAGAAGCTGCTCAGCAGGATCTTGAAATCACTCCCAACTTGGCAGTTAGAAGGGAACCGATGAAAATTGTTGATCGTGATGAGAAGCGATTGAGGAACAAAATTGTGAAATTGGTCAAAGTTAAATGGAGTGGCGATCCAAAGGACTGTACTTGGGAGACTGAAGAGAATATGAAGAAATCATATCCCAAATGCAGAATTGACATCTCGACTTAGATCTGTAAGTCATTTCCTTATTTCTGAATTCGTATATTATTTGTTTACGTTTCTCTCTCTTTTAATTTCGAGGACGAAATTTTCTTAAGGAGGGGATATTGTAACATCCCGAAATTTTTGAAAACTAAAAATAGATAAATTGTTTGAACTTCGGGATTTAACTAGTAAAATTTAATCTAAAGATTTTATTGTTGATATTAATATTACACATTAATATAGAATTAAATAAAAAGAGATATTGATAGATGATCTTTTAATAGAATTTAGAATTTGTTAAAGTTATGATGAAATTATAAGATTTAAATCACATAACAAATAAGTAAACATCTAAACAAATAATTAAATAAAAGATCAAACAAATAAATAAATAAAAGATATAAACAAAGGATCAAACAAATGAACAAATAATTAAACAAATAGTTGAACCAAAGAACAAACGATTAACAAAAGAATAAATAAACAAATAAATGAACAAATAAACAAGCAAGATAACAAAACAATAAGAAAAAAAAAACATAACATGCTTAAATTAACAAAGTAACTAAACAACTTGCAAAAAGAAAATGTACAGGCCAGTAAACTAAAAGGGGTAAGCAAAAGAAATAAAATAAAGTAAAACAAACTCATACATTATTAAAATATAAAACAAATCAAATAGCATGCTGAAAATATACAAGCATGAAACCCTACATACTTTCATTAAATGCAAGCATCTACAAAGAACATACCTGCATTAAATGTTTTACTCCCAGCATGTTTAAACCTGTACTTGTTTTAATAAAATTCAGTAAAAAAATCTGTTATAAAGGAACATCAATTGCCTTAGTTATTTCATTCAACAAACTTCTGCAAACCTGAAAAAGAAAACATCATATTTCATAAACTCAAGAGCATTCAGGTGATCAAAACGGAAAGAAAGAAGAACAGAAGGAAGTTTCAACTGCAGAATCAAAACAAAACAATTATATAGCCCCTGTTTCAATATTTTTCCAGGTGAGTAGATTCACTGCTTGGATATTAAAAACTTGTGTATTAGTTTGTGAACAGTTTATTTAGCTATGTAAGTTTTAAATAATAACTCTGCATATGTTGTGATATCTGTTCTTCTAGCTTCTGGTTATAAAACAGAGTGAAGTAGGAAAATAAAACCAAAACATTTCCATACGAACATTTTTAACTTATGATTCTTAAAACAAAACAGGTTGTGTAAACTAAATTTACAGTTTACAGATTTTATTTTTAGTTTGAAGTGAAAACTCTTGGCTGTGCAACCTCAAAACTTACAGTGGAACAAAATTGATGATAAATCCAAGTATGATAAAGCATTGATTTGATTACATAATTCGAGTAAGTATACAAAAATAGGATTTTTAAAATAAATATGATGATTTTTACTTGGATATCTCAGGAGCAGTTCATATTTTAACAAATTTTGCTTTTAAATAAATTCCTGATTATCGAAAGATTCTTGAATGATGCAATTTCGCGTGGAGCTAGTTTAATACTCAAGAATGTTGGGAAAAATACAAATTTATTTTTCTATAGCGTGAATTGGGAGTTTGAGATCAAACTAGGGTTTAGTCTCGAAATGTATACGGTCTGGAAACGCGACGAGTACGCCACCTCTGACGCATCGAGTTAGGGGATTTTGAGTGGAATGATGGCATGAGGCGTGGACGTGATGGTGACGAAGTTTGAGCTGCTCCGATGGTTGGAGCAACGAGGGCGAAGCGAAATTGTAGGTGAGGATGGGTTCGAGTTTCGAGCTGGAAGCTCGATTTCGTTGTGGGGTCGTTGACATTGAATTGATCATCGTTTTCGAATAGGGGGATGAAGCGCGATTTGTTGATGGTCGCGATGACCATCAGGGTGGTCGCGAACCACCGTGCACGTGCACGGTGGTGGTGATGTGCCAGTGAATGAAAAAAAAAAAAGGGAAAAGAAATATAACATGAAGAAGAAGAGAGTTACTCGAGTGAAACAGAGAGAGACTCAGGGAAGAAATAAGAGTCTTTAAAAATGTAAGCTATCAGGTTTTAAAACTTGAAAGTTAGAAAAAAAAAAAGAAAAAAAAACAGGGAAGATGATGCGCGAGCGAACAGAGAGAGACTCGGAGAAGAAAATGAAAAGGGTCGAGAGTTACTCGAGTGAACTGAAGTTGCTCGGTTTGATTTCCAAAACCTGCAAACTAAAAATGCTGTGTAAATTGCTTAAACAAGTTTAAGTGATAATTGATGTATGACAATTAAATCAAGTTTCATTACAAGTTAATAAAATAAGTAAAAACTTAACAAAGTTCTCTGGATCTAATTTATATTTTAATCAAGTAATTTATATAAAACTAGTGTTGGAATTTAAATTAACATTTAAGTTCTCAAATTTGTAATAAATTGATTTCAAAAGTTTAAGAGAGATTTCTTTGTAAATATAAATTAGTGAATAATTTATATTTATTGATTATGAAAAATTTAACTATGAACTAATAGTTAATTAATTAAGTAATTTCGTTAAGAATTAAGGGTTAATCAGTGATTAACTAAGAAATTAAGAAATCAATGAATGAATAATTAAGTTTTATTAGGGTATTAATTAAGGGTTATGAAAAGTAATTAAGAATGATTTATAATTAAATTGATAAATAAACAATTAAGTATTTAATTAAATTTGTAATTAAGAATTTGTTAATTTTGAAACAATTAATCGAGTTAATCAAAGATTTAATTTATTTATCCAAATTTTTATCATTGATTTAAAAATAATTAATTGGTAAAATCCCATTCACTTTGATTGGTAAATAATTAACTATTGCTATGCACTAGATTGATATTTCTGTTTATGATTATGTATAATGTAATTGCCATGTTATTGCACTGTGATTATGATTTGTTCTGTATTGATGTGAAAACCCTGTTGTCCGTGAAACGGCATTTAAACTTCGATGCGACAGGGAATCGGATTTCAGTTTGTTATCCGAAACCCACATCGAACCTGTGAATTATTATGAATGACCTCCACATTGTTTTTAAATTAACGCTCACTATTCGGTTTAACCGAGAGATGACCTTTGTGTCGTATAACCCATTCCGAATAGTGATACGTCGAATTGGATAGCATTTGAAGACCGGTGTTGAAGACCGGATATTTGCGAGAGCGATAGGATGACCTGTCGATTGACTCTGCACCGAGTTGCTCCGGTATAGAGTTCTCTATACGTGATGGTGAATCCGATCAGGATTGTGGATATCCGGATTTGCAAGGACTTCTTTGGAAGTGCCTTCGGTTCTGTTCGAACCCAGAACAGACTTGTATGGATTGTGTGTCTGACATTACAAGTTGAGATATAAAGCAGATTTCTTTCAAATATATTTCTGTTGGTGGCGGAGAATTTATTCTTTTAGCTTAACACCCTTCTCTGAGACGTACGAGCTCAGAGGTTATATAGTTGAAGTTATCAGCGATATATTCCCAATTTGGTAATGTGACATGCTGAGTGTTGCTGAAATGATCATTGTGTTGATTATTTGTGATAGGATCATTTATTTGATCGTCTATCTTAGTGATCATTGTGTTGATCATTTGTTGACCCAAAGCATGGCTTTTGTATAAAGTATGTTTTTGTGGACGTGACTTCGTCGGACCTCACACCCCGAAATGGTCGAAACAGGAAAGATGCAGCAAGGTTATTGGGGGTAGCACCCCTTAGGGTATGTACATTTCCTTCTGGATAGAAGTGGTATCATGGTATGGAGCCCAGATACTTAACTTATGTGGATATCGCAGATATATATATATGATTTTGTGATTTGTTGCTGGGGCCCCGGTTAAAGGTTGGTTACAACCTGGAGATGGCATACTCGTGTCAGTAGTTACCCAGTTAGGGGTAACCCGGCCTTGTGTTGGCAGAGATCCGGTTTGGTTCTCGGGGACGTCCTTCCAGAGGCGTTCTCAGTGGCAATGGGAAGTTCCTTGGCCTGACCATTTGTTGGAAATCCAATTCCCAATACGAAACCCTGTACGGTTTTAGTTGTAGAACCTGCCATTTACTTATGGTGGTCACCACTGTTTAGATGGTAGCTATAGTAGGCATACGATAATGGTCGTATGTTGGCTAAGATTAATATTCTATTTTTGAAATGTTTTCTTCACTATGCACTAGTAATAATATCAAAGAATTCTTTTCTCGTATCAAGCATATTTAACTGTCATAAGAAGAAATCTCCTCCAATTCTGCGTTTGCATTGTGTGTGTGGCGGGAGGTCTTATGGTAGTTCCATTTTTAAAAGCATTCCGAAAATTCTTTTATAAATCTTGTTTTATTTAAAAGTAACTGCTGTTTTGTTTACTCATACCAGTCCCATGACTGATCCGGAGTTTATTGTTTTCTTTCCTAAACTCTGGGTGCCCATTATTTCCACACGGGCAGCCTAGTAGCAGGTTTCTGTATTTCGGAGTAGCGGTATTTTGGAGCTCTTATCTTGGAGCTATCTTAGGAGCTTTTGGAGATTACAGGTGTTAACTTTTGGGAGTTCGTTATCATCTCTCATTTGAGAACTTTTGGATATATGTTCACTGTTGTATTATCATGATGTTGTATTTAGAGATTATGGTATATGTATTATATACTCTGTTGTAGTATGGTTATTATGTTGATGTTGTAACAGTGATGTTATTTATGATATTGTTTCTGTTCCGCTGTTTTATATTCATCTAATTGTTGTTATAAGCTCCGGCGATGCGAATTTGATGTCGTTTATTGGACATCGAGTTTGGGTCGTCACAAAGTGGTATCAGAGCTGTTGGTTGAGTAAGAACTTTAGCTACGGAGTATAACACATTAGATGGCTCATTAGAGATAGGGTGAAGTATACCCTAGAATGAGTATAATCAAAATTGAAACTTTAAAATTTTCTTAGTCTATTATTTTTACTGCTGATATTCCTTAAGATATTTCGTCTGCATATCTAAATCAATTTTCTTACTAATCTCAGATAGTGAAAATGAGTGGACGCAGAGGAAGAGTGAGGGGTCAAGGCAATGCTGCAGTACCAAATCAAATTCCCGCAGCCGCAGAAGCAGTAATAGAAATTCAGCAGCAGCCGGACTTGGCTGAATTATATAAGAAGTTTGAAAAGCTTGGTGGAAAACCATTTATTGGCAAAGAGTCAGTTATTGACGCTCAAGCTTGGGTAAGATCGTGTGAAAAGATTTTTAAAGGACTAAAATTGCAGGATGAGCAGAAAAGACTTATAACTTCTTGGCAACTCCAAGGAGAAGCTTCAGCTTGGTGGGAAACCATCATTGTAGATGAACCCGAGGAAGAATTCACTTGGGATCGTTTTAAAGAAGTGTTTGAGAAACGTTACCTGCCATCAGCGGGTGTTTCTAGAATGTATCAGGAATTTCTGGATTTGAAACAAGGAAGTTTGTCGTTTGAAGAATACTTGAATAAATTCAGTGAACTATCTCGGTTTGGTCCGGAATTGCTAAATACACCTCTGAAGAAAAACGAAAGGTTTATCCGAGGAATGAACCAGAAATATCATGGAAGAATGACGGGTCATGTTAAAGAATCTTTCTCAGATTTAGTAGATATGGGTTACAGGTACGCTACTCTTGATATACAGGAAGCGACTGTGGAGAAAGGTAATTCAGGTAGTCAGAATTATAAAAAGCGTAAATTCGGAGGCAAGAAACCTTGGCAAGGCAATGAGAAGAAGAGGAATATTCAGGGAAGCGCAGCAGAAAATGTCACTTGTTACAACTGCAAAGAGAAAGGCCACTATTCAAGTCACTGTCCAAAACCGAAGAGACCAGCTAGAGAATGTTACAATTGTCATAAACCGGGACATTTAGTTAAAGATTGCCCAGTGATGAGGCCAGCGCAGGTAGCAAAAGTCTATGCAATAAAGGAGGACCCCTCATCTTCAAAAGCTGACAAAGGGAAAAGTGTTTTGGAAGGTAACCTTACTATTAATAATAGAACTGTTAGAGTTTTATTTGATACAGGAGCTTCACATAGCTTTATTTCCCAACAAACCGTAAATGAACTAGGACTTGAAACTAAATTTGCTGACGATCTTATTTGCGTGAAAAATCCGGTCGGAGGTCCCGCAAATCTTAGTTCATATTGTAAGAGAGTTCCTATTTCATATGCTAGCTATAAATTTCCTATCAACCTGTATGTCCTCGAATTTGATGAATTTGAAATCTTACTCGGTATGAACTGGTTAACGAGATACGATGCTAGATTGGAGTGTAGTAATCGGACAGTTTTGATCAAAACAAGTCTTGGAAATTTTATTGAAATCTCTTGTGAGAATCCAAGTCCAAGGAGCGACAGATTGATATATACTTTGGGAAATCTTGAACCCACTTTGCAGTCTATACCTGTTGTTCGGGATTTTTCTGACGTATTTGAAGAAGTGAAATCTTTACCTCCTCATCGAGAAATAGAATTCCGAATTGATCTTGTACCTAATACTCGTCCTGTTGTTCACGCAAGTCGCAGGATGGCACCTAGGGAAAAGATTGAATTGGTTCATCAAACTAATGAGCTACTAGCAAAAGGATTAATTCGACCCAGTGTTTCCGAATGGGGCTCAGCCGTCGTATTTGTTGCTAAATCAGACGGATCTTTGAGATTGTGTGTAGATTACCGCGATCTAAATAAACAAACTCTCAAGAATAAATTTCCACTGCCCAGGATTGATGATTTATTTGATCAGTTGCACGGCGCTCGTTTCTTTTCAAAAATGGATCTGGCCCAAGGATTCCATCAATTACGAATCGCCGAAGATTGTGTACATCTGACCGCTTTCAGAGGTCCTAATATGTTCTATGAATGGTTGGTTATGCCTTTCGGGCTAACCAATGCTCCAGCTTACTTCGTAGATCTCATGACTCGTGTGTTTCGGGAAGTTTTAAATAAATTTGTGCTTGTATTCATTGATGACATCTTAATTTTTTCCAAAACTAAAGATGAGCATGCCGAGCATCTTAGAATTGTCTTAGAAATTTTGAGGAGAAATGTTCTATATGCGAAATTTTCCAAATGCCATTTCTGGGTCAATGAAGTCAAATTCCTTGGCCATATTGTTAATGAAGAAGGAATTTCAGTAGATCCTAGCAAAATTTCCGCTATTCTTGATTGGAAACAACCCACTACTCCAAAAGAAGTTCGAAGCTTTTTGGGTTTAGCAGGCTATTACCGGAAATTCGTTCAAGATTTTTCTAAGTTGGCTAGCCCATTGACTAAGCTAACAATGAAAAATGTAGAATTTGATTGGACTTCAAAATGTGAGGAAGCTTTTCAAGAGTTGAAAAAGAGATTAACCACTGCTCCTGTTCTCACTATTGTTAACGGGAACCAAGGCTTATCTGTCTATACTGATGCAAGTGGTGAAGGGGTAGGTGCAGTATTAATGCAAAATGGAAAGGTAGTTGCCTACGCAGGTAGACAATTACGTCCGCATGAGAAGAACTACCCAACGCACGATTTGGAACTTTTGGCTGTTGTTTTCGCTTTGAAAATATGGCGACACTATCTTCTGGGTGAAAAATTCGAATTATTCACCGATCATAAAAACTTGAAATATCTTTTCTCCCAGAAGGATCTGAATCTGCGACAACAACGTTGGTTGGAATTTCTGGCATCTTATGACTTGGATATTCTGTATACACCCGGAAAGGCCAATGTAGTTGCAGACGCTTTGAGCAGAAGTTATGCTGTTCTTGCTTATCTTGTTATTACTCCTACTCTTCTTAAGAAAATCGCGAGCAGGCAAACGGAAGACAAGTTTCTTCGAGAAATGCGTAGAAGAATAGATCGAGGAGAGGATACTACTTTTGAATTAGATAATAGAGAAGTTATAAGGATGAAGGGCAGAATTTGTGTCCCTGACATTCCAGAACTGAAACGTGAAGTATTGGACGAATGCCACAAATCCAAATTTAACATCCATCCTGGAGTCAACAAAATGTATCGTGATGTTAAAAGAACATTCTGGTGGAAAACGATAAAGAGAGACATATCTATTTATGTAAGCCGTTGTGCTACTTGTCAGCAAATCAAGAGCGACCAAAGGAAAGTGGCCGGTTTACTTCAACCTTTGGAAGTACCGAAATGGAAGTGGGATCAGGTATCGATGGATTTCATCGATGGATTGCCTCGTACCAAGAAAGGCAATGAAGCGATTTGGGTTATTGTAGATCGTTTAACCAAAAATGCTCATTTCATTCCAGTAAAATCTACTCGTACTGCGGCAAGCTTGGCAGGTATTTATATAAAGGAAATTGTTCGCCTCCATGGTATTCCCAGTAGTATAGTGAGTGATCGTGACCCGATCTTCACTTGTAAATTTTGGGAAGCATTTCAAGATGCTTTAGGAACGAAATTAAATTTCAGTACTGCTTACCATCCGCAATCTGATGGACAGACTGAGAGGGTTAACCGAGTTTTAGAAGACCTACTGCGTGCTTGTGTTCATGATTTTGGTGGTACTTGGGAGGACCATTTGCATCTGGTTGAATTCTCATATAATAACAGCTATCAAGCCAGTTTAGAAATGGCTCCTTTCGAAGTTTTATATGGTCGTCCGTGTCGATCACCTACATGTTGGATCGAATCAGGTGATAGACTTGTTCTTGGACCAGATATGATAAAAGAAGCCACTGAGAAGGTAGAATTTATTCGAAAGAAGTTATTAACTGCCCAAAGTCGTCAGAAGAGCTATTATGACCGTCGAAGGAGAAATTTGGAATTTCAAGTTGGAGATTCTGTATTTCTAAAAGTATCTCCGATGCGGGGAGTGTTGAGATTTGGGAAAACTGGAAAGTTAGCACCGCGTTATATTGGTCCTTTTCCTATTCTGGAAAGGATTGGTTCTCTAGCATATAGAGTGCAGTTACCCAACTGGTTATCTGGCGTACATGATGTGTTCCATATTTCTAATCTTCGGAAATATGTGCACGATCCAGATGATATTATTGAAGAAGCTGCTCAGCAGGATCTTGAAATCACTCCCAACTTGGCAGTTAGAAGGGAACCGATGAAAATTGTTGATCGTGATGAGAAGCGATTTAGGAACAAAATTGTGAAATTGGTCAAAGTTAAATGGAGTGGCGATCCAAAGGACTGTACTTGGGAGACTGAAGAGAATATGAAGAAATCATATCCCAAATGCAGAATTGACATCTCGACTTAGATCTGTAAGTCATTTCCTTATTTCTGAATTCGTATATTATTTGTTTACGTTTCTCTCTCTTTTAATTTCGAGGACGAAATTTTCTTAAGGAGGGGATATTGTAACATCCCGAAATTTTTGAAAACTAAAAATAGATAAATTGTTTGAACTTCGGGATTTAACTAGTAAAATTTAATCTAAAGATTTTATTGTTGATATTAATATTACACATTAATATAGAATTAAATAAAAAGAGATATTGATAGATGATCTTTTAATAGAATTTAGAATTTGTTAAAGTTATGATGAAATTATAAGATTTAAATCACATAACAAATAAGTAAACATCTAAACAAATAATTAAATAAAAGATCAAACAAATAAATAAATAAAAGATATAAACAAAGGATCAAACAAATGAACAAATAATTAAACAAATAGTTGAACCAAAGAACAAACGATTAACAAAAGAATAAATAAACAAATAAATGAACAAATAAACAAGCAAGATAACAAAACAATAAGAAAAAAAAAAACATAACATGCTTAAATTAACAAAGTAACTAAACAACTTGCAAAAAGAAAATGTACAGGCCAGTAAACTAAAAGGGGTAAGCAAAAGAAATAAAATAAAGTAAAACAAACTCATACATTATTAAAATATAAAACAAATCAAATAGCATGCTGAAAATATACAAGCATGAAACCCTACATACTTTCATTAAATGCAAGCATCTACAAAGAACATACCTGCATTAAATGTTTTACTCCCAGCATGTTTAAACCTGTACTTGTTTTAATAAAATTCAGTAAAAAAATCTGTTATAAAGGAACATCAATTGCCTTAGTTATTTCATTCAACAAACTTCTGCAAACCTGAAAAAGAAAACATCATATTTCATAAACTCAAGAGCATTCAGGTGATCAAAACGGAAAGAAAGAAGAACAGAAGGAAGTTTCAACTGCAGAATCAAAACAAAACAATTATATAGCCCCTGTTTCAATATTTTTCCAGGTGAGTAGATTCACTGCTTGGATATTAAAAACTTGTGTATTAGTTTGTGAACAGTTTATTTAGCTATGTAAGTTTTAAATAATAACTCTGCATATGTTGTGATATCTGTTCTTCTAGCTTCTGGTTATAAAACAGAGTGAAGTAGGAAAATAAAACCAAAACATTTCCATACGAACATTTTTAACTTATGATTCTTAAAACAAAACAGGTTGTGTAAACTAAATTTACAGTTTACAGATTTTATTTTTAGTTTGAAGTGAAAACTCTTGGCTGTGCAACCTCAAAACTTACAGTGGAACAAAATTGATGATAAATCCAAGTATGATAAAGCATTGATTTGATTACATAATTCGAGTAAGTATACAAAAATAGGATTTTTAAAATAAATATGATGATTTTTACTTGGATATCTCAGGAGCAGTTCATATTTTAACAAATTTTGCTTTTAAATAAATTCCTGATTATCGAAAGATTCTTGAATGATGCAATTTCGCGTGGAGCTAGTTTAATACTCAAGAATGTTGGGAAAAATACAAATTTATTTTTCTATAGCGTGAATTGGGAGTTTGAGATCAAACTAGGGTTTAGTCTCAAAATGTATACGGTCTGGAAACGCGACGAGTACGCCACCTCTGACGCATCGAGTTAGGGGATTTTGAGTGGAATGATGGCATGAGGCGTGGACGTGATGGTGACGAAGTTTGAGCTGCTCCGATGGTTGGAGCAACGAGGGCGAAGCGAAATTGTAGGTGAGGATGGGTTCGAGTTTCGAGCTGGAAGCTCGATTTCGTTGTGGGGTCGTTGACATTGAATTGATCATCGTTTTCGAATAGGGGGATGAAGCGCGATTTGTTGATGGTCGCGATGACCATCAGGGTGGTCGCGAACCACCGTGCACGTGCACGGTGGTGGTGATGTGCCAGTGAATGAAAAAAAAAAAGGGAAAAGAAATATAACAGGAAGAAGAAGAGAGTTACTCGAGTGAAACAGAGAGAGACTCAGGGAAGAAATAAGAGTCTTTAAAAATGTAAGCTATCAGGTTTTAAAACTTGAAAGTTAGAAAAAAAAAAGAAAAAAAAACAGGGAAGATGATGCGCGAGCGAACAGAGAGAGACTCGGAGAAGAAAATGAAAAGGGTCGAGAGTTACTCGAGTGAACTGAAGTTGCTCGGTTTGATTTCCAAAACCTGCAAACTAAAAATGCTGTGTAAATTGCTTAAACAAGTTTAAGTGATAATTGATGTATGACAATTAAATCAAGTTTCATTACAAGTTAATAAAATAAGTAAAAACTTAACAAAGTTCTCTGGATCTAATTTATATTTTAATCAAGTAATTTATATAAAACTAGTGTTGGAATTTAAATTAACATTTAAGTTCTCAAATTTGTAATAAATTGATTTCAAAAGTTTAAGAGAGATTTCTTTGTAAATATAAATTAGTGAATAATTTATATTTATTGATTATGAAAAATTTAACTATGAACTAATAGTTAATTAATTAAGTAATTTCGTTAAGAATTAAGGGTTAATCAGTGATTAACTAAGAAATTAAGAAATCAATGAATGAATAATTAAGTTTTATTAGGGTATTAATTAAGGGTTATGAAAAGTAATTAAGAATGATTTATAATTAAATTGATAAATAAACAATTAAGTATTTAATTAAATTTGTAATTAAGAATTTGTTAATTTTGAAACAATTAATCGAGTTAATCAAAGATTTAATTTATTTATCCAAATTTTTATCATTGATTTAAAAATAATTAATTGGTAAAATCCCATTCACTTTGATTGGTAAATAATTAACTATTGCTATGCACTAGATTGATATTTCTGTTTATGATTATGTATAATGTAATTGCCATGTTATTGCACTGTGATTATGATTTGTTCTGTATTGATGTGAAAACCCTGTTGTCCGTGAAACGGCATTTAAACTTCGATGCGACAGGGAATCGGATTTCAGTTTGTTATCCGAAACCCACATCGAACCTGTGAATTATTATGAATGACCTCCACATTGTTTTTAAATTAACGCTCACTATTCGGTTTAACCGGGAGATGACCTTTGTGTCGTATAACCCATTCCGAATAGTGATACGTCGAATTGGATAGCATTTGAAGACCGGTGTTGAAGACCGGATATTTGCGAGAGCGATAGGATGACCTGTCGATTGACTCTGCACCGAGTTGCTCCGGTATAGAGTTCTCTATACGTGATGGTGAATCCGATCAGGATTGTGGATATCCGGATTTGCAAGGACTTCTTTGGAAGTGCCTTCGGTTCTGTTCGAACCCAGAACAGACTTGTATGGATTGTGTGTCTGACATTACAAGTTGAGATATAAAGCAGATTTCTTTCAAATATATTTCTGTTGGTGGCGGAGAATTTATTCTTTTAGCTTAACACCCTTCTCTGAGACGTACGAGCTCAGAGGTTATATAGCTGAAGTTATCAGCGATATATTCCCAATTTGGTAATGTGACATGCTGAGTGTTGCTGAAATGATCATTGTGTTGATTATTTGTGATAGGATCATTTATTTGATCGTCTATCTTAGTGATCATTGTGTTGATCATTTGTTGACCCAAAGCATGGCTTTTGTATAAAGTATGTTTTTGTGGACGTGACTTCGTCGGACCTCACACCCCGAAATGGTCGAAACAGGAAAGATGCAGCAAGGTTATTGGGGGTAGCACCCCTTAGGGTATGTACATTTCCTTCTGGATAGAAGTGGTATCATGGTATGGAGCCCAGATACTTAACTTATGTGGATATCGCAGATATATATATATGATTTTGTGATTTGTTGCTGGGGCCCCGGTTAAAGGTTGGTTACAACCGGGAGATGGCATACTCGTGTCAGTAGTTACCCAGTTAGGGGTAACCCGGCCTTGTGTTGGCAGAGATCCGGTTTGGTTCTCGGGGACGTCCTTCCAGAGGCGTTCTCAGTGGCAATGGGAAGTTCCTTGGCCTGACCATTTGTTGGAAATCCAATTCCCAATACGAAACCCTGTACGGTTTTAGTTGTAGAACCTGCCATTTACTTATGGTGGTCACCACTGTTTAGATGGTAGCTATAGTAGGCATACGATAATGGTCGTATGTTGGCTAAGATTAATATTCTATTTTTGAAATGTTTTCTTCACTATGCACTAGTAATAATATCAAAGAATTCTTTTCTCGTATCAAGCATATTTAACTGTCATAAGAAGAAATCTCCTCCAATTCTGCGTTTGCATTGTGTGTGTGGCGGGAGGTCTTATGGTAGTTCCATTTTTAAAAGCATTCCGAAAATTCTTTTATAAATCTTGTTTTATTTAAAAGTAACTGCTGTTTTGTTTACTCATACCAGTCCCATGACTGATCCGGAGTTTATTGTTTTCTTTCCTAAACTCTGGGTGCCCATTATTTCCACACGGGCAGCCTAGTAGCAGGTTTCTGTATTTCGGAGTAGCGGTATTTTGGAGCTCTTATCTTGGAGCTATCTTAGGAGCTTTTGGAGATTACAGGTGTTAACTTTTGGGAGTTCGTTATCATCTCTCATTTGAGAACTTTTGGATATATGTTCACTGTTGTATTATCATGATGTTGTATTTAGAGATTATGGTATATGTATTATATACTCTGTTGTAGTATGGTTATTATGTTGATGTTGTAACAGTGATGTTATTTATGATATTGTTTCTGTTCCGCTGTTTTATATTCATCTAATTGTTGTTATAAGCTCCGGCGATGCGAATTTGATGTCGTTTATTGGACATCGAGTTTGGGTCGTCACACAAATATTCCTAATTATCTTGACCTTAATTTTGTGCTAACAGCAACTAATAATTAAAATTTGAATTACATTAAATTATTTTAATTAATATATTATTTAAATGTTAATTAATAAATAATATACATGTATAATGATATACATATATTACTATAAATGTTATAGTGTACATATATAAAATATTCAATTTTCAAATGTTAAAAGGAATAAATTAAATTAATTACAATATAAATAAATTAATAAATTAAATTTGATTTGATTAAATAGTTTGAAACTATTATAAATTAAAATTAGATTTAAGAAATAAATACATACATATAGTATGTATACTGTGATTTCAGATGTGTTTGACACTTGGACGAGGCTATTTCATAAGAAATACAAGTTAGAGGTGGTACATGTAGTATTATTAATATATTAGCTAAACATGGGAAGATAACTATACGTATTTTTGGAGAAAACTCAGGGTACACAAACTATACTTAGGTCGTCGCAAAATGGCAAGTACAAGTGAATAGTCTTTTTTAATTTTTTAAGCAAACTTACGGTCGAAATTAAATATGGACAAGGACTATGAGTTAGGAGTTGTATATGATACAGCCGATAAGGTGCTATCTATCACTTATAGGCATATGACTATTGAGCAAACTCAAGGTTAGAATCCCAAGACAAGCGAGTCCTAACACTAACTAGAGAAGTCGAAGGACTTTAAAATTTCTCTATGGTTTTGAGAAAAATAACATAATAGTGGGAGATTATTAGTAAAATGAAATGTAATGTTTAACCTTACTAATAATATTAAAAAATTACTATATATAAATGTCTTGATCTATGTAAATTAAATTTGCAGAAAAATGTCCATAACAAAGTTATTATCTAAAAATGACAAGATTACTGACCTAACTACAAAGATTGGCTAAGAGCAGTCAAAAAACACTAACATACGAATGCTTTGGCATTAATAACTAAACCTTCAAGAGAAAAACCCACTGAAAATGCTGATCTTGAATTAGTAAATGGGTTAAGGACCTAGAAATCATCCAAATTTATGTTGCAAAGGCATCACAAAAACATGTACGTTCATCAAATCTTCGACAGCCTCAAAACATTGTTTAGGGCGCAATCTCATTCCGCAAGGTACGAGATTACTAAAAAAATTGTTTAATACGAAGGTAACAAAAGGCATGCATGTGGATAAGTACATCTTATTAATGAAGGGCTATATTAGTAGACTTTCCTAGTTGGAATTTATGGTAAGAAATGAGCTACACATGGACTTGATCCTAGGATCTCTTACTCTGCAATTTGAGCGTTCATATTGAACTACAATATGAGTCGATTGAATGTAAGCCTCTTGGAGATGATTATTATGTTTAGATTAGTAAAGTCTTCATCCAAAGACCAAGGTGCAATGCTCATGTTAAAGGGAAGGCATCATCTTCGAATGATTTGAAGAAAAGGAAGAGTGTTAACAAGAAGGGTAAGAAGTGGATCCTAATGACAAGGGTGAGTGTCATCACTATCACAAGAAGGAGCATTGGAAATGAAATTGTCCGGAGTACATAAAACTTTTCATTGAGAAGAAAGAGTTCTACCTCTCATCTAGTTATATTTATGATTCAAAATTATTTTTCAATCAATAATTTGTCTTGGGTTTAGATACTGCATCTAGAACACATATTTGATTCGTTATAAGGAAATAGGAATAGCGGCATGTGGCAAACGGTGAAATGAAACTTTAAGCTAATGATTGATATCTAATGGATGCGACTATAGTTGGTAGCTATCACTTGGCTTCGCCTGATGGATTAGATTTAATTTTAAATAATTGTTATTTGTTAAAAAGTTTATTTATGGAATAAGTTCTGTATCTAGATTGTCTTTATTGGATTTTTTTCATTGTGTTGATAATGTTTTGAATATTATGTTTGATGAGAATAAACTCTATGTTAGTGCATTGGATAATGACATTTATGTATCTAATTCTAATCAAATCTATGTTATGAATAATTCTTCTAATGTTGATATTAATAATAATTATGTGGCATTGTAGACTAAGTAATGTAAGTGATGAACAATTGCACAAATTAAAAGTTGAAGGTTTTCTACCTTTATTTTATTTTGAATCATTCGATACATGTGAGTCATGTATTAAAGAAAAAATGACCAATCACACCTTTAGTTGGAGCAATGAAAGAGTAAATAAACTCTTGGGTCTTGTCATACTAATGTATATAGCCCAATGCCTATAATTTTCAAAGATAATTCTTCTTATATTATAACTTTTATCGATGATTTCTCAAGAGTAGGACTGTATACCTTATGAAGAATAAATTTGATGTTTATGAGAAATTTAAAGAGTGTAAGAAGAGGTTGAAAATAAAATGAATCATAAGATTAAAGTACTTCGATCTAATCAAGGAGGTAAGTACGTCGCACAAGAGCTCCAATGGTACTTGAAAGACAATGGGATCATCTATCAGGTTACTTCATCCTATACTATGCAACACATTAGTATTTTAGAGAGAGGGAATTGAACCCTATTAGGTATGATTTATTCCATGATGATTAAATCTGAGTTACCTTTTTCATGTTGGGGATATGCACTAGAAATCATAACATATATGTTGTATTTGATGCCAACTAAATCTGTGCCTAAGACCCTATATGAGATGTGGTGGGGGAAGAAACATCAACTCAAGTATTTAAAGGTGTAGGATTGCCCAACCTACATTAAGAACGTTAGTCCCAATAAACTTAAAGTAAGATTGGCGCTATGTAAATTTATAGGATATCCCAAGAATTCAATAGGATACATTTTATGCAATACTGGTGAATAAACATATATTATTTCTTGTTATGATTTCTTCACGGAAAAGGATTTACTTACAAAAGAAATTAACAATTATACGAGGACTTGGATGAGATCAAAGAAATTAACACAGAAGCTTAATCGGTAGAAGAAACAAATTCAGCACTATATGAAAACAAGAAACCTATCGGAATGCCTAATAGAGAAAATCATGAAGCAGAGAGATATTATGGTTTTCTTATGGACGGTGAGAAAGAGGATCACGTGTTGGAAGACGACACTCCTTTATCATTCCAACAAGCAATGCAGAGTAAAGACTCCACACTTCGACTTGAAGCTATGAAATCTAAAATGGATTCCACATATGAAAATAAAGTATGGATTTTGACTTACATACCCGAAGGAATAATACCCATCGGTTGCAAATGAATTTTTAAGAAAAATCTGAATACAGATGGACAAGTAGAGACTTATAAAGTAGGGCTTGTTATGAAAGGGTTTTGTCAAATTAAAGGTGTTGACTATGATAAAACATTTTCACCAGTAGCCATGCTCAAGTTTGTTTGGATAATGCTAGCCATTTCCACATTATATGACTATGATAAGGAAAATGAACAAGATATCAGCATTTTTAAACAGCGATTTAGAAAAGACTATTCACATGCCCCAGTCTGAGGATTTTTAGGTCAGTAGAAGCAAGAGCAAGGCATATAAATTATTAAGATCAATTTATGGTCATAAACTAGCTTCAAGGAGTTGGAATAGTTGCCTTGATAAAGTAATCAAATAGTTTAATCTTTTTAGATCATAGAGGAGGTGTGCATATATCAGAAAGAACAATGAAGTGTTATAGTGCTCCTAGTTCTGTTTATTGATTATTTTCTGCTGATTGGAAATGACAGAGCGTTGTTGCAATCAGTGAAAGGACCCGTAAATTTTAGTGGTTTTATTTATTTAATAAACTGAATTCTTGTGAAATTTTAAATAATAATATTTTGAAATAAAAATTTAATATTTGAAATACGTCTATTTAAACATAATAAATGGTAATTTTTCATCTGATAATATTGAAGTTTATTTTCTTGTGTAATTTTGTTTAAATTTAAATCAGTTAATATTTGATGATTATTAAATATTTCCCAAACTTGAATATTTTTATACAATAAATTTGTAAATCATCTTCTGAATGAGACGTCATATTTTATTTTATTTTTGACAGATTTGTAGCATTTTCGGTACCGATATCGACCTTTGATAGGATGGTCCTATCATTGATATCTGTATACTTCGTCTCGTCGTACTGATTTTTGCACTGTATTCATTTTTGTGTTTCGGTATCCGATACGCGATGAAACCGTACAATGGTTCACCGTATCGGTACCGGTTTTGTATCTTTTGTCTTTTCCAAATTTTACCATGAGAATCAATTTGCTATTGGCTTTTAAAATTCCTAAATTTTTACCTTACTACCATTGCTCCATTTATCTTATTTTTGATAGATTTGCAGCATTTTTGGTACCGATATCGACTTTTGATAGGATGGTCCTATCATTGATATCGGTATACTTCGTCTCGTCGTACTGATTTTTGCAGTGTATTCATTTTTGTGTTTCGGTATCCGATACGCGATGAAATCGTACAATGGTTCACCGTATCGGTACCGGTTTTGTATCTTTTGTCTTTTCCAAATTTTACCGTGAGAATCAATTTGCTATTGGCTTTTAAAATTCCTAAATTTTTACCTTATGACTTTTCCTTTTCAACTTTAACTAATGGTATTCGCTATAAATTGTTTTGTATCTGTTCATTTGCATTGAACCATAGAACTGATGCTTATATTATTTTTTTCGTTCCTTTTCAATTTTCTTCACTTCGGCCTGACCTTCTCCATCAACCTATTTCTTTTGCCATCCACTTCGCCTCAGCTTCATCGTCCAGCCTACACCTGCCTTATGTCACGCCTTCCACCAATGCAACCATTGCCTTCACACCCCTCAGATCCGAGCCGCCACCACCATGCTTGCAGCCTCAAATCCAGCCGCAAGCTTTCACCACAATTGCCGAAGCCCACCTCCACATGGCAGCTCATTACCCACCAACAGCCGAAGCACTTTCCACTTTTCCGACCTTGCAATCATGACAGCTCCTTTTCTTCTTGCCTGTGCGTGCATGCTTATTGAAATAAGAGAGGCAAAGGTATAATATATTTTATTATATAATCTATTAGTGTATGAATGTAAGGTTATATGAATTATACACTATGTTAGTTAAATATAAAGTTATGTTAGTAATATATATATATAACAGTTTTTTCTTTGTACAAGGTATACATATATAAACACTTATTTTATCTGTTAGTATGCAATTTATACAGTTTGTATTAATATATGTTGTTGTTGGTTTATATAAATATAGTATAAAATATATAAAGTCTAGGTCCTATTATTCAAATGTATCATATAAAGGAGTATCATATAAATATTTTAATAGTTACATAGGTATTTTAATATATACAAAGCATGTAATCTTTATAAAGTAGGTATATATTTGTAGTGTAAGTATGTTTTGAGTATATAAAGTGTAAAGTTTATACTCATCTACTGTTGGATTTTTAAATATAAGCATACATAGATCATATATTGACGTTTATGTTTTTATGTTGTGGTTTTGCTGAAAAGAGTTTAGTACAATATGTATGTTAGTAAAACATATATATGTTGATATATACTTGTATACAGTAGCTTGGTTTTCAATTTTATACAGATATAGTAAGTTTGGGATTAACTATTTATTTGAAATAAATACTATACTACAAAGTAGTTGTACTAGTTTGTTACAGTATATGTATACCAAAGAGATAAACAGTGGTATTTGGTATATGTATTGTGTAGAGAATTATTTGACTTTGGGATATAAATATAGTATAAGCACTTAAATTTGTGGTCTATATGGATATATATTTTAAATATGTTGATTTTAAATAAGTGTATATATATAAGTATTTATTTCAAAATATAATATGTATATATGTTTGATTTTAATGTATGTGAGTTTGTATATGTTTATATATATTAATTTATATATATGAGTATTCATAAGTTTGGGTTTTAATTTTATATAGATTTCAGAAAATATATATAAAAATATAATATTTATTTGTTCGCTTTATGTTAAACAAATTTTGATTTGTTATCATCAATTCCCACTTATCAACTTTGTCCGTCATGCCTGTTTTCTTCATCGAATTCGTGCCCATCTCACTTTGCTTTGGAATTCGTAGCTTGCTCTATTGTCAAACTCTCTAGCTTCTAAAGGTGAGAAATAACTCATGATTAACATTCTTATATTTATCAAATTTGATTTCAATTGAAACGCTAATTAAAATATGCTTGTTAGTTATTTACATTGCTATATATATGTTATTATCTGTATCTGTTCGCCTGTGACATCTGACACCATTATCTGTTATTTATATTGATGATATATGCCTATTATATTATTATCATATCCGTTATCACTCTGCAAGTTCCCTGTTAGTATAGAATTCACTATGGGTTGAAATGATACATACCCGAACGATCTGTAGAATATGAGAAAATCATTACGGGTTGAAATGATAAAACCAAGCGATTTCCATTGAATTGGATTTGAGATTGCGGGTTGAAATGATATACACCCGTATATATTTAAATTATGGATTGAAGTGATAAATATCTGTATCACTTTGCCATAGGATGGAAAATTATATACAGGCACCGTTGGTCAATATATATATTTTGAAGTGATTTCCAAGGGTTTGAAATGAATATTTTGGTTTTAATAAATACTGATTTTAAGATATACTTAAATGTTTATTTTTATAAAGGTTTTAAATTTTGGTTTTTTTAAATTATATGTTTTTAAAATTATAAGTTAGTTTTGGAATTATAAATTTTAAGATTGTACTTACAATTTTACTATTTTAAAATATATATAAAATAATTTTAATAATAAGATTTGATTTATTAAAGTTGATTTAATTATTATATAATATGTTTAAGTATTTATTTAAAATTTATATTTACAAACATGGAGTTTATAATGATTTAAAAAAATTCAGGTTGGAAAGAGAAATAGAAATTGGTTTTATTTAAGAATTGTATTCAAATAAGTTTGATTTTAAATTTATTAAATTTGGGATTTTAAAGACAGGATTTTATAACTTGATTTTTGATTAAAAATGATTTAAAAGTATATTTCAAATTTGCATAAATGGAAATGGTACGTCTAGTTTTATTTAAATTTGAAATTGAAGTTTTATTTAAATGTTATTTGAATGATTAAGTAAATATTTCAAAATAAATAATAGTAAAGTGACTTTGATATATATATATATATATATATATATATATATATATAATTATCAAATCTAGTTTTGAAATGTTTGAATATTTAAAGCTTTGAAAATATTGAAATTGAAATGGTTTATTTTGTGGTTAAAATCTGCATTTGAACTCGATATAATTTGAAATGGTTTAGTGAGGAACTGAAATAAATAGAAATTGATGATTTCGGATTTGATTAAATTTGAATTTTTGCAATTCGAGTTGATTTGGAATCAATTTGTGAAATTTGGGAAAACTATTTTATTATATAAAGTATTTTAAATCATATTTAAAAATATTTTATATTTTACTTTATAAATTATTTTCATATAAACTATTTTAATATAGATCATTTTTAATATAATCAGTTTTTAATGTAAACTATTTTAATATACTAACTATTTTCATATGAACTATTTTAAATTATAACTCTTTTATGTAAACTATTTTACTTTATAAACTATTTTATTATATATACTATTTTAATATCTAAACTGTTTAAGTGGTGGAAGTTATGTTTTCAAAGTTATGATTTTCAAAGTATTATGTTTTGAAAGTGTTCTAATTTCAAGTGTTTGGTTTAGAAAGTGTTATAACTTTGGAAGTGCTATGATTTTGGAAATGGATATATTTGAAATGGAACAGTTATCGTATTTGGTTTTGAAATGAAAATGATATCTTATTGATATGGTTTTGAAATGGCAATGATATTTTGGTTTTGAAGTATAAACTATTTTGAAATGACCGCGGTGTTATAATAACGATTGATTGTTAAAGAGACTAGGATCGAATATTATCATACTCTCTACCAATACCGAAAACCACTTTAACAACCGTGTACGCGGTGGAGATTCTAGAATAAAGTAGGATGGTGACAACGATCCTATATGAGGTATATAAGTGGACCCGACTCCCGTGAGTTGGTATAAGAAAACAGGAGTGATTCTTAGGCTAAGTGGTAGCTCCTCCGATTGGACATACTTCTTCGTATGCCATTCTATCACTTTACGATTGATTTGGTGCGCACCTTGATTTTTTTGGGCGTGTGGCTCGAGGTGGGTGGTAGTGGCTGCTATGCGTTACCACCTGCCCGGATGCGTAATTGGTATATCTACCCTGGCATTGCCTTGTTGTGCCGTGTCACCTATCCTAGCACGCCTTATACGATTTTGATTTATGTCGTGCCTATGGAGTATCCTCTGGTAGCCTCCTGATCTGGAGGTATTATGTAACGACCCGTATTTTACGTGTCGATATATCGTAGAATTTACAGGTCGTTAGTTTTATGTTATCCCTAGCCTAAGTCGTATGGGAGGTTAACTCGGGTGTTGTTTGGGTTGTAAGGAAGATATCTCGTGTAGGCAACTTAAGCTTAGGTCGTGTGAGAGTAGGTCGAGTGGAGCGACCTATAGGTTTGGACGAGTTAGCGTGTTAGTGCTAACGAGTTAAGGCTTAAGGAATTACGAGCTAACGTGTCAAGTGTTGAGTCGTGTTCGAGTTAATAGGGTTTTAAGTCGTTAACGAGTTATAAGAGTTAGTGAGTTAGTGTGCTACGACTTAGTGGTTTGGGATGAGTTAAGGGCTAGCGACTTAAGGTTTTGACCGACTTAGGGGCTAGCGAGTTAGTGTGTGAGCGAGTTAGGTGGAGCAGCGGCTTACGAGTTAAGTCGTTGGCAACTTAAGGTGTTAGGTCGTTAAGAAGTTAAGTCGCGGCATCGTGGATCTGCATTCATTTTAAGTCGCGCAGCTTTAGGACCGTTAGATCGTGTGTGCGACTTAGTAGCTCGCTGTGTCGTAAGTCGTAACTCGTTTACGAGTTAGTGGATCTGCGTTCTTTTTAGGTCATAGGGATTGTGAGCCGTTGGATCTTATAGGTTGTAGAGGGGCTTTGGAGTTAGGTCGTTAACGACCTAGTTAACCCGAGTTTTGGTTGAGTCGTTGGTACGAGTTAAGGCCTTAGGTCGCCTAAGAGTTAGGTCGGCACATGCTAAGTCGTTAGCGACTTAATGATAGGTCGTAACTCGTGCTGCCTGTTAGGTCGTGAGCCTATTAGCGTTAGGTCGTGACATTTATAAGTCGTTTCCCAGTTGAGTCGTTAGGTCGTGAGTCGTGGGAATTTTGGGTCATGAGTCGTAACATGTTAGGTCGGCAACGACCTAAGACCGAGCGCGAGTTATGGACTGAGCAACCTAAGGGGGGGGGCGATTCAGCCTATAAATACGTGACCACTTGTGCACTTCATGGCACCGGATTTTGAAGCAACGAAGTGCTGCCATTTTGAGAGCTCGACTACAACATTTCTTCATCTCCTTTTCTCCATTCCAATCTAGTTCTAACATCCATCCAAGATCGAAGATTCAAGGGCCAAAGTTGAAGATCTTCATCCGTTCGAGTGAGATTTCATCGATTGAAGCGAGATTTTGCCGGATCAAGCTTGGGTATTTGCTGTCCAGATCTGAAGTGGGTTTCTTTTGAAGTGTTTGGGTGATTCGGTGAGTGGTAGTTATCTCTCACGCGGACCCAAAGGAGTATATTGGATTGGTGGCTTGTTTGAGTGTTAAAGTCAGAGATTTCATGCATTTTTCTTAGTTCCAAAACTAGATTCAATACTTTTGAAGATGTTTACCTATGCAAGTTCAATTAACAAGTTATAGAGACAAAACCCATGTTTTATATTTGATAGATCTATGCTAAAATCCATGATTTCATATATGTTAGACTTATGCTCATTTATTTACGAAATTGCCATTATAGTTGATATTGCTTGATTAGATCTTGTTTGGATGCTTGATTGTTTGGATGCTTGATTGTTTGGATGTATGATTGATTTGATTGTCTCGAGTTTGGAAAGGCTCTTGAATGGTGAAAGCTGCTGTGGCATATGAAGCGGATGATGAAGCTCATATGGATGGGTTCGAGGACTTTGCTATAGTTAGAGGAAGCAAAGTATGATGACGAAATGGACTTTGCCATGATATGTTAAGGCGAAGTATGATGATGAGATGGACTTTGCTAAGATGCGTTGGAGCAAAGCATGATGTGGAAGCCTTGGTTTAATCCAGACGGGATCATCCCAAGCATGTTGATTACTCGATGATGCGGTTCGAGTTGGTGGATAATGGTGGCTCGAGAGGTGCTTGAGCTATAATGGGAATAGTCGTCGAGGAGGATGACTAGAAGGCTGAGATCTTATCGTTATTGAAGGTTCTAGCAAGCTCAAAGCAAGAGTACGTTGGGTAGATCCGTTATACCCAGGCGCGGGTCATGATGACGTGCTAGTACTCTGGGTAGATTCGTTATGCCTAGGCACGGGTCACGAGGACGTGCGGAGTTATGTCTAGAACCGGGGTTGCCATTAGCCCTTGACGGATGTTTGAAAGATGAGTTGGTCATTCAATTAACGATAAAATCAAGGCAATGATAACAGTGATAGCCGGAGTCATGGATGTTTGGTTGTATCATCATTCGGTCTCAAGAGCGGTGTTTTCTAGGTGCTTATCTGATCTTGGTTTAGGCCTTGGGGGTTTGTATTTGGAAAACATCGACCTTGACTCGAGTGATTATTGCTTTACTTTAATTATCTGCTTTGCTATGCTTGCTTCTCCTTAGTGTGTATCTGGGGGCTATCACTGTAGAAAGAGGTGGAGTGGGATGATTTGGGTTCCTATTCCTTTTATCCCTTATGCTCTTTTGGTATGTTTGATAGTTGATTTACTGCTCACTAAGACTCTGTCTGACTCAAGGTTTTATGTCTCCTCTTATTACCTTGGGCTGTTCATCCATGTTTGGGATGGGCAGACTAGGTGACAGGTGACAGGTGCTGATCTTAGTGGCTCACGCTAATGATGACGAAGACGAGCAGGAGGCTTTGCATATTATTTTCATATTCTATGTACTGGATATTCCGCTGTTTGTTGATTACTCTGAGTGCTATGTAGTGAGGCTTCTTGTATTCATGATTCAGACCATGTATAAAGCTATTATGATTAGATGATGATATTCTGTTCTATGGGAGCTTCACTATATTATATTTCTCTATTGTATTTTATCCATGCGCTGTGAGTTTTACGATAGAGTCTGCGATGTTTATTCTACCCTTGACTATCGTCCATGGCTGCCTGGCACACTTTCAGCGCATTATTTCCTTGTTTTGGTGCGGGAGTCATGGGCGGTCGTCACATTTGGTATCAGAGCCTTGGTTAATCGATTTTAGCCAACGCTCGCTGACGTGACTACGTATGAGAGGCGTAATTGTATTTTGATGAATGATTACTATATATAATATAGTAGTTTAGAAGGATTTGAACTCCTTATGCAGTTGTTTCTCAAGGTGTTCTAAGTCATTCCTTTTTGTAGATATTAAGGATGAGTCGAAGAGGGAGACCAGCTGCAAGGGAAGGCCGTGCCGCTGAAGGAGTTGCTAATTATGGAGCTATGTTTGAAGCTATGATGACTTCTATCATGAGAAGGATACCAGCTCCTGGGCCATCTGTAGATGTTGGAGTTCAAGTTCAAGCTCCAAGATCGGTGGATTTTGCTAAGTTGTGTAAGGACTATACTGCTCTTGGAGGAAAGGTTTTCTTAGGGACGGAATCGACCATTGAAGTGCAGAGATGGATGGATGCTTGTAGGAGGATCTTTGGAGATTTAGGAATTGAGGATGCAACTAAGAGGAAGCTTGCATCGAGACAGCTTCAAGGGAGAGCTGCTGATTGGTGGAATTCTATCACCATAGACACTCCAGAAGAAGAGATTACCTGGGAGCAATTCCAAGTTAGATTTGAAGCCAAGTTTATCTCTACAGCTCAGAAGTCTGTTTTGTTTAAAAAGTTTGTTGATCTCAAGCAAGGTGGGAGATCGGTTCTTGAGTACGTTTCTGAGTTTGAGGCCTTGTCCAAGTATGCTCGGTTGTATATTGAATCTTCTTATCAGAAGAATGAGAAGTTTGTGACAGGCTTGGACAGTTATCTTGGAAGGCAGTTGGTGGATCATCTGGACGATCCATTTGAGAAGCTGGTGGAGAAAGCTCTCAGGCACGAGAGTTTGTTTCCTAAGGAAGTATCTATTGTTGCTGTGACCAAGGAGGAGTCTAAACCACAGCAGGGTGGAAACAAGAAGAGGAAGCAGCAACAGCAGAAGGGTAAGGATGGTCAGAAGAAGCTGAAGGGGGAAAAGACCTGCTATAATTGTCGGCAGAAGGGCCATCTCTCCAAGGATTGCAAGAATCCGAAGGTGTTGTTGAAGTGCTACAACTGTGATAAGCCGGGGCACATTAAGAAGAACTGTCCGGAACCGATAAAGGACAGGCAGGTTGTGCAAGCTTATGCTTTGGGGGCTGTTCCGTCATCTTCAAAAGCTCCTACTGCTGAAGAGAAGGGGAAGAGTGTGGTGGTTCAAGGTACTCTTTCTATTTGTGGTGTTCCAGTTAGAGTGTTGTTTGATACTGGAGCATCGCATTCTTTTGTTTGTGATGATTTGGTAGGCCGGTTAGGTTTGAAACCGGATATTGTTGATAGGCCATTGGTAGTGACAAATCCAGTTGGGGGTTCGTCATGTCTGTGTATGATGCGCCATGGTCTAGTTGTGTCGAGTCATGATTGCTCGTTCGTTTGTGATTGCTTTGTTCTGAACTTTGCGGGGTTCGGAATTATTTTGGGTATGGACTGGTTTAGGAAGTATGCGGCAAGGATTGATTGTGAAAGGCTGGAGGTGACAGTCGGGAATGTGGAAGGGCGAAAGGTTGTGATACGATGTAAGCATGAGGAAGGCGTCTTCATGAGCTTCACGTATTCGCTGGTTGTTCCACGGGATGGACTGTCATCGGTGCCAATCGTGAATGGATTCGAGGATGTCCTTGACGAGGTCAAAGGGTTACCGCCGCATAGAGAGATCGAGTTTCGTATTGATCTAGTTGAGGGAGCCAGACCCGTTGTGATGCCTCTTAGGCGGATGGCGCCTAGGGAACAGCAAGAGTTGAAGGTGCAAGTTGAAGACCTTTTACGGAAAGGATTCATTCGGCGTAGTGTGTCCGAATGGGGTGCACCAGTTGTGTTCGCAACCAAAGCGGATGGATCGTTGAGGTTGTGTGTTGATTATCGTGAGCTGAATAAGGTGACTAAGAAGAACAAGTATCCATTGCCGAGAATAGATGACTTGTTTGATCAGCTTCACGAGGCTAAGGTGTTTTCTCAGATGGATTTGGCAACGGGATTTCACCAGTTAAGGGTGGCGAAGGATAGTGTGCCGAAGACTGCTTTCAGGACACCATCCGGTTTTTATGAGTGGCTGGTAATGCCGTTTGGATTGACTAACGCACCAGCATATTTTGTGGATCTTATGAATAGAGTGTTCAGAGATCAGTTGAATAAGTTCGTGCTTGTGTTCGTGGATGATATTCTGATTTACTCCAGAACTGAAGAAGAGCACAAGACGCACTTGAGGATTGTTTTGGAAATCTTGCGGAAACATCAGCTGAAGGCTAAGTTTTCGAAGTGTCACTTCTGGAAGAGTGAAGTGAGATTCTTAGGCCATGTTATCTCTGGAAATGGGATAGCGGTTGATCCCGCTAAGGTGGCAGCAATCCAGGATTGGGTTGGACCTAAGAATGCATCTGATGTGAGAAGTTTTCTTGGATTAGCAGGATATTATCGTCGGTTTATCAAAGACTTTTCCAAGATAGCTGCACCATTGACAGGATTGACAAAGAAGAACCAAGTGTTCAGTTGGGACGCTAAGTGTGAACAAGCTTTCGTAATCCTGAAAAAGCGACTGACAAGTGCTCCTGTTTTGACCATTCCTAGTGGGAATGATGAGATGGTGGTTTACACCGATGCATGTGGTACTGGACTTGGAGCAGTGCTAATGTAGAAAGATAAAGTTGTTGCGTATGCTAGTCGACAACTGAAGCCGCATGAAAGGAATTATCCGACACATGATTTGGAGTTAGCGGCGATTGTATTTGCTTTGAAGATGTGGAGACATTATCTTTTGGGAGTTCGATTCGAGTTGTTTACGGATCATAAGTCGTTGAAGTATCTGTTTTCCCAAAAGGATTTGAATCTTCGGCAGCAACGGTGGCTAGAGTTCTTAGCATCGTATGATTTTGGTATAGCTTATACTCCGGGAAAAAGGAACGCAGTAGCTGATGCGTTGAGTCGAAGACATGCAGGATTGGGAGCCATGTTTTCGGAATGGAAGAGTCTCGAGTATTTGGCTGGATTTGACTTCAGGCCTAGATGTGAATTGGAACCTGAAATGTTGGCAAACTTATCGATAAGACCTACTCTTGTGGAAAGGATTGGCCAGAGCCAAAAGCAAGACGATAAGCTTGTCAAGATTATCTGTGACTTGGAATTTGGATTGGAACTAGGGAAGGATAAAGGATTCGAAGTCGATCGAGAGGGTTGGCTTCGGAAGCAAGGACGACTAGTTGTTCCCGATGTAGATGGATTGAGAG
Organism: Allium cepa; assembly: GCA_030765085.1. Classification (NCBI taxonomy): domain Eukaryota; kingdom Viridiplantae; phylum Streptophyta; class Magnoliopsida; order Asparagales; family Amaryllidaceae; genus Allium; species Allium cepa. Next base: position 921,731,878 of record CM060931.1, on the reverse strand, counting down.
ATGAAGTTCTTGGAGAAAGTCATCACTCGAAGTTGACAATTCATCCAGGTGGAAATAAGATGTATCGGGATATGAAGAGAACCTATTATTGGGAAGGCATGAAGAAGGATGTTGGAAATTTTATTTCCAAGTGTATGAACTGCCAGTTGGTGAAAGCTGAGCAGAAAAAGCCTAGTGGATTACTTCAGCCATTAGAAGTTCCAACATGGAAGTGGGAGCAGATATCGATGGATTTTATCGATGGTCTACCTAGAACCAGAGCAGGGAATAAGGGGATTTGGGTCATAGTAGATCGTTTGACCAAGAGTGCAAGATTCATTCCTGTTCGATCGACTAGGACTGCATCAAAGTTGGCTGAGTTGTATGTTAAGTGGATAGTTCGATTCCATGGTGTTCCGAAGAATATAGTGAGCGACCGAGATCCTTTGTTCACTAGTGGATTTTGGAAGAGCTTCCAGGAAGTTTTGGGAACTAAGTTGTGTTTGAGTACAGCTTATCATCCCCAAACAGATGGTCAGACTGAGAGAGTCAACCGAGTTTTGGAAGATCTTCTCAGAGCTTGTGTTTTGGATTTCGGAGGATCGTGGGAAGATCATCTTCATTTGGTGGAGTTTGCGTACAATAACAGTTACCAGTCAAGCATTGGTATGGCACCGTATGAAGCGCTGTATGGAAGACCGTGTAACTCTCCGACATGTTGGTTGGAAACTGGAGAAAAGCTGATACTTGGGCCAGAGATGATTCGACAGACTTCAGATTGTATAGGGATCATTCGGCAACGAATGAAGGCAGCCCAAGATCGTCAGAAAAGTTATGCCGATAAGCGTCGTAAAGATTTGGAGTTCGACGTAGGTGATATGGTTTTTGTGAAGATTTCTCCTCTGAAGAATGTTATTCGATTCGGGAAGAAAGGAAAGTTGACCCCAAGGTTTGTTGGACCATTCCAGATCATCGAGCGAATTGGAAAGCTCGCTTATAGATTGGAGTTACCGGAAAAGATGTCGGGTGTGCACAATGTTTTTCATGTATCATATCTACGAAACTATGTGCACGACTCGAATACAGTGGTTTCTGCTGATAGCTGTGAAGATTTGGAGGTTGATCCAGTGGTTACGAGACCTCGTAAGCCGCTCCGTGTTGTTGAAACCGATACGAAACAGCTTAGGAGGAAGACGATTACGTTGCTCAAGATACAATGGAGTGATGATGTTAACGACTGTACGTGGGAGGAGGAAGAGAGGATGAAGGCAGCTCATCCTGAACTCTTCAAGGTATGGCCCTAAGGTGTCGTGACATCTCATGAATTTGTAACTTGATTCTGATCTTAGAATTCTGCATGCTAGGTTAGAAATTGGATGCATGATTTGTTGATTGCTATGGATGGTAGGCATGCAGAATAGCTTTGATTGCTGTTGTTTGTTTGGAATTTCGGGGGCGAAATTCCTAAGGGGGAGAGAATGTAACGACCCGTATTTTACGTGTCGATATATCGTAGAATTTACAGGTCGTTAGTGTTATATTATCCCTAGCCTAAGTCGTATGGGAGGTTAACTCGGGTGTTGTTTGGGTTGTAAGGAAGATATCTCGTGTAGGCAACTTAAGCTTAGGTCGTGTGAGAGTAGGTCGAGTGGAGCGACCTAAAGGTTTGGACGAGTTAGCGTGTTAGTGCTAACGAGTTAAGGCTTAAGGAATTACGAGCTAACGTGTTAAGTGTTGAGTCGTGTTCGAGTTAATAGGGTTTTAAGTCGTTAACGAGTTATAAGAGTTAGTGAGTTAGTGTGCTACGACTTAGTGGTTTGGGATGAGTTAAGGGCTAGCGACTTAAGGTTTTGACCGACTTAGGGGCTAGCGAGTTAGTGTGTGAGCGAGTTAGGTGGAGCAGCGGCTTACGAGTTAAGTCGTTGGCAACTTAAGGTGTTAGGTCGTTAAGAAGTTAAGTCGCGGCATCGTGGATCTGCATTCATTTTAAGTCGCGCAGCTTTAGGACCGTTAGATCGTGTGTGCGACTTAGTAGCTCGCTGTGTCGTAAGTCGTAACTCGTTTACGAGTTAGCGGATCTGCGTTCTTTTTAGGTCATAGGGATTGTGAGCCGTTGGATCTTATAGGTTGTAGAGGGGCTTTGGAGTTAGGTCGTTAACGACCTAGTTAACCCGAGTTTTGGTTGAGTCGTTGGTACGAGTTAAGGCCTTAGGTCGCCTAAGAGTTAGGTCGGCACATGCTAAGTCGTTAGCGACTTAATGATAGGTCGTAACTCGTGTTGCCTGTTAGGTCGTGAGCCTATTAGCGTTAGGTCGTGACATTTATAAGTCGTTTCCCAGTTGAGTCGTTAGGTCGTGAGTCGTGGGAATTTTGGGTCATGAGTCGTAACATGTTAGGTCGGCAACGACCTAAGACCGAGCGCGAGTTATGGACTGAGCGACCTAAGGGGGGGGGAGATTCAGCCTATAAATACGTGACCACTTGTGCACTTCATGGCACCGGATTTTGAAGCAACGAAGTGCTGCCATTTTGAGAGCTCGACTACAACATTTCTTCATCTCCTTTTCTCCATTCCAATCTAGTTCTAACATCCATCCAAGATCGAAGATTCAAGGGCCAAAGTTGAAGATCTTCATCCGTTCGAGTGAGATTTCATCGATTGAAGCGAGATTTTGCCGGATCAAGCTTGGGTATTTGCTGTCCAGATCTGAAGTGGGTTTCTTTTGAAGTGTTTGGGTGATTCGGTGAGTGGTAGTTATCTCTCACGCGGACCCAAAGGAGTATATTGGATTGGTGGCTTGTTTGAGTGTTAAAGTCAGAGATTTCATGCATTTTTCTTAGTTCCAAAACTAGATTCAATACTTTTGAAGATGTTTACCTATGCAAGTTCAATTAACAAGTTATAGAGACAAAACCCATGTTTTATATTTGATAGATCTATGCTAAAATCCATGATTTCATATATGTTAGACTTATGCTCATTTATTTACGAAATTGCCATTATAGTTGATATTGCTTGATTAGATCTTGTTTGGATGCTTGATTGTTTGGATGCTTGATTGTTTGGATGTATGCTTGATTTGATTGTCTCGAGTTAGCTTGTAGTTGATTTGGGACAAGATGGTTGAAGATGATTCAAAAGCTAAGTGGAAAGGCTCTTGAATGGTGAAAGCTGCTGTGGCATATGAAGCGGATGATGAAGCTCATATGGATGGGTTCGAGGACTTTGCTATAGTTAGAGGAAGCAAAGTATGATGACGAAATGGACTTTGCCATGATATGTTAAGGCGAAGTATGATGATGAGATGGACTTTGCTAAGATGCGTTGGAGCAAAGCATGATGTGGAAGCCTTGGTTTAATCCAGACGGGATCATCCCAAGCATGTTGATTACTCGATGATGCGGTTCGAGTTGGTGGATAATGGTGGCTCGAGAGGTGCTTGAGCTATAATGGGAATAGTCGTCGAGAAGGATGACTAGAAGGCTGAGATCTTATCGTTATTGAAGGTTCTAGCAAGCTCAAAGCAAGAGTACGTTGGGTAGATCCGTTATACCCAGGCACGGGTCATGATGACGTGCTAGTACTCTGGGTAGATTCGTTATGCCTAGGCACGGGTCACGAGGACGTGCGGAGTTATGTCTAGAACCGGGGTTGCCATTAGCCCTTGACGGATGTTTGAAAGATGAGTTGGTCATTCAATTAACGATAAAATCAAGGCAATGATAACAGTGATAGCCGGAGTCATGGATGTTTGGTTGTATCATCATTCGGTCTCAAGAGCGATGTTTTCTAGGTGCTTATCTGATCTTGGTTTAGGCCTTGGGGGTTTGTATTTGGAAAACATCGACCTTGACTCGAGTGATTATTGCTTTACTTTAATTATCTGCTTTGCTATGCTTGCTTCTCCTTAGTGTGTGTCTAGGGGCTATCACTGTAGAAAGAGGTGGAGTGGGATGATTTGGGTTCCTATTCCTTTTATCCCTTATGCTCTTTTGGTATGTTTGATAGTTGATTTACTGCTCACTAAGACTCTGTCTGACTCAAGGTTTTATGTCTCCTCTTATTACCTTGGGTTGTTCATCCATGTTTGGGATGGGCAGACTAGGTGACAGGTGACAGGTGCTGATCTTAGTGGCTCACGCTAATGATGACGAAGACGAGCAGGAGGCTTTGCATATTATTTTCATATTCTATGTACTGGATATTCCGCTGTTTGTTGATTACTCTGAGTGCTATGAAGTGAGGCTTCTTGTATTCATGATTCAGACCATGTATAAAGCTATTATGATTAGATGATGATATTCTGTTCTATGGGAGCTTCACTATATTATATTTCTCTATTGTATTTTATCCATGCGCTGTGAGTTTTACGATAGAGTCTGCGATGTTTATTCTACCCTTGACTATCGTCCATGGCTGCCTGGCACACTTTCAGCGCATTATTTCCTTGTTTTGGTGCGGGAGTCATGGGAGGTCGTCACATATTACGGTACTGCATAGACTATTGGCACTATAAAATGTGTTAAGGGGGATATGGGTAACACCTTAATGCTATTTTAGTAGTTTACTTTACTATATACATTATTATAATAGCGTATATTACTACATAGTAGATAGTTTAATGGATCCTTAGAGGATGGTTATCCTAAACATCCTTTGAGTTACTTGTATTTCAGTTGTTATTTCACTTGAGTTGGATTTATTGATATAAGAATGTTGATCCTGACTCGAGCGTTTTGTGTTTTGCTTTATGCTCGGGTCAGACTGAGTGATACAGCTTTTGAGACTCATCTTTGGAGTTGGAGCTTCGTTTGGAGATCCATCTACATCTTTTCAGCTTGCAGTTATTCAGATGATTCTGGTGATGTATTCTGATCTTGTGTTTGACTATTGTATTTGAGACTTCTGTTATATCTTATTTAACTCTGTTATATATATAGTAGTTTCATGAACTATTATTCTTTTGTTTCCGCTGCTTATTGTTATATTACACTGTGTTTGTGATTCTGTGATTATTTATCTACTGTTTATGTTGAGTTTTGCCAAATATAAATTAACAATATGATATTTTGAGTAATTCAAGTTCGACATGTGTGTCCGCCTATGCCCTTGGAGGGTGCAACACGATAGGGGGAGCGGATGACTCTTACTCCTACATGTCCCTACGGGGGTTGGTACAGTCGAGAGGCTGGCCGTAAAGGCAGGACATGGGTATTAATGTATGCTACGGTGGGCGTTATCCCACTAACAGGTGGTCTGTTACATGTGGTATCAGAGCTTTTGTTTTAGGCAAAACTTAGCATATAAAGTCAATTTAATTATGAAATCACTTTCTTTCGTGCTTAAATCTCTTCCTCATTGACTCGTTTTCCTTTGAATTTGGAACGTTCCCCTCGGTTCTAAAATCCATCATTGTCTCTCCATATTTCGTGCTTTCTTGATTCCGGAGCATCACATAGCTCCACTAAATGAATTGTAAAGTAGTGAAACCTTTAGAATTGGCATTGATTCACCGGATATTTCTATATCCTCGGTTTAGATGCTGCTATCTCTTGTTATGCTCGAATTCTATTCTCTTGTGATCAGATATCGACTTGCCTCGGAATTCTGCATCAATCATATTCTTGAATTCACGGTTGACCCAGTTAAGGTTGCCCACGATTAATATCAATATATCTATCTTCCTATTTTGAAATTTAATTATTTTATCTCCCGCTCAAGCCTATCTTCCTAGCTAGAATTTGCTTTGATTAAGATCCCCTTGAATTTGAATCTCTATCATTTTTCTATAATCTATTTTGTTTAATCGAGTAAGGGAGTGTATTTTTATTAGTATATATAATGTTTTATATATTATGTTGTTTGAGTTGTCAATGTTGATTTGGGTTTTCGATCGATTCGTCTGATCAACGCTATCGATAGGAAATCTAAAACACTTGAATAGAGCAAACAGACACAATATTATTTTCAAATTTGGTAAATGGAATAAATCTTGTATGATTATATTTACATAAGTGAAATTTTCTAGAATTTAATAAGTTAATTAAATTGGTTGTTTGAAATGATAGTATTTGATTATCATTTATTGTTCTATAAATGAATTTATAAACATGGTTTATAAATTGATTTGGAATTGAAATGAATTCAAATTAAGAATTTGAGAATTTAAATTTTTGATGATTTCAAATTATGGTTTTAGAGTTATAAATTATTTTCAAATAGAAATTGTTTCCAGAAAATTTTAAATGTTTAATTAGTATTCCCCCAATTTGTCGCTGGAAAATTATTTCGGTGATGACGGCTGCATCATCGACATTCATTTTTCGAGTTTCCGAGTTGAGAGACCATTCTGTAGCTTTGCTACACTTTTGTTTGGAAATTAAATTTGATTTGAATTTCTTAAGTATGACTTGATGTATAATATTATATAGATATATGTTTATTTATTTGATTTGGCATGTATGATATATATGTGTATGTACATATTTATCCCTAAACTGTTTGAAGTTAATTGGAAATTTAATTCTCAAATTCTATGTTAAGGGATGTTTTCAGTTATTAAAATGAAGCCAAATTTTGAATAAATGTCTAAACTTGAAATAATTGAATTGATAAATTTTTCCTGTATAATACTTAATTTCATTCCAATATATGTAACTTACCTAAATTATTCAGAAGTTGAATTTGGAATTGAATAACATACAATATAAAATGATTTTTATAAATAAAATTTGAGAAATCATAATAAATGTTATACACTTAATTTTTAGTTACAAAACTTTAATAGAGATAAATAAAATAATAAGTCAATTGAATAATAAATGAGATAGATAAAAATAAATTCTATTTTGAGGAATTAATAAATTGAAATTAAATCAACTTAATAAAATACCTTGAATTTAAAATCAATTATTGAATATTAATTGATTTACATTGAAATTTATATGGTTTAATCAATTGTTTTATTTTGTTTTCAATCTATTTTCTTTTTGATTGCTACTATTCTCCTACGTCCTTCCTTTTCGGGGACGAAAAGTTTTGAGTGAGGGAGAGTGTAACGACCCGTAAATTTTAGTTGTTTTGTTTATTTAATTAACGGAATTTTTGTGAAATTTTAGATAATAATATTTTGAAATAAAAATTTAATATTTGGAATACGTCTATTTAAACATAATAAAAGGTAAATTTTCATCTGATAATATTGAAGTTTATTTTCTTGTGTAATTTTATTTAAATTTAAATCAGTTAATATTTGATGATTATAAAATATTTTTCAAACTTGAATATTTTTATACAATAAATTTGTAAATCATCTTTTGAGTGAGACATCATATTTCGTTTCGCTAAATTTTGACTGCTATTGCTCCATTTATCTTATTTTGACAGATTTGCAGCATTTTCGGTACCGATATCGACTTTTGATAGGATGGTCCTATCACTGATATCTGTATACCCTTTCGATCATCTCGTTGTACTGATTTTCGCAGCGTATTCATATCTGTATTTCGGTATCCGATACGCGACAAAACCGTACAATGGTTCGCCATATCGGTATCGGTTTTGTATCTTTTGTCTTTTCCAGATTTTACCGTAAGAACCAATTTGCTATTGGCTTTTAAAACTCCTAAATTTTTACCTTATGACTTTTCCTTTTCAACTTTAACTAATGGTATTCATTATAAATTGTTTTGTGTCTGCTCATTTGCATTGAACCAGAGAACTGATGTTTATATTATTATTTTTCGTTCCTTTTCAGTTTTCTTCACTTCGGGCTGACCTTCTCCATCAACCCATTTCTTTTGCCATCCACTTCACCTCAGCTTCATCGTCCAGCCCTCGCCTGCCTTGTGTCATGCCTTCTGCCAATGCAACCATTGCCTTCACACCCCTCAGATCCGAACCGCCACCACCTTGCTTGCAGCCTCAAATCCAGCCGCAAGTTTTCACCACAATTGCCGAAGCCCACCTCCACGTATCAGCTCATTACCCACCAACGGCCGAAGCTCTTGCCACTTTTTCGACCTTGCAATCATGACAGCTCCTTTTCTTCTTGCATGTGCGAGCATGCTTATTGAAATAAGAGAGGCAAAGGTTATATTATATTTTGTTATATAATCTATTAGTGTATGAATGTAAGGTTATATGAATTATAAACTATGTTAGTTAAATATAAATTTGTGTTAGTAATATGTATATATATAATAGTTTTGTCTATATACAAGGTATACATATATATACACTTATTTTATCTGTTAGTATGCGAATTACATAGTTTGTATAAATATATGTTGCTTTTGGTTTATATAAATATTGTACAAATTATATAAAGTCTAGGTCCTCTCATTCAAATGTATTATATAAAGCATATCATACATATATTTTAACAGTTACGTGGGTATTTTCATATATGCAAAGCATATAATCTTTATAAAGTAGGTGCATATTTGTAGTCTCGGTATGTTTTGAGTATATAAAGTGTGAAGTTTATAATCATCTACTTATGGATTTGTAAATATAAGTATACGGTAGATCATATATTGATGTTTTTGTTTTTATTTTGTGGCTTTGCTGAAAAGAAATTTAGTATAATATATATGTAAGTAAAACATATATATGTTGATATATACTGGTCTACCGTAGCTTGGTTTTCAATTTTATATAGATATTGTAAGTTTGGGATTAACTATTTATTTGAAATAAATATTATACTACAAAGTAGTTGTACTAGTTTGTTAAAGTATATGTATACCAAAGAGATAAACATTGGTGTTTGGGTATATGTACTAGGTAAAGAATTATTTGACTTTGGGATATAAATATAGTATAAGTATTTAAATTTGTGATGGATATATGCTTTAAATATGTTGATTTTAAACAAGTATATATAAAAGTATTTATTTCAAAATATAATATATATATATTTTTTATTTTAAGGTATGTGAGTTTGTATATGTTTATATATATTAATTTATATATATGAGTTCATAAGTTTGGGTTATAATTTTATATTGGTTTCATAAAAATATATATAGATATAGTATTTATTTGTTCGCTTTATGTTAAACAAATTTTGATTTGTTCTCGTCGATTCCCATTTATCAGCTTTGTCCATCATACCTTTTTCTTCATCGAATTCGTGTCCATCTCACTTTCCTTTGGAATTCGTAGCTTGCTCTGTTGTCAAACTCTCTAGCCTCTAAAGATGAGCAATCACTCAGGATTAACGTTCATATATTTATTAAATTTGATTTCAATTAAAACGCCAATTGTAATATGCTGTTGTTAGTTATTTGCATTGTTATATATATGTGTGTTATTTTCTGCATTTGTTCACCTATGACATCTGACACCATTATCTGTTATTTATATTGATGATATATGCCTATTATATTATTATCATATCTGTTATCACTCTGTAAGTTCCCTAATTGTATAGAATTCACTGTGGGTTGAAATGATACATACCCGAACGATATGTAGAATAGGAGAAAATCGTTATGGGTTGAAATGATAAACCCAAGCAATTTTCATTGAACTGAATTTTGAATTGCGGGTTGAAATGATATATACCCGTATATATTTAAATTGCGGATTGAAATGATAAATATCCATATCACTTGACCATAGGATAGAAAATTATATACAAGCACCGTTGGTCAATATGTATAATTTGAAATGATTTCAAAGGGTTTGAAATGAATATTTTGGTTTAATAAATACTGATTTTATGATACATATAAATGTTATTTTTATAAAGGTATTAAGTTTTGGTTTTTTTAAATTATATGTTTTGAAAATTTTAAATTTATAAGTTAGTTTTGGAATTATAAATTATAAGATTTTACTTACAATTTTACTATTTTAAAATATATATAAAATAAGTTTAATAATAAGATTTGATTTATTAAAATTGATTTAATAAAGTTGATTTAACTAATAGATAATATGCTTAAGTATTTGTTTAAAATTTATATTTTCAAATATAGAGTTTATAATGATTTAAAAAAAATCAGGTTGGAAAGAGAAACAGAAATTGGTTTGAAATTGAATTTATATAAGAATTATACTCAAATAAGTTTGATTTTGAAATTTATTAAATTTGGGATTTTAAAGATATGATTTTTTAACTTGATTTTTAATTAAAAGTGATTTAAAAGAATATTTCAAATTTACATAAACGGAAATTGTATATTTAGTTGAATGATTAAGTAAATATTTCAAAATAAATAATAGTAAAGTGAATTTGATATATATATATATATATATGTAATTATCAAGTCTATTTTTTAAATGTCTGAATATTTAAAGCTTTGAAAATAATGAAATTGAAATGGTTTATTTTGTGGTTAAAAATCTGTATTCGAAATCGATATAATTTGAAATGGTTTATTGAGGAACTGAAATAAATTTAAATTGATGATTTGGGATTTGATCAAATTTGAATTTTTGGAATTCGAATTGATTTAGAACCGATTTGTGAAATTTGGGGAAACTATTTTATTATACAAAGTATTTTAAATTATATTTAAAACTATTTTATATTTTAATTTATAAATTATTTTCGTATAAACTATTCTAATATAAATCATTTTTAATATTAACTATTTTTAATATAAACTATTTTAATATACTAACTATTTTAATATAAACTATTTTAACTTATAACTCTTTTATGTAAACCATTTTACTTTGTAAACTATTTTATTATTTATACTATTTTAATATCTAAACTGTTTAAGTGGTGGAAGTTATGTTTTCAAAGTTATGAATTTCAAAGTGTTATGTTTTGAAAGTGTTATAATTTCAAGTGTTATAACTTTGGAAGTGCTATGATTTTGGAAATGGATATATTTGAAATGGATATGATATCGTATTTGGTTTCAAAATGGAAATGATATTATATTGATATGGTTTTGAAATGGCAATGAAATCTTGGTTTTGAAGTATAAACTATTTTGAATTGACCGTGGTGTTATAATAACGATTGGTTGTTGAAGAGACTGGGATCAGATATTGTCGTACTCTCTGCCAATACCGAAAACCACTTTAATAACCGTGTACACGGTGGAGATTCCAGAATAAAGTAGGATGGTGGCGACGATCTTATATGAGGTATATACATGGACCAGAATCCCATGAGTTGGCATAAGGTGGCTAAAACAGGAGCGATTCTCAGGCCAAGTGAGGTAGGTCCTCCGATCGGACACACTTCATTGTATGTTTTTCTATTACTTTGTGATTGATTTGGTGTGCACCTTGAATTTTTTGGAAGTGTGGCTCGAGGTGGGCGGTAGTGGCTGCTATGCGTTACCACCAACCCAGATGCATAATTCGTATATCTACACTGGCATTGCCTTGTTGTTACCTACCCTAGCGCGCCTTATACAATTTTGATTTGTGTCGTACCTATGGAGTATCCTCTGGTAGCCTCCCGATCTGGAGGTATTACGGTACTGTATAGACTATTGGCACTATAAAATGTGTTAAGGGGTATATGGGTAATGCCTTAACGCTTTTTTAATAGTTTACTTTACTACATACATTATTATAATAGCGTATATTACTACATAGTAGATAGTTTAACTGATCCTTAGAGGATCGTTATCCCAAACATCCTTTCAGTTACTTGTATTTGAGTTGTTATTTCACTTGAGTTGGATTTATTGATATAAGAATGTTAATCCTGACTCAAGTGTTTTGTGTTTTGCTTTACGCTCGGGTCAGACTGAGTGATACATCTTTTGAGACTCATCTTTGGAGTTGGAGCTTCGTTTGTAGATCCATCTACATCTTTTCAGCTTGCAGTTATTCAGTTGATTCCAGTGATGTATTCTGATCTTGTATTTGACTATTGTATTTGAGACTTCTGTTGTATCTTATTTAACTCTGTTATATATATATATATATATATATATATATATATATATATATGTTAGCTTCATGAACTACTATTCTTTTGTTTCTGCTGCTTATTATTAATGTGTCTGTGATTCTATGATTTTTTTTATTTACTGTATATGCTGAGTTTTTCCAAATATAAATTAACAATATGATATTTTGAGCAATTCAAGTCCAACATGTGTGCATGTGAATGATTGAAAATACCAGGATGTTACAGCATGGTTTTCAAAGGACTTCTTCATGAATGATTTGATAGAAGCAGCCTATATAGTATGTATTAAGATATACAGAGATAGGTAAAAGAGGTGTTGCGATTGTCCCAATTCTTTTACATAGATAACGTACTGAAAATGTTCAATATGGAGAATTCCAACCACAGAAATGTTCCGGTGTAATCTAGAAACATTCTTTCTAAGAAGATCGCTCCTTATACTGATGTGTAGAAAGAACGTACTAATAGGATATCATATGTATCTGAATCGGTTCCATAATGTATGTTATGTTATGTACTAGACCTACTATGGCTTATACATTAGGATGCGTATGCTGATACTAGTTAATTTGAGTGAGAAGCTTTTGACTATTGTAAAACGTATACTTAAGTATTTGAGAAATACTAAGGACGTATTCCTTATACATGGGAATGAAGACCTCCTTAAAAAGTGGTATACTGATTCCAACTTTCAAAGTAATATCGATGAAAGTAAGTCTATATTAGGTTATTTCTTTATATCAAACGATGGAGCTATTAGTTGGAAAAGTTCCAAACATGAAACAGTAGTTGATTCAACGATGGATGTCGAATACATCGCCCTCATTGAAGCATCTAAAGAAGTGGTTTGGATGCGCAAATTTATAGCTAGGCTAGGGGTGATTATGAACACTGAAGATTCTATGAAATTGGTTTGTAACAACAATGGTGTGATGTAGATCGTAAAGGAGCCAAGAGCTCATAAGAAATTAAAGAACATACTTTAAAAGTTCCGCTTTATACAAAGTTCAGTGCTAATAAAGAAGTACTGGTCGATAAAGTAGATACCAAGGACAACTTAGCAGATCCATCCATGAAGGGACTTGCTTGGTCAGTTCTCAGCAAACTGATCAAAAGTAGAGGATTTAGAACCCATAATTGGCCTCAAGTGCAAGTGGAAGATTGGTGGAGTTAAAGCGTATGACTTAAGGGCAATTCTGTAATTTATTCTAAATTATTAACTCTGTAATAAAATCTCATTCAAAGAAAAAGGTGTTTTTCTTTCTGCTTTATACTTTTCATAGCATGTTATGTTAACTAATTATTTAATTTATGATATTTAATAGTAAACTAATCCGTTATGTGATAATAATTATAATGTGTTGTAATCAAGAGAAATTCATTGCATTAAAAATAACATTTTTTTGAAAGCCAGCTGTATTACAGTGGGCCATCTACTTTTTATTACTTAACCAAACTTTTGAAAGCATGGGAGAAAAGCTGAAGTGCTCTTACTACTACAAAATGCATAAAACAATAATTGTCACACCTCGGTAGAGGATGAGTCACTACACACATCAGACTAATTGGTTCCAATAACATCTATGTACCCAAAGAAAAGGCTAGCAAGGCCAGGGACGTAGTCTGTAGAATCGCTAGAGTATATAAAACTTATTTCCCAACAATTATCTTCAAATAAAAGTCTATTGCATTCACCTAAATCTCCTTCCATAGCCAGGATAAGCTCATCACTCGAAACGTGATAATATAAGCATCGGTCTTCACCAGATCATTTTAAATAACATCCGTTGAGACTAGAGTACATAACACTCTCCAAATGCTAGGTTTTATATTATTTATGGCTACTAGAGGGATCAAGGGATTACCTATTGATAATTATTAGATAACTATGGAATGACTCGCTTGAGAATTTTCTATTAGTTAATATAACTAAGGTCAAATAGAGAATCTCAATGTGACGATATTACGTAGTTCCCTCGACTTGAAAATACTATTGAACTTCATGTGAACACTCCACTGTGATTATGTTTAAATTGTGGAACAACGTCCATTGAATAACTCTAGTTGGGTCTGATGTGAAGCACTGAAAGTGAAATACTATTCAATAGAGAATTCCTCTCCTCGGTTATGTAAGGTTAATATTATGGTCAATTGTGGTCAACTCAAAGTCAATATTTCAGGCCAGAGCAATAAGGTTAATAATAATTTTTATTATTAAACCAAGAACGTTTTGTTTGGATTGAACAAATTGAATGTGGACGATATTGGAATTTGACTAAAACCAAATTCCATAAGTCCTAAAGCGGTATAGTTTTATCAAAGAGAATTAGTGTAAACAGTCGTTACGACTAGGTATCGTTTAAAATAATGAAATAATATTTTACTGGAAATGTGAAAGCGATAAATTTAACTGATCTTTCACACCACTAGCTAAGGTAACCTGTGAATATTTCTATTCGAATTGTTCGATACCAATCGTTAATTGAATTTCAGCTTTGAGTCACAAAACTGCATTGTTGAATATTCCGAAATATCACACGATTTAATTAAATTGTATTTGTTATAAGTAAATTAAATTAAATAATATTTATGAAATTTTGATTATTAATTTTATTTGGTTTATTCAGTTAGCATTAAATAAAGTGCATATATAAAAGTTATAAATGTATGTATCGATATACGATATCGATAAATATTCGAACTGGATTTAATTAACTACATACTGATTGGAGTTGGAAAAAAAATTAGGCCCATCTAACCCACGTAATGGCCGCCCTTTTGGAAGAGTGGAGGGGAGAGGTTTGAATGCAGAAATCTAATTTTGAATTGGCTAAAAAAATGAGTAAACAAGGAGATTTGAATCCCTACTTTTTACTAAATATTGGTGTGCATTTAAATCTCGCCTCCTTGTCATTTTGAGTTTACTTTATCCTCCTTTTTTCTGTATCTTGGCTACAACTTTCATAGGGTGTAGCCATTAATTTCAAATCAAATACAAGTCAAATTAAATTATTTCGAGGACTAGTATTCTCTTTTAGTCACTGAACTTTCTGGAGGAGTTTAGACCAGATATGAGGAATCTTCATTCAATATTCGAGGTGCTTTTCGTGGCTATAGATTATTGGCAACTTCTTATTTTATATGATATTTATAATCACATATGATGATCTACTCATTCATGTTTATATATATATATATATGTATATGTATATGTATATGTATATGTATATGTATATGTATATGTATATGTATATGTATATGTATATGTATATGTATATGTATATGTATATGTATATGTATATGTATATGTATATGTGTGTGTGTGTGTGTGTATTTGTGTGTGCGCGCGAGCGCATGTGTTGATCACTATAGCGAATTTATACATATAATTGTTGTCCAATATTGCACATGTGTATACACATCTGAATGGTTTAAAAAAAAGATTCTTATACATGAGTGCTATGGCAAGCGCTTCGCACATGATTTGTTTTTTTATAAATTTTATATGTTTCAATAGAGTTAGAAAAAACACAAATATTTAATCATGTTTTGCATTGAAATCATGTGTAGTTCGTTTGAATTTTTGTTCCTAAGATCGAATATCTAATTTTTTGGTAGTTTGATTTAAAAATTACCCGAGTGCTCATACTAGTGCCCGAGTGCTCATACTAGTTTGATTTAAAAATTATCCAGAAAGTTACCCGAGTGCCCCCAAATTTCAATTTAAAAATTTTTCTAAGTATTTTTACTTACGCACCAAAACATTCCGCTTCGAGCAAATTTACAAATTCCCTGAGAGTTCCTCGAGTTAACATCGTCTTCCCCAAACTTCGCAACCATCCAGGCACGAGTGCATACACGTGCACATGCACCGCCATTCTAATTATTTTCAATCTTCGCCGAGGCCATCCACCAATCAACGTTGAACCCCAGAATTGATTCGAACAACTCAATATGCGAAATCCCCATTAAATTGAAATCGAGCAGAATTTCGAAAGCAATGCTACTTCCTGAAACCCACACAACCACCTTAATCCCCCTCTCTCGGCCATGATAAGCCACTAGAAGCCACGCCGCCGCGACCAAAGCTGCTTCGTTCAACAACGCAACGCTTAGCCCAACTCTGGTGTAGTCCGATGCAGTGTGCTTGATGCAATCTCCATCTAAACCTGATGTTCAAAAACGAACCCTAAAATCCTATAATCTCACCGTGCCTCCACCATAGTTATTAATAAATTCAATGAGTATTTTCCCTATCATTCTCGAACTACGATCTTTCTCTAACAAAAATCTCAAGCCCCAACATTGCCTCGATCGACGACAATTAACCAAAGAACGTTTTCCGTTCACCTCTCAATTTCACTAAACCTACTTGCTTAAAAATCATGAGACTTATGTTAAAATTCATCATTTCGTGAGACAAACTTAGTTGTGTAATCAAATCATAAAATTAGAATATTCGAATTTTGATATTCTTAAAAACCTACTGCATTTTCCTAAATTCCAGAAGATGGTTTAACTTATTTTACTAAACAATATTTTTCCTACTTGAGTCTTGGCTAAACAAGTGTATTTCGTTTAAATCCTTAGACCTAACAAGAAACAGAGAGAAGGGAATTTATTTTTGAAGATTGCTTTAGAGCCTGTATTTTTTTTCTTTTATCTGAGGCATATACACACCTACTTACTGACATGCATCATCAACCTGTACACATATGAGCACACATGTGTACATTCAAACAAGTTACCAAATTCACTCATTTCATTCATCATTACTGATCACAATTTTAAGATAAAAGGTTGGGTTTTAAGGAGAGTTTCTCACCTTAGAATGAAGAACAGAGGCAGTGAACAGATTTATGCCTAGAAATGCTCTGACTAATAATTTGTTTTGATTTGCTTTTGAATCCATAGCTAAAATTGTTTGTTCTAGGTCTTTCATGTTTCAAGATTTGATTTGATCTCAGGCTTAGTAGCTTTAAATTCCACGTTGCTTCTTCTTTTGCTTCAGATTTAAGTGTTTCAGGTTGATGTTTGAACTTGCTGAGATGAATTTACACATGCTTTTGGTTTTGATTTCTCAAATTTGTGTTTGCAGTTTTGAAAAAAGCTTGAGAATCTGATTTTAACTCTTTCTTATGTATGTTTATAAAATTTAACTAAAAGAAAATTTTACTCTTTTGTATATTATTTACATTTTAATTTAAAAGAAAATAAATTTAAATGCCACTTGTCTTTGATGTTTAAAATAAACTTACACTTATACATTTATTTTAACATTTGTTGAAATATAAACTTTTTATGTTTAGTCCTTCTTTCTAATTAATTTAAAATTTATTTACAAATTTTGTTTTTAAACCTTGTCTTGATTTATTTTATATTTTTTTTTATTTTAGACTCTTTTCATTTTAATATTTTACATATGTATATATTTTTAATTTTAAATCCTTAATCTATCGATATGTTTATCTATTTTGTTCCCTTACATTATGTTTTGTACTAATGCAATTTAAAACAAATGATTTGAAAAGTTATTCGTTACAAATAAATATTTATAAGTTAGTTAATACAATTTTATTTTTAATACATTTATATTTATAAACTTAAGATATTAAACTTATTAACACATACTTATTTAAAATTTTCATTTTAAACTTAAGTAATCATGCTAATTATATTTTTGTTTCAAATATAAAATTTTCTTTAAGTCCAATTAAATTCCAATATATTAACATTTGAATTTGAAATTCACATTTTTAATTTATAATCTATTTATATAAATAAATAAGCATATATCTCATTTAGTTTGAAAAATTCAAATTAATTCACACTTTTAAATTCAAAAATTTATTTTAATTATCAATTTAAATTCGACTTAATACCGAGATCGTTACAGATTCCCCCATTAAAAAAATTTCGTCCTCGAAATTTGAAAGTAGGGAGATAACAAAGGATGGATACACAAAGATAGAGAGACAGTTTCCAAATCAAACTGGTATCTATTCTGCATTTGGCTTACCAAATCAGAATATCAATAATGGATACAACAACGAATCAAGATACTCGGGTCACCAGATCGACGAATATACAGGAATATTGATTAGTTCGAAAGATAACTAACCATTCGTAAAATATTTCTGGACCCAACAGAATAAACAGATATATGGATACAATCCAAAAATTTTAGTTTAAACAACCAAAATATACTTATCAACCATAGCAACCAAAGCAAACAATTCATCCAAACAAACAATTCTGACCCATTTGGAGTTTGTGTCCCATGCAAATATATCAAAACTTCTTCCTGCTGCCAGGAATCATCAAAGAATTGAAAAGACGAATCAAAGGAGGTTGATAGAGAAAGATATTTCCGATATTGCAGGGTACTGACCATATGTAGTGGTACTCCCCTGTCCCTTAACTCGTCCTCTTCTTGCACTCATTCTCACTATCAGTGGATAGTAAGAGAATTTACTGAGGCATTCAGATGGATACCTTAGGGATATACTCATTCTAGGGTATACTTCACCCTATTTCTAATGAGTTACCTAATGTGTTGTACTCCTGAGCTAAAGTTTCAACCTTCAGCTCTGATACCAGATGAAACGACCCTGACTCGACCTTCGAAAATCGGCAACGAATACGACACTCATATTCAAATGCCATAGATCCAAACGTCGAATCTGGTTCGCCGGAGCTTATAACACATCAAGTATAACAACACAGCGGAAGAAAAGAAATGAATATCATATACAACTAATGATACCATATCCAGAATGAGACAACAATGATATATATATATATATATATATTATATAAGAAATATCAGAGACAATTAGCAACAGCGGAGAACGAATAGCAAAAGAGATAAATCCAATATAAAACTGCAACTCCAATCCAATGCTCAAAGCCAAAACTCTAAACCACTAGCTCGAACCACCATCATGTTGCACAAAGATAAGCAAGTCTCGTCCGTGAATCCAAAGACTCCAATATTCAGGATCTCCAAAGAATACCAGAGAGAAAGTTGAAAGCTACCGAATCAATATCTATATCTACTATCTGAAAAACCCAACTCTAGACTGCACGTGTGGAAAATTGTGGGCACTCAGAGTTTAGGAACGGAGCAATAAACTCCGGGCACCCAGTTTTTATTTTGATTATTAATCAATAAAAAATGAATTTGTAAAGGAATTTTGTTTGTTATATCATATTTTAAACTGATTAAGATTTGACAATATTTGTTGAGGGGACTTTTTAATTTTTAAAATATATATATATATATATATATTGGTTCCTATTTTTAAGTGATGTTAAAATTTGTTAATATTGGTAGAGGAATATTTTGTAAAGTGAGTTTATTTGTTAGATCCAACTTTTAAGGGATTTAATAATATCTATGTAGGGATATTTTTGATAGTTCATGCTGACACCAAAAAAGTATGACGCCAAACGTATTACAGCAATTATTAAAGATGTATAAATTACACATTTTCTTTTCGCCCCTTTTGAAAAAATATTTTCAAATTTTAAACTGAATTTTTAAATACTTATAAAATGACCCTTACCCAACCTTCGAAAATCGGCACCGAATATGACACTCATATTCAAATAACGCAGATCCAAACGTCGAATCTAGCTCGTCGGAGATTATAACACATCAAGTATAACAACACAGCGGAAGAAAAGAAATGAATATCATATACAACTAATGATACAATATCCAGAATGATAAAAAAATGATATATATATATATATATATGATATAAGAAATATCAGAGACAATAAACAACAGTGGAAAACAAATAGCAAAAGAGATAACTCCAATATCAAACTGCAACTCCAATCCAATGCTCAAAGCCAAAACTCTAAACCACCAGCTCGAACCACCATCATGTTGCACAAAGATAAGCAAGTCTATCCGTGAATCCAAAGACTCCAAAATCCAAGATCTCCAAAGAATACCAGAGATAAAGTCGAAAGCTACCGGATCAATATCTATATCTACTATCTGAAAACCCAACTCTTGACTGCCCGTGTGGAAAATTGTGGACACCCAGAGTTTACGAAGGGAGCAATAAACTCCGGGTCAGTCGTGGAACTAGTATGAGCAAACAATAACATTTTTTCTTTAAAAACAAACAAAAGAATTTAAATTTGAAATCCGCAATGCTTTTGGAAAATGAAACTACCATAAGGCCTTCCGGCACACACACCATGCAATCGCACACTTGGGGGAGATTTCTCCTTATGATAGTAAAAAATGCTTGATACGCGAAAATCATTTGATATTATTATTAGTGCATAGTGGAAAACATTTCAAAAGTATAATATTAATCTTAGCCAGCATACATACCATTATAGTATGCCTACTATAGCTACCATGTTAGATGGCAGGTTGTACAACTAAAACCGTACAAGGCACGTATTGGTAATTGGATTTCCAACAAATGGTCAGGCCAAGGAACTTCCTGTTTCTACATGGGTACGCCTCTGGAGGGACGCCCCGAGAACCTAACCGGATCTTTACCAACAAAAGGTCGGGTTACCTCTGCAAAAATAGGTAACTACTGACACGAGTATGCCATCCTCCGGTTGTAAACAACCTTTGTCCGAGGATCCTCAACAACAACAATCACAAAGTAATATATATTTGCGATATCCACATAAGTTAAGTATCTGGGATCCATACCATGATACCACTTCTATCCAGAAGGAAATGCACATACCCTAAGGGGTGCTACTCCCTATAACCTTGTTGCATTCTTCCTGTTTTGACCATTTCGGGGTGTGAGGTTCGACGAAGTCTCGTCCAAAAAGCTACGCTTTTCACAAAAGCCATGCTTTGATCAACAGATGATCAGCAGCACTTCGTATACCACATTACCAAATTGGGAACGTATCACTAGTAACCATCAACTACATAACCTCTGAGCTCGTACATCTCAGAGAAGGGTGTTAAGCTAAGAGAATAAATCTCCGTCGCCAAACAGAAATGTATATGATAGAAACCAGTTTTACATCTCAAAGTGTAATGTCAGACACACATCCATACAAGTCTATTCTGGGTTCTAACAGAACCGAAGGTACTTATGAAGAAGCCCTTGCAATCCTGATGATTTTTAATCACGTCTGATTCCCCATCACAATGGGTGCTCAAATCTCTATACCGGGGCCATTCGGTGCAGAGACGTTCGACAAGAAATCCTTTCGTTTTCGAAAATATCCGGTCTTCACCACCGGTCTTCAAATGTTATCCATATCGTCGTATCATTATTCGAAATGGGTTATATGACACAAAGGCCTCTCCCAGCTAAACCGAATAATGAGCGCAATATTTTAAAGTCATATGGATAATGGGATTCCAGTTTAGTCACAACTTTAAAACCCAAAACTTTTCTTTCAAGTGGTTTAAACAAATTACCATTTACAAATCTTTTAAACAAAAAGATTCATTTCAAAAGTATTCAATGGCTTAAGAAAAATTCATACTTAAATCTTTTAAACAAAATATTTATCTTTAAAAACCCCCTTTCAATTTAAAGCAAGGATCACCAATCTTTAACAAGATTTATTCATAGCCTTTCAAAACAATTCCATTTCAAGTTAGATTAACTCATCCGTTATTTAAATTAAAGACTCATTTTATAGCTTTCAAAACCATTTCCATAAATTCGTTCATAACTTTCAAAACAATTCCCGTTTTCAAATCTTTTATGTATAAATAATACATTATTTAAAAATCCTCTTAAATTTCAAAATAGGGTTCAACTATCTTTCACAAAAATTCAATTATAGCTTTCAAAACCATTTCCAAAACCGTTTGGCTTTAAAATTCAACTTTAAAAGCTATTTCAAAATATTAAATTCATATATTTGTGACTTGGCTGATTTCCTCGTGAAATCCATATTTGTGTGTGCATAGTGTGGTCCAGGAGTTTCACACAATAGTGCAACAACATTAACCATTACAGATTCAAACACAGAAATATCGATAAGCGGTATAATCTATAACGCTTATCTTTAGTTACAGATTATGGATGAATAATTTAAGTTCATCGCAGATGATAAATTACATCACAGATAATTAATTTCATCATGGAATAAATTACATCACAGTTCATAAAACAAAATAATTCATATCACACGTTATCACAAATTGAGGACGTCAATCAATTCAAGGCACTCCATAGAATCCTAACATCCATGAGTGAGATCAATTAATTATCTGATTTACTTAAATCAGATTAATTACTTATGGATAAATTTCTAATCCTGGTTAATTAATCATAAATTAATTACAAACCATTTTGATTAATTAGTCTTTAATCATTAATTAACCTTTAATTAATAATAATCCTTTGAATAATTTTCCTCAATTAATTTCAAAAATTAATAAATTAATTCTTAATTAATTATCCTTCAAATAAATGATTATCCCTAATCATTTTCATAAATTAATTAACTTTTATTAATTATCTTTAATCAATAAATCAATTATCACTAATTACTATTGATTAAATCTTAATCACCATCATAAATTAAATCATTTCTTAACTAATTATCTTAATTAATTTATCCTTAATTGCAATTAACTAAATCTTAATTAATTTTATTAATTAATTACTTCTTAATTAATTAATAATTAACTTCACATTAATTTACCTTGATTACTTCTTAATTAATTATGATTTCTTGATCACTTTAAGTTAGTTAACCTTTAATTAATTAATTATTCTTAATTTAATTACCTTAATTAATTAGCTACGTTAATTAATTATTCTTTTAAAATAATTAACCCTTAACATTTGATTAATCAATCGCTGATCACTAATTATCTACTCTTAATTACTTTCACTAAGTAATTGCTATTTTTATTTAATCATTCATTAATTACTTTATTAATTAACTTAAATTATTAATTAATTACTTTAATTACTAAATCCTCAATTATTAATTAATTTAATCTTAATTATAACTAATTATCCTTTAATTGATTTTCTTAATTATTAATGAATCGATCTTAATTACAAATTATTACTTACTTAATTATTATTAACGATATAAATCAACTTACCTTTAAGTTAAAAATTTGAAACGTTTGATTTTTATTTCTAAATCACTTGTGAAGTTTCATTTAAAATAACTTGTTACAAATATAAATTTAAAACTTAATTGTTTTAAAAATCCTTTACTTCAAAACTTTTAATTTATACTTTCTACTTAATAAATAAATCATTATTTATAGAAGAAATAACTTTAGAAATTTATTTAACTAAGTTATTAAACTTTGAAAACTGAAACATGAAAATCCCAGCCAAACCCGAGCTAAACACTGAGGCCCCCGAGCCCTCCTTCGAGTTTTTCCAGAAAGTTACCCGAGTGCCCCCAAATTTCAATTTAAAAATTTTTGTAAGTATTTTTACTTACGCACCAAAACATTCTGCTTCGAGCAAATTTACAAATTCCCTGAGAGTTACTCGAGTTAACATCGTCTTCCCCAAACTTCGCAACCATCCAGGCACGAGTACATACACGTGCACATGCACCGCCATTCTAATTATCTTCAATCTTCGCCGAGGCCATCCACTGATCAACGTTGACCCCAAGAATTGATTCGAACAACTCAATACGCGAAATCCCCATTAAATTGAAATCGAGCAGAATTTCGAAAGTAATGCTACTTCTTGAAACCCACACAACCACCTTAATCCCCTTCGCTCCGCCACGACAAGCCACTAGAAGCCATGGCGCCGCGACCAAAGCTGCTTCGTTCAACAATGCAACGCTTAGCCCAACTCTGGTATAGTTCGATGCAGTGTGCTTGACGCAATCTCCACCTAAACCCGATGTTCAAAAACGAACCCTAAAATCCTATAATCTCACTGTGCCTCCACCATAGTTATTAATAAATTCAATGAGTATTTTCCCTATCATTCCCAACTACGATCTTTCTCTAACAAAAATTTCAAGCCCTAATATTTCCTCGATCGACGGCAATTAACCGAAGAACGTTTTCCGTTCACCTCTCAATTTCACTAAACCTACTTGCTTAAAAATCGCGAGACTTATGTTAAAATTCATCATTTCGTGAGACAAACTCAGTTGTGTAATCAAATCTTCAAATTAGAATATTCGAATTTTTGATATTCTTAAAAACCTACTGCATTTTCCTAAATTCCAGAAGATGGTTTAACTTATTTTACTAAAAAATATTTTTCCTACTTGAGTCTTGGCTAAACAAGTGTATTTCGTTTAAATCCTTAGACCTAACAAGAAACAGAGAGATGGGAATTTATTTTTGAAGATTGCTTTAGAGCCTGTATTTTTTTTTTCTTTTATCTGAGGCATATACATACCTACTTACTGACATGCATCATCAACCTGTACACATATGAGCACACATGTGTATATTCAAACAAGTTACCAAATTCACTCATTTCATTCATCATAACTGATCACAATTTTAAGTTAAAAGGTTGGGTTTTAAGGAGAGTTTCTCACCTTAGAATGAAGAACAGAGGCAGTGAACATATTTGTGCCTGGAAATGCTCTGACTAATAATTTGTTTTGATTTGCTTTTGAATCCATAGCTAAAATTGTTTGTTCCAGGTCTTTCATGTTTCAAGATTTGATTGATCTCAGGCTTAGATGCTTTAAATTCCACGTTGCTGCTTCTTTTGCTTCAGATTTAAGTGTTTCAGGTTGATGTTTGAACTTGCTGAGATGAATTTGCACATGCTTCAGGTTTTGGTTTCTCAAATTTGTGTTTGCAGTTTTGAAAAAAGCTTGAGAATCTGATTTTAACTCTTTCTTATGTATGTTTATAAAATTTAATTAAAAGAAAATTTTACTCTTTTGTATGTTATTTACATTTTAATTTAAAAGAAAATAAATTTAAATGCCACTTGTTCTTTGATGTTTAAAATAAACTTACACTTGTACATTTATTTTAACATTTGTTGAAATATAAACTTTTTATGTTTAGTCCTTCTTTCTAATTAATTTAAAATTTATTTACAAATTTTGTTTTTAAACCTTGTCTTGGTTTATTTTATAATTTTTTTTATTTTAAACTCTTTTCATTTTAATATTTTACATATGTATATTTTTTTAATTTTAAATCCTTAATCTATCATAATTATGTGATATTTTTATCTATTTTGTTCCCTTACATTCTGTTTTGTACTAATACAATTTAAAACAAATGATTTGAAAAGTTATTCATTACAAATAAATATTTATAAGTTAGTTAATACAATTTTATTTTTAATACATTTATATTTTTAAACTTAAGATATTAAACTTATTAACACGTACTTATTTAAAATTTTCATTTTAAACTTAAGTAATCATGCTTATTATATTTTTGTTTCAAATATAAAATTTTCTTTAAGTCCAATTAAATTCCAATATATTAACATTTGAATTTCAAATTCACATTTTCAATTTATAATATATTTATATAAATAAATAAGCACATATCTCATTTAATTTGAAAAATTCAAATTAATTCGCAATTTTAAATTCGAAAATTTATTTTAATTATCAATTTAAATTCGACTTAAAACCGGGATCGTTACAGATTCCCCCCTTAAGAAAATTTCGTCCTCGAAATTTGAAAGTAGGGAGATAACAAAGGATGGATACACAAAGATAGAGAGACAGCTTCCAAATTAAATTGGTATCTATTTTGCATTTGGCTTACAAAATCAGATTATCAATAATGGATACAAGAACGAATCAAGATACTCGGGTCACCAGATCTACTAATATATAGGAATATTGATTAGTTCGAAAGATAACTAACCATTCGTAAAATATTTTTGGACCCAACAGAATAAACAGATATATGGATACAATCCAAAAATTTTAGTTTAAACAACCAAAATATACTTATCAACCATAGCAACCAAAGCAAACAATTCATCCAAACAAACGATTCTGACCCATTTGGAGTTTGTGTCCCATGCAAATATATCAAAACTTCTTCCTGCTGCCAGGAATCATCAAAGAATTGAAAAGACGAATCAAAGGAGGTTGATAGAGAAAGATATTTCTGCTATTGCAGGGTACTGACCAAACGTAGTGGTACTCCCCTACCCCTTAACTCGTCCTCTTCTTGCACTCATACTCACTATCAGTGGATAGTAAGAGAATTTACTGAGGCATTCAGATGGATACCTTAGGGATATACTCATTCTAGGGTATACTTCACCCTATGTCTAATGAGTTACCTAATGTGTTATACTCCTCAGCTAATGTTTCAACCTTCAGCTCTGATACCATATGAAATGACCCTGACTCGACCTTCGAAAATTGGCACCAAATATGACACTCATATTCAAATGTCGTAGATCCAAACGTCGAATCTGGTTTGCAGAAGCTTATAACACATCAAGTATAACAACACAACGGAAGAAAAGAAATGAATATCATATATAACTAATGATACAATATCCATAATGAGACAACAATGATATATATATGATACAAGAAATATCAGAGACAATAAACAACAGCGGAAAACGAATAGCAAAAGAGATAACTCCATTATAAAACTGCAACTCCAATCCAATGCTCAAAGCCAAAACTCTAAACCACTAGCTCGAACCACCATCATGTTGCACAAAGATAAGCAAGTCTCGTCCGTGAATCCAAAGACTCCAAAATCCAGGATCTCCAAAGAATACCAGAGAGAAAGTCGAAGGCTACCAGATCAATATCTATATCTACTATCTGAAAAACCCAACTCTAGACTGCCCGTGTGGAAAATTGTGGGCATCCAGAGTTTAGGAAGGGAGCAATAAACTCTGGGTCAGTCGTGGAACTAGTATGAGCAAACAACAATATTTTGTCTTTAAAAACAAACAAAAGAATTTAAATTTGAAATCCGCAATGCTTTTGAAAAATGAAACTACCATAAGTCCTCCCGGCACACACACCATGCAATCGCACACTTGGGGGAGATTTCTCCTTATGATAGTCAAAAATGCTTGTACACGAAAATCATTTGATATTATTATTAGTGCATAGTAGAAAACATTTCGAAAGTATAATATTAATCTTAGCCAGCATACGTACCATTATAGTATGCCTACTATAGCTACCATGTTAGATGGCAGGTTCTACAACTAAAACCGTATAAGGCACGTATTGGTAATTGGATTTCCAACAAATGGTCAGGCCAAGGAACTTCCCATTGCCACATGGGTACGCCTTTGGAGGGACGCCCCGAGAACCTAACTAGATCTCTGCCAACACAAGGCCGGGTTACCTCTGCAAAAATAGGTGACTACTGACACGAGTATGCCATCCCCCGATTGTAAACAACCTTTATCCAAGGATCCTCAACAACAACAATCACAAAGTAATATATATTTGCGATATCCACATAAGTTAAGAATCTGGGCTCCATACCATGATACCACTTCTATCCAGAAGGAAATGCACATACCCTAAGGGGTGCTACTCCCTATAACCTTGCTGCATTCTTCCTATTTTGACCATTCCAGGGTGTGAGGTTCGACGAAGTCTCGTCCACAAAGCTACGCTTTTCACAAAAGCCATGCTTTGATCAACAAATGATCGGCAGCACTTCGTATGCCACATTACCAAATTGGGAATGTATCACTAGTAAGCATCAACTACATAACCTCTGAGCTCGTACGTCTTAGAGAAGGGCGTTAAGGTAAGAGAATAAATCTCCGCCACCAAACGGAAATGTATTTGATAGAAACTGGTTTTACATCTCAAAGTGTAATGTCAGACACACATCCATACAAGTCTATTCCGGATTCGAACAGAACCGAAGGTACTTCCGAAGAAGCCCTTACAATCCGGATAATTTCTAATCACTTCCGGATTCCCCATCATAATGGGTGCTCAAATCTCTATACCAGGGCCATTCGGTGTAGAGACATTCGACAAGAATCCTTTCATTTTCGGAAATATCTTGTCTTCACCACCGGTCTTCAAATGTTATCCATATCGTCATATTATTATTCGGAATGGGTTATATGACATAAAGGTCCTCACCCGGCTAAACCGAATAATGAGTGCAATATTTTAAAATCATATGGATAACGGGATTTCAGTTAAGTCACAACTTTAAGACCCAAAACTTTTCTTTCAAGCGGTTTAAACAAATTACCATTTACAAATCTTTTAAACAAAAAGATTCATTTCAAAAATCTTCAATGGCTTAAACAATTTTCATACTTAAATCTTTTAAACAAAATATTTATCTTTAAAACCCCCTTTCAATTTAAAGCAAGGATCACCAATCTTTAATAAGATTCATTAATAGCCTTTCAGAACAATTCCATTTCAAGCTAGATTAACTCATCCGGTATTTAAATTAAAGACTCATTTTATAGCTTTCAAAACCATTTCGAAAAATTCGTTCAGAACTTTCAAAACAATTCCCATTTTCAAATCTTTCATATATAAATAATACACTATTTAAAAATCCTCTTAAATTTCAAAATAGGGTTCAACTATCTTTCACAAAGATTCAATTATAGCTTTCAAAACCATTTCAAAAACCATTTGGTTTTAAAATTCAACTTTAAAAACTATTTCGAAATATTAAATTCAAATATCTGTGACTTGGCTTATTTCCTCGTGAAATCCATATTTGTGTGTGTATAGTGTGGTCCAGGGGTTTCACACAATAGTGCAACAACAATAACCATTACAGATTTAAACACAGAAATATCGATAAGCCGTATAATCTATAATGCTTATCTTTATTTACAGATCATGGATGAATAATATAAGTTCATCGTAGATGACAAATTACATCACAGATAATTTATTTCATCACAGAATAAATTACATCACAGTTCATAAAACAAAATAATTCATATCACACATATCACAAATCAAGGACATCAATCAATTCAAAGCACTCCATAGAATCATAACGTCCATGAGTGAGATCGATTAATTATCTGATTTATTTAAATCAGATTAATTACTTATGAATAAATTTCTAATCCTGGTTAATTAATCACAAATTAATTACAAACCATTTTGATTAATTACCGTTTAATCATTAATTAACCTTTAATTAATAATAATCCTTTGAATAATTTTCCTTAATTAATTTCAAAAATTAATAAATTAATTCTTAATTAATTATCCTTAAAATAAATGATTATCTCCAATTATTTTCATAAATTAATTAACTTTTATTAATTATCTTTAATCAATAAATTAATTATCACTAGTTACTATTGATTAAATCTTAATCACCATCATAAATTAAATCATTTCTTAACTAATTATCTTAATTAATTTATCCTCAATTGCAATTAATTAAATCTTAATTAATTTTATCTTCTTAATTAATTAATAATTAACTTCACATTAATTTACCTTGATTATTTCTTAATTAATTATGATTACTTGATCACTTTAAGTTAATTAACCTTTAATTAATTAATTAGTCTTAATTTAATTACCTTAATTAATTAGCCACTTAATTAATTATTCTTTTAAAGTAATTAACCCTTAATATTTGATTAATCAATCTTTAATCACTAATTATCTACTCTTAATTACTTTCACTAAGTAATTCCTATTTTTATTTAATCATTCATTAATTACCTTATTAATTAACTTAAATTATTAGTTAATTACATTAATGACTAAATCCTTAATTATTAATTAATTTAATCTTAATTATAACTAATTATCCTTTAATTGATTTTCTTAATTATTAATGAATTGATCTTAATTACAAATTATTACTTACTTAATTATTATTAACGATATAAATCAACTTACCTTTAAGTTAAAAATTTGAAACGTTTGATTTTTATTTCTAAATCACTTATGAAGTTTCATTTAAAATAACTTGTTACAAATATAAATTTAAAACTTAATTGTTTTAAAAATCCTTTACTTCAAAACTTTTAATTTATACTTTCTACTTAATAAATAAATCATTATTTATAGAAGAAATAACTTTAGAAATTTATTTAACTAAGTTATTAAACTTTGAAAACTGAAACATAAAAATCCCAGCCAAACCCGAGCTAAACACTGAGGCCCCCGAGCCCTCCTTCGAGTTTTTCCAGAAAGTTACCCGAGTGCCCCCAAATTTCAATTTAAAAATTTTTGTAAGTATTTTTACTTACGCACCAAAACATTCTGCTTCGAGCAAATTTACAAATTCCCTGAGAGTTACTCGAGTTAACATCGTCTTCCCCAAACTTCGCAACCATCCAGGCACGAGTGCATACACGTGCACATGCACCGCCATTCTAATTATCTTCAATCTCCGCCGAGGCCATCCACCGATCAACGTTGACCCCCAGAATTGATTCGAACAACTCAATACACGAAATCCCCATTAAATTGAAATTGAGCAGAATTTCGAAAGCAATGCTACTTCCTGAAACCCACACAACCACCTTAATTCCCTTCGCTCCGCCACGACAAGCCACTAGAAGCCATGCCGCCACGACCAAAGCTGCTTCGTTCAACAACGCAACGCTTAGCCCAACTCTAGTGTAGTCCGATGCAGTGTGCTTGACGCAATCTCCACCTAAACCCGATGTTCAAAAATGAACCCTAAAACCCTATAATCTCATCGTGCCTCCACCTTAGTTATTAATAAATTCAATGAGTATTTTTCCTATCATTCTCGAACTACGAGCTTTCTTTGACAAAAATATCAAGCCCTAATATTTCCTCGATCGACGACAATTAGCCGAAGAACGTTTTCCGTTCACCTCTCAATTTCACTAAACTTACTTGCTTAAAAATCGTGAGACTTATGTTGAAATTCATCATTTCGTGAGACAAACTCAGTTGTGTAATCAAATCTTCAAATTAGAATATTCGAATTTTTGATATTCTTAAAAACCTACTGCATTTTCCTAAATTCCAGAAGATGATTTAACTTATTTTACTAAACAATATTTTTCCTACTTGAGTCTTGGCTAAACAAGTGTATTTCGTTTAAATCCTTAGACCTAACAAGAAACAAATAAATGGGAATTTATTTTTGAAGATTGCTTTAGAGCCTGTATTTTTTTTTCTTTTATCTGTGGCATATACACACCTACTTACTGACATGCATCATCAACCTGTACACATATGAGCACACATGTGTACATTCAAACAAGTTACCAAATTCACTCATTTCATTCATCATTACTGATCACAATTTTAAGATAAGAGGTTGGGTTTTAAGGAGAGTTGGCCACCTTAGAATAAAGAACAGAGGCTGTGAACAGATTTGTGCCTGGAAATGCTCTGACTAATAATTTGTTTTGATTTGCTTTTGAATCCATAGCTAAATTTTTTCGTTCCAGGTCTTTCATCTTTCCAGATTTGATTTGATCTCAGGCTTAGTTGCTTTAAATTCGAGGTTGCTGCTTCTTTTGCTTCAGATTTAAGTGTTACAGGTTGAAGTTTGAACTTGCTGAGATGAATTTGCACATGCTTCAGGTTTTGGTTTCTCAAATTTGTGTTTGCAGTTTTGAAAAAAGCTTGAGAATATGTTTTTTACTCTTTCTTATGTATGTTTATAAAATTTAATTAAAAGAAAAATTTACTCTTTTGTATGTTATTTACATTTTAATTTAAAAGAAAATAAATTTAAATGCCACTTGTTCTTTGATGTTTAAAATAAACTTACACTTGTACATTTATTTTAACATTTGTTGAAATATAAACTTTTTATGTTTAGTCCTTCTTTCTAATTAATTTAACATTTATTTACAAATTTTGTTTTTAAACCTTGTCTTGATTTATTTTATAAAAAAATTTATATTTTAAACTATTTTCATTTTAATATTTTACATATGTACATTTTTTTACTTTTAAATCCTTACTCTATCATAATTATGTGATATGTTTATCTATTTTGTTCCCTTACATTCTATTTTGTACTAATACAATTTAAAACAAATGATTTGAAAAGTTATTCATTACAAATAAATATTTATAAGTTAGTTAATACAATTTTTATTTTTAATACATTTATATTTATAAACTTAAGATATTAAACTTATTAACACATACTTATTTAAAATTTTCATTTTAAACTTGAGTAATCATGCTTATTATATTTTTGTTTCAAATATAAAATTTTCTTTAAGTCTAATTAAATTCCAATATATTAACATTTGAATTTCAAATTCACATTTTCAATGTATATATAAATAAATAAGCACATATCTCATTTAATTTGAAAAATTAAAATTAATTCGCAATTTTAAATTCAGAAGTTTATTTTAATTATCAATTTAAATTCGACTTAAAACCGGGATCGTTACAACTTAAATAATTCAAAATATAAACTTTATAAATAATATATATAACTAATCTTTTTTATACTTATGTTTGAACTAATAACATATATATAATTCGAAACATATTTAATTATATAAATACATGTATATAGTTTAAATCTCTATAAATGACTATTGTATGTTTTAAAAAATGTTAACGTAAACCCATATGGATTTATAGTATAGAAATTTTTTATTTTTAATGTATGTCAGTATGGATTATAATTATATTAATATTAATACAAACCCTTAAGAATTTATGAAATAAAATTAAGGAATTTATCAAAAATATTTCTACTCAAGAGAAACAAGTGATAAAAACATTTTTTAAACATGTGTAATTTTATTTATTAATTAATAATTTATGAATAAATACTTTAAACTAAAATATAACATATTTCAAATGTTCATTTCAAAATAACACACATGTATAATATATATATATATATATATATATATATATATATATATAGACACACACACATGAAATTTGAATTTGCATTTAAAGTGGATTTTTACCTAAATCTTAATCTGGTTTTACATTTAAACTGTCATAAGATATTTTCGATGTTAATTTTAAACAGTACGAGTTGGCCAAAATATGTAAATAAATAAAATTACTATTATCATTTCATATATATAAATCTATGTATATGTATGTAGCTATTAAATTAACATATAGACAGCAAATATACATACATGTGTGTATGTATGTTTGTTTATGTATATATATGGACGAATGTGTTTGTTGCGGTATAAATCCCAAATACGAGCGCATCAAGCCATGTATACTTCTTATATGTTGTGCATGCACTACACACGCATACATATATATGTTTTTGCTACAAATATACATTATATATTATATGAAATAAATCAATACTTTTATATAAAAAATTAAATAAAATAAAGAATTTATTTAAAATACTTTAGATTGGATCAGAATAATTTTGACTTCATAGACCCAGTAAGATCTAAGAATGGAAAAAAACTTGAAATTCACTCATTTATATTACTGGGACTAAGCCTAGTTCCTTCAGTTGTTATACAAAAACTAACTGTAGATCAAATACACATGGCCCTATCTATGATAATTCATAGGTGAATTATCGAAGTAAGTAGATCGGTTTTGGTATCATTAGACCTTTGACTTTATACACACATACACACATCCAAATAGTACATTAATTATTGTGTCACTCCCATTGAATGGGTCCTTTTGCCTTAATCATTTGAGATATGATTCACTAGTATCGTATGGTTCATAATCATATGATTAAAAATTATTTCTCAAAGACACGGCTTAGTCCATAATTCCAAAAAAATTGTAAAAATATTGATATCATTGTATTCTCTATATCTAATGCATCATTTCTGTTATGAAAACAAAAACAATTATTATACATTTATCTTATAAAAAATATACATAATACTCATTTAAAAAAAAAAACTATATCTATTTTTAGTCAAACTGAAAATATTATTTAACAAAATAATTTTTATGTATACAAAGAAATTCTTTGGGAACTTGATGCATTTACTAATAGGTGTCACATGGTATGCTCCTTATGTTTTTTCCAT
This sequence comes from Allium cepa, assembly GCA_030765085.1. Lineage (NCBI taxonomy): Eukaryota > Viridiplantae > Streptophyta > Magnoliopsida > Asparagales > Amaryllidaceae > Allium > Allium cepa. The sequence goes on along the minus strand of CM060931.1, from coordinate 921,698,115 downwards.
TACAATACCAATGCATGAAATACGAAGCTCTATTCAATTACTTATTAAGGATTTATTTCATCTACTGCGACTAGTTTACAATCGAGAGTTTCAACCAAATACATTAAACTCAAAGAAATAACTCACATAGAAAACAATTTTCTGTATGAAAATACATTTTGAATACAAGCCACATTTTTGATTCCATATTAAGTATCCGCTGGTATTTGATACAATTTTAATTCCTATGCCCTTCATGAAGCATAGGTGACCATCCACACTCTTCATCCAACCGTGCATATGTCACATCCACTCTCGAACATTCACTTCCCTTTCAAAAAGGTCAAACCATTCAAAAGGAGACCCTTATTACAAGACAGGATTGAACTGTAATGCCCCACCTTTTTCACCCTAAAAAATTGACACTAATACATCCACGATATTCACATGCCAAGCATCCAAGTGTCAGAAAGACAGAATGTTGGCATGAGAAAGAAAAGATAGAACGTAATCTCACGTTTTGATGAGTAATATATAATATATAAATGATCCTTACAAAACAAAACTGTAATATACATACGTCAATAAGAGTAAACTAGCCAGTCATCGGCCTGAACAGTTATAACCACCTGTCTTCACAAATGCTAATATATACAAAACAACAAATGCAGTGAAAATTAATGACACATGAATATGTCTTGGGGACATCTGGCCTGTCTCCTGAAGCTCCAAAGCATTCATAACTAAACCTGGAAATATGCTCGAGTTGACCCGAGCATTATAACAAAACAACTCTTGGATCTGTTTGGTGAACTAGTGTGAGAAACTCAAATCATATTGATTTTTATTGTTGTAAACCCTTTTAAAAAAGTAAAGATATCTCGTAAGACTACGCCGCACATAAACACGGACGAGATTTTCCCTTACGATAACCAAACCATTTTAAAGGAAATCTTGTGATATTATAATAATGTCTAAGGTTTAAAGTAAATGTTGAATCATAACTGTAATGGTTACATTAATACATTCAATGGCATATTTGGTATATAACTAAGTCCGTAAAGGCACGTATTGGAAAATGTATTAAATACAATGACAAGGCATTAGAGTACCACCTGCCACAATACATCTCTAGAAAAAATGTACCGAGAGCCTCACATGGACCACCTATATGACAAGACTGGCTTATCCCTTCTTGGATAGTACTGAATATGTTCATCATCCAGGCTACCAACTTGACAAACCATTTCTGTGGCTACAAGCATACAAAATCCATCAATAAATATCAATCAAGATACAAGTGATGATCATACTCTAATGGTAGCGAACCATATAGCCTTGCGGTATATCCACTGTTTTAGTCATTACCACGTGTGAGGTTTCAAGAAACGTTTTATGATTTTAGCAAATACCATTTGGAATGCTAACACTACCTTCCAGGCAACAATTCAATGTCAGCATTCATCCATACAAGTTGTTCATGATATGAACAAATCGAAGGCACTACTTCTGTTACATCCTTAGGATTAGTAGCAAGCAACTCTTGCACTTCTAAGAACTCCGTCTTCGATTCTATCATCTTCAAGAGGTCTTCAATGCAAATGCATATACCAATTCAAAGTGGTTTTTGAATATCTCATGCTTATATGATCTCGGTCTCTTCGAACCAACAATCGATAGCGCAAAACTAGCCAAGATTTGATAATTGGTTGTTTAACTATCAAATAACACACAAAACAACCGAAGATTTAATATCATATAGAAATTAAGAATGGTTAATCACATAAGAAACCACTAAGCCTCTTTAATTAATTTTTTCATTAATTAAAATATGTTTTCAAATATTCATATTGAAATGTATTTTCAAAAGATATATTCACAAATCCCCGCTACTCTTTTCAATATTTGGAGAAGTATTTATATACTTATCTCAATGGTATAAGTATATTCACAAACCATTTTACTCTCGATACATAGATAAATATTCATACATTTACCTTAATGGTATAAGTATACTCACAAAGCATTACACTTTCAATACCTATAAAATGTAACCATATACTTAACTCAAGGGTATAAGTATATTCATAAAACACTACACTTTAAATATTAGAAAATGCAACCACATACTTATCTCAATGGTATAAGTATATTCAAAAAAAAATCTGAAGAAAGATTTCACTTCCAAAACCATGCTTATTTGGGTTAAAAAAAATGTCGTTTTAAAAAAATAACGCTAAACCCAAAATTCTTTTATTATAGACCGTATGGAAGTTAGACCAAGTATACTTACCCCCACTTTTCGATTTCAAACTTGTACTATCCCTCTGTTAACAATGTAGTCAGACAAGTTAGCATATTGTCCTTGCCTCAACATTCATTATTAATTCTCATGATAGGGACAAGTTTCCCTACCTCGGAATCAGGTGTTAAACTTTCCATTCCATGATAATTTAAAATGATCATTTATGGAAAACAAATCTCATTTCTTTCATATAACTCCTTTTTATATATCTCTTTTATATTTACCCAACTCCTTTTATAAACCTCCTTCCTATTTATAAAACTCCTTTTATAAGTTCATTTCTATTTATAAAAGGGAAAATGACAAGCTTTAAAAAAATTAGGCTGAAGGACGTCAAGTTTTATTTTTAGGCTAACGGACAAATGCTAGTTACATTTAGCATTATATTCAACTTTTATGCAATACAAAATGCTAGTTATAACTAGACCTATATTCAGTTTTACACTATATAAAATGTTGGTTATAACAGCATCGTCCTTCTTTCCAAAAAATAAACTTGCTGTCCATCAGCCTAAAAAATTTCTAAGTTTGTCTATGTGCCTATTTTCCTGTTTTTGTACAACCCCTTTTATAAATGCATTTCTAGTTATGAAACTTCTTTATAAATCTCATTTCTTATTTTAAACCCTATATACTTATCACAAATCTTTAAATTCAAGATTGGACCAAATATTTTCCATAAAAATGATTCTTCCACGTGTTACTATAAATTCGCAAATGTGATTTATTTTCCAATTTATCAAAATGGTATAATTTTTTCCTTTTTATAAAACATCGTTTAAAAATTTGTTCTTTTATTTATAAAACGTCATTTATAAATCTATCTTTCTATATAACATTATATATAAAACACTTTACAAACATTTGTTCCAAAATATTTCTATCTTCTTTTAAAATAGAATCACTTTATCGTAAAAGCAAAATCCCCCTTTTTTGAAATAAACATATGTTGTTATATAAACTATTCTTTAAAATATATACTTTCCAAAATACTTTTAAAACATTTCCAAAAGAGTTGGAGTAAAATAAAGATGTTTGAAAACCATTTTTAACTAAAATTCCACAGGACATTCCAAAGTCACATTTAAAAATCACTCGTAAATCAAAACCAATTTCAAATCAAATAGCAAATAGTAGTATACCTAAATACTAATGTGGTCTACTGCTACCATAGCACTTGACCAATTCTACTACTACCTTTATCACTAAAAGGGTTTAACTTTAACAATTCAATGTCATATCAAATATGGCCAACTACCAAACTTTTAGCATTCAACCATTTATATAACAAGTATATAAGTGATATTTAAAATCAATGTAACACCGCCATTTTGGACCATTTAAATCGACAATAAAACCACACATGTCAGACTTGAATAATTCAAAACAACAGATTGTTAATAAATTTTGAAGAAAATAAAATCAGTCATAGAATCATAGACACATAATATCAGAATAACTCGCAACGGAATAAAATAACTATAGTAGTTCATGAAGCTACTAGATAAAGTGTCTCGAACTAATACATAATACCAAAGTCTGGAAACAAATACACTTGGAAAGTCTATATACATAAGTTCTTTACTACAAAAGAAAAGGCTGAGTGGAAATAACTGGAATGAAAATATCATGTAGACAACTAAATCTTCTGCGGATCTCTAGCTCCAAAAAGGATGAATCCAAAGTTGTGAAACTCAGGCTGACCAGAGCGTAAAGCAAAACACAAAACACTGGAGTCAGGACATACATACTTATGAAATGTAAATCAACTCAAGTGAACTGCAAAAGAAATGCATCAGTAACTTAAAGGATGCTTGGGATCGCCCATCCTTTAAGGATCCGTTAAACTATCTACTATGTAGTAATATATGCTATTATAATAATGTCTAAAGTAAAGTAAACTATGAAAATAGAGTTAAGGCGTTACCCATATCCCTCTTAACACATTTTGTATATTCCCATAGTCTATAAGTACCGTAATCCCACCCGTACTAGATGTCGTCAAAGGGCACTCCATAGGTATGGTACAAAACAAACTCGTAGAAGACGCGCTAGAGTATATGATATGGCACAACTAGGCAATGCCATGGTAGATATACCAATTACACTTTCGGACTATTGGTAACGCATAGCTGCAGCTACTATCCAACTCGATCCATACTCCTGAATCAAAGGTGCACACCAAATCAACCAATGTAGTAGAATGGCAAACGATGAAGTGCGTCCGATCGGAGGAGCTACCTCACTTGGCCCAACAATCGCTAATGTTTTAGTCACCTTATGCTAACTCACGGGAGTTAGGTCCATATAAATATACCTTTAGGATCATCACTACCATCCTACTTCATTCTGGAATCTCCACCAAGTACACAATTGTTAAAGTGGTTTTCGGTATCGACAGAGAGTATGCCCATATCCGATCCCAGTTTCTTTCAGAACTAATCGTTATTATAACCCGTGGTTATATAAATTTCAAATGGTTTATATTTGATATCAAACATTTTCCTTTCAAACCATATAAATTCATATCATTATTCTTTCTGAAATAATATTCATTTTTCCATAGTCGTAGCACTTCCAAATTTGTTTAATTATAACCCCTTGGGACATAAAATTTTAGATGTCATAGCACTTTAAAAATATAACCTTTAGAACCATAACATTGGGAACTATAACCTTTTAAAAAAAATTGTAGCATTCTGGAAATGTCACATTTAAGAAAACGTAGCAGTACATAAGTGCTACTGTAAGAATTCGCAGCAGTGCAGAACTGTTACTGTAAGAATTCGCAACAGTGTAGAATTGTTACAGTAAGAATTCGCAACAGTGCAAAACTGTTACTGTAAGAATCCACAGCAGTGTAGAATTGTCATAGTAAGAATCTGTAGCAATGTAGAATTGTTACAGTAAGAGATCGCAGCAGATTTGAATTGTTACTATAAGAAATCGCAGCATTTTTGAATTGTTACTGTAATACTTCCTACTATAATAGTTTATAAAAATCAAATAGTACATATATTCATAGTTTTCATCATAATCATTATATTATTCTTATTATATTACTCTAATTTTAGCTATTTGTACACTAAAGAAACCACACCTTTAGTTAAACGACTTTGTAACTATAATGTCAAATTTTAAAGCTAAAATCCTTACGTTAAGTTAAAAATACGTTATTAACTTACACTTTATTTTCTTTTCGGTAAATAACATTAATCATTTTTATTACCCAAGTTATACCATTTACATTTGTTAAAACTTACATTTTTTCCACAAAACCATTTATCATCTTAATTACCATTACAAGAATTAAAACTTACAATTCATAGGCTAGAATAAAATACCAGTATTAAGTCAAATCAGATTATTAAATTCCAATTAACCTTCATACTGTAATTAGATTCCAAAATTTACATTTTCCATAATTAATTCCTTATAAAAAAATTAACACTTATAAACAAATTTACAGAAATCGTTACATTAAATTTTAGTTGAGATTCATATAAAATCCAAAATACTTAATATTTTTAGAAAAATCATTTTAAATTAACCACGGAGTCTGTACACAATTCTCTACCCTAGGGTCAAGTAAATACGGACATATATCATTTCAATCCGCAATTTATTAATTTTCGGGTTTTATATCATTTCAAACCCGCAATCCCAAGTCAAATAAAATTGCTCAGGCCTATCATTTTAGCCCATAACAATTTTCCTTAATCTAAATATCATTCGGGTGTGTATCAAATCAAACCATAGTGAAGGAACTTGCAGTGTGAGAACAGAATATTAAATAACATAACAATAAATAACATGTCATCGCATATGATCACAATAGGTTTAATATCACATGAAATAACATAATAAAATCATATGAAATAACATAATATAAACATATATGAAATTTTCAACTTGCATATACAAATTTATACAATTCATTTGTCGTCAATTCACCGAAATATAAGTATGTTGTCAAGAGTGATTACTCACCTTCTTTGGTTAGAGAAATGATTCCAAACACAACGACTACAACAAGCACGACAATTATGGACAAGCTTGAGTGAGAGGAGAATCCAAATCTGATGCTTTGAAAAATAAAATAAATTCCATAGTAAACAAATAATTCACATAGAAAAATAAAAGTAGAAAAAATATGTTTTAGTAAATATATGAAGAGGGCTTGTCTAAGGGGTGCATAGGCTTGGTCTAGGGTTTATTTGGGTTCGGTCTAGGCTAGATTTGGGTGAGGTTTGGACTATGCTAGGCTTGACCATGGCTAGGTTTTGGGTTAGGTGGGTTCGGCCATAGGAGTTATGACTAGGTTAGGCTAGGTTTTGGTGGAGAAGGCTCGGCCTAGGGTTAGGGTTTTGGTAGAGGAGAAGGCTCGGCCAAGGGTTTTGGTGGTGGAGGCAATGGTCACGGCCAAGGAAAAGCAAGGGGAAGAGGGTGCGATGGTTCGTCTATGGGTTTTGGTTAGAGGAAGAGAAGGTGGAGGCCGAAATTTATGAAGAGGAAAAGGGGAAAAGGAAGGAGGAGAAGTGGGTTTTGGCTAGGGTTTTTAGAAGAAGGAGGAGGAAGAACTTACATCAATTTTCTATGAAGGCGCAAATGAAGAATGTAGAGCCTATAAAACCCTAAGATATTATATAGTCTATCAACAGGTGGCTTCTCACATACTAAAGGAATTTCTTGCCCATTAGTACAAGCCCAAAGTCACAATTTAAATAAGATGAATATTAAAGGAAAATAACTCCGTGTAATATGTCAAAAGTTGTAAATTTTGAGAAGTAGAAATCAAAATCTAACAAAACGAAAAATAAAGAAACTGTTAGAATTAAATCCATCTTCATAAAAAAGTAAAAGTTCAAAATTCAAAATTTAAAATTTTCACAAAAAGTCAAACTTCGACCAAAGTTGACCAAAATTTGCATTTCAAGAAAAATCCTTATTTTATTAAATTTGGAAGAACATTTCACATCAAAACTCAAAATTATACATTAGATTTCCAAATTTATCAATTTTACAATAATTATATTCAACATTTCAACGAATTTTCATTTAAAATATTTCAAAAAAAATTGCGGGTTGTTACAGTCTCCCCCACTAAAAATTATTTGTCTTCGAAAAGTAATGAGACCCAGAAAACAAGAAGGATAAAGTAGGATGATGAATAATACCTGGATCAAACAATTCCAGATTCGAAGCACGAATGATCTCCACCGTTTCCCAAATACAATCCTAATCATCAATGCTCCATTGCACTTTGACTAGATTGATAGATTTTCTTCGAAGTTGCTTCATACCTCTATCGATAATACGAAGTGGCTTCTTGTCGACAGTAAGGTTCGGCTAAACGTCTAAACTCTCGAGATCAGAAGGCTGGACAATCAAAGATGGATCTTGAACATAACGACGAAGATGCAAAACATGGAACACATTATGCACTCCAGAAAGTTTCTCAGGCACGAAAAAGATCTTCCAGAATTTGATTTACTCTTTTCGTTTGATCGTTGGTCTGCGGATGGTAAGCAGTGCTCAGATTCAGACGAGTAACTAAAGATTCTTGAACAGCTTTCGAAAACTGACTGGTAAAGATGGGGTCTCTATCACAAACAATACTAACCAGAGAACCATGAAGACGAACAATCTCTCTCATATAAATCTCATCCAAAACTCGAAGCATAACGGTTAGATCAAACCGGAATGAAATGAGCTGACTTGGTCAATCTATCCACAATAACCCAAATACTCTCATTACCTCTGCTAGTCCTTGGTAATCCATCAATAAAATCCCTAGAAATTTGTTCCCACTTCCAATTGGCAATCTCAAGCAGTTGCAATAATCCAGCAGTCTTCTGATGATCAGCCTTAACCCATTGACAAGTCACACATCTACTAACAAAAAGGGAAATATCATGCTTCATACCACTCCACCAATACAACTTCTTCATATCATGGTACATCTACGTCACACCTGGATGAATAGAAAGTCTGGACCGATGATTTTTCCGAAGTAACTCTTGCCTCAATCCATCGACATTCGGGACACAAATCCGACCATTAATCCTCAAAATTCCTCTATCTTCGATCTGAGCTCCACTTTCATCTTGGCTACTACCACCAACTCTGTTATGAGCATTCTCCTTAATAAGCCTAAGCATCTCATCCTCATCTTGCTTAGCCATAATACGATCCATAAGAGGAGAAGAAGCAACAAGCTGACATAACATCGCCCTTTTCCGACTCAAAGCTTCGGCTACAACAATAGCTTTCCTAGGGGTATAGTTGATGTCAAGGTCATAAGAAGCTATAAACTCAAGCCATCTAACCTGCCTCAAATTCAAGTCCTTCTGGGTGAAAATATATTTCAAAGACTTATGATCTGTAAAGAGCTCAAACTTAGTTTCCAATAGATGATGTCTCCAAAGCATCAAAGCAAAAACTACAGCAAGGAATTCCAAATCATGGGCTGCATAATTGGCTTCATGAGTCTTTAACTGACGACTAGCATAAGCGATAACCTTCCCATCCTGCATTAGAATGGCTCCCAAACCTTCATGATTAGCATCAGTGTATACCATTAATCCCTCATTTCCATTTGGAAAAGTAAGAACTGGTGCGGAAGTAAGCTTGCACTTCAACTCATTGAATGCAGCTTCACACTTATCATTCCATCTAAACTTAGCATTCTCACGAGTTAGAGCGGTGAGAAGTAAAGCAATCCGAGCAAAATTCTCAATGAATCTCCAATAATAACCGGCAAGCCAAGAAAACTACGGATATCAGATGAAGTCCTTAGGAATTTCCCAATTCTAAAATAGAATAAGGAGAATAAGAACCGAGAGAGATAGAATAATTAATGTACAAGGAAAGAAGAGAAGATATACTTACATTGATCGCAGCGATCTTAACTGGATCAACAGAAACCCCATTACCAGAAACAATATGTCCAAGAAATCGGACTTCATCTTTCCAGAAATAGCATTTCGAGAATTTAACCTTCAATTGATGACTTCTGAGATTCCCCAGAACAAAGCCCAAATGAGATTCATGCTCCTCCTCTGATTTAGAGAAAACAAGAATATCGTCGACGAAGACGACAACAAACTTATTAAGAACATCACGGAAAACCCGGTTCATAAGGTCGATAAAGAAAGCTGGGGCATTAGACAAACCAAAAGGCATAACTAACCATTCAAAGAAACCTTCCTCAGAATGAAAAGCAATTTTGGGAATACTTTCCTCGGCAATTTTGAGCTGGTGGAAACCGGTGGCAAGATCAAGCTGAGAGAATACAGTTGCTCCATAAAGTTGATCGAACATGCATATCATTAATGCAAGGCATTGGATACTTGTTTTTTATTGTGAGCTTGTTCAGCTCCCTTTAATCAACACATATCCTCAAGGAACCATCAGACTTGGTGAAAAAAACCACTGCTGCTCCCCATTCTGAATGACTGGGTCTGATCAAACCTTTGGAGAACAATCTTCAATTTGCTTCCTCAACTCAACCTTCTCATGGGGTGCAATTATTTTGTGTGGAAGAACTACAGGTCAAGCTCTAGGAATAAGATCAATATGGAATTCGATTTCCCGTTTGGGAGTTAAAGAAGTGACTTCACCAAATACATCTGGATAGAGTTTGACCATCGGAGTAGAATCAAAATCACTAGGGGAAGAATCATGAGAATAGATAGAAATGCCTACATACTCCTGAGGCATACGGCACTGAATCACCAAAAGGTTTCCAAAATCATCAACAAGAGAAACAATATGGGTTTTACAAGAGATAACAACTTCATGCATCGTCGGCCAATCTCCTCTAAGCAACATGTCAAAAGCATCGAAACCAAGAACATAGAAATCACTAGAAAAGCAATGGTCGAAAAAGAAGAGTTTCACATTGTTACAAATCCTACTAAGGTTTGCGGGACCACCAATAGGATTAGTAACACACAAAGGTTCAGATGCAAACTTAGGTGAAAGGATATGCTCAAACTTATCGCAAAGATCAACAGAAATGAAACTATGCAAAGCTCCAGTGTCAAATAAAACACGAACAGGAAGATTAAACAAGGTAAAGGTGCTCTGGAGAGTACCATTGGTATCACTAGAAGTAGGTGCAGTGAATAAAGTAACTGCAAAGATACCATATTGCTTGCCCTTCTGTTGAGTAGGACAATCCTGCTTGAAATAGCCAGGCTGTAAGCAAATATGGCAAAGATCACGCCTAGTAATCTGAGATGGAGGAATAGCAGCTCTGGCTAAATTAGGACAACTATTGGCATAGTGCCCCTTCTGGTCACACTCGAAGCAAGTGATGGAAGAAAATTCAATAGGCTGCCTTCGGGGGGAATAAGATCCTATACCTGGATTCTTAAGCCAACTCTGCTATCGATAATGGAAATTAGACTTCGTCTTCTTAGAGTTGCCAGAAGTAGGCTGAGATGAAGGTGCACGAGCAACAGATGATTCCTTAGGAGTGGGGTTCTTATATCGAACGGCCATGTCCATCAATTCAATAAAAGGGCCATATACATGAGAAATCAGATGATCATAAAACTCTGGGGGAGCTCCAGCTATAAACTTCTCATTCTTCTTAAGAGGGGTATCAATCAAGCTAAAACCAAACTTGGAAAGTTCATCAAACTTTCGCTCATACTCAGCAAATGACATATCCCTTTACTTAAGATCCATAAAGTCCCTGTATAGCTGAGACTTCCCAGCTTCTGGCTTCCACTTTGTCACAAAAGCCTCCCTAAACTGCGCCCAAGAAATATCTGCCTCAATAATGTTGGCTATAACAGACTCCTACAAATCCAGTGTTGCATCCTTCAACTGCCAAGCTGCATACTAGCACTTCCGAGCATCGGTGATCTACAAACAAGCAAAAAATCCTTTCCAAACTCCTCGGTCACTGTTGGGCCTCAATGATGGTCTCTGATCCCGAAAACTTAGTACCACCTAGCTGAGTGAACTCCATACGGAGAGTGGTAAACCTAATGTGTGCAACTAGTGCTAAAACTGATGTGACACCATGACCCTGACCTTTGGCATTCCTACGATTCATATTGGAAATTCAAGAATGAATTTAGGATAAAGATAAAGGAAAAGATAGAAGAAAAGACCCAACTAGACTGGAAATCCTAATCAAAAAATTCTATGAAACAAGGTGGATTCGAAAGGAAGGAAAATCCTAAGAAAGAAACAAGAAAAAAATTACATCCAAAATAATCTTTTAAAAATCATTTAAAATCATTTTAAACTTGAAAATATGTTCTCTCGCAAAGAATGATTCTAAGATTGATTTTACTCATTTTCCCCGTAAGCTAAGGTTTGCCTAAAACCTAAGCTCTGATACCAACTATTGTAGGATCGATTTCACCCTAGAGGGGGGGTGAATAGGGTGATGGTGTTAATTATAAAAATTAATTGCGAAAGCTTATAAAATGCAGAAATAGAACAACATAGAATTTACCCAGCTTCGGCAAAACCCTGCCTACGTACTGCCCCCAAGGTTTCTACTAGAAATTAAGTAGTCACACGCTTACACACGTAAACTCGCGACACCCGCTACTGACTAACCTAACTCTACGCTCAAAACCCTGCCACAACTCAGCCACTCAGCCACTGAATAGGCCGGCCCCTCTCTTTTCTTTATTAATTCTAGCCCGTTCCTTTTTCTTGAGAATGGCGGCTTTGTTAATTCTCGTTCATTCCTCTTTGCAAATTTAGGGCTTTCGTGATTTCAAAGAGACCGATTTTAGTGCTCGATCGAGTGAATGATTTATCACGTCTTTCGCCTTGTCGATCGCTTGTTTCTTTGAATTGCTTACTGCTCTTTGAAATTGATTGAGTTCATGGTTGATGCTGGTATGTCATTTATCCCTTTGCTTCTTCTGATTTGCTTGCTTTAACTCGATCGATTTGAGTTATTGATTTTAATGTTCTCTTTTGGCTTGAACTCGATTCCTCTATTTTTGTCGATGATGAGTAGGGTTTTATATATAGATCGAATCCCTGAATATTCGTTCGTATATATTCGTCTGATGATTTTTTGAATTTGTCAAAATCTTTTCTTTGACGCTTGATAATGCTTGAACGTTTGAGATTTCATCGAATTGTTCAATTCGAATATTTCCCTTACTTCACTATCACGGTTTTAGCTTGAAATCGTTCGATCGTTCCTTGATCGTTACGGCAGCGACTTTCCTATTTTATTTAGATTTGATTTTTGACTTTTTTCATTCACATACATGATTTATGACTTGGTCAACTTCGATTTTGATTTGTGAATTCAACTCCACGAGTCTCAACTTCATTGCATTGATATTATACTGCAGTAACGAACAATGTCTTGTCTGATTATTTGGTGATTCTTGACTTTACTCTCTGATTTCTTAAAATTTCTTCTCTGTGTCTTCATCATTGTTTTGGTTTGATCTGCAGCATATATTTGGTCATTATGTCTTTGACCTGCAGCATATATTAGCACAAATATACTTCACTTGTTCACTGAACTTTTGTATCACCTTGTTAATGATGCTTTGATGCACTTGTGGTGTTTGCTGTACATATGAACTTGGTGCATTGCTTCAAGTTGTATTATTGAACACTTGTGTTTCACTGTGCACAGTGCATATCACTTGTATCTTCATCACTGCACTGTTTATTTGCAAACTTGCCACTGATCATATGTTGAAGTCGTACATGTTGATGTCTTTGAGCTTCACTTTGATATTTTTGCAGACCACTTGATTTTCCTGTATCATAAAAATCTCTGTTTCATTCTGGAAAAGCATTATACTTTATTTGTTGCACTTGCTCGATCCATTTCAATGTTGTTGGCCTTGGTATAAGCTTCTCAGTTTTGCTTCTGCACCGTGCCTTGTTCTTGGTCGTAGCTGGATTTGTTGCTTGTAGTTGTCATACCCATGTACACTCTGGCCGGTTGATTGTTGCTTGATATTTTGGTTCGGTATATGTATGTTGTCACTTGGGCTTGTAGTTGAATGTCAGTTGTATCAGTCCTTGGCGCAGTTGATTTGTAGTCTCTGGTTCTTTGTTATTTATGTTTTCAGCTTGCACATATACTGTTTCAGGTGCTTGTTCCTTCTGTAGCATGCATATAGCCATACTGTTGCAGTCTTGTACATGTATTATTAGCTTGTCCCTTGTGACTTGTTCGCATTGTTGATGCTATCATGTTAAATTGTGTACTTTTGTGTTGGTTTGGACTTGCAGTTAAGTTGAGTTGCAGACTTCATGATGCCTTGTCACTGTTGTTGCATTGAGTTGAGTCATGATTGCAGTGACTTGACCTTTGCATTTTATTTGTTTTTCGAATTACACCTGAGTTTAATCCAGCTTCAAGCTCGGATTTGACCTTGTGCGCGTGTTGTGACATTATTTTATTGCACTTGAGTTGAATCCGATATTTTGGATTTGACCTGTGCTCACCTATCCCTGTAAATCAATCAAGTGTATATTTCAGAGTGCACGACCTTGTGGCATATACAGTGATACACTATGTATGTCACAAGCTGTTCGTGTATGATGGATTCAAAATTAAATGATGACGAACAACCCAAATAACTTAGGCAAATATTATTTTCAAAATTTACATTTTATTTTATACTGCAAAAATATTTCCCTTTCAATTTTACCGCGTCGATATTTATTTTTGCAGATTGCTCAGATGTTGGATTCAATTTGAAGTGAAGTTGAAGATAAAATACGAGTGTGAGTGATATGTAGTGAGGTCAACTGTAAATGTAAAATTGTGATGTAATTGAATTTGTATCAAAGTTGTATTGTGTATAGTGAGAGCTTGAATTTGTACTATTCAAAATTATAATAAATATTTGTTTGAACAAAAATTCTGTTTGAATTCAAATTCTGTATTATTTATTTTTATTCAGCAAATATTTATTTAATCTATGAAAAATAAAATAGTACATTAACAAATACAATTACACGAATATATATATATATATATATGTTTATTATCATCAAACAAAAATCATATAATCGCATATTCAACAACTATAACATCCCACCATTTTCGACCATTCAAATCGACAATAAAACCACATATGTCAGACTTGAATAATTCAAAACAACATATTGTTAATAAAATTTGGGGCAAATAAAATCAGTCACAGAATCACGGACACAGAATATCAAAATAACTCGTAGCGGAATGAAATAACTATAGTAGTTCATGAAGCTACTAGATACAAAGTCTCGAAACTAATACATAATACCAAAGTCTTGAAACAAATACACTTGGAAAGTCTAGATACATAAGTTCTCTACTACAAAAGAAAAGGCGGAGTGGAAATAACTGGAATGAAAATATCATGTAGACAGCTAAATCTCCGGAGGATCTCTAGCTCCAAAAAGGATGAATCCAAAGTTGTGAAACTCAGGCTGACCCAAGCGTAAAGCAAAACACAAAACAATCGAGTCAGGACATACATACTTATAAAATGTAAATCAACTCAAGTGAATTGCAAAAAAAATGCATCAGCAACTTAAAGGATGTTTGTGATCACCCATCCTTTAAGGATCCGTTAAACTATCTACTATGTAGTAATATAGGCTATTATAATAATGTCTAAAGTAAAGTAAACTATTAAAATAGAGTTAAGGCGTTACCCATATCTCCCTTAACACATTTTGTATATTCCCTTAGTCTATATAGTACCGTAATTGCGCCCGTACTGGACGTCGTCAGAAGGCACTCCATAGGTATGGTACAAAACAAACTCGTAGATGGCGCGCTAGGGTAGGTGACACGACACAACTAGGCAATAGCAGGGTAGATATACAACTACACTTCCGGACTGTTGGTAATGCATAGCCGTAACTACCGCCCAACTCGATCCAGTCCTGAATCAAAGGTGCGCACTAAATCAATCATAATGTAATAGAATGGCTAACGATGAAGTGTGTCAGATCGGAGGAGCTTCACTTGGCCCGTCAATTTCTCCTGTTTTAGCTACCTTATGCTAACTCACGTGAGTTAGGTCCACGTAAATACACCTTTAGGATCGTCGCCACCATCCTACTTCATTCTGGAATCTCCACTGCGTACACAATTGTTAAAGTGGTTTTCGGTATCGATAGAGAGTATGCCTATATCTGATCCTGGTCTCTTTAACAACCAATTATTATTATCACATGTGGTTATATAAATTTCAAATGCTTTATATCTCATATCAAACATTTTCCTTTCAAACCATATAAATTCCATATCATTATTCTTTCTAAAATAATATTCATTTTTCCAAAGTCGTAACATTTTCAAATTCATTTAAATATAATCCAAATTCATTTAAATATAACCCCTTGGAACATAAATTTTAAAGATCATAGCGCTTTAAAAATGTAACCTTTAGAACCATAACATTTGTAACTATAAGCTTTTAGAAATTTTTATAGCATCCTGGAAATGTCACCTTTAAGAAAACGCAGCAGTACAGAAGTGCTACTGTAAGAATTCGCAGTAGTGCAAAACTGTTACTATAAGAATTCGCAACGGTGCAGAACTGTTACTGTAAGAATTCGCAACGGTGCAGAAATATTAGTGCAAGAATCTGCCACAGTGCAGAACTGTTACTGTAAGAATCCGCAGCAGTGCAGAACTGTTACAGTAAGAATCCACCGCAATGCAGAATTGTAACAATAAGAGATCGCAGCAGTTTTGAATTGTTACCGTAAGAAATCGCAGCATTTTTGAATTGTTACTGTAATACTTCCTACTACAATAGTTTATAAAAATCAAATAGTACATATATTCTCAGTTTTTATCATAATCATTATATCATTCTCATTGTATTACAATAATTTTAGCTATTTGTGCATTAAAGAAACCACACCTTTAATTAAACAACTTTGTTACTATAATGTCAAATTTTAAAGCTAAAATCCTTATGTTAAGTTAAAAATATCTTATTAACTTGCACTTTATTTTATTTTTGGTAAATGTTATTTATCATTTTTATTTCCCAAGTTATACCATTTACATTAGTTAAAACTTACATTTTTTCCACAAAACCATTTATCATCTTAATCACTATTACAAGAATTGAAACTTACAATTCATAGGTTAGAATAAAATACCATTATTAAGTCAAATCGGATTATTAAATTCCAATTAACCTTCGTACTGTAAATTAGATTCCAAAATTTACATTTTCCAACAGTTAATTCCTTATAAAAAAATTAACACTTATAAACAAATTTACAGAAATCATTACATTAAATTTTAGTTAAGATTCATATATAAAATCCAAAATACTTAATAATTTTTAGAAAAATCGTTTTAAATTAACCGCGGAGTATGTATACAATTCTCTACCTTAGGGTCAAGTAAATACAGACATATATCATTACAATCCGCAATTTATTAATTTTTCAGGTTTTGTATCATTTCAAACCCGCAATCCCAAGCCAATTAAAATTGCTCAAGCCTATCAGTTCAGCCCATAACATTTTTCCTTAATCTAAAGATCATTCGGGTATGTATTATTTCAAACCGTAGTGAAGGAACTTGCAGTGTGAGAATAGAATATTAAATAACATAACAATAAATAACATGGCATGGCATATGATCACAACAGGTTTAATATCACATGAAATAACATAATAAAGTCATATGAAATAACCTAATATAAACATACGTGAAATTCTCAACTTGCGTATACAAATTCATACAATTCATTTGTCGTCAATTCACCGAAATATAAGTATGTTGTTAAGAGTGATTACTCACCTTCTTCGGTTAGAGAAATGATTCCAAGCACAACGACTAAAACAAGCACGACAATTATGGACAAGCTTGAGTGAGAGGAGAATCCAAATCCAACGCTTTGAAAAATAAAATAAATTCCATACGTAAACAAATAATTCACATAGAAAAATAAAAATAGAAAATATATATATTTGTAAACATATGAAGAGGGATTGTCTAAGGGGTGCATAGGCTTGGTCTAGGGTTTGTTTGGGATCGGTCTAGGCTAGATTTGGTTGGGGTTTATACTATGCTAGGATCGTTCATGGATAGGTTTTGGGTTAGGTTGGTTCGGCCATAGGAGTTTTGACTAGGTTAGGCTAGGTTTTAGTGGAGAAGGCTCGTCCTAGGGTTAGGGTTTTGGTAGTGGAGGCTCGGCCTAGGGTTTTGGCGGTGAAGGAGATGGTCACGGCCAAGGCAAAGCAAGGGGAATGGGGTGAGACAGTTCGGCTATAGGTTTTGGTTGGAGGAAGAGAAGGTGGAGGCCGAAATTTATGAAGAGGAAAAAGGGAAAAGGAAGGAGGAGAGGTGGGTTTTGGCTAGGGTTTTTAGAAGAAGGGGGAAGAAGAACTTACATCAATTTTCTATGGAGGCAAAAATGAAGAATGAGTAGTCTAGAAAACACTAGGATATTATATAGTCTACTCAACAGGTGGCTTCTCATCTACTAAAGGAATTCCTAGCCCATTAGTACAATCCCAAAGTCACAATGCAAATTAGATGAATGTTAAAGGAAATAACTACGTGTAATATGCCAAAAGTTGTAAAATCTGAGAAGTAGAAATCAAAATCTAACAAAACAAAAAGAAAAGAAAAGTTAGAATTAAATCCATCCTCACAAAAAAAGTAAAAGCTCAAAATTAAAATTTTCACAGAAAGTCAAACTTTGACCAAAGTTGACTAAAATTTGCATTTTAAGAAAAATCTTTATTTTATTAAATTTGGAAGAACATTTCACATCAAAACTCAAAATTATATATTAAATTTCCAAATTTATCAATTTTAAAATAATTATATTCTACATTTCAACGAATTTTCATTCTAAATATTTTATAAATTTTTGCGGGTTGTTACAATCAATAATGGTGAGAAATCCGAATTCCTCTACAAAATTCTCTGAATTTCATTTTATATGTCATTCTCTTTTCAAAGTGAGAAATTTAACCAAACCAAACTAATAACTCATTCAAGCATAAAAATAATAATTTATATCTACCATATATCATATATTACTCAACCAAAGGTGAGTTAACTCACCAAAATCCCAGCTGATGCTTAAACGTTCCAGCTCAATCTAAAGTTCAATTTTAGCTCAAAATTTTACTTGCTTCAAACTTGACGAAACCAATTGCAATGCATCTATAACACTCCTACGAGCACAATGCAAAAAACCATGTCTCAAGTGGACCTTGTATGTATAAGATATTGGTTTTATATGGTTTTGAATTTAAAATATTAAATTAACTTAATTAACCACTAATTACCTTCCTTAATCTAATCCTATATCTTACCAAAATTCAATTTGCACAGGCCATGCATAGTGATACATGAACCCATACACATGTGTGCTTCTCTCTTCAATATCTCCATCTCCACTCAATGAATTGATGAATCACCAACCACATCGCGCTCTGTATCACGAGCTCTTCACCATAGCGTCGACCTTGTCAAACTCAGTGTAATGAGCCTAATTTTACTTAACATTATTTAGAACATATAACTGGGTAAATTAAATAAAATATTGTATAAATTTAAGGGACTAAGATTTGTAAACTAAGGAGGAGTCATGCCTTATGAATGAACTAATATAAGTAATTAAAACATAAGATAAAGAGGAGGAAAACTAGAAGGGCAAAATAGGGAGAGCCTTATTCCTGTACCCTAAACACTTCCATTCTCTTTACTACCTCATTCATTCTACATTCACAAAATAATCAAAAATAATATCAAGCTTAGCCAGCAACCGTTAAGAAGATTTAAAGGGAACATAAGTTAGAATTCAAGTAGAAAACTAGAAGAAATCAATCTAAGGGCAAATCTCAACCTTCTTAACACAAAGCCAAGTTGAATAATTAGTTTACATCTCACTATTGATAACGATTTCAGTTTCAAGTTAGATCCGAATTATTTTTGCAAGTATCATGCCATGTTTCAATATTTTAAATGGATATATATGATTGTTGATGATTTATATGGTTTAATATCGATTTTATGATATGTTTAGATTAGAAAATCTATTAAGTAACATCCAAATGATTTACATTTTAAAATATGGTCAAAATTATTATTATAGAAGTGGGTTTCAAGTTTCATAATTTTCTAAGTGAATATGGATTTATCATGAATTTTCCAAGAGAGAAAATAGTCAATTTTGGATTTAAATTGTTTACGGCAATTAAATAATGTTTCGATTATGAAATTTATATATGATAGAAAAAATATTTAATGTGAATTATTATGATTTTAAGGATTCTTCCTAAGTGATTAACTATGATTTATAAATTATTTATGTTAGAGGACTTAAATATTTTAAACTTTTTATCAAGGAGAAGGGTTTAAATGTTAAATTATTTTCAAATGTTCCAACAAGGAGTTGGAAGTAATTTTGATAAAGGAGAAGGAAAATTTTTCCTAAGCTAATAAGATTTTGACATATATGAATGCTAAGTGAAAAGTGTATTCTTTATTAAGAAAAATTACAGTTTTTATTAAATTATAGCTTCGCCGCTACCCTTGCTAGCTTTCGACGTTATACACTCCCACCTCTAACCCTTCTGCACTTATTCGGTACCAGTATACACGGTATCAATCTATTGGTACAAAGTTTATTAGACTTATGCAGAAGGTAGTAATGGTGTCGAAGGTATGCATGTGCAAGGGGTGAAGTTGACATTTGGTTTAGTACCTTCGAAAGGGTTACCGCTTTTGAACCCCTTCGATACCCTAGCAGCTGCATTAAAACATTTCGCCTTAGTAAGAGGCCGCTCTTTATAACTCTTTAAATTAATGAGTTCAGAGGATAGGGTTTCGAATCGATACCCTTCTGCAACCATTGAAGCCGCTTTTCTTTTAACTTATACATGTGAAAGGGTGGTGCCACTACCATACCTTTTGACATGGTTGAAGCCACTTGTTTAAACCCAAACCTAAGTATACATGCAGAATTATGTTATCGTCACCCTAAATGTTTCGAAACAATAGCGTTCACATAAATCCCCATAAGGGCTATGTATTTTGTTTTGTTTTCAAACTATGATTTCAATAGGAATGCCTTTAATTGGTTTTTAAGCTATGCTTCAATATTTCTTTACCCGACCCCTATGTTTTCAAAAAGATTATTTTAATGGTTTCGAAAGTGGATGTCTACGGTTTAAATTCATGATTCCAAATGGTAGATTTTGGCCTTTCAGCCTAATGTTTTCAAGGTTAAAGTGGTTAACTTGATTTGAAAGGGATGCTTTCAATGATTTTGAAAGGGATTGTTTAAGGTTTTGAACAAAGGTTTCGAAGGTATTGTTTTGGCTTTAGAGCCTAATATTTTCTAAATTGAAAAAGGCTTTAACTTATTTTAAAGAAGTAGATAACCCTATTGATTTTACGTTTTCATCAACATTGTTTTGTAAAGCATACATCATGGCATAAGTATTTTGAGTACAGTAAAGGGTATAATTTCCTTGTTTTAATAAGATATGATCTTAAGGGCAAATCAACTATAAAGATTGTTTTCAGGGAAATGAAATTTGAATAGGGTGGTTAGCCATAAGTATGTGACTGAGATATTAGAAGACCAGATAGGAATGGTGTGGGTTCGTGCCCTATACTTTAGCTAATAGCCACTAGTTAATAACATAAGTTTTACAGTGTGTAGGGCTTTATCAGATGTAAGACTAAAATGATGTTACACACTAAAGGAATACATAAAGGAGAGATAGGTTATTGGTGATCCCACAAAACCATTAGGATCAGTTGAACCTTGGAGAAGCAAGTTAAGGACAGGCCATCCTATATTGTGTCTAATAGAAGTTAAATATTTATTATGTTAAGTAGGCCCGAGCAGCTGGGTGTTAATAATTATCCTGATAAAACTTTATTATTCGGATAGACAGTCCATTGTTTACCTGATTTATATGCATACATGTTATTGCTATTGTTGTTATAATCAAATTGATTGCGGGGCATTGATTTGCAAAAAGTTATGATTTTAGAAGGATATTACTGTGGGGAAACTCGTTTCGTTAAGCGGCGTTGCCTCATTTAATATCAGTAAACCGAGATGTAATAGAATTATTCACTCCTGCATTTACGTCTGACTCAAAGTTTATGTTTTCCCTTTAAACTCTTGGTTGCTCAAAATTAAATTTGAGTAGATTGAAAGTTAATGGCTTTTTAGGTTTAGTAGGTTGGACGAATAAGCTTCCGAAGATGTACAGGAGGCAAAGCTAGCTATGTAGAAGTTATTTAATATTATTTCCATTGTGATGTATTTATGACAGACATGTTTGTCTATCTACTACTCTGATCATTCAAAGGGACATCTTCATATGTCGCTCTTAGCGTAATTTGTAATAATTATATTTGATCAAAACCTGGGAATCATTTTGGGATTATGTAATTGAGTATGAAATATTGATTTGAAATTCAATCAGAAATGCTATTTTGAAACCTGTGTTGATTTTATTTCATATTCATATGCTTCTGATATTGTGGATACTATTAAAACTACTGTATTTCGTCATAAAGGTTAAATACTATACATGGTACAACATCTGTAGCACTTAGCTTTGAGCCTCAAGATAGGGATGTTGCACTCGGCTCAAGGGATCAAATTGCAACTTGATGCTTTACTTTACTATTCCAATATGTCGTGTTCCACACAGGGTGTTGGAGCTTCAACCATTGGTGCAGCGAGGTGCACATCGCTACAAGAAGTCTAACGGTGCCCTCTGTTTCGTCCAACTCCCCTTCTGTTGTCATCAAAGTGTAACCCTAGTTCGACATTAACTAGTTGAACTCAGCCAACCGCCTCCACATCGACTTTTGCTTATACCAAATCGAAGATCTCCTCACTACGATCCCAACGGATCCAACATCATCTCCAATCGATGTATGTAGCTTCAGGAAGAATTATTTGAAAATGGGGGCTTTGGTTTTATGTTATCAGGCAAAAGAAATGAAGAAAAGAAAGTAAGTAAGAGAATGGATATCTATGTGGGGATGTTTATTATATAATATTTTAATTTACAGTACTTCGCTACACAATATCCTGTTCGAGTACAAAATATGAATGACATAATAAAAATATAATCACACACAATAATGTGACATGATCCCAAAACAATAATAAAATACACCGGTTATCTTATTTCGTGAAATTTCAAAAATACCAACATTTGCTGCAAAATACGTCAAACTATAATTTAAATATTTTCCTAATTAAGAACTATGGAAAAATCCTATAAATTCATTTAAAAATTCATCATTAAAAATCAAGTCATTTTATTGAAGATTGATTTTCTTATTATTTTGATTCAAACTTGAATATTTAAATAAATTGAATATTCTCATTCGAAACGTTGAAAATTACAGGTCATTACATTCTTCCCCCTTAAAAGAATGACATCCTCAAAATTCTCAAAAGAAGAAAATGTCTTTTTCCCCTTAGGCTTTTAAAATCAATTACTTTTAATGTATTTTATGTTATGGAAAATTTTGGCAGTATCTCCTTTGCACGGTTAGGTCTAAAAAATCATTATATCAATATAATCCCATATTTGGGACCTCCTATATCTAGGGACAACAGAACAACAATATATACCTATGATATACCATATAGAGTGTGTGTGTGTGTGTGTGTCACGTAGCAGGCACACTGGTTAAGCATATACATGTACCATTTGTCGAGCAATCAAACTACACATAAACCAAAAGCAGAAGTTAGCCTTGCTTCCATATACCTGAATCTAAGCCTGCTAAATACTATGTAGAAATCTACTTACATCAACGTGTCATATCAAACCATGTAACTTGCAATTCTAGTGAAAGAAGCTTACAATATATTAAAGCTTGTACGATGTACATATGTCATTCGTATGCAATATCGACTCTGATCACTTGCTCGATTACATAAATTTCACTTCCAAATAAGTATCGCTCGCTCAACTTCTCTAGTGTGGACTCCGATGAGGTTCCTCGACTAGAAACCTTCATTCTCCTTACATAGCCACATACAATGATAGAAAATTTTAGAATCATATCAAAAATCTGTATCAAGTGTTCATCGTCAAGAATCGAGTGAAAAATCCTTGTTTAGATCGGTGTATATCACCTTAAAATCATGTACTCGAATCTAGATCAAGAAAGGTTTTGTAAAGAAATGATCTACGTACAACTTAAACATTTATTCCATTGGTTTCTTAACTACACCGGTTCCGTTTCATTTTAACCCAAATTTATCTACACTTGTTGCCTTTTATTTAATAATAAATTCATTTAGGAACCATTTCATAAAACCATTACTTAAGTCTATTAACATTTTATAACTCATGTTCACATTCATATAATACTCTTCTACATCCATAGGTGTATATACAAAATAGTAGATTTTTTACTTAACCGGGATGTTTAACAAATTTAAAACTTGTTTTTACTTTTTATCTTCTCCAATTATAAGTAACAAAAACTTATTTTCATATAATTTCACAAAAACACTTAGCTTCAAGTTCTCAATTAATTCAAAAAAAATTGACTGTCTAAAATCGCCGAAAATTCCATTTCATTTCAACAAATGAAAACTATCAACCAACATATCATAAAGAGATGCACAAACCAAACTACCCAAATGCATAGAATACATGCATCCATAAAATAACTTAACAGAAAACTCAAGAATTGAACATCGAATTTTATGTCAAATCATTTTTGAAATAATAATAATATACATATCTCCTTTTGTATATCAAATCATACTTTTAGGATTAAATCAAAAATTTATTTTCCAAAACAACTCTGTAGCAAATTGTTATAGTAGCAGCCCCCACTTAGAAACTCGAAAATGAACGTTGATGATATTGTAGTCATTATCAGAATTATTTTCCAGCGATAGAAGTTAGTTCAGCGCTTTCTATCTCCTTCAAAATCCTTTTTAAAATATTTCTATTCATAAGTGCTTTCAAATAGTACTATCACTATTTTCTTCAAAACATTGAAAAACAATCTTCAAAAGTACCTGGATTTAATTTCTCAAATTCAAAGTTTAAATCCTTTTTTATTTGTAAACCATACTTATATAATTTCACTTCTTATATAAAAATAATTTCATAGATGTTTATCTTGGTTTAGATTATAATAAACAACTTTTATTAAGATAAAATATGAACTCCACATTATCATCGAACGCCTTATAGTCAAATTGTGACACTAAATTCACAAGGTGTTCATTTCAATGTACCCATAGTTACTTTCTATCCAACCCATGAAGTGAAAAGTTAAAATTGCTCATAAACTGGTTGAGCAGAATGCAAAAATCAGTAAACAATAGTCAATGTTCATAAATTGGCCGAGCAAAACTAATCAAATAATAAATAATAATAATTGAATACTATCATTTTCTAATAAACAAACACAATATAAATAACTATATCAATTTTTGAAATTATTCTTTCATATATAAAATATATGTGAAATTTTTTCATTTGCCAAATTTCAAATAAATACCGTGTTAGCTTGCCATGTCCAAATGTTTAGAAACCCCTATCGATAAAATCGTTCCTTCTGTATTGAGAAGAATTCATAAACCACTCAACATATCAGTCAACACAATATAAAATATTTTTATAGCATTAACAAATACACGCTTTCATATATATATATATATATATATATAATATATATATATATATATATATATATATATATTATATAATATATATATATGGACACACATACTCAAACTCATTTTAGGGCATTACTAACCCTATCTTTAATGAGTCTACCCTACCAAAGCATAAGTGTTCACTCAACCTAAGCTATGATACCACGTGTAACGACCAACCTTTTTCTACGTTCAAATGTCGACACCAATATATCCATGGTATTCACGTGCTAAGCATCCAAGTGCGAAAAAGAAAGATTGTTGGGATGAAAGAAAGAAGACAAAACAAGATATCACATCGTAAGGACTAATATATAATACACAAATGATCTTTATAAAAGGAAATTGCAATATACATACATCGATTAGTGTAAACTAACCTATCATCGGCATGGACAGCTATAACAACATGTCCTCTCAAATGCTGATAAATACAAATCAACAAATGTAGTGGAAATTAAGATATGTGAATACATCTTGGAGGCATCTATCCCGTCTCCTAAAGCTCTAAGGCATCCATAACTAAATCTAGAAATATGCTCGGAATAACCCAAGAATTATAAAAAAAAGCATCTGGATCAATCTGGTAAATCGGTGTGAGAAACTCAAATCATATTGATTTTTAATGTTATAAACCCTTTCAAAAAATAAAGGTATCTCGTAATACCAAGCCGTACATAAACATGGATGAGTTTTTACATTATGATAACCAAACCATTTTGTAGGAAATCATATGATATTATAATAAGTCTAGGGTTTAAAATAAATATTGAATCATAGTTTGAATGGTTACATTAGTTACATTCAATAACATATTTAGTATATAGATAAGTCTGTAAAGGCATGTATTAGAAAATGGATTCCATGCAATGAAAAAACATTGGGGTACCACCTACCATAATACATCTCTAGATAAAATGCACCGAGGGCCTCATCTGGATACCCTACAAGACAAGATCGGTCTACCCCTTCCATGATAGTACTAAATGTGATCATTAACCCAGCTGCCAACTTGACAAACTATTTCTGAGGCTACAAGCATATAAAATACATCGATAAATATCGATCTAGATACAAGTCATGATCATAATCTAATGGTAGCAAATCATAGAGTCTTGCAGCATATCCTTTACTTTAGTCATTACCGGGTGTGAGGCTTTAGGCTACGTTTTACCTTTTAGAAAATCCTAATAGGAATGCTAACACTGCTCTCCATACAATAATGCAATGTTAGCATTCCACCATATAAGTTGTTCAGCATATGAACAATCCGAAGGCACTATTTCTACTACATCCTTAAGATTAGTAGCAAGTAGCCCTTGCAATTCAAAGAACTTTGTCTTTGATTCCATCATCATCAAGATGTCTTCAATGCAAATACACGTGCCAGTTCAAAGTGGTTTTTGGATAACTCATGCTTATCCGATCCGGTTCTCTCCGAACCAAAAATCGATGTTTCAAAATGGGCAAAATTTGATAGTTGGTTATTTAAATATCAAATAAACACACAAACTAATCAAAGATTTTATTTCATATGGAAACCAAGCATGGTTAAGCAAAAAGCAACAACTAAGCCTCTTTAATTAATATCTTCATTAATTAAAGTATCTTTTCAAATATTCGTATTAAAATGCATTTTTCAAAAGATATATTCACAAACCCTGCTGCTCTTTTCAATACCTGGAAAAGTATTTATATACTTATCTCAATGGTATAAGTATATTCACAAATCATTTCTCTCTTAATACATAGAAAAATATTCATATACTTACCTCAACGATATAAGTATATTCACAAGTCACTACACTTTCAATACTTAGAAAATGTAACCATATACTTATCTCAATGGTATAACTATTCACAAAACACTACACTTTGAATACTTAGAAAATGTAACCATATACTTATCTCAATAGCATAAGTATATTCAAAAAAAAAATCTTAAGAAAGATCTCACTTCCAAAGTCATGCTTATTTAGGTTCAAACAAATGTCGTTTAAAACATAGATAACAATAAATCCAAAATAATTTTGGTGTATGTAAATGGATTGTATGGAAATTAGACCAAGCATACTTACCCCCACTTTCCAATATCAAACTTATATTACTCCTTGATTAACAATGTAGTCGGATAAGTTAGCTTATTGTCCTTGCCTCGACATATATTCTTAATTCTCAGGATAAGGAAAAGTTTCCCTACTTAGGAATTTGATGTTAAGTATGGATTTCCATACCACCATAATTTAAAACGATCATTTATGGAAAGTAAATCTCATTTCTTTTATAAAAGTCCATTTTATAAATCACTTTTATATTTATCCAACTCCTTTTATAACTTCATTTCTATATATAAAACCCTTTTCATAAATTCATCTCTATTTATAAAACTTCTTTTATAAATTCATTTCTTTTTATAAAACTTCTTTATAAATCTCATTTCTTATTTTAAATCTCATATACTTATCACAAATCTTCGATTTCAAGATTGGACCAAATATTTTCCATGAAACGATTCTTCTACATACCACTATAAATTCGCAAAAGTGATTTATTTCCAATTTGTGAAAATGATATTTTTCCTTTTTATATAACACCATTTAAAATTCTATTCTTCTACTTATAAAATACCACTTATAAATCTCCCA
The DNA here is from genome assembly GCA_030765085.1 of Allium cepa. NCBI lineage: Eukaryota > Viridiplantae > Streptophyta > Magnoliopsida > Asparagales > Amaryllidaceae > Allium > Allium cepa. The sequence continues at coordinate 921,670,519 of CM060931.1, read as the reverse complement.
TTCTATACAATATTTCATACAAAACGTTTCACAAATATTTGTTCCCAAATATTTCTATCTTCTTTTAAAATAGAATTACTTTATTATCAAAGACAAATTCCACTTTTTATTTAAAATAAAAATCCATTATTATATTAACTTTTTTGTGAAATGTATACTTCCCAAAGTACTTTTAAAACATTTTCAAAATGGTTAGAGTAAAATAGAGAAGTTCAAAGCCAACTCTAAATATACCATAACAAATTCCAAAAGTCACATTTAAAAGTCATTCTCTGAATCAAAACCAATTTCAAATCCAAACAGCAAATTATAGTATTTCCAAATACTATAATGAGGCCAATAGCTACCATAGCACATAACCAATGCTACCGCTATCTTTATCACTAAAAGGGTTCAACTTTCAACATATCAATGTCATATTCAATATGGTCGACTATCAAACATCTAACATTCAATCATTTATACAATAAGTATATAACTGAAATTTAAAATCAACAATGGTGAGGAATTCGAATTCCTTTACAAAGTTCCTTATATTTCATTTTATATGCCATTTTCTTTTCAAAGCGCAATATTCAACCAAACCAAACTAGAAATTCATTCAAGCATGAAAATGATAATTTATACCTATCATATATCATATATTGTTCAACCATAGGTGAGTTAACTCATTGAAATTCCAACAGATTCTTAAACGTTTTAACTCGATCTAAAATCAAACGGCATTCAATTTTAGCTCAAAGTTCTACTTGCTCCAAACTTGATGAAGCCAATTCTAGTGGATAACACTCCTGTGAGTGCAGTGCAAAAGACGTCATCTCGATTGGACCTTGTATGTAGAAGATATTGGTTTTATAAGATTTTGAATTTAAAATATTAAATTAACTTAATTAGCTACTGATTACCTTCCTTAATCTAATCCCCCATCTTCCCCAAATCCAATTTGCACAAGTCATGATGGTGATACATGAACCCATACACATGCAAGCTTCTCTCTTTAATATCTCCTCTTCCACTCAATGAATCGATGAACCGTCAATCGCATCATGTTCCATATCATATGCTCTCCACCATGGAATCGACCTTTTCTAGCTCGGCTTAAGGGATCAAATTGTGACCTTATGCTTAGCTTTACTATTCCAATATATCACATTCCACACATGGGCGCTGGAGCTTCAACCACTGGTATGAGGAGGTGCATGTTGCCATGAGAATTCTAACAGTGGCTTCTATTTCACCTAACTCCACTTTTATCTCCATCAAAGTGTTACCCTAGTTCGACGTCAACTAGTGAAACTCGGCCAACTGCTTCCGCACCCACTTTTTCCTTACACCAAATCGAAGATCTCCTCACCATGATCCCAATGGATCCAACACCATCTCCAATCAATGCATATAGCCCAAGATGAATCTTTGAAAATAGCAGTTATAGTTTTGTATTAGCAGGCAAAAGAAATGAAGAAAAGAAAGTAAGGAAGAGAATAGATATTTGTGTATGGATAATTATTATTTAATTATTTGATTTACAATACTTCGCAACACAATATCTCATTCGTGTATGGACCGTGAATGACAGAAACGAAAATATGATTGCATACAACAATGTGACACGATCCTACAACAATAATAAAATACAATGGTTATCTTATTCCGTGAAATTTTAAAAATACCAATGTTTGCCACAAAATACGTTAAACGATAATTTAAATATTTTCCCAATTAAAAATTATAGAAAAATCCTATAAATTCATTTAAAATAGGTCATTAAAAATCAAGTCAATTTACTAACGATTGATTTTCTTATTATTTTGAATCAAACTTGAATATTTAAACAAATTAAATATTCCCATTCGAAACATTAAAAATTGTGGGTCGTTGGATAAATATAACAAACCATATGATTTGAGTTTCACACGTTGGTTTACTAGACTTATCCGGATGTTTTTTTCCTTATAATACTTAGGTCAAACCTAAGTATTTTTTTCATAGTTAGCTTTGGATGATTTGGAGCTTCAGGACATGAGCTAGATATATCAAAGACATGTTACCATACTTTTATTTTCCGGTGCATTACTAATTTGTATTTATCAGCATTTGTAAGGAAAGGCTATTATAATTGTCCATGCTAATGGTAGGTTAGTTACTCTAATACCACTTGTGCCGACCTGCCTTTTTGACCCTCAAATCATTACAAAAGTGCATTCAAACATCCTTAACACGTAAGGATATCATATAATTTGCACTAAAGTTAATTAATCAAATTGACATTTCAATGACCAAATTTCTAGGTCTGTTTGGTATTTCTTGGTCTGTGTTACTTCTAACACAATAAGATCCTCATTATATTCAATCATATTGAACACATGATCCTACACTGTGGCTTACTTCCTTTTTTCTAGTGAGACATTTTTATCGATATTTTGTATTACATGAATGCGACGGTTCACCAAAAAACGTTTTGTATTTGCTCGAATATGCATGAAATATTCATATTCTTTTATTGCTTTAGAGCTTAAAACTCATAGAAGACATCACATGGTTTCGGGCAAGAAACGCTTAAGTGACCAAGGTATGAACTTATTTAGTAGTTATATAATTTGGCTCTTGCATGATTCTTAAAGTGACTACATGCTAAAAGATTTACTAGTAAGTATATTTTGTATTTCTTTGTCAATTCTAATTTAGTTCACTTGTATATTTTTATCGATAAAAACTTTATCAATTTCATTGGTTGCTCGAGTAAATTTTTTTAACTTAATATAGCGTATGTTCTAACAATATTACAAAGGTTAGGCGTAATCATTTCATTTTTCCAATAAGGCTCTCCTTATGTTTTATGTTTCTCAAAACCTTAAGAGAAATATAGGAACCTTTTGATTTTTCTAGTGATTGTTTGGATTTGCTTTCCTTAGGGTTTTTACCTTGATTTTTCTTAACACATCATAGTTGTAAAACCCCATATTTTAGAGTGTCATAATATTGGGAATAAACAAAGTAAATGACCAGTTAAATTACATTATGAGATAATAGTTAAGTAAGATAAACTTTCATTAATAAGATTAAGAAATGAATTTAAAATGAAGGATTAAGGAATCAATAATAATATGCTAGAATGAGATTTAAGCCCATAGCCCAAATTATTAACCCTTAACCCTCCCTTTTTTCATTCATTCTCCACTTGCTCAAAAATGAAACAAAAGAAGGCAGGCCGTAACTTCCAACGGAAAAGAGAGGAATATTAAGCAAAAGGAAAGAGCATCATCTCTAAGAAAGAAAAAGTTTTGAAATCGAGTTTATGAAACCAAAAAAAGTGAGCAATCCTTTCTTTAAAACCTTCCAATCCCATAAGGGGTTAGATTAAATACATTTGTGATATTCTGAATGTTAATGAACAATTTTATGAAAGTTAGATAAGTTTATGAAAGTTTGATAATATCCGTTCATGGTAATGAATTTAAAGATAATGATTTATGATGTGTTAAGGTACAATGTGAATCGGACCTTCTTCAAATTAGGTTGAAATTTTGATATGACATTTAGAATAATAATACGGAGAAGGATTTTAAATTTCATAATTGCTTGAAATTATTTGGAATTATTATGAACTTTATAATTTGAGAAAATGCTTTATTTTGGAAAATTAATTATTTAAAATAAAAAAATAATTATTTTGACCTAAAATTTTTATATGATGTATAATATGATGATTTAGATTTTTGATGAATTTGTTGGATTTTCCTCTTGTATTCTAAAATTTTTACGAATTATTTAGCGAATGGAAGGTTTATTTACCCATGGGCAATTAATTAATAGATTGATAAAATAATTATTAACTTATGAAAAGAAAACCGCATAAAATTAGGTGGATTATTAATATTTGACATATAACAAAGTTTCATGTAAAGTGGTTACTTTCAATGACAAGATAATAGTTTTCACTTTAATTACTACTTTGCAATTATAGCATGCAATAAATTTGTGAACCTTAGCACTCGATAACCTTAAAAATGTTAGTATGCGATACGCTATATAATCCATAGTACTCGATAGCCTCAAAAACATTAATATGCAGTAGCTTGAAATTTAATTTATGATAGCTTTGGAACATCAAACTGCGATAGTTCAAATAGTTAGCATGCGGTAGCTTAAATTTTTAACATGCGGTAGCCAAAAAGATTAACATGTGATAGTTTAAATTGTTGAGATGCAATAGGTCAAATAGCTAACATGAAATAGCCTGAATTATTGACATGTGATAGCTTAAATATTTGGCATGTGATAGCTCACAGTTGACATGCGATAGTTCAAATAGTTAAGATGTGATATCTTAAATAGTTAACATGTAATAACTTAAATTGTTAACATAAGATAGCTTTACAAGTTCAATATGTGATAGCTTCTTGACAATCGGTAACTTATGGCATGCGATACGTATAGGCATGTGATAGCTTCTTCACTGTCGATGGTTGTTGGCATGTGATAAGTGTTGGCATGCGATAGCCATGAAAGATTTAACATGTGATTGCCTTGGGATATCTACATGAGATAGCTAATAATGCTAAGAAATTCCAAGTAAATTAATGAACTTTTTATATCACTGTGGAAGCTGTCTTCCAAAGTTATGGCTAATAATTTCATAGGGATGACATGGCGATTGAAAATAATAAGTTAAAATGAAATATTTATTTAAGAGGAAAATTAAGACTATGCTTAACATGATAAGTAATATCAATTGAAATGTCAAAATGTGGATATAACGCCCTAGAAGCAACCGTTTGCCCAAATATGATGTTACATTTGTTGAGGGGTTGTGTAAGGCCTGTATGGCGATCGTTGGTCTAAACACGACAATATGTTTGATGGTTGATGGTGTAAGGCCAATATGGTAACCATTTGTCCAAATACGACGCTATATTCCATGAATTGTGTAAAGTCCTGTATGGTAGCCATTTGTCTAAAAACGACATGGTATTTGATGGTTAGTGGTATAAGGCCTATGTGGCAACATATTATCTAAACAAGACATCATATTTGATGGTGGGTGACGTAAGGCCTTGGTAGCAACCTAATGATTTGTTCATGATATGTCTGAGGGAAAGTCCGATAAAGTGACAATCTTAAGTGTCTAGTACCGTTATTGAACTAGTAAGAGTAAGACTTGGGTGGAAAATTTAAAATGAACTGACTATAGAAATTAGTTGGGAATGTTATGATGCGAATCTCACGTTTATGTTGAAATTAATGACTTGTGTTTGATCATGATTTGTTATTATTACATAATATGATGTAATTGACAATGATTGGAATAGCGAAGGGAAATACCATTTCATGCTCTAGCAACATGGTTTCACTATATAATTGTTTGCTTAGCGTAAAATATTATTCATACTAAGCATTATATCCACCCTTTTTTATAATTTCCTATAAAATTACGAGTACTCATTCGAGTTGGTTGAGTTTATGGTATAAACATGTAGCCTTTGAAAAAGATGAATAAAGACTTTTAAGATGAAACAAACGACTTGTTTTGCAAATAAAAGTTATTTTGAAATTCTCACTGTGTAAAACCAAGATCTATAACTAGTTAAGTGTTCGTGTCGGCATCTTCGTATGTCAATCATGATAGTATATTTATATTTATTATATTTACCCTACGTGAGAACAAGTTGGGTTAATGATCATGTAATGACAGTGTAAAGAAATTATTTTAATTAAATTTTTTAGCTTCTTTAATTTACCTAATGTTGTGAAAATAATTAATATCTCACTTTGTCGCTTGAACATAATTCTGGTGATGACCGCAGAATCAACGGCATTCATTTTCAAGTCTCGAAGTGAGAAATGTTACAATAGCCCTACAGACGATGAGGTCTTATCATGTACAACTCCTAACCGTGTCTTGACCCAAATCTTAACCTCGACCTTGGGTTTGCTCAACAAATCAAGAGATTATTTACTCTAACATATCATTTCGCGTCGGCCTAAGTATAATGCATATACCTAGAGTTTGCTCTATAAATAAACACATGTATCTTATCTCATCTAGGCAATATACTAGTAGCACTACCATAACAGCTCTTGAGTTTGCGCAACAACTGGTGTAACAACCCGCATATTTTACGATTGAATGTTTAAATATTTTATCGTTAGTCGGATTTTAGTCCGAAAAGTTACTTTTTGCATACGGTCGAATTAGGACTCGGGACCACTTTGTTTGGGTCCAAAACATCGTTTGCGATCTTTTTGAGTATAAACTTTGATATGTTTAGAGTTAGTGGAATTTTGCCACTTTTTCACTTTGGGCTTTGGGTTTGGTTTAGCCCATTAGCCTAAACTATTAACTCTAGCTCAACCCCCTCTTCCCTTCATTACTTCACTTTCATTCCTAACACTCAAGCTTCATCAAAAATGGAGAGAGGAATGAGAAATTAAAACTCCAAGCCCTAGTTCATTTGCAAATCCAACATCTAACTCCAAATCCAAAGAGAAGCCATTGATTCAAGCTTCTTGTGTTGAGATTGAAGTGTGGTTGATTCTTCCTTTGCTTTCAAGGTTCTCTTTCATTGATTTTGTGAAAAGGTGGGATTTTTATCTCACATCTTTGTCTATAACTATCTTTGATTGTTGGGTATTTATTCCTAACACTTATTCATGTGCATTTGCTTTTGGTTTGGATTGAATTGGTGAAAATCCCAATTTTTAATGTTTTGGATTCAAATCTTTAAAAATCCTAACTTTGATGATTGAGCACGTTTTTGATGATGCATCGAGGAGCCAATAGGACGGGTAGCCGATGGGCGTAATCCCCTAGCGTCCGTGCTCGACCGGTTGCAAATTGAGAGAGTTTTTGCACTTCTGTTCCTTGGGTCGTTCGGCCTGCATACATGTCTCTCGGTCTGCTTAGGTCACAACCACTTAGGTCGCTCGCCTTGCTATGAGTCGGCCTGCCTTAGATCGCTGACCCCTTAGGTCGCTCGCCTTGCTATGAGTAGGCCTACCTTAGGTCGCTGACCCCTTAGGTCGCTCGCCTTGCTATGAGTCGGCCTGAGGTCGTTGACCCCTTAGGTCGCTCGCCTTGCTATGAGTCGGCCTGCCTTAGGTCTCTGACACTTAGGTCGCTCTCCTTGCTATGAGTCGGCCTTCCTTAGGTCGCTGACCCCTTAGGTCGCTTGCCTCGCTAATGAGTGGGCCTGTATGGTCTCACCTCCTTAAGTCGCTCGGCTTGCCTCAAGTCGCAACCAGTTAGGTCGCACCACTTAGGTCGCTCGGCCTGCTTGCACCATTAAGTCACACCTACTATAGGTCGCGCCATGTTAAGTTACTCTGTTAGGCCGCATGCTACTCCTTAAGCCGCTGGCTCCTTAGGTCGCTTGCACCTTAGGTCGCGCCATGTTAGGCCGCATGCTACTCCTTAAGCCACTAGCTCCTTAGGTCGCTTGTATCTTTGTCGCCCATTTCTTAGGTCGCTCAGTTAGGCTGCATGCTATGTCGCTGATCCCTTATGTCGTATGCCGTGGAGTCTCATGAGTTGAGCCGCTGATTTCTTGTGTTGTATTGTGTTAAGTCGTAAGTCGTGGTTGTTAAGTCGCAAGGGTATTTCCACTTTGATGGATTTGGAATCGAATTTTTTGGATTTTATTCACGTCTTTGAATGTGAATTTTTGTGATTTATTGTTTCTACAATCATTTTTGTGACTCGTCACTTTAAAAATATAAAGGTTTCAATACTAGTAGTAAATTTTCCAGTCTACTATTATATACAAACCTTTACCTCACTCGTACGAGAAATCTAATTAAACTACTTAGTAAAACAAGTGGTATGAAATGCTTACGTTTACTTAGTTGGTTAATTCGTAGACTTGTTCGACTGAATCTCTTGTGACAATTTTCAAGTGAAGATCTACAATTGTTCGTAAATATTTAAGTTAAGCTAGTGGTTATGGGACATGAGGCTAAGCTTATATATTTACTAGCTTACTGTAATTGACACTTCTTGATGATCGTTGATAATCATTTTTGTGATTTAGACTAGCAAATGTGCGATGTCTCTTTGTCTACGACGGAGACTAAACCCTGTTTCTGTGGAGCTTCGGCTCAATTTGGTGGGGTAGCGACCCATGGTCTTCGGGCCGTTTTTGTGGAGCTTCGGCTCAAAATTAACGGTTAGCAACCATGGAATATCGTTCCATTTTGTGATACACGTGTTGGTGAGTTTTCATGCTCCCATTTTGTGATAGGCCTCCCCCTTTTTGTGATTTCTGGATTTCCATTGATGATTTCTAGAACTGGTGTTTCACCAATTTTCGTGATTTACATTGATAAGTTTTATCAATATTTGTGCTTTGGTGAATTTTTATGTCATTAACTTTTGTGATTGGCATTGGTATAATTGTCAATATTTATGGTGGTAAATGAAATAAAGAGTATGACAATCCTTTTTATCTTTGAGAAGATTCTTGTGATATTGATTAATATCTTGTTGATTTTCAATTACATACTTATCATGGTATGGCTTTATGCTTATCTTACGTTTTTGTCATATCTCTTATTCTGTATCATTTTATCTGATATTTATAGTTAGACTGATCCGTTTATTATTTTCTTATTGAATAATACTCGGGTCAGACCGAGTTGTTACAGGTGCTTCTACTTGACTCCTCATCTGGGATTATTATCAAGACTTTTAGCTAACAACTTAGATTGGTAGTTTATTTTATTGTATACCTTTGAGATATAGACTCCTTGATGTATACATATTCTTCTGTCTAGCACTTGTAACTATTCTTTTGTGATAGTGCGGATCTTGTCTGACCACTACTCTGATGAACACTTTTATGTGTTATATATTCATATCTATTTCCGCCTTTGTGATATGGATGTCTGTGACTGATCTGTGTTATGTTTATTTCTATATTTGTTTCCGAAGAATATATATAGCCACCGAGTAGTAGCTTTGAGTTTGTATCGGTATGTCGGATTTTCTCCTGAAACCAGATGCATGTTGTACTATTTGACATATCGGTGCTCGCACAAAGCAATTACGCGGATGGTCGCTCCTGAACAGCCTTATTCTCCACACCAGTTGACGGCATTACCCCTTAGTGTCCTTGGGTAGAGTGGGTATAGAGGTGTGGCGTAACAACTGGTGTGTATGTCGGTAATCTATTAATATTTAAAAGATAAAGGCAAAATATGTTAAAGATTCATTATATTTTAATATATTTTGAGTGATATTGATTTAATGAACAATTTATTCCCTATGAAATACCTTCTTGATTCAAGATTCATACATAATATGCTAAAATTGGTGGCCTGTGTTTAATCATGATTTGTTATTAATACAAGTATGATATAATTGATTATGATTGGTATACTAAAGGGAAAACTCATTCCGTGTTATAGCAGCATGGTTTTACTATATGACTGTTTGCTTGGGGTAAAGTATTACTCATATCAAGCTTTATGTCTGAGCTATGTTTTTATTATTTTCCATAAACTCATGGGTATTGAATCGAGTAGCTTGAATTTATGGTATAGATAGGTAGCTTTTGGAAAAGATAGATAAGGCCCTGAAGATGAAGTAGGAGGCTTTTTTCGTAAATAAAAGTTATTTTGAAATGTGGAAATTAGCCACAAGGGCCTCTTTAGAAAGTGCGATTAGTTTCTAGGACACACGGCTGAAATGATTACTTTTAAGGACAGAATGCAAAATAATTAGTTTCTAAGGCCTAAAAACCTATGAAATTATGTCCTTGAAAGCAATTGGACTACTGAATTTGTCCTTAAAAGTAATTATTTTGCTGACTTTGGCCTTGAAATTAATTTCTATGGATGTGTGTCCTAGAAACTAATTGGACTGCAAAGTTTGTCCTTCTACTGAAATACCCCTTTTGAAATTCCTGCTCTATAAAACAAGGATTTATAACTGGTTAGTGTTCATGCCAACATCTTTGCATGTCGTGCATGCACCATATGTATATTTTCTTATATTTACTACTACATGGGAATGAGATGGGTTAGTAGTTATGTAATGACTATGTAAAACAATTTGATGTAATGAAATTATATTGCTGCCATGTTTAATCAATGTTGTGAAAAAAATATGCTGATGTCACTTTGTTGCTTGAAAATAATTTTAGTGATAACTACAACTTCATTAGCATTAGTTTTTGGGTCTCGAAGTGTGGGATGTTATAACTTGGTATCAGAGCTTAGGTTAGGGAACAGCTAAGTAAGACAGAACCAAAAAGAAACTAAGTAATCTTTGGTAGTACACGTAATATATATAACGTACTTATATTTTGACATAAAAATAGGTGGATATATTTATCCCTCTACTATTATTTTCACACTCTTTTATTTCTATTTCTTACGAATGCTTTCTTATGCAGAAAACCAAAATGGATCTACGAAGTGGACGTTTGACTTTAGGTGGTGGAAGGACAAACGTTTTTAGAGGAACCCTAGTACCCAAACTAACGGCCAAAGAGGGCAGGTAATCTTGAAAGTTCACTCTAATTTAAGTACTTGAAATTCCTTCCCTTACTTTAAGGAATTTGGATACGAATGTTGTTTTTCAACAGTTCTTAGCAAATTAGTGCAGCGGCAAGTACCACCACAAACCCGAAATGTACCTATAGACTGGTGCAGCCACTCAAGGAAATTTTTTCCAAAATGAATAAGGAATCGGGATCCTGAGAGGAGAAATGTTTGATGGAAAAAAGCTAGCGTTGAAGACAGGAGAGTGGATGGTGATGTGCAAGAGGATTTATGAGGACTTGGAGCTCAAAGATCTAAGAAGGTGAAACTTGTATCTAGACGGTTTAAGAGATTGGAGAATATCTAGTAGAGAACTACAAGAGCAGAGATTCCAAAGCAGGAGACCAATTAGGAGAGATTTAAAGATATGTTTGAGGAGCAATACATACTTGGCTCAAAGTCATTGACGATGTTCCGGGAGTTTGTGCAGTTGTAACATGGGAGTTTGACTATGTTAGGGTATGTGTATAAGTTTAATGCATTTTCCTAGTATGGAGTTAATTTGATTAGGACCCCAAGAAAGAAGGTGGAGAAGTTCATCTTAGGATTAAGGCTTGGATTGAGTGATCGAAAAATGAATTATCTAGCACTTCCATCCAATGAAGTGGTAAACATGGCAAGGAGGTATGAGCTGTTGTACACTAAGAAGAGTGGTGTAGGGAAGAAGGCTCCAACTAATAATAATAAGAAGTTTACTTCTTATAGAATGGCAAGAAGGGACAATGGCAAAAAGAAAACACACAAGGAGGTGGAGAGCAGAAAGATGGGGCAGAGGTGACCTGCTATAACTGTGGGCAGAGGTGGCACTATGCTAATAAGTGTCTAAAGCCAACTTGCGTGACCAAAGTAAAGTGCTTTATCTATTACAGGCCCTGGAACAAGAAGAAAGATTGCCCCGAGTTAAGGCCACCAATGGTCTTTGCTTTGGAAAGATCGTCAATCAAACCAAAGTTGAAGAGGAGGGGAAGAAAATTATGTTAGAAGGTATGATCTCGATCTCTAGTACTTCAGTTAGAGCTTTTTTGTTATAGGTGCTACACATTCTTTCATTTGAAAGATGTAGTGGATAGGTTAGAGTTAGACACTACCTATTTAGCTACATCTCTACATGTGGTTAATTCGATCGGTAGGTAAGCTACTCTTGGATTAAGGTGCACCGACCTTATGTTTTATTTATATAGTCATATGTTTGTTTGCAACCCATATATATTGGACTTTGTAGGGTATGGGGTAATTTTAGGTACGGGCTGGTTAGTATGCAAAGATGGTAAGATCTTCTGTGCTAATAGAGTTATCACTTTGTAGAATCCAAGTGATGGTAGAAGGATCATGGTGGTATTAGATGCAGTTGATGAAAAGTTAGGGTTAGTGTTGTGTGCAACGGAGGAATGGGAGGATGAGATAGGTAAAGTCCACTAGTTTGGGAATTTACATATGTTTACGAACCAATGATGGTGTTACTACAAAGAAAAGAAATAGAACTCCATATAGACTTGATGTCGGATGCACAATCTGTTAGTAGACCCCCTGATAGAATGCCATCCAAAAAGATGAAAGAATTAAAGAAGTGGTTGGTGGAACTTGAGCGTAAAAGTTTCATCACGTTGAGTAGTTCACCATGGGGAGCATCCAAGGTATTTATGAATAAGTTAGATGGACCATTACAGATGTGTATTGATTATCGAAAGTTAAATAAGTTAACAGCGAAGAATCGTTATCCATTGCCTAGGATAGACAACTTGTTTGACCGGTTAAGTAGAGCTAGAATCTCAAAGCTAGATTTGGTAACGGGATTCCATAAACAGAGGGTAGAATAATATAGTGTTTAATTGTCCATGTTTAGATTAGGATATGGCTCGTATGAGTGGTTAGTGATGTTGTTTGGACTGACCAACACCTTGCTTTCTTCGTAGATCTTATGAACCGAATCTTTGGCGATCGGTTAAAAGATTTGTGTTTGTCTTCGTTGATGACATTTTGGTGTATTCGAAGAATGAAAGAGAACATGAAGTCTATCTTTGATTGGTGTTATAAATGCTGAGACAGCATAGAATGAGGGTAAACTTTTTCAAGTGTCACTTTTGGAAATGGAAAGCAAAGTTTTTGCATGTGTATTGGAACCACTATTTTGACATTTTGATGATAAAAACTATACAAACTATGCTGCTAACATGTTCTAGAAGTTTCTAAGATTTCAGCTCTATATGTTGATGATGAAACAACAACTGGAGCATGTATCATAAGCATAAACAATGACACATAAAATCACTAGTCAAGAAGGCAACACAAGGAAGGAGAAACAAGCATAAATAAAAGACTCGTGTAGCTCAAATGAAGAGTTATATGTGTGAGAGTCCAGTTTTGCATCCATTCATCTTAGTTGAATCGTGTACAATCTCCCATAAGTAATATGAGCACACACAAACACATGTATCGATAATTTATCACTTAAGATTTAACAAAAGCAAATTTTCAAGACATTGTGATTCGAACCTAGGTCATGAAAAACATAGCCTATACTCAATCAATATAAAAATATTATGCAACATGTGAGATTCAAACCTAGATCATGAAGTAAGAATTTTCAATTCTTACCAAATGAGCTACAAACGCTTTTTGTACCAAGTTCTCAAACGTCTGGTAATATCACTGACATGAATGTAAATGTGCATATGTTTACCACCATATTTAATCTATTCAAATTAAATAAATGATCATATCGAGTATTTTAACTTATTTAAAATAAAATTCAAATTATTTTCAAAACGTCACATATTCGTCTTCATATAGAGGCAAAATGGTCATTTTTTGCATATATTAATTTGAGAATATTTAATTGAAAATTTCTATATTATTTTGTAGGAAAATGGGATGGAAATTACAAGTGGTTTCATGAAGACATGCATGCACAAAAAGGAAACAAAGCAAATGAAGATGAAAATAATTCAAGTTTATGAACATGGAGGACTCCACCTACCCATTTACCTTAATTTTCAATTTGGAGCTAATGCACATGCTAAAAGGCCATTAAAGCTTCATGCACATTTACGTGGGGGATTAATACATGCTAATGATTACTTGGTGGCCAAACTACCTCATGGGTATTTTGGGCATTCCCCAAAAAATGAATTAGGGTATCTAACTTGTATAAATACCCCATATCTTCATGTAACCCTCCTCTTCCTCTTAGTTAGTTTTTAGCTTAGATATAAAAGAAAACTTCTCTTTTCTTTTCATGGTAACTTAGCCATTTCTTTCATGTAATTTATTTTTTTTATGCAACTTTAATACACTGCTCTTTTCTTTTCTTATTTACTTCCTTTCATGCTAGTAGTGTAGTTTGATTTTAATGCAAGTAGATTAGTTTTAGTTATCTTTTCCATTAGCTTTCATTTTCCTTTTTTTAGTTTTATGTTGCATGTTACTTGTGTTGATATGATAACACATATGAGAGGCTAATCCCTTCAATTTAGGGGTAATGAAGCCTCTAATCATGTAGCTTCAACATTTTGATAATTATAGCTCTCTTTTTGTGCTTAATGACAATGCTTGAAGTGGTTTATGATATAGGAGCTTTAACAGTGAATTTAGTTGAATTTTTGGTGGGAAAATTGGTTAGCTGTATTTTTGTCCTTTTCTGGTTTGTTACAAGTTTGTTTTGCTTTTTTTTTCAATTCTAGGAAAATGTTGTTATTAGTGGGGTGTGTGAGCTGGCTTTTGCCCAAGCTATGCAAGTATAAATCAGAGAAAAAAGTTGTACTACTAAAATTCAAGGAATGAATTACAAAATTATTATCTTTCTCTCGTTTACATTCTTTACTTCTTCCCTCCTCTTTTCCATGCTCTTTTCTCTTTTCTGTTAACTTTATTATATTTGCATTTGTTTTTTGTATTGCTGGAAATACACCCTTATCATTGGTAACAGAGCCACCAACTATTGTTGGATCAGATATGGAACTCCTATTACCAATTGAGTGTCAAGGATTGAAGCACAATTAGCAGCCCTGGAAAAGAAAGTTGAAGATCAGAATTCAGCAACTAATCAGAAGTATGATGAGCTTCTGAAAATGATGCAGCTCCTTAAGGAAAACATGCCCGTTGTTTTGGAAATTAGATCACCCAGATTTGATAAATGATACAATCGGCCTAAATTAGGGTAAACTGGAATTCCCTAAATTTGATGGTGGTAATCCCAGACCGTGGATCAAAAAGTGCTGTAAGTATTTTATCCTCTGTAAAATCTCTGATGATCAGAAAGTTGATTTAGCTTCATTAAAAATGATTGATAAGGCTGAAAACTGGGTATCTAGCTATTTGTCCACTAGAACTGCTGTAGATTGGAATGACTTTGTGATTGATGTAAATGGAAGATTTAAGGATGAATTGGGAGTTAATATGGTATAAGAATTTAATAAGCTACATCAAATTGACAGTATTGAGACTTATGTTGATAAATTTGAAAATCTAAGGTCTATCATGATGCAAAAAAGTTATGTATTATCTGAAAAGTATCTGTTATAAAGTTTTATTAGGGGCCGTAAACCGGGGATTAGACCATTTGTGCGAGCCTTTAAGCCTCAAACCATTACTTTCGTAGTTGAGTATGCCAGATTATAGGAAGAATCCATCACTGTCAATTCACAGAAAGCTCACAAACTAAACACCACCTTCTCAAAAACTTACCACCCTAACCTCCCCGTCACAAACACTAAACCTCCCCTCCTTCCCACCCCACAAAGTAAACCCCTAATCCTGCCTAAGCCTTTCACAAAACCTTATAAACCCACAAAATATGTCCCTACTGATGTGAGAGCAGAGAAAATAGCTAAAGGCCTTTGTTATTGTTGTGATGCACCTTATGATAGAAACCATAAGTGCCAATTCAGAGAACCACAGTTGTTTACAATTGAAATGCCATGCCTAGATGAAGTGGATGCCCCAATAGTTCAGCTAGAAGAAGTAGTGAAGTTCCTGAACCTGAACCCTGCATTTCTTTAAGTGCACTAACTGGAAGTCAGAATTATCACACCATGAGGGTTAAGGCTATGGTGAATGGTAACCGCATACATACTCTGGTAGATTCAGGCAGTACACACAACTTCTTGGATATTCACTTAGCTAAGAAGTTAGGGTGCAAAATTGATAGCACCAGTGGACAAGCAATCACAGTAGCAGATGGTAATCATTTGATGTGCCAATCAATTGGCAGGGAGTTCACTTGGTCAATCTATGGGCATAAATTTGTTACTGATGTTATGCTCATTCCCTTAAGAAGTTGTGACATGGTTCTTGGAATCCAGTGGCTTGGCACACTAGGTTCAATTTCATGGGATTTCAAACAACTAAACATGAAATTCTGTATAAAGGGAGTTGAGGTCATGTTGAAAGGAATACTCTCAAAAAGCTCAAGGTTCTAAAGGAGGGCCCTTAAGTAAAATTGATGAATGGGGCTGCTCATATTTTCTTAATGCGAGTCACTGAGGTGATTGAGGAAGAAGCTCCCCCTTGTTTGGTTCAGGTTGTAGAAGAAGATACTGAACATGAAGAACTCAGTGTGCTAAGAACTCAATTTGCTGCAATTTTTGAAGAACCTACGGAGCTCCCACCTAGCAGAGTGTGTTTGATCATAGGATCAACCTGGAACCTGGAAGCAGTGCTGTTAACATCAGACCTTACAGATATCCTTTAAAGCAGAAGGATATTATTGAACAATTGGTTCAGGAAATGCTTGAGAGAGGCATCATTCAGAACAGCTCTAGTCCCTTTGCTTCACCAGTTGTCCTCGTGGGAAAGAAAGATGGTACTTGAAGGTTGTGTGTTGATTACAGGGAACTGAATAAGAGAACTATCAAGAATAAATTTCCTATTCCTGTACTAGAGGAGTTAATTGATGAGCTCTCTGGTGCAGTAGTATTCAGTAAGCTAGATCTCAGAGCTGGTTATCACCAGATGAGAATTCACCCTAATGATGTCTTTAAAACAACTTTTAAAACTCATGAGGGGCACTATGAATTCTTAGTTATGCCATTTGGCTTAACTAATGCTCCATCCTTATTTCAGAGTTGGACGAACTCAGTATTCAAACCACTACTCAGGAAGTGTGTGTTAGTCTTTTTTGATGACATACTTGTTTACAGCAAAAATCTCACTGATCATTGGAAGCATCTTACTGATGTTTTTGAATTAATGCACAACACTCTTTGTATGCAAAACTAAGCAAGTGTTCCTTTGTGACTAGAAGGGTGGAATACTTAGGACATTTCATTTCTGAAAAGGAGATGGAAACTGACCCTAATAAAATCGATGCCATTAGTTCTTGGCCTTGTCCTACCACGGTCAAAGATTTGAGAAGTTTCCTTGGACTTGCAGGGTATTATAGGAAATTTGTCAAGAGTTATGCCATAATCAGTAAACCCTTAACGGATTTGCTTAAGATGGGAGGTTTTGAGTGGAATGACATAGCTTAATCTGCTCTGAAAAAATAAAAGCAGCAATGATCAGTGCCCCAATTCTTGCATTTACAGATTTCTCAAAGCAATATGTTGTTGAAACTAATGCTTCCAAAAATGGAATTGGAGCAGTGCTTATGCAATACAACCATCCCTTGGCTTTCATCAGCAGAGATTTGTAAAGTCTCTATTGTGGCTAGCTATTACTTAGGATCGTGTAATATGGAATATAATAAAATCTACATGTGAAAACAGACGATAATAGCAAAGTAAATGAAAATAAATAAACTTAAAACAAGCACACCAGGAATTTTTATACTGGTTCGAACTTCCAGTTCTACGTCCAGTCTCAGACTCCTTCTGGAATTTCAACTAACACAACAACCCTCACTTAACCCGGAGGAATAGGTCTATACAACCATTGAACAGCCGAACAAGGGACCTGAACAGCAGAACATGATTTTGCCTCAACAGCCGAAGAGGACTTCACACGCCTGAGCAGCAGAACAGGACTTATACAAATAAAGTTTTCTTGACACTATGTGTTCTTTAATAACACGAATTTGTCAATTATAGTACACCCTTCCTATAATCTTCTCCTTTATGATATATATATATATATATATATATGAATATGTGAAGAACAAGGAAGCAGTAGAATGAAATTGAATGCACAAGAGTGTTAGAATCAAGAATATGAGAGTAGAGTAAGAATAGATTGAATTAAGTTGTTAAAAACCATAATTCTAATGTGTTTATATAGATTATAAATAGGTGCATTTGTTCGTGAAGAGTTATCATGAAGAGATATGGACATATCTATTGAAATGAAGAATGCATCTCTTCACGAATGGTAGTGTCTATTTGGAAAATATAGCCGTTATAGATATTCAGACTTCTGAATCGAAAAATTCAGACTTCTGAATTTGCACGGGCTCAACCAGAAAGAAAATATGCTAAAAATGGCCTTATTCAAATGTCTGAAAATTTTCATTCAGACGTCTGAATATTGTGAAACAATATTCAGGTTTCAGCATTCAGATGTCTGAATGAAGTATTTCAGACGTCTAAATTTAGCCTATAACAAAAAATTACCATAGCTCAAATGGTTAGAGCACATACCTTCTGAACCAGCGGCTCGGGTTCTAGTCCCGCTCCATGCAATTTTTAAAACTTGATTTTTCATTTAAAATATGAATGTATATGTGTGAATACCATTTGGAGAAGATTTTAACATTTGTAAACTCTAGACACGACACTTTATGACTAATAAAACTTTGCTTGTCACCTTCGTCTTGTCTCTATCATGTATATCTCTTCTTGTATCTCCATATACATACTTTTGTACCGTGTATCGTCATTTTGAACATATTTGATTATTTCTTTTTGATGCTCACATACTTGCAAATTAGCTTAGAGATTCTTTGGCATAATTGTATAGTTGTTATCATTAAAATCCAATAATTGAGGTTCTAACATTCTCCCCCTTTTTGATGATGACAACTATACAATTTTAAAAAAATATTCATTCTATATAAAAAATAATATAAATATGTTTAAAGCTTCCCCTAAGCATAACATCTCCCCCTAAGTATAATATCTCCCTCGAATAATATGCATATGAATTCCCCCCCCCCCTTTGTCATTATAAAAAAGAATGAGGGAATATAATAAATTATATAAAATATCTTGTAAATAATGAGATAAACTCATTATTGATTATGAAGGAAAAATAAAATATATTTTACCATGTTTGCTGAAGTCCATATTTCATTGTAAGCACGTAATTCTATTAAACGTATGGAACATTCTTTAAAATTTCAAAATCTATCCTTTTCCTTTTGTTTCTTCGTGTACCTGCAGTAAATAATAATTATTTTTGGCACCCACTTACTATGTTAGGGTCCAGAGGGGTTAGGTATTAGGAAACCATACCCATTTGGGTGTGGTTGAACCTTTATAAATATAATTTTCATTATTAACTACCATATCAAAATAATCATTAATGTATTTTTCTCTATTTTTCCAATTAACACGAACCCAAATACTTAGATAATTTTTATTCATATTTCCGTTCAATGATTTTGTACTTATAGAGAAATTATAAACATTATTGGTCATAGAAGTATTTGAATTTCTATAAAAATTGGATTTAGACTTTACTCGATATTTAGCACTATCGTTTTTACTATACATGAAAGCATATATAGTGTTATTTCTACGATCAGTTTTATTATATCCTAAACCACTTTTATCTTTGTGAGATTTTGAATTCTTAACACAACCTAATCCCTTCTTGTTTGAAGTGGGTTGAGAATTTTCAATAATCCTGGATAAATTTTCTCTCCCTTTATTAAAATTGGAAACATTTTTAGTAAGTCATCAAGCTTAGTTTTGAGACTAGTGTTATCTAACTCAACAATTTTAATTTTTGTTTTTAACCCATGATTCTCAGAAGCTAGAGCATTATTCTTTTCTTTTTGAGCTTCTATTTCTTGAGTTAATAGAGCGAGTTGAGAATTGTCTGAATCTTGAATTTTCTCAAGTTCTTCTTCTAATATTCTCTTCTCGTCTTTAAGCATATCTCTTTCGAATTCTGCTTTCTTCTGATTTTCCAGAGCTTCCTTATATTTTCTTTTGAGACTTTTTAAAGTGTCTAGAAGTTCTAAATTTATTTCTATCATATCATCAAAAGTTAGAGCACTAACCTCATTATCTTTTGCCATGAAGCATTTGTTTGTTTTCTCCTTTGATTTTTCTTTATTGATCTTCCACTTCTTATTGCCTTGACTAGATTTCTTTGTAGCCATTTATTCTAGGATGTTGTTACGATCTCTAGAATCCTAGGCTCTGATACCAAATGTAAAGTCGCTACTGTGGCTAGCTATTACTTAGGATCGTGTAATATGGAATATAATAAAATCTACATGTGAAAACAGACGATAATAGCAAAGTAAATGAAAATAAGTAAACTTAAAACAAGCACACCAGGAATTTTTATACTGGTTCGAACTTTCAGTTCTACGTCCAGTCTCAGACTCCTTCTGGAATTTCAACTAACACAACAACCCTCACTTAACCCGGAGGAATAGGTCTATACAACCATTGAACAGCCGAACAAGGGACCTGAGCAGCAGAACATGATTTTGCCTCAACAGCCGAAGAGGACTTCACACGCCTGAGCAGCAGAACAGGACTTATACAAATAAAGTTTTCTTGACACTATGTGTTCTTTAATAACACGAATTTGTCAATTATAGTACACCCTTCCTATAATCTTCTCCTTTATGATATATATATATATATATATATATATATATATATATGAATATGAATATGTGAAGAACAAGGAAGCAATAGAAATTGTATGAAATTGAATGCACAAGAGTGTTAGAATCAAGAATATGAGAGTAGAGTAAGAATAGATTGAATTAAGTTGTTAAAAACCATGATTCTAATGTGTTTATATAGATTATAAATAGGTGCATTTGTTCGTGAAGAGTTATCATGAAGAGATATGGACATATCTATTGAAATGAAGAATGCATCTCTTCACGAATGGTAGTGTCTATTTGGAAAATATAGCCGTTATAGATATTCAGACTTCTGAAATCGAAAAATTCAGACTTCTGAATTTGCACGGGCTCAAACCAGAAAGAAAATAGGCTAAAAAGGGCCTTATTCAGATGTCTGAAAATTTTCATTCAAAAGTCTTAATATTGTGAAACAATATTCAGGTTTCAGCGTTCAGACCTCTGAATGAAGTATTTCAGACGTCTAAATTTAGCCTGTAACAAAAAATTACCATAGTTCAAATGGTTTGAGCACATACCTTCTGAGCCAGCGACTGGGGTTCGAGTCCACTCCATGCAATTTTTGAAAACTTGATTTTTCGTTTAAAATATGAATGTATATGTGTGTATACCATTTGAAGAAGATTTTAACATTTGTAAACTCTAGACATGACACTTTATGACTAATAAAACTTTGTTTGTCACATTCATCTTGTCTTTATCGGGTATATCTCTTCTTGTATCTCCATATACATACTTTGTACTGTGTATCTTCATTTTGAACGTATTTGATTATTTCTTTTTGATGCTCATGTACCTGCAAATTAGCTTAGAGATTCTTTGGCATAATTGTATAGTTGTTGTCATTAAAATCCAATAATTGAGGTTCTAACAAGCTTTGGGTCCAAAGTGACAAAAACTATCAGTATATGAGAAAGAGCTACTGGCCATGGTCTTTGCTGTACAAAAGTGGGAGCAGTACCTGATAAGTGCTCACTTTATTGTCAAGACTGACCAAAAGATCTTGAAATGGCTCTTTCAACAGAAGATTTCAACTCCTTTTCAACAGTTTTGGCTCTCAAAGTTGATGGGATTCGACTATGAAATTCAATATAAGGCAGGAAGGGAGAACATTGTTGCTGATCCTCTCTCTAGTGTTCAGGGTCAGAAATCTTTTTGTTGGCAATCTCTATAGTGCATTCTGATCTAGCTCAGGCTATCAAAACTAGTTATGTTTTGGATGACAATACTGAGGCCATAGTATAAAAGCTTCAACAACAAGAAACAGTCCCCGGTTTCAGTTTCAAGATGGATTGTTGAAAAGTCATGGAAAGATTGTTATAGGTCCAGATGAAAATCTCAAAAAGAAGTTGATGCATTGGCAACATGCTTGTAAATTTTATTGGAGGGGTATGACCAAAGATGTGAGCCAATTTGTGAGAAAATGTGTAGTCTATCAAGCTTCAAAATACGATGCTTTTGCCAGACCAGGCGCATTGCAACACTTCATGTACCTGAAAAGGTAAGGACTAATATATCTGTGGATTTCATTACAGGCTTACCCATGTCCACGAGCAAGAATGTCTTTTTCATTGTGGTGGATAGGCTAAGTAAGTATGCCCATTTCATGGCACCTAAACACCTATTTACTGTTGTGGAAGTTTCTCAGACTAATTTGGATTACGTATTTAAGCACCATGGGTGGCCTAGAAGCATTGTGAGTGACAGGGACTCAATTTTTCTGAGTCAATTTTGGAAGGGCCTATTTTCACTACATGGCACTGAATTCTTACTCTCCTCTGCTTATCATCCAGAAAATGATGGGCAAACTGAGTTTGTAAATAGGTGCCTTGAGACTTATTTAAGGTGTGTTACTAGTTATAGGCCTAAGGATTTGTGCAAATATTTGCCTATGGCAGAATGGTGGTACAATACCCACTATCACAAATCCACCCTCAAAACACTTATGAGACTGTTTACAGTCAACCACCTCCTCTTTATTTGCCTTATTTACCAGGGGAATCAGATAATGAAGTTGTGGACAGAATCATGCAGAAAAGAGAAGAAATGCTTAAGGTATTGAAGGAGAACCTAGCTAAAGCTCAGCATAGATGAAATTACAGGTAGATAAGAGAAGGTCGGAAAGGGAATTTGTTGTGAATGATTGGATATGGCTTAAATTGCAGAATTACAGGCAGCAAAAAGTGCAATACAAAAGTAATAATAAGCTAGCTGCAAAATACTTTTGTCCTTTCAAAGTAATAATAAGCTAAGATACATGATGTATTTCATATGTCACAATTGAAGCCTTTCACGCGTGAGCTTCCTCTTGTTGCTGTCATTCCTCCTTGTTCGGATCAGACTAAAGAAACTACCCTTGTGTCGGCTGCTGTCATTGGCCATAGAACTGTGCAGATAGCAGGCTGCTTGTAGGAACAGTGTTTAGTGCACTGGAAGGGCAAACCCACAAATGAGGCTACTTGGATGAACAAACCAGACTTTGAAGCATGATACCCTAGTTTCCTCTCTTCCTGAATTGAGGTCAAGTCCTTTTAAAGGGGGAGGGTATGATATAGGAGCTTTAATAATGAATTTAGTTGAAGTTTTCAGTGGAAAAATTGGTTAGCTATATTTTTGTCTTTTTCTGGTTTGTTACAAGTTTGTTTTGTTTTTTTAATTCTAGGAAAATGTTATTATTAGTGGGGTGTGTGAGCTGGCTTTTTCCCAAGCTATGCTAGTATAAATCAAAGAAAAAAATTGTAATGTTAAAATTCAAGCAATGAATTACAAACTTCTTCTCTTTCTCTCGTCTACATTCTCTGCTTCTTCCCTCCTCTTTTCCATTCTCTTTTCTCTTTTCTGTCAACTTCATCATACTTGCATTTGTTTTTTGTGTTGCTGGAAATACACCCTTATTAGTTTAACTTGTTGTTTTTGTTTTGAATTTGATAGCCTATATTGTTGACACCAAATAGGCTATGCTTAAACAATCATAAATAATAATTACCCCTTCATCTACGTATGATGGTAATGAAGTGAATGTTGAAATTAAAATTTGATGGTCTATATTTCTAATTAATAGTTAATATGTCATACTTAAAATAGATTTCATTTTTAACTTTGTTATCATTTTCATGAGAGTTAGTAAGTGATTTAAGGGGTGTGTTATAGTTTGATGGCTTATGTTGAGCTAATTAATAGAAAAAATAAGTCATACTTATGATAAACACATCATTTAAATTCACTAATGACCAAAATGGAGAGATCATAATTTCATTTTTGTTGAACTATATGATCTAGAGAGTGACTTTATCTCTAAATTGTTTTTCTACTCTTATATTTATATCACTTTCTTTTTGTCATTTTTCCTACATTTTTTAGCCAATCACTTTCAACTTTGGTTAATTTGATTGAATAGAGATTTAAAATCAACAATTCCCTACGGATCGACCCTTACTCGCCACGTACTAGAATTGTACGCCGTGCACTTGTGGTAAATTTTAATTTGAAATACTTTACGGCAATTTTCTAACTCAATAGAAAATTTGCCGTTAAACAAATTTTTGGCGCCGTTGCCAGGGAAGTGATTTGATTTTAGTTTTCTATTTTTTGTATTATTTTCATTTGATATTTATTACGTATTTGTTTTGTGTGTTCATTTGTATTTAAAAAATTATTTGTTGTGTGTTTGTTGCATGAACTTTGCTTTCATTTTGATTTGTTTGCTTGGCGTTGTTTTTATACTAGCATTTCTATTAATATATGTATATATACACGCACACAATTTCAAAAACAAAAATATTTTATTTCCTTTTATTTACAGTTTTGTTAACCCACCTTTTTACCAGGCCGTGGACAGGCGGGTTTAACTTAATCGACTGCACGTTGGTGAGGCTGGTATACGATGGATTCGGTCGACTGGATGGATGGATGACGCAATATGTTTGGGAGATGGAAATATGATTGGATAAAGATGAATCAACTATAATTTAGGTCTAGAAAACATGGTTCGGCATTAAACATGGTTCGGCATGGTGGAGGTTCGGCACAAATGGTTCGTCTGGCATTCACGTCCGAATAGCATTCAAGAGAACTCGGCATACACAGAGCGTCGAGCATACTTGAGTGGTTCGACATTCCAGGAGCACTCGGCATTCAGTAGCGCTCGGCATTGCACCTCCATGCCTAGGTAGATCCATACCTCCATGCCTCGGTAGATCCATACCTCCATGCCTTGGTAGATCCATACCTCCATTCCTCGATACCTCGGTAACCTTGATGGGCCAAACTACTCAGGAGGCCCAACAACCTGGTTTTGCCTATAAATGCAGCATGTGGGTCTCCAGATGGGGGATCTTCTTCTTCTCTTCTACTCTCTGACATTTTTATTAAGGCTAGCCTACCACTTTGTAACGGTAACTGATTCTTACATCAATAAAAAGAAAACTTCTGAAGTGGACGTAGGCCGGAGTTAGCCGAACCACTATAAAATCTGTTGTTCTTTACTGCTTTCATTTTAATTTTAACTGTTCTTCATATTATTATTCTCTACACACACTCTATCTATTGTCGGTGACTGTTATTTGGTGCTTTCATCTGGGTTTGGGTATTAGTGACCAATTTTGGCGCTAACATTTTGGCGCTTTCACTGAGAAGGCAAGCACTCAGGGATTTTGGAGCTAGGAACTGGGACTCTAGAAAGCAATGGCTAGGCCATCAACAAGAAAGAAAGTGACAGAAAGGAGCAATCAGGAGGGAAGTCAAGAGGCTTCCTCTGGAGCTGGAGCTGGAGCAGGTCAAGTATCCATCTACATCACTAGAGAAGAAATGGAAGTCATGATGAAAAGACAAGAGGAGATGATGCAGGCTCTTCTCAGACAATTTACGCAAGCAGGAAATGTGGGGGCTTAGATCCATGGAGCCAGATCATAAGCGCTCAACCAGCAAGCAGAGGGAATGGTTCAGCAGGGGGCAACCCCCGATCAACAGACAACTAACAATCCGGATGGACCTGGACTTGAGGGCGCACCATTAGATAATGTTGAACCAGTTCATGGAGGGGTTCTGTCTAACACCACGCAACAAGATGCTGGCAGGAATGTAAGAGCAAGAGATGAAGAGTATGTATCAGAATTCCCTCGAGAACTCGGAGGGCATCTCTTGATGGACAATGCTGGATTAGCTGAGATTATCAGGCGAACCATGCGCGGGGGTTTGACTAATAGGGATCTGGAAGGAGTAAATAAGAGTCCGTTCACTCGTGAAATCAGAATAGCTCGGAATCCGCCAGATTTCAAGCTACCTAACGTGGAAATGTACAGTTGCAAGGCCGATCCAACAGATCATTTGATGAGATATACAAGACACATGGAGGTGCTGGGGGCATCGGAAGAAGTTATGGCTCGATGTTTCCCTTTATTCTTAACGGACATAGCCGCTATGTGATTCAGGCAGCTGGGAGAAGGATCTATCGGGACATGGACAGAGCTAGTGGACAGGTTTCTGAAGCAATTTCGGGTACATATCAAAAGGCCAAAGAATGTAATGACGCTGACATCGGTAAAACAGAGGACAGACGAATCACTCAGAGCTTTCTTAACTCGGTTCAATGCGAAGGTTGCTTCGGTGGATCGGCCGGATCCATTGATGGTTTTAATGGCGGCAGTGTCAGGAGTTAGAGAAAATTCAGATTTCAAAGTGTCACTGATACGGGACCCTCCGATGGATCTCGGGGAATTCTTTCTCGAAGCTGAGAAATTCCTTCGGCAGGAAGATGCATGCTCAGATATGAAGTTAAAGGAGGTGAACGCGGCTGAGGATGGAGGGCCATCCAGCGGAGGCTTGGAAAAAGGAAAGAGGAAGCTGGATGACGAGTTAGGAAAGGCAAGGAAGCAGGGGAGAGAGCAAAAATTTTCCACCTACACAGGATTGAACGAGACGCTGGAACAGATTTATTTGGAGACTCGGAATCGCCTTCCCTACCGAAGGCCGGCTAGGAGAGAACCCTCCGAACGTGAGAGGGCATCAGGAAAACACTGCCTCTTCCACGATTTGGATGGGCACGATACCAACAGCTGCAAGCACTTAAAGGACATAATTGAGGAGCATGTAAGGAATGGACAGTTGCAGCAATACATCGAAGCTCGGAATGCAGCGGTAGGGCAGGAGCAACCACCGTCTGCCTCACACAGTGATGGTACGAGGCACAGGAATGATGTTCGATTGGTCATCAATTGATTGGGATATTATGAAATAAGTAGCAAACTACGGGCAAACGGCCAAGTCACTTACTCTTGTATGGGGACGGAGATAGCCCCTAGGCATGCTCTGAGATGATGATAAACCGCGACGCTCTAATTTGTGAAATCTGTTTTCTCTTTTTTGGCTTGGACATTTGCTTTTTTCTAATTTGGTTTGAACTTCCAGTTTTGTTTGTTTCTTGGTTTGGACTTATATTTGGATGATTGTTTTCTGGTTTGGATATTGGTTTGGATTTTCGATATGGATTTTTTGTTTTCTGATTTGATCTGGATTTTGGATTGGCTTTCGATTGGATTCTTTATCTGGTTTTTGATAAATGGTCGTCAGGTATGGATTATACCTGGCAAGGGGTAGGTCGCTTTGTCCAAGCACGGCAAGTCGACTTATTCAGGTCGTCGAGCATGGACTATGCTCGGCAAGGGTCCGGAGAGACCAGGATTCGGCCTAGGACTTAGGCCTCATATTATCGGTTACTATTTCAGGTCGTCGAGTATGGACTATGCTCGGCAAGGGTCCGGAGAGACCAGGATTCGGCCTAGGACTTAGGCCACATATTATCGGTTACTATTTCAGGTCGTCGAGTATGGACTATGCTCCGTAAGGGTCCGGAGAGACCAGGATTCGGTCTAGGATTTAGGCCCCATATTATCGGTTACTATTTCAGGTCGTCGAGTATGAATAATGCTCGGCAAGGGTCCGGAGCAGCCAGGATTTGGCTAAAGACTTAAGTTATGCATTACTCAACGTTCAGGAACAATGGAGTACGGTCGTCAGGGTGGATTATGCTTGATAAGAA
Organism: Allium cepa; assembly: GCA_030765085.1. Lineage (NCBI taxonomy): Eukaryota > Viridiplantae > Streptophyta > Magnoliopsida > Asparagales > Amaryllidaceae > Allium > Allium cepa. Next base: position 921,643,181 of record CM060931.1, on the reverse strand, counting down.
CCCGGGATATGAATATCGGCCATGAACGGCAGAGGATTTGGATATTGACCCGGAGAGGTCCTAAAGTCGGTTATTGGTTATTGGACATGGATGAAACATGGACTTTGGATATCGGATTCGAGGCTATTTAAAACACACCTTCCAACAGCAAGGCATGTTTTGGGGGGGAAAATGTTAACCCGGCTTTTTGCCAGGCCGTGGATAGGCGGGTTTAACTTAATCGACTGCACGTTCGTCGAGGCTGGTGTACAATGGATTCGGTTGACTGGATGGATGGATGACGCAATGTGCTTGGGAGATGGAAATATGATTGGATAAAGATGAATCAACTATAATTTGGGTCTAGGAAACATGGTTCGGCATTAAACATAGTTCGGCATGGTGGAGGTTCGGCACAAATGGTTCGTCTAGCATGCACGTCCGAATAGCATTCAAGAGTACTCGGCATACACAGAGCGTCCGGCATACTTGAGTGGTTCGGCATTCCAGGAGCACTCGGCATTCAGTAGCGCTCGACATTGGACCACGCACCTCCATGCCTCGGTAGATCCATACCTTCATGTCTTGGTAGCTCCATACCTCGACACCTCGGTAGCTCCATACCTCGACACCTCGGTACCTCGGTACCCTTGGTGGGCCTAAACTACTCAGGAGGCCCAACAACCTGGTTTTGCCTATAAATACAGCATGTGGGTCTCCAGATAGGGGATTTTCTTCTTCTTCTTCTCTTCTGCTCTCTGACATTTTTATTAAGGCTAGCCTAACACTTTGTAACGGTAACTGATTCTTACATCAATAAAGAGAAAACTTCTGGAGTTGACGTAGGCCGGAGTTAGCCGAACCACTATAAAATATGTTGTTTTTTACTGCTTTCATTTTAATTTTAACCGTTCTTCATATTATTACTCTCTACACACACTCTATCTGTTGTCGGTGACTGTTAGTTGGTGCTTTCATCTGCATTTGGGTGTTAGTGACCAATTTTGGCGCAAACAAGTTTGCATTTACATTTTCTTCGCTATTTTACATTCACATTGGCCATTTTCTATTACATTTTTATTTCTGTTTGCAAACTGTTGAATACTGTCACTGTTGCATTTCACTTCTGCTGCCATTCCCCCATGGTGCCTCTAACATCACTTATAACACCACTCTTCATATAACACAGCCATTCAAAACCTCTCTGCACAATCATTTGCAACCTGCAACCCCTTTCTTCTTCACCATACTGCCTGCACACTACCCCATTCATACATCTGCAAAACATAGTGCTAGCCATTGCCTTTCATACAACCACTTATCAAAACTGCTCTTACTGTTTCATCCCCCCTCTGCCCCTCCTTTGCTCCATCAAAACTGCAAACATCACCAAAATCAGCTGACCAACCAACACAGTAGTGTCAAAACACAGTCATCTCCCACAGAAACAAAACCACCGTGCCACATTGTGCAATTCGATTTCAACCCCACTTCTTCATTCACATCATTCAGCATTCCAAAATCATTGTCATCACAAACACATCTACTGTCAATCATCCCCTTCAAACTCCACTGACCATACCTATTCACAGCATCCACTCAACTTCACTTCTTCAGCCTTAACCTTCGACCCCATACCCTTTAACCCCATCAACATTACTTCGTTCAACAACTTCCAACAGCAACTACAAACAGCCTTCAACCCATTACCACTGTGCATTAACCCACCATTTCCAACATCCCACAATCCCAAAGTACCACCACTGCTCAAACCAGTTAGCCACTCTCCTCTACACATATTCCTCTACCAATACTTTTCTTCCATCTCCACTCATCATCTTCACCACAACGTCCCCTGACCATCCACTTCATTCCTAATTGCATTCTGTCTGCTGCCATACTCACAAAAACAAATTCCACAACTGCACAAATAGTGCTCAACAGCATACCCACAGCAAACTCCTCTAATCAACCACCATACTCCTCTTCACATAACCACTCACCACTATCACAATCCAGATCATCACCATGCATACATTCCTTTTCAACTGAACAATTATCACCACAATAAAAAAAAACCTTCTACAGCCTTGTCGCCTTTAAATCACCATGCATACTAGAGATAAACTGCCACCATCACTGAATTCAACCAAAAACAAAAACAAAAGAAAAACAAAAAAATGCCATTACCTCTTGAATACAACCTGCCACCTACACGCCTTCTCCTGCAACCCGAAGTCTTCAACTGCAAGAGCCACTTCGCCAATTCGCTCACTGTCAAATTTTCGAATACTCCGACCCTCACCAAATTGGAAACAAAGCACTGGTCATCATTCGACATCGCCTCCCTTGACCAAACATTAATCGAGCTTTGACAGCTAGAACTACAACCAAGTATACACCTTTCTCTGCCAAATCGAACAGATATCGAACACAACCACCATCCACCTCAAATTCAAACCGCAAGCACCCAATCTCTAAATCAACTTCGGTAACCACGAAAACGAACCCAAACCGCGACAAGCAATACCCATATCCCTGAATTGCTAATTTGATTCGAATTGCCCTCAACTTGTTTACTTGCTTAAGTGATGATTTTGGTCTGGGATTTTTATTAGTTGAATTTGGATCAACTCCGAACCAGAAAAAAAAAGTGTCGATTTGCAAAATTGAACAGAAGAAATTGGTTGCGGGATTTTGTGAATTGAAAATTTTGGGTGTGCTGTTCATTTTATTTCATGGTCGTAGATTGAGAAACCGAAATTCATTTGGTTTTATTCAATTTAGTGGGTCGGGCGGTAGGTTGGAACATAATTTCTTTATTATTATTATTTTAAATTGTTTAGCTCAATTATTTTTCTATTGAAAAAAAAAGACAAAAAAAAGGTTTGTTTTGGTTTTATTTGATTAGTGAATTTTGATTTTGGCACTTTGATCCGAGTTTCCAAAATTTGGCAATTTGTTTGGTTTTCGTTCGTTTTATTTTGTTTTGCTTTGTTTTCTTTCTTCATCTACCACTAGCAAAAAAAACCTCTATGTATGTGTGCCTGGTTTTTATTTTCAGGTTGCCAAAACAGATTGGAAGAGTTGCTTGCTTCGCTTAGCTTGTCAAAAAAATAACTGCTTACTTGTTATATCTATTGTTTTTATTTGCCTTGCATTGTTGTTCGTTTACATTTAAAAAAAAACAAAAAAAAATTTCATTCGTAGTGGCATTGTTAATGCATGTTTAATTTCATTTTGCATTTCATCTTAGATTTTGATTAATAATAACGGTTTGACATCGATAATCCTTGATTGCGTATTAACAAGTTATCTTCTTTGAACAAATTAAATTCTTGTTGTTTAGGCTACGGCAGAGCAATAACCATTTATAAATATTACGGTAATTCGTAAATATTATAGTGGTTGTTTCTCTGAACGTACTTAAATCTTCAACTGCATTGCTACGGTGATTCGTGGTGCACTGATAAATCATGTCCGTTACCTGGCCGAGAACTATCTTGTTGATTTAAGACAGTGTGTGAGTATACAATTTTGGATTAACTTAGGATAAATAATTTGTAATTTGACCCTTGCATTCATTCATTTGCATTAATTCATGCATATTTAAAAGAAATTCAAGATCCAAAACTAAAAATTTGTAAATATTCCTTTTCCTTTGAAATTTTTAAATCTTTTTTCATTGAAATTTCAAAAATCCAAAACAAAAATTAAAAAAACCAAAATCCAGAAAAAATTATAAAACCTTTTCAAAAACAAATAAAAAATTTGAAAAACAAAAACAAAAATCAATTTCCTTTCGAAAAACAGATTTTATTTGTAAATATTTTCCATTTATTAAAAAAAACCAAAAAAATTCTTGAAAATGTATGAGTTTCCTTTTCTCTACTCACTTGAATTTTACAATAGTTGTGAAAATCAATATAATCCATACGATTTCACTTCAAATACGTATGGATATTTTAATGACAACTTTTGCATAAACGATTCAATTTCAAACCACAAAATTTTCAAAATGATGACCAACCTTCAAATCTTGAAAATAACATTTCATCTTTACTTGAAACTCTACACAGGAAAATCATATGATAAATGATTTGTGTAATTCGTATTAGTGCTTTAACTCGAGTCAATGTTTTCAAGGATTTCAAAATTTGAATTCAATTCAAATTTCAAACGATTTCGATGATAACCCATGCCAATTTAATTTCGAACTCCAAGATGAATTTTAAACTCAAAATGAAAGGAAACTATTTTTCAAACGAATTTGGCAATGGGAATAATCTTAACCATGTTACGATTGAAAATTTTTGTTCCCAACAAATCCAAATCGAAAATTCTCAAGTTAATAACTATAAATTGAATTTTGTTGAACAAACAAACAAAATCTACAATAATCACATGGATTTGTTGTTCGAAACATATATGAAATAACGTTAGAAACAAAACCAAATCCTAATATGTGACGAGTGAAACGATAATCCAACTTTTACCAAAATCGATGATTTTCAAATAACAACTTTTGAAATTGAAAATGAAAATCTTAACGAAGTTGTTGAAAATTTGGTAATTGACTTGGATTTCAATTCTTTTGAGGGTGAGAAACCAAATTTAAAATTCGATCTTCCTTTTCTCGATTTCGAAAATTTGAATACAACAACTTCGGATTTTGAACTTGATACGCAATGAAGTTGTTGATAATCCAACAAAGGAAGGCGATTTTAATGAACATAAATTTTTTGGACTTTTTGAAAATGAGTTGTTGAATGTCGAAGGGAAAGATTTAAATCAGCATTTTGATTTTGAAATCAACAATTTTAAAGAAGTTTTCAATGATAAATTTGAATTTCACTTTGGTGAAAATAAACTTGAACTTCAATCAATCGTTTTATCAACCCCGAAAATTGTTGAAAAGGAAACAACTCGTACGATTTTTAATAAACGACGTTCATTTTTTCAAATCAACGTTCAACTTCGAAATCTTTTACGGTTTGGTTTTCTACGCTTGAGCTATGTCTCGCATATTTGACGAGACAAATGAATCGGTCTTTGGAAGACCGTTTCATTTACTTTTTGACGATATACTTTCTAAACTCTTGTAATAATAATCTTTTCGTTTTCATGTAAATATAGGTCATCTTTTTATTTTTGTTCTATTTTTCTCCTTTCGCTTGGGTTGACTGTAGGGACACAGTCAAAATCAAGTGTGGGGGAGACTCGTCTTCTTTTTTATTTTTCATGATTAATTTTTCATTTTTTCCTCCAAAATTCAAAAAAATTAAAAAACAAATTTCAACAACAATTTTTTTTAGCATTTTGATTTATTTTTGAAGAAACACTATAGGATAAGTATAAGATTTTGGTTATTAAATTGAAGTTTTTGAAAACTTATTTGTCTCAATAAAAATAAAAATAAAAATAAAGTTTGATTAGAAATAACGATGGTTTAACTTGTATATAGAAAAATTCATGCTGATAATTATGAAATATATTCTAATTGAAAATCTTTATTTTAAAAAGTGGTTGATTTAAAGTAAAGGATATAACATGTTTTTTGTCTTCTAAGTTAAAGGGTGCTAAGATGATTTTGCGAAACTCTCTCTCTAAAAAACCAAATAATAATAATATTTCTTGTATATATGTATATTTTTAATAAACACCTAGAGTCATGTGTTCACACTCATGTGTTCACTCGCAATGCTCTGTACCCTTCTCACTTAAGCCCGAAAGGCTGTGCACGATCGGTATATCTTGCCTCAGTTTATCCGAGTTAGGTGTATGTATATAAAAATTCTTTTTAATAACGCCTAGAGTCGATAAGTGTTCACACTTGTGTGTTCACTCGCCACGTTCTGTATTACCCTCACATAAGTCCGAAAGACAGTGCATGGGTAATATATCTAACCTCAGTTTTCTGAGTTAGGCGTATATATATTGTTAATATCAATAAAATCTCCAAAAGAAAAAATGGAGAGAGTAAGCAAATGAAATCTAAGCACCATTTTAACTTATTTGATTTGACTTGTTATTGAAAAGAAATGAAAATACCACTATGATAAATTTTGATAATAAATTAAGAATCCATTTCATAGTTGCACTATGCTATCAACCGAAATAACGAGTTATATTGTCGTCTATTTGCTATGAGAACTTCATTTTTTGTTGGAAACTTGGCCTAGTAAATGACTTAAATTTTCAAGATAATAACCAAAACCTATATTTGACTTATGCGTGTTACTTTAAAAGTAAACCCTTCATTCGTAAATATTTTCCAAAACTTGCATTCATCTCTTTGTAAATAAATTTTGCATATTGTAAATATTTTCATTCTGCATTTGGATTTTATGGGTAGTATCCACTGAAAACCCTTACGAGACAACACTCGTCCTACTGGGGACACCCAGAGGTTTAACGGCTTGTTGCATACGTCTAGTGCAATCGTGTTTCCTACGATAATGGATTTATCTTAGTTTTTCTTTATTCGAGGATGAATAAAAAGATAAGCATGGGGGTATTTGATGTGCACGTAAGTGTGCATATTTTTATCACCATATTTAATCTTTTTAAATTAAATAAATGATCATATCGGGTAATTTAACTTGTTTAAACCGAAATTCAAATTATTTTCAAAACATCACATATTCATCTTCATAAAGGGGCAAAATGGTCATTTTTGTGTATATATTAATTTGGAAAAATTTGATTGGAAATTTCTATATTATTTTGCAGGAAAATGGGATGGAAATTACAAGTGGTTTCATGAAGATATACATGCACAAAAAGGAAACAAAGAAAATGAAAATGAAAATAATTCCAGCTCATGAACATGGAGGACCCCACCTACCCACTTAACTTAGTTTTCAATTAGGAGCTAATGCACATGCTAAAAGACCATTAAACCTTCATGCACATTTAAGTGGGGTATTAAGACATGCTAATGATTACTTGGTGGCCACACTACCTCAAGGGTATTTTGGGCATTCTCCAAAAAGGTGAATTAGGGTTTGTAACTTGTATAAATACCTCATATCTTCATGTAACCCTCCTCTTACTCTTAGTTAGTTTTTAGCTTAGAAATAAAAGAAAGCTTCTCTTTTCTTTTCAGGCTACTTAGCCATTTCTATCATGTAATTTATTTTTTTATGCAACTTTAACACATTGCTCTTTTCTTTTCTTATTTACTTCCTTTCATGCTAGTAGTGTAGTTTGATTTTAATACAAGTACATTAGTTTTAGTTATCTTTTCCATTAGCTTTCATTTTCCTTTCTTTTTTCTAGTTTCATGTTGCATGCTACTTGTATTGATATGATAACACAAATGAGAGGCTAATCCCTTCAATTTAGGGGTAATGAGGCCTCTAATCATGTAGCTTCAACATTTTGATAATTATAGCTCTCTTTTTGTGCTTAATGACAATGCTTGAAGTGGTTTAAATTGTTGTTTTTGTTTTGAATTTGGTAGCCTGTATTGCTGACACCAAATAGGCTATGCTTAAACAATCACAAATAATAATTACCTCTTCATCTACATACGATGATGGTAATGAAATGAATGTTGAAATTAAAATTTGATGGTCTATATTTCAAATTAATAGTTAATTGGCCATGCTTAAAATAAATTTCATTTTCCACTTTGTTGTCATTTTCATGAGAGTTAGTAAGTGATTTAAGGGGTGTGTTATAGTTTGAAGGCTTATGTTGAGCTAATTAATAGAACAAATAAGCCATACATATGATAAATACATCATTTAAATTCACTAATGACCAAAAAAGAGATATCATAATTTTATTTTTGTTTAACTATATGATCTAGAGAGTGAATTTTTCTCTAAATTATTTTTCTACTCTCATATATTTATCACTTTCTTTTTATCATTTTTCTTACATATTCTAGCTAATCACTTTCAACTTTGGTTAATTTGATTGAATAGAGATTTAAAACCAACAATTCCCTGTGAATTGACCCGTACTAGAATTGAATGCCGTGCGCTTGCGGTAAATTTTGAAAAAAAATTCGGCAATTTTCGAACTCAATAGAAAAATTTTCGTCAAAAATTACTCAAACGTTTGACCAACATAAAAATATTATGCATACTAGGATTCAAACCTAGGTCATGAAGCACTAATTTTCATGTCTTGCCAACTGAACCACAAATGCTTTTGCTACCAATTCTCAAGCATTTGGCAACATTATTCAAACGTCTTGCCTGATGCCTAGATATCTGGTAACCTTTTTTAGACATTTGAAACTACTCATTTTTGAACTATTTTCTTTCTAGTTTACTCAAACATAAAGTCAGATGTCTGACATTACTTTTTAGACGGGTGGGCTGCTTTAAATGTTATTATTATGAAAAGTCGCTTCTCTTCATCTTCAAAAAATGAAACTCTTTTCTTTAATGGTTTTTTTCTAATGGTTGCAACTCTCTACTGAGACTTTTCACTATTTATATAAACAAATATTTGACAAGAGCATGAATATAAATGACTTGATTACAATTCTTCTATTCTTTATGGTCTAATTTTCAAAATCACTCAAACTCTCAATTTTTTTTCATATATCACCAAGAACTTCATGTACATATTCTTTGGTGATCTACTTCCATAATCTACTACATTATTCGCATACATTACTCAAGAGGAGATTATAGGAAAAGTGTACATCAACTTGATAATTATAAATGTTATCGCCACAAGTCCTATTAAAAGAATTTTTTTCAAAAGGGTGGTAGTCATATTTTTGAGAGATTCAAGGGGTAGTAAAAAAATATTCCTTTGGGCTAAGAGAGGGGATCATTATTAAAATACCAATGGGAGCTTCGGGACTGAATGTAGGATGGGAGATCCAAACCAGTATACAATCTCTTCTGTGATTTACTACATTTAGTTACTTCTACTGCTTACATTATATGTTGTTGCTTACATTATTGTGCTACAATATAAAATATAGTTGGCCATCTAAGTCAATATAATATATATTTTTCAATCTAATTTTCAAAATCAGTCGAACTCTCAAATTTTTTTCATATATCACCAAGAACTTAATATACATATTTTTTCGGTGATCTACTTCCATAATCCATTATGCTATTCATTTACATTACTCAAGAGGAGATTATAGAAAGGGTGTACATCTATTGGACAATTATAAATGTTATAGACACATGTTAAATCAAAAGAATTATTTTTCTCAAAGGTGTAGAAGTCATATTTCTAAGAGATTCAAGAACTAGCAAATAGTATTCCTTCTAGTTAAGAGAGGAGATCGTTATTGAAATTGCAGTTGGGAGCTTTAAGACTGGATATAGGATGAGAGGTCCCAACCAGTATAAAATCACTTATGTGATTTACTACATTTAGTTACTTCTACTGCTTTTATTATATGCTACTACTATAATTATTGTGTTACAATGTAATATGTACTTAGCCATCTAATTCAATCCACACGTTCTTTTAATTGGTATCAAAGCCTGGAATTTTATCGATCATCACAACATCTTAGAACGATGGCCAGAAAAAGATCTAATCGAAATACAACAAGCAAAAACCCTAATAGTATCAAAGCTATGGCTAACGGGGATCATAAAAAGGTACTTTTTGATTTACAAATTTCAGTAGAAGATAATAATGAATTAGTTAGTATTTGCGATAAGATCTCAAAGCCTAATTTTTTTACTTTAGGAAAGATGAAATCTATCAAATTTGAAAATGAGAAATTGATAAACTAGATATTAGATTTAGAAAATCAATGTGGTGTTTTGAAAAATAATTTCATAGATTTAAATAAATCGTAGATGAAGAAAATATTATATTTGAAAAAAAAATCAAAATAAATTTCAGATTTGAAAAGATAAAATGATTTATTACAATCCTCTTTAGATAATTCAGATCTCGAATTTTTCTTCTCGAAAATGAGAACTGTACATTAAAAAACAAGAATTCTGAATTAAATGAAAGATTGATATTTTGAAAATCAGTCATATTTCTTTGGAAAATAATTACTGTGGATATGAAGCTAAATTTGAAAACTTAAAAATGAAGTCGCAAATTTTAACAAAAGTCAAAACAAATAAACATGATTTTATCTTGTTTTAGACCTTTACTTAATAAAAGTGGAGTGGGATATAATAAAATGAATGATAATAGTAGTATTAGATATGCTTTTATGTATAAGAATTATGCTAGAAGTAGACATCGATCCTCTTTTCATAGAAAAACAAGTATTTCTACATGTTATATGTCATATCTTAGTTCTTGAAATACAATGAGAAATAGAAATTTCAAATATTTAAATATATTGATTCTAGTGAAATGGATGAATAGAGATGAATATATTCATGATTATTTCATTGATATAGAGTAGCTAATGAAAATTATGTATTCAAAGATTCTACCACACCATCTTGGGTATGGCTTCCTTTTATCTAACCCCTTGACATTAACGTAGTGATTATAAGAAATATAACTCATATTTATGCATGTATCCAAAAATGAAGAAGATAGAAACTAATTTGCCAGTTTTTCACTTAATGAATGAATATGTGTGTTAATGGATAAGGAACGTCGATGAAGTTAGGGGAGAGAAGAGTGTATAACACCTAGGAGATAGATTCCAAATTACGGATGATTCATACTTTTGAAGGAATATGAACTTTAAAGGAATATGGATGTCTACAAATTCGCATATTCCCTTATTCTTTTTTATAATGGAAAAGGGAGAGAAAAGATATCAATAGGGGGTATCATTTAGCTTTATCTTGATATATTATTTGTATTGTTATTATCATCAAAAATGGAGAGAATGTTAAAGCCTCTATTTTGACATTATGATGATAAGAACTATACAAACTATGCTACTAACATGCTTTAGAGGTTTCTGAGCTTTCAACACAACATCTGGAGCATGTATCATAAGCATAGATAATGATATACAAAATCACTACTCAAGAGGACAACACATGGAAGGAGAAACAAGCAAAACAAAAATTCGTATAGCTCAAATGAAGACTTATATGTGTAAGAGTCTAGTTCTGTGTCCATTGGTCTTAGTTGAAATTGTACAATCTCCCATAAGTAATATGAGCACACATAAACACATCTGTTAAGATTTTATCACTTAAAGATTTTACAAAAAGAAATTTCTCAAAATATGGGAGTCGAACCCAGGTCATGAGGAACATAGCCAACACTCAATCAACATAAAAATATTATGCAACACGTGGGGTTCAAACCTAGGTTATGAAGTAATAATTTTCATTTCTTACATAATGAGGTATAAACACTTCTTGTACCAGGTTCTTAGACGTTTGGTAACATTACTCAGACATCTGGCCGGCATAAAAATATTATGCAACAATATGATTCAAACATGGGTCATGAAGAACTAATTTCCGCATCTTGCCAACTAAACTGCAAATGCTTTTGCCAGCTAGTTCTCAGATATCTATCAACATGCTCAAATATCTTACATGATGCTCAAATGTCTGGTAACTTTTTCTGGAGATCTAAAGCCACTCATTTTTAACTATTTTTTATCTGGTTTTCAAAAAATTCAGACTCTAACCTTACTTTTGACACCATGAGATTGCTTTTATGCTCTTTGGTGATCTACTTCTATGATCCACTATATAATTCACTCACATTACTTAAGAAGGGAATATAGGAAGGGTGTACATCAACTTAACAATTATCAGTGTTGAAGACAAAAGTCCTATCAAAAGAACTCATTGTTTAAAGATGTAGAAGTCATGTTTTTTAGGAAATTTAAGCGGATGAAAAACCGATTCCTTTTGGTTAATAAATAGGATCATTGGTGAAATACCCAAGGGGAGCTTTGCGACTAGATGTAGGACGAGAGGTACAAACTGGTATAAAATCTCTTATGTGATTTGCTGCATTTATTTATTTTTTATGCTTATATTATCTGTTGCTATGATTATTCTGCTACATTATAATATAAACTTAGCTATCTAAGTCAATTCACACATTCTTTCAATGTATCGAAAAATGGATTGGCAGTGGATCCGTTGAAGGTAGAAATCTTTAGCGGTTGGAATAGGCTAGAGATGGTTATGAAGGCGAGAAGTTTCCTGAGTTCCGCTAGCTATTACAACAGCTTCATTAAGGATTTCACGCATAGCAATACCCTTGACTAAGTTGACTAGAAAGAACGATAAGTTCATATGGACTAATTAGTGTAATGGGTAATTTCAGGAGTTAAAGAAGTCATTGAAAATTCCCCTTGTGTTGATCGTACATGAGAGGAAGCAAGAATTGGTGTATAGACCAATGCTTGTGGAACAGGTTTGGGGGCGGTGCTGATGCAAAAAAAGCAAGCGATAGCTTACGCATCAAGGCAATTGAGACTGCACGAAGTTAGATATCCAACTCATGACTTAGAGTTGGCAGTGGTAGTTTTTGCGTTGAAAAATTAGAGACATTATCTTTTGGGTGGGTGGTTCGAGTTGTATTAGACCATAAATCCCTTAATTATTTATTCTCTTAGAAAGAGTTGAATATAAGGCAATAGAGATGGTTAGAATTCTTGATGGCATATAATTTTGATATATGGTACATGCCAAGAAAGGGGAACAAATTTGTAGATGCTTTGAGCAGATAGCATTAGAATGGAGTGTTAGCCTGGCTCAAGGAAAGAAAACGGTAGCATTTCGATGATAGTCAATAGATCGATTAAGAGTGTTCAGTTTATCCTGATGAAATCAAGAATGGCAACAAGTTCGGCAAAGTCATACACGAAAAATGTGGTTAGACCGCATAGGGTTCCAAACAGTATTTTTAGTGATTGAGACTCATTGTTCACCAGTGAGTTCTAGAGAAGTTTACGTTGTGCATCGGATAAAAAATTGAGCATGAGTACCGGTTACACCTATAGATTGATGATCAAAAAGAAAGGGTGAACCATGTGCTCGAAGATCTACTGAGGGCATGTGTATTAGATTATGGAGGATCTTTGGAAGATCATTAGCATCTGGTAGAGTTTACCTACAATAACAGCTATCATCCGAGTATTGGTAAGCGTTGTATAGTAGACCATGTAAATCACCTATTTTTGGTTGGACATGGGTGACAGATTTGTGCTGGAACCAATTGGACAAGGGATGCTATAGAGAAGGTAGAATTGATTCATTTTCGAATAAAGACAGCACAATCAAGGCAAAAGAGTTATGTTGACAAGAGGAGGAAAGAGCTTAAGTTTGCAGTAGACGACTATGTGTTTGTGAAGGTTTCTCCGATGTAGGGAGTTATATGCTTTGGGAAGGTAGGGAAATTGGCATTTGCATATGTAGGACTATTTCCAATGATTGAGAGGATTGGTAAACTCGCTTATTGAGTCAAGTTACCTAGTAGTTTAGCGAATCTGCATAATGATTGTCACATATCACATTTAACGAAATATGTGCATGGCCTTAAGTTTGGTAATGAAACTGAGAGAAGTTGAGGACTTATCTATAGATCCAGATATGAATTATGTTAGTGGACCGAAGGGGATAATAGGTCACGAATCAAAAGAGTTATGGAACAAAGTTATCAAACTTGTTTGCATCCAGTGGAGTGACGACGTCAATGATTGTACCTAGAAGGCAAAGGATAAGATTAGGAAAATCTATCATGATTTTTTTTGATATATATGATTAGACATATATGTTTTGTTGCATAAATTAGTATTGACACTAGTATGATGTTACGATATTTGTATATATTACTAGTGACATTAATACATTATGATCGATGGTTAATAATTTATAGTAATAGAGAACTTTGTAATTGTTGTACTTGCGTGTACATTGAAGTGATGATGGTGGTCATTATCCTGCTTTGTTTGAATTTTGAGGATGAAATTGTTATAAAAAGGGAGACTGTAATACTTTATATTTTAGAGTGTCATAATATATGGGATTAATTAAATAATGATCGATTAAATTATATTATGAGATAATAATTAAGACAAACTTCCATTAATAAGAATGAGGGATGAATTGAAGATCAAGGATTAGAGGAATTAATAAGAATGGGTTAGAATGAGATTTTATCCCAAATTGCAAATTACTAACCCTCTAACCCTTCTATTTTTCATTCATTCTCCACTTACCCAAATATAAAGCAAAAAGGCGGTCGGCCATAACTTCTAAGGAAGAGGGAGGAAAATCAAGCAAAATGAAACAGCATTCATCTCTAATAAAAATAAAGGCTTTTAAGTCAAGTTCAATCAAGAAAAATAGGTTAGTGTTCCTTTCTCTAAAACCTTCTGAACCCTTATAGGATTAGGATTATGTATATTTATGATATTTTGAATGTTGGCGAACAAGTTTATGAAGGTTAGATGATATTTGTTAATGGTTGAGAATGTAAAAATGATGATTTTTGATGTGTAAAGGCAAAGATGAATAAAACGTTCTTCAGATCACTTGAAATTTTCATATGATGTGTAAAATAATAATATGGTGATGGTTTTTTATTTTCGTAATTTTCTAAAATTATTTGAATTATTTATGAATTTACTAAATTGAGAAAATGCGTAATTTTAGGAAATTAATTATTTAAAATATTAAAAATAACTATTTTGACTAGAAATTTTTATATAAAGTAAAATATGATGATTCGGGTTTATGATGAACTTTTAGGATATTTTTTCATGTATTTTTGAAATTATATGAATTATTTAGAAAAGGGAAAAGTTAATTGCTAATGGGTAGTTAATTAACAGATTAGTAAAATGATTTTTAACTTCTAGAAAGAAAACTGCACAAGATCAGATCGATCAATAATAATTTGACGTATAACAAAGTTTGGTGTAAAGTTGTTACTTTCAATGGCAAGAAAATGGTTTTCAGATCAAGTACTAGTTTGTCATTATGGCATATGATGGTCTTGGGAACCTTAGCACTCGATAGGCTTTAAATATTAGTATGCGATAGCAATATAAGCCAAATCACTCGATAGCCTCAAAAAAATGTTAGTATGTGATAGCTTGAAATTCAACTTGTGATAGCTTTAGAGCAGTAACATGCGATAGTTCAAACAATTAACATGCGATAGCTTCAACTGTTAACATGTGATAGCTCAAAGGTTTAACATGCGACAACTTAAATTATTGACATGCGATAGGTCAAATGGTTAACATGTTATAGCTTGAATTGTTGATATGTGATAGCTTAAATAGTTGAGACCCAATAGTTCAAATAGTTAACATATTATAGCTTAAATAGTTAACATGTGATAACTTATATTCTAACATGTGCTATCTTCAAGGTCAATATATGATAACTCCTTAACACTCGATAGCTTATGGCATGTAATATGTATAGGCATGCGATAGCTCCATGGCGCTCGATAGCTATTGGCATGTGATAGGTTTTTGCATGCAATAGCCATGAAACGTTTACCATGCGATTGCCTTGGTATATCAAAATGAGACGGCTAATAATGCTAAAAAATTCCAAGTAAATGAATGAAATATTTATGCACCGTGAAGCCATTTTCAAAGTGATGGTTGAGAATTACATAAAGATGAAATAGGTATAGAGAATAATAAGTTAAAATTAAATAACTTATTTAAAGAGAAAAATTGAGACTAAGCTTAAGACGATAAGTAATATCAATTGAAATGTTAAAATGTGGATGTAAGGCAGCCGTTTTTCTGAACAAGATATTATATTTGATGATTGGTGGTGTAATGCTTGTGTGGCAACCGCTTGTATACGCACAACATTATATTTGATGATTGGAGGTGTAAGGTCTATGTGGGACTCATTTGTCTAGATACAACGTTATATTTGATGATTTGTGGTGTAAAACCAATGTGGCAACCGTCTGTCTAAACATGACATTATAGTTGATGATTTGTGGTATAAGGTATGTGTGGCAACCATTTGTCCAATCACGACATTATATTTGATAATGGGTGGTCTAATTCATTGGTAGCAACCTACATTTGAGGGAATGTAAGATAAAACACCTAAGTGATAACCTTAAGTGTCTGGTATCGTATTGAACTGGTAGGAGTAGAACATGGTGGAAAATTTAAAATGAATTGATGATAGAAATTAGTCAGAAATGTTGTTAAGGGAATCTCACACTTATGTTGAAATTAATGACTTGTGTTTAATCATGATTTGTTATTATTACATAATATGTAATCGATGATGATTGGAATAGTGAGGGAAAAATTTGTTTCATGCTTTATTAGCATGGTTTAACTATATGATTGTTTTCTTAGTGTAAACTATTACTCATTCAAAGATTTATATCCACCACTTTTTATCATTTACCATAAAATTACGAGTCCTCATTTAAATAGGTTGAATTTATGGTATAGACAGGTAGCTTTTGGGAAAGATAAATAAAGACTTTGAAGACAAAGCAGGAGGCTTGTTTTGCAAATAAAAGTTATTTTAAAACTCTCATTATGTAAAACCAGAATATAACTAGTTAAGTGTTCATGATAGCATCTTCGTATGTCGGGCATGATGGCGTATTTATATTTTATCATATGTACCCCTATATGGGAATAAGATGGGTTAATGATTATGTAATGACTATGTAAAACAATTTGATTTAATAAAATTGTTTAGCTTCTTTGATTTACTTAATGTTGTGAAAATAAATAATACTGATCTCACTTTATCGATAATTCTAGCGAAGACTATAATGTCATCGGTCTTCATTTTCAGGTCTCGAAGTGAGAATGTTACAATAACCCTACAAGCAATGAATAATGCTTTATCGGTCGTATCGTATACAACTCTTAACCATGGTCTTGACCTTGACCTTAAGTATTGTTAGAAATGTGGATTACGGATTTAAGGCTAGAATAACACTAGAGGGCGATGAATAGTGTTTTGCGGATTTACTAAATCTTTTTGAAACTTATGTAATTTAATCACCAACAAATGCAATATATAGACACAGATAAAATCATAGAATCAGACATAGATGCAAATAATAAATAAAAGCAGTAAAGGAAAGAACACATCAGGATTTGATACTGGTTAAGAGTTACCCTACATCCATTCCTGCACAATTGTATGGATTTCTTTTCAAAATAATCTCCCAGATTACATCCTCGATTTCAAGGCCATGAGGTACAACCTCCTGTATTCCAGTTTGGGGCAAACTCTATTGATTTACCAGGCCACAAGATCACCTAATTGATTTCCGGGGCAACAATCACAACCAATTGATCTCAAGGCTCAACCGCACCTTTTACTCAACAGTTTGATTTACAAATAATCCTATAACTCCGAATAATACTGAGATCTTATGGAGAGAGTGGCAAAGAATCAAACAAGAGATAATCAAGTTCGATTCACTTGGTATTTCGACAGAGTACGGTTTGGGATTATTTTGGAATAAATGTGGAAGATGAAGAGGAGAGAAAAATGAATGAAAATCTGGTGGAAATTCGTTTAGAACTTACTGGTATTTATAGAGATCAACAGCCATATCTATTCATGAAAGGATACGATGAATAAACACTTTTTTTAAAAATTTGAAAATTGAAAATTAACGGGAACCATGTCGACAAGGGGGTAGGAGTATGTCGACATGCTCTAGGAAAATATGGTGATTTTGATTTTCTTATTAAAATTGGTTTCTATAATCTTTCAAAACAATTTCTAAACTTTTATAAATATACTTGAATATAGTTTAAACATATAAAAGAGTTTAGAAAGTAATTTTAATATATAATCTTAATGATTTAAAATCTGAGCATCTAAATATTTAAAACCTAAATATTAAAACAAGAGATAGTTTAAAATCAAGGACAATTTTGAAATCAAAATGATAAAGATAATTTTGAGGCTAAAATATTTCAAATAGGAGAGAAGTCTTTTTGAAAAGAAGGTTTTGAAAAACATTTTAAAAAAATAAGAGATATATTTTTTAAAAAGCATTTTCATAAAATTAGTGGATATCAAAATAGAACCACTATGTGTTCCACTAGATACTATCGTGGGTTCCATCCCACTAGGGTTCCATCCTTTTAACGGGCTCGAACTCAACTCCACGAATAAATTTCGAATAAAGATGTAAGTGCTTTCAAGAAGTTTTAACATAATTCTAGACTCAATACTTATCTTGTACTTTGAAATCTTGAACTCTTGATATCTTGATACTCATGTGTCTTCAATCTTGGTATCTTCGATCTTTAAATTCATCAGTCTTGTATCTTTGTACTGTACAATCTTCATTCTTGGTACTTGCATGTTTGTATCCTGTATATACATATATATCTAAACTATAATGTTAGTATTTATATTTTATAATAAGTCCTTAGGTCGTTGTCATCAGAACCATCCTTCTCAAGGACTAAAAATCTCCCCTTTTTGATGATGATAACCCATGTTTATAAAATATACTTCACCTTTACTATAACTCGCCCTAAAACTAATAGCTCGCCCTAAAACTAATAAATCCCTCTTAATCTAAGCCTAACTACTCTAACTATCCTAATTTATAATTCTCCCACTTTGTCATCAACAAAAAACTAATCTTATACAAACATAACTCCCCCGCAATCCAATACTGGAGTACCTATGAAAAATTAAGATGGAATATATATATATATATATATATAATAACATGAGTTACTTAATGAAAACATAACAAATATGACAGTTTAAATCCAATAACCATATATTATGTTCCATATTATTTTATACATTCCATTCAAACCAAATTAATTCTAATCAAAGCAATTCAAATCAAATCAAACAATTCAAATCAAATAATTCAAAAACAAGCAATTCAAACCATATGGAGATCAAATAATTTTAGGAACTTCAACCCGTCCTTCTTCTCCAAAAATAGGGTTCTTTTTAATATCTTCCCAATCTTTATTATCTTGAATCAAAGTTCCTTCAGGATTTGCATTGAAATCATCTTTGTTTAGGGAAGAAATCATCCAATGGAGGGCATCGAAATGCTTCTCTTGTTCTTTTATCATCTGCATTTGACTTAGTTCTAAATGCCTTTGATTGCGGAGAATAAAAGTAAGTATATTCTTGAATTACTTGAAGGTTTCTTCAAGATTTTCACTTAGAGTTGAGAAGAGGATGCCATTTTTTATAAATATTTAAAAGATGCAAATAGAGATGAGTAGAAATAAATAGTTTACAAATTTCTAGAAGAAATAGATGTTTAAATAGGCAGGAATTCGTTTAAAATGAATAGACATAAATTAGTTATTTTAAATTAAAAATTTAAAAATAACTAAATCAGACAGTTATATGTCGACATAGGGTGTTGGGGTATATCGACATGGGTGTGTTGAATTATGTGTCTTCTTTATTTTATGCATAAGTGTGTGTGTGTATATATATATATAGACTTACATACTATACTATCATTTATTCCAGAGACACGATAAGGTAGAAAAACATAAGATGGATAAATTTATAGATATATGAGCTAATACAAGAGATACTTCATAACATGTTAAAAGATCAATACAAGTTCATACAAAATAAACTAGTACATCACATCCTAGTTTTTAGAATGTGCTAGAGGACGAGGAGGATGATGATAGGCCAAGTTTCCGACCAACTTTAGCAAAGAACTTGTTCATATTAGTGGTCATTTTATCCAATTTCTTACAAACGGATCTTTTGAGAATCCGTTGATTTTCCACTATGATCTTTTCATTTTTGAGGAGAGTTTTGTTGGAAGGATTGTCAGTATTAATAGGATATTCAATACTTTCCAAGGAGGTATCTTCACTTTCTTCTTCAATTTTCATTTCCTCCCCTTCTTCTTCTTCCTCATTTTCTTCTTCCGTCTCTTCATGTGCCATCCTTTCATCATTTTCATCAAGGGATTCATATTGTTGAAATATGAAAGGAATTTTCATAAGAGAAATATTGGCATGATTAAACACTTTTCTTGAAACAAATTCTTCCATTTTATAATCAACACCAAAATAATTAAAAGTCCGAGTGAGATAGATTCCATGATACAAAGTATTCTTACCCATTTCCAAATTCGTAGGACGAAGTTCATCCATAATCACTTTTGCCCAATTAATGTCATAGTGAAAAAATAACAAAAAGAGCTTTACAAACTTTCAAAGTCGGGTTATTGAAATTTCTTGATCTAGGAGTGATAATATGTTGCAAAAGAAGATTAACAATATGTGCTTTCGGATGATTGTAACGATTTTTAAATTCAAAGTTGTCATCTCCTTCGAAAATGTGATGAAATGTCTCACGATCATGTTCATCAATATTAAAAGTAGAAAGATCCATTCTCGAATTCTTGCAATTGAGAATGTTCCCCAAAATTTCACAATTTAAAACAATTTTGTGCCTTTAACACCACTTCAAATTTCATTTTCATTTCCTTCATGAAAACCACGATTCAAATTTGCATAAAACATTTCAACAAGATTTGGATAGCAAACAAAATCATTGTCAAAATTATCAAAAAGACTAAGAATATGGTTCTCCTCAAGAAGAGTATTGATTTCATATGTAGAGAAGTCGCTAAAGATATCAAACTTTCCCATATAAACTTTTCTGTAATTAGCATATCTTATATAAGCCTTGATTGCTTTCGGATCATTATAGTGATACTCTTTAATGGTTTTTGACAGCCTCATTGTGGATGGAGTGCTTGAAGAAGCCATTTTTGAAGAGAGTAGAGAGTTTGAAAGAGTAAAAGATAGTTTGAGTTTTGAAATGAAAGTGAAAAGATGTGATAGGATAGAGGAAATAAATAGATATTTAATAGTCATGTTCTCTGGTTAAGAGGTACCTTTTCAGGATATTGGAGTTGGTGAAAAAATGGAGGGAAGTTCAAAGATTTGAATTCAAATTTGAATTTCAATTTTCAGACAGGCATGTCAACATCATGGGTAGGGCCATGTCGACATGGGTCAGAGAATTCATATGACATGTCTATTCTTAAATACTTTAACATCGACGCATATATATATATATATATTATTAATGTCTATATATTTTTTTGAAGTGATTATTAAATATAATAATGCTTCTTTTTTTAAAAAATAAAAAATATATCATAATGTTTGAAAATAAAATAAAATAATAATAATAATTTAAAATTCAAACAACACATAATTTCAAGAGAAATCAAACTATCAATCAATTTGAAAAAAAAATTCAACCTAAAAATTATAAACGTGTGCCTTTTTCTAGATTTGTATACCTGAGATGGTCAGAATCATGAATAGCCACAAAACACATATTTGAATTTTCTATCTTCTGGTCATCATCGTTGTAGGTTGAATCTGAATCTGAATCGTCTAGAGTAGCGGTATATGCTCTTTTCCTTTTCTTTGTATAATCATTGCTTATAGGAAACTGTTGCTTATCAGAATGTGGATAGTCTCTTCTTAGATGACCTGGTTCGTCACAATTGAAACATTTGACGTGATTTGGTACTACATTATGATTTCCATAATTCCTATGATCATTCTTTTTGAGGTTGTTCATCTTTCTGTATTTTAGAAACTTTTAAAAATTCCTTGTCATGGAGGTTATTTCTTCATCACCATCACTACCCGATTATGATTAATCTGTTAATGCATTGAACGCAATTGACTTCTTTTCGAATGCCTTGCTATCTATTCTCCCTTGCGTTTGAACTTTGAATGATATTAGATTTCCAATCAATTCTTCAATCTTTAAAGTACTGATATCATTTGCTTCTTCAATTGCAAGAGTTTTCTAATACCATTCCGGAGTAAGAGAATTATAATTTTTCCGACTTGATCTTCTTCAAAGAAACTTTTTCCCAATGATATTAGAGAATGGAAAATATCCTGAAATCTACTATACATATCTGAGATGGACCCATTTGAATTCGTTTTGAACAATTAAAACTGATTCGTGAGTATGGATATTTTGGTATGTATGACTTTGCTTTTTCCTTCATGAGTAACTTGTAAAGTTTTCTAGATATCATATGCAGACTTACAAACAAATACTCTATTGAATTCATTCCTATCAAGTGAATAAAATAAAATATTCATGGCTTTGGAATTATTTTGTGCAATGGTCTTTTGCTCAGCAGTCCACTGTGCAAAATGAACTAGTGATAGTGTTAACAGAACCAGTGTTGGTAGCCATTTTAAAAAAATACCTAAATTCAGATTATGGAAACTTTGAAAACCTTGCTCTGATACCAAATGTTAGAATGCGGATTACGGATCTTAAGGCTAGAATAACACTAGAGGGGGTAAATAGTATTTTGTGGATTTACTAAATCTTTTCGAAACTAATGTAATTTAATCATCAACAAATGCAATACACAGACACAGATATAATCACAAAATCAGACATAGATGCAAATAATAAATAAAAGCAGTAAAGAAAAGAACACACCGAGATTTTATACTGGTTTGAAGTTACCCTATATCCAGTCCCGTAAAATTGTACGGATTTCTTTTCAAAATAATCTGCCATATACACCCTCGATTTCAAGGCCACAAGGTACACCCTCCTATATTCGAGTCCTGCGTAAACTCTCTTGATTTACCAGCCCACAAGATCACCTAATCAATTTTCGGGGCAACAATCACACCCAATTTATTTCATGGCTCAACCATACCTTTTACTCAATAGTTTGATTTACAAATAATCCTAAACTCTGAATAGCACTGAAAGCTTATGGAGAGAGTGGCAGAGAATCAAACAAGAGATAATTAAGTTCGACTCACTTGGTATTTCAATAGAGTATGGTCTGGGATTATTTTAGAATAAATGTGGAAGATGAAGAGGAGAGAATATAAATAATCTGGTGAAAATTTGTTTAGAACTTACTGGTATTTACAGAGATCAACAGCCATATCTATTCGTGAAAGGATATGACGAATAGACACTTCTTTTGAAAATTTGAAACTTGAAAATTTACGGGCACCATGTCGACATGGGGGGTAGGAGTATGTCGACATGCTCTAGGCAAAAATGGTGATTTTGATTTTCTTATTAAAATTGGTTTCTATAATTTTTCAAAACAATTTCTAAACTTTTATAAATATACTTGAATGTAGTTTAAAATATAAAAGAGTTTAGAAAGTAATTTTTAATATATAATCTTAATGATTTAAAATTTGAGTATATAAATATTTAAAAGCTAAATATTGAAACAAGAGATAGTTTAAAATCAAGGACTATTTTGAAATCAAAATGATAAAGATAATTTTGAGGCTAAAGTATTTCAAACAGAAGAGATGTCTTTTTGAAAAGAAGGTTTTGAAAAACATTTTTTTAAAATAAGATATATATTTTTTGAAAAGCATTTTCATAAAATTAGTGGATATCAAAATAGGACCACTATATATTCCACTAGATATTGTCGTGGATTCCATTCCACTAGGGTTCCATCCCTTTAACAGGCTTGAAGTGGATTCCATTCCACGAATAAATTTCGAATAAAGATGTAAGTGTTTTCAAGAAGTTTTAACATAATTCTAGACTCGGTAATTATCTTGTACTTTGAAATCTTGAACTCTTGATATCTTGATACTCATGTGTCTTAAATCTTGATATCTTCGATCTTTAAATTCATCAGTCTTGTATCTTTATACTGTACAGTCTTCATTCTTGGTACTTGCATGTTTGTATCCTGTATATACATATATATCTAAACTATAATGTTAGTATTTATATTTTATGATAAGTCCTAAGGTTGTTGTCATCATAACCATCCTTCTCAAGGACTAACAATCTCCCCCTTTTTGATGATGACAACCTATGTTTATAAAATATACTTCACCTTTACTATAACTCCTCCTAAAACTAATAACTCCCCCTAAAACTAATAAATCCCCGTTAATCTAAGCCTAACTACTCTAACTGCTTTATTTTATAATTCTCCCCCTTTGTCATCAACAAAAAACTAATCCTATACTAATATACTCCATATATTAGGCAGGGATGGGGAGAAAACCTTTTTTCAACCCCAAGCCCGAACAATACTATTCGAGACACCCATAAAATAGAAAATTTTAATAGTTAGAATGTTGCCTAATTAGACTGCATACACCATATGGGCTTTAATACCAAGGTCTGGCCAGTTCTACATCGGGAGAAATGGGTAAATTTCAATAAAAAAATCCCTATTCTGATCCTAATGAGCTTATGAAATATATTAACTGACATAAAATCCAATCTATATATGTATTAGTAAAATCATATTTTATTTTAAAGATTTTATATTTATATAACTAATCATATTAGTTATGTTTAATTAATATATGTTCTGAATATATCATCTGTATCCATAAAATACCATGATAACATGATGACATACATCACACTCAAATATATTATGGGTATGACACACACACATGCATATGTATGTGTAATTTAGTTAGGTGTTATGTTTTATCGTTTAGATATGTAAAGGGCCATATTGTTAATTTTGGGAAATAATTTAATAGATCATAAATGTAACAAATGTCTAATTAATTAGGAGTTATATTTTATCACTTTTGGATATGTGAAAGGACACATGAACACATAGGATGCAAATTGCGAATGTATGACATGGTAACATAATAATATATAAGAATTTATATAATTATAGTATATACATATCGATATTGGGATTTATAACTAGTGTGTGTATATATACAATAAATTCATATGTATAAGGAATATAAAGACCTATATAAATATGTCAAATGTACTATAATATAATCTGTATAAGGTTTGTACCCATATATTAACAGTACCATTTATATATAGTTTTTATATATATATGTATGTATGTATGTATGTCCAAACTATATATATGGTACTGTTAATATGTGTATACAAACTATATTCATAGTGTGTGTATTGCCATGAAATTATAAATAGGTTTGTACTACAAAATAAGGAAGAAATTAGCATATAATTAGTGAATAGAATGAATACATATGCTTTGATATTTAAAAATGAAAAGACCTTCCACCTTCCTCTAATTAATTCTACATTAGTGTTCAAACCATTTAGTAGTCTAAATGTGTGTATGTATTTCAATTCACTACAACAAAAGGACCACATTACAACTATATTTTTGCAACAGTCACAAATTGTCAGTTGTAATAAAGGCTTTTTACAACGTTTTTTTTTAGAAAGTTGTAATAAACTTATTTTAAACTACTGTTTTTGCCAATTGTAATAGATGCTTATTTTCGATAGTTCTTTTTTATTGGCACTTGTAATAGATGCTTGTTACAACCTTTTGTATTGCCACTTGTAATAGATGACCTTTTGTATTGCCACTTGTAATAGATGCTTGTTACAACTATTTTTTACAATTGTTTTCTTTGTCATAGATAAGTTCCCTTTGGCCCCAAGCAACAAAAATTTTGAGTCCGGTTTGAAAATTTTCCCTCCGTATCGAAAATTTTGGCTCCATAACAAAAAAGGACCCTCCATACACCCTAGTTTTAAAACATCACTCCATGCACCTTAATTTTATATCAACTCCTTTTACATCATATTTTGCTAATTACTTCACCTCCTCCAAATCTAAACATGTATCACTTCCTGTTACTCATTGCTAAATTTGCGACCACTCTTCATATCTGACTCCTCTGTCAACCTTTTCAACTCCAAATACATCACCTCATCAATCGCCAAATACATCAAACCTAAGTAGCCCAAAATAGCATCATATCTAAGTCGTCGAATTCACATCTCCTCTTCTAGTTGAATTAACATATCCTCTACTATCCGAATTGGCACCAAATGCAAACCGCCGAACTCGCCTTGTTTGTGGATCGAGGGCTGCATGAATGGTTTCACCGAGGTTAATGTTGAGGAGAATAGGTAGATCGGGTATTGATGAGCTATTGGGTTTTGGGTATTTGGGTATCGGGTTTGATTTAGCGGGTTTAGATGATGTGAATGAGGTTTTTTGTATTTGATTTAGGATTTGGCTTGGGAGCTATAGTCGGGCTGAGGTGGGTTATCACCAATTTTGGTTGAGTGGTGGATGTGATTCTAGTGAAGGAGGGTTTAATTTAATGGCTAGCAGTCAATATTTGTATTCGAATTTAATTCAATAAACTAAAAAGAAAAATTTGTATGCAGGGTTTGTGCTCAAATGCCAAAAACAAGGTAGGTAATTTCTATGGGAAGCTTTGCAAATGGAGGAGGATACTACCACTATTCAAACTCTATAGTCCGTGACCGCTAAAAGAATATGTAACACTCCTAATTTTTTATTTAACATTATTCAAGATATTTAATTAGATAGATTAAATAGAATAATGTACATAGTTAAGGTGTGTGAGATTTGAAAACTTATAAGGTAGTGCCATTATTAATAAACTAAGAAAGGTTGTTTTAAACTTGACCATAAAAGAGAAGATATGAGGAGAAGTAAATTAGGAAATAGACTTATCCTTTACCTTAAACCCTCTCCTTTTCAGTCATTTCTCACTTTACTCATTCACAAAACAATCACAAGAACTTTGAGGCTGACCGTTAAAAGGAAGAAGAAGCGCGAAAATCAAAAGGGAATTCAAGCACGTTTAGGGGAAACTAAAGCACTAATCGAATCTCAACTCCAACATTTAATCTAATGTGAATAATGCTAAAACCATCTTTTTATCTCTTTATTGATTCGGTTATGGATAGTACTTGAAATCATATTGTATGTTTTGCCAGGTTAGTTGAATAATCAATATTTAGATAGAATAATGATTTATTGAACTATTATGAAATTATTTAAGTAGGTTTTAAAGGAAAAAACCTAAGTTTTAAGCTCCAAATGGTTTGAATTTTTGATATATTGGGTAAAATGATATTTTGGAGATGATTTTTGATTTCATAATTTTTCTAAATTTAACTGAATATTTTATGAATATCCTAAAGTGGAGATTGGGTAAGTTTCAGGTTTTAATTACTACATATATTTTTTGGCTCCAAAATTTTTGTGTGATAAAGAGAAGGATATTCTCCAATTTCAATGAATTTTTGGGATATTTCCCAAGTTATTTCAAATTATTATAAATTTATTATGACAGATAAACATTTAAATTAATGATTAATTAAGAGTATTAGTTAATTAAAGTTTAGAAATATTTTGGAACATGAATATGGTATGTGGTAGTATTTCTGAAAAGATGTGTTAAAGTATAATTCGTATCCAATAGGAATTCGCCAAAGTGTAAGATTTGGTGAAAAGTGCTTACTTTAATAGAAAAAACCAGTTTTCATGTTAATTACATCAATGCCATCAGCATATATCCACTTCAAGCCTAAAGGAATGCCATCTCTATGAAAGTTGACGTTGATAAGGATGGAAGCTTAGAATGGCCACTTTGGTAGCTATGGATTGATTCCATCAGCATCGACGCTGATATTGGCGTCAATCTACCATTAACAACATAGCTTCTTCACGGTTATCTAAATGTTTTAAATGGTGCTTCACCTGAACACTTCTACTGTTTTCAATACTTTAGCAGTAAGATCGCCTATTTTGTCTTCGAACCAAGCAAAATGGTAGCCAAAGTAAAGTAAATTCTAATGGATTTTATAATGATGTCGAGGTCCTTGGTATTGTTATGGATCAAGGTCGACAACCTCATATACTCAGAGTTTTATATTGATCGGAGTCGACAATGATGCAATGTAGCATCGATGTCGCACTTTACCTTTTAAATTGTTTTATTTAAACTAGAAATATTTTAAAGGGGCGAAGTGGCCTATGTTTCAAGAGGATCGATGACCCTATGTCTTTGGTAGTTAGCCATATATATATATATATATATATATATATATATATATATATATATATATAAAGCTTTTAAGTTTTATTTAATAAGTGGATAGCCTATAGCTTATGAAGGTCGACAACATCATCTTTGGTGTTGTTTTAAAACCGTGCGTGTGTTGTGATTAAAGGCGAAGAGCCTTAGACCTCTATGTCGTCAGTGATCTATACTAAATTATCAAAAGGAAGAGAGGCTATGTTTTCTACTTCGACGTCGTCATTGGGGATACCAATCCATTTTAAATTGTACATTTTGACACTATCATTGGGGATACCAATGTAGATGAATTTTGACATTGATTTAAAATATAAATTATTTAATAGTGGCGAGCCATTGTCCTTGACTTTGACTTTAGACCTCGGGTATACCATTGGTTTTTTAATAAGTTCGACATGAATCGATTTGGGATACCAATATGTGTGTAACTTTGAAATGTTATAACTTTAAGAGGAAATAACCTATTGGGGATACCAATAGGTATAGGTTAAACATGTGGGTAACATGAATTAAATTGTAAATGATGGGTTCATAGTCATCCTAAGAAAACTATGGGATGTGAGATGGATAGTCTACATCATGTCGGAGATGGATAGTCTCTATGAGGATAATGAAGGGTTTATAGTTATCCAAGGAAAACTATGAGATGTGTGATGAATTGTCACATCATTTTAAGTTAAATGGAATATATGCGATGGATGGTCCACATCATTTTAAATAATCAAACCACATGTGATGTGTAGTCAATGTGGTAAGGGATGGGTAATCCAAGTAATAATTACGCACAAGATGGATAGTCCACATAATTCTGAATATTCTTATATATGAGATGTGTATCCTACATTATTATAAGACGGGTAGTTAGATTGAAATAAGACGGGTAGTTAGATTGAAATAAGACGGGTAGTCAGTTTAAATTATGACGGGTAGTCGTTAAAAATTAAGATGGATAATCTAATGAATTGGGATGGGTAATCCAATATATGTTGCATGATTATTAACGTTATTTTCTATGTTCAAACCATTGTTGTTGCAGGAGCACAATATATGGTTGTTATATTTTACTTAAGATATTAGTGAGGGAAAAATCTGTTCTGCTTAACGGCATGCTCTCACTGAATATCTATTTTGGTTCAAGACGGTAGGTTATTATTTACACCAAACTGTTGTTCGACCCGAAGTTTTTGTTTTCCCCCTTAAACTCTTGGGTACTCATTTGAATAGGTCCAGAGTAAGGGATTCAGGTTTCCAGTTAGATGAATAAGCTTCCGGAGACATGCAGAAGGCAATCTAACTATTATGAACTTTATCTATTTCCGCTGTGTAGTTTGGTTTTGTCTATTTGGATGTAATGACAAAGTTGTATAATTGCCAAGTATTTGACTCTGATCAACCAAATGGGTATCTTCATATGTCACCCTTGAAGTACTTTGTATAGATATATTTTCTTTGAAAGTGGGATTACGAATAGGATTATGTAATGAAAATGAAATATCATTTATGAAATAAGATGTGAAAATTTGTTATCAAACCGTGCTGAAAATTTTTCACATTCATGTGCTTGTGGTTATTGATATGATTAACATAGACGCACTGTCGTTGAGAAGCAATAACTATGGATGACTCCAGCATCCGTAGCAGTTAGTTTTAGGACTCAGAATGGGGGATACTATAAGTTGGTATCAATGTATAGGTTTATGATTAAAAGAATTCTAAACCTAAAGAATTTTTGAAAACATAACCCTAATGAATCAGAGAATAAGATTAGGGAATGGGATAATGCTATAATAACGTACTTGTTTTCTATATATGAGTATGTATTCCATCTCTATTCTCCCCTTTCTCTTAGACCATTCTTTTATATCTTACTAAGGCTCGTATGCAGATTTAGGAGAAAGAAAGATATGGAGGCAGGAAGTGGAAGAGTGAACCTAAGTGGCAGAAGCAACATAACTAATGGAAATGCTTGACCCAACACCAAGAGTAAAAAGGATCAACGAGCAAATGCTAATCAAAATGCAAATGCCAGTATAGGCGTTGCGACCCCACTAATGGATATCAGGACTATATATCAGTTCTTCGTCTTGATGCAACTGGAGCAGCTGCAGGAAATGGTGCTAATGCGAGAGGAGTCAACCTCATAGCGTCAATTGGTAATAATTATGCTAAGCTGAGCCAAGATTACACTAGTCTGGTGGAAAGCCTTTTTTGGGATTGAGGATGCAATAGAAGTGGAGAACTAGATGTTACATTGTGAAAAGATTTTTGCTGATTTGGGTCTGAATGATGAGTAGAAAAGGAGATTGGCTTCGAGATGGTTGCAAGGAGCTGCTTTGTTCTGGTAGAAAGGGGTGACCATAGGGGTGCCAGAAGAGGAATTAACTTGGGCAGAATTTACAAGGAGATTCGAGGAAAAGTTTTTGTCTGAAGTAGCTAAGCCAACCTTACTCAGGAAGTTTATGGAGTTGGAGCAGGAGGAAATGTCACTGTTGGAGTACTCTGCTAAATTTGATGAGCTGCCCAGGTATGGATATACCACTATTAACACTGTTATCAAGAGGAACGAGAAGTTTATCTAAGGGTTGAGTCGAAGATTTCTATGGAATCCACATCTTAGTGATCCATCGAATGTAGTGGTGGAAATTGCTGTCAGGAATGAAGAAATGTTTTCGACCATTGGATAAGGGAAGTCTGTGGAGAACCAGAATTCTCAGAATAAGAAAAGGATTTTCTTTAAAAGAATGAAGCTCAGAAAGGTGGGGCTGCCAAAAAGGGAAAGCTAATATAGTTTGTTACAAGTGCGATAAGAAGGGGAATTATGCTAACGAGCATCAATCTGGTGATGGCAAGGTGGTTGTACGGAAGCAGAATGTAAAGTGCTTTAATTGCAATCAGGTGGGGGCATTATAAGAACAAATATCCAGAACCTGCTAAGGCAAACAAAGGAAAGGTGTTTGCTTCGGATCCTTTTACATCAAGACCAACAGCAGTTGAGAAGGAAAAGTCAGTGATGGAAGGTACGTTTCTGATTCATAGCATACCAGTTAAGATACTGCATTGCATTCATTTATATCTTGGTGTTTGGTAAATAAGTTATGTTTAGAACCATCATACCTTGTTACTTCCTTAAGGATAGCTAATCCAATAGGAGGGTACACAGCTCTAGGGATGAGATGTGACCATCTAGAATTTGAGTTGCTGGGTTATACTTTTGCATGCAGTTTGTATGTATTCAATTTTGCAGATTTTGAGATTATTTTGGATATGGATTGGTTGAGCAGATTCAATGCTAGGATATTTTCCATGATAGGAAAATATTATTGAGACACTATGATAAAAGTGACCGATTAGTATACTTAGTTGAGAAAGTACGAGTCTGGAAATTTGTGCTTTATTAGGTGCCACAGAAGTGGAAGACGAATTGTATTGGGTTTTAATTGTAAGAGAACTTGCAGATGTTTTTGAGCTGGTTACTGGACTACAATCGAAATAAGCTATTGAGTTTCGAATAGATCTTATACTCGGAGCTCAATCCGTAAGTAGACTACCTAGTAAGATGCACCTACTGAGATGAAGGAGTCGAAGGTGTAGCTAGTTGACTTAAAAGGAAAGAGTTTTATTAGACAAGCAGTTCGCCTTAGAGAGCGGTCATAGTGTTCGTGAAGAAACTGAATGGATCGTCAAGATTGTGCATCTATTATCATATGTTGAATGAAAAGACGATAAAGAAACGATATCCTTTGTCGAGAATTGATGATTTATTTGATCAGTTGAGTAGAGCCAAAGTATTTTCCCAGTTGGATTCTATGATAGGGTTTCATCAATTGAGAGTGGCGGAGGACATTATTCCTTTAACGGCATTTTGAATGAAGTACGGTTCATATGAGTGGTTAGTGATGCCATTTGGATTAACCACTGCGCCACCTTTCTACGTGGATTTGATGAACTGGATTTTTTAAGAGCCCATGGATCGTTTCATATTGGTGTTCATTGACGACATTTTGATATATTCTAAGGAATAAAGATATCTTGAGATTAATCTTAAAATATTGCTTGAGACATTAGGCAGCATCAAATGAAAGCAAAGTTTTCAAAGTGTCGTTTTTGAAAGAAAGAAGTGAAGTTTTTTGGACACGTAGTTTCAGAGAAAGGGTTATCAGTTGATCAAGCCAAGATCGAAGTTGTTAACAGTTGCAAAAGACCCAAGACGGTGATTGAGATAGGAAGTTTTCTTGGATTACCTGGCTATTATCGAAGATTTATCAAGGATTTCTTGCAGATAGCAGCACCTTTGATTAAGCTAACCAAAAAAGACGTGAAGCTTATTTGGTCTAATAAATATGGGAAAACTTTCCTTGAGTTGTAACATTTGTTGACCAATGCATTCGAGTTAGTAGTTCCAAATGGGAATCAAGATTTGGTAGTGTATACGGATGCATGTGGAATAGGATTAGGTGCTATATTGATGTAGAGGGGGAAAGTGATTGCTTACGCTTCTCGACAGCTCAAGCCACATGAAGTTAGATATCAGATTCATGATTTAGAGTTGACAGCAGTGATTTTCACATTGAAGGTATGGAGACACTGCCTCTTAGGAAAATGATTCGAGTTGTACAAGTATCATAAGTCTTTGAGGATTTATTCTATGAGAAATAGTTGAATACAAGACAACAGAGATGGCTGGAGTTTTTAGTAGCTTATAATTTTGGTATTGAGTATACACTAGGAAAAGGAAATAAATTTGCAGATGCACTTAGTAGAAAACATTAGAATGTTGTGTTAGCTATGTTGGAAGAATGGAAGGATCTGGAGGCATTGACTACTTATAATGTGCGGTTAAGATCGACTACTAGTTTTAGTCAAAGTACAACCATGTTGTCCTACTTGGAAGTTCGACCAATGTTGATCAAAAGAATTGCTTCTAAGCAGAGAGACGATCCATTATTAGCCGAAAAGATTTGAAGATTGGAAGGTGGAACCAAGATCGATGATCTATAGGATTTTAGCCTTGACCAGAGGAAATGGTTAAGAAAGAAGGGACGGTACGGATGTTGGAAACCTAAGAAGGGAAGTTTTTAGGAAGTTTCATCAATTGAAATTTACCATTCATCCTGCGGGAACCAAGATATATCAGAATATGATGAGAAGTTTCTTTCGGGAAGGTATGAAGAGGGATGTAGGCTTATGGGCAAATAAATGTGCAAATTGCTAGCAATTAAAAGTCGAACATCAGAAGCCAAGTGATTTGCTTCAGACTTTGGATATACCAATTTGGAAATGGGATTTGATATCCATGGATTTTATTGACGGGTTGCAAGGTCAAATAGGGGAAATGGTAGTATTTGGGTCATAGTGGATAGATTAACCAAGAGTGCACACTATATTCTCGTTAAGTCAACCAAGACATCACCTGTATAAAACTATGCTCTAATACCAAGTTGTAACATCCTGATCCTGAAGGCCAAAAGCTAAGCGCTATAGATGCTGCTATCATCTATAGTATTAACTTATGGTGACCAAACATGGTAATGATAATAATATCAAAGTTACATGAATATGAAACAAAATCATAGATTTCAAGAACATCTTTAATTACATTTCCAAAACTTGTTCCATATTCAAATTTCATAATCTCGTCGCTTTTCCAAGTTTGGATAAAATAGAATTATTACAAAAATAGGCCAAGAGCGACGTATGAAGATGTCCCCTTAGTCGACCAGAGTACTAAACAATCATAACTGACTTATACAACACAATGGAACTAAAATATAACAACTCTTAAACATAGCAGACTTTAGCCTCGTGCTCATGTTCGGAAGCTTTATTCGTCCACCTGCTAAAATCTTGAAAATCCTCAATCCTCAACCTACTCAAATCAATTTTGAGCACTCGATAGTTTAAGGAGAAAACATAAACTTCGAGTCGAACATAAAGCCTGGTGTGAATAATACTATACATCTCGGTATTCTGATATTAAGTGAGATCACGCCGCTTAGCGGAACGGATTTCCCCTCAGTAATGTCCTTTTAAAACATATCTTTTGCATACCATAATCCTGCAACCAAAATTAGCTAAAAATTATAAAGCATTATCATGTAAACAAACATATCAAGTAACAAATGGGCTATCGGTATAAACATTATAGTTTTGTTTGGTTAACTACTAACCTTTGGCTGACTCGGGCCTACCAGACAATATAATCAAAATAATCTAACACCTGTTAGACATCCTCTTCTAGACAGTCTATAATTAACTATTTGTTAAATACTCATCTTCTGGACGATCTGTCCCTAACTTAACATCTCCAGGGTCATCTGATTCTAATGGTTTTGTGGGCTCACTAATAACCTATCTATATACAAATATGTGTATTCTCTTATGTGTATAATCATAATTTTAGTCTTACCTGTGACAAAGCCCTACACATTGGAATTTTGGACCAAATTATCTGGGGCTAATAGCAAATGTATAAGGTGCGACCTTATACCTATCTCATCTAATATTGTAATATCTGAGTCATTTCACTTAGAGTTAGCTACCCATAATTTTCCTTGAAAACCTTTTTCATCTCAAATTGATTTAAAACCTTTAAATCAAACTTAAACAAGGAAAATGTATACTTGATGCTTTACTCAAAATCACCTTGCCATGTTATATATACACTTTACTCAAATCCTTGTTGATGAAAACATTTAAACCTTTGAAAGTACCTCTTTCGAATTCATTAAAAGTACCCCTTTCGAAACAATTAAAAGTACCTTTTGTGAAACCATTAAAAGTACACCTTTCGAATTCATTGAAAGTACCCCTTTCCAAACCATTGAAATTACCCATTTCAAAACCAAGTAAACCCTTATTATAACCTAGGCCGAAAGGCTAAAACATTTCTTTTTGAAACCATTCAAACTCTTCCTTTCGAAACCATTGAAAAATCATTCCTTCAAAAGCTTTTAAAACCTTAGACATCATGCTTTAAAACACTTACCGTTGCCTTTCGAAAATATAGGAAAAAAAATTTCCTTTAAAACTTTTCAAAACCATTAGAGAACCATCCCTTCGAAACGATTCACAGAAACCTTTCGAAAGGATCAAAACCTTTACAAACGGTTAACCTTTCAAAAGCATTTGGATTCAATTTAAAACATGTGGAAACACCTTTCAAAACCACTTAAAACCATCTTCTTCGAAACATTTGGGTTTTACCTTCAACGGAGAAAAAGGGTCATTAAAACCATTTAAGTTTAAAGCATGCTTTCTAAAGCATTTTTAGTAAAGAAGTGATGGTGTCGAAACCAACTCTTTCTAATGGATTGGAGAAGCGGCTAAGTTTTAAAAGCAAAGTATACCTTCCGAAACCATTGGCGTCGAAAGGTATAAAAGGGTTGGCTAAGGGGTTTCAACCCCGACGAAAGCTTTACTTAAAATAAGAGACACAACCCATTCAAAACCTTTCCTTTAAAACATTTGACTTGGCCGAAAGCCAACAAAGTCGAAAGCATACCCTTCATAAGCAGAGCAGGCGTGTTTTCATTTAAAAGCAAAGACATGCTTCAACCCCTTTGGAACCTTTGGTCTCGACCTGGTGCCTTTCGCCTTAGTCCAATTCACTCTATATTAAGTTATTGATACTATACGCATTGGTTTCGATGGCATGGTGGCGGCAGTACTTGGTCGGAACCCCTGTACCGAAAGTGGCGAAATATGCTAAAAGCATGCAAAAACTGATTTTTACTTTAAAAAGAATTTCTTTTCAACTAACCTACCTTATTTGTCAAAATATTATTGGTTGCTATTTTTTTTTCTAAAAGTGCGGCTAATATTTCAAAAATAAACAATTTATTTGTTTTCAAAATACCCTTTCTCCTTATATTAATGTATAAAACATTTAAGTCTTATACTTTAAATAACTTTATATATCTATTAAAACACTTAGGAATATTCTACAAAAATTCCAGAAAATCATTTTTGATATGTTTTCTAACATATATTAATTTCAGACGCAAAACATAAATAATTTAGCCATAAATTATTTTAAACCCAAATAACCATTTTTCTTATCAGAGAAATAATATAAATCCATATTAATTGAAAAACTATGAAAATTGAAACTCATTTCTAAAATATCATTTCTGATCTAAATCAAAATTCGCAAGGCATTTAGATGTTATTAAATTGGGTTTTCATATTAAAACATATCATAAAACCTATATGAACAATCATAAATCACCAACAAGCATATATAAACATTTAATCCTTAAAAAACATAGCATAATCATGCAAAATACTTCGAATTCTTCTTAAAATCAGAAATAATTAGAAAAATAAGATGTAATTGTTATTCATCTTAGTTTTTGAGACTAAGGATTTGAGATTTCAGTGAATTTCATTTTGATTTAGCTTCTTCCTTTAGCTTTCTTCCTTTTGTTCTTTAAAAACGTAGCTAGCCTCTACTTGACAAATTTTAGCAAATGAAATGAACATGTAGTATAGATTTCTAAGGGTTTAGGGTATAAGAATATCCTTCTCCTTATTTTGCCATTACCTATTTCCCTAGCCCATTTTATCTTAGTTCATTTATTTATATAGCATGGCTACCCCTTAGTTTAATCACAAATCTCAATCCTCTAATCATTTTACATTATTTCATTTAATTTACCTAACTAAATGTTCCTAATAATGTTACTAAAAATATAAGGCGTTACAAATCTCCCCTCCTTAAGAATTTCATTCTCGAAATTACGATAAGGTACACGACAAATCAATCAAAAAGGTAAAATATAACATCAAACAAGTCAGGATAAGTATCTCTAATCCTTCTTTCAGTCTCCCAAGTATAGTCTCTCTCGTCCTCGCTCCACTGGACCTTAACTAGTCTGATTGTCTTGTTCCTTAACTACTTCTTATCTCTTGCGACTATACGAACTGGCTTTTTAACTATAGTTAAGTCTGGTTCTACTACTAAGTCTTCTAACACAGTCGGTGCTATAGTACACTTCGGATCTCTAACACAGTTCCTTAAATGAGAAACATGAAACACATCATGGACTCCTGCCAAACTGTTCGATAAATCTACTCTATATGCAAGTTTCCCGATTCTCTCAACAATGGGAAATGGTCCTACGAATCTCGGT
This sequence comes from Allium cepa, assembly GCA_030765085.1. Lineage (NCBI taxonomy): Eukaryota > Viridiplantae > Streptophyta > Magnoliopsida > Asparagales > Amaryllidaceae > Allium > Allium cepa. Next base: position 921,606,317 of record CM060931.1, on the reverse strand, counting down.
GCCAATTTTTCAGATTTTCAAAATCTAATTACACCCTTCATCGATGATACCTTAACAAAAACATGATCACCAACAAAGAACTCTAAATCCCTCCATTGTTTATCCGCATAGCTCTTCTTGCTAGATTGAGCTTCCTTCATCCTACCTCGAATGATCTCAATCTTTTCTACTGCTTTTCTAATCGAACTGGACCAAGAACTAACCTATCCTTGGTCCTTAACTAATAAAATAGAGATTTACATGGTCTTCCATACAAAGCTTCAAACGGTGCCACCTATACTAGTCTAATAACTGTTGCTATATGAAAACTTGACTAGGTAGAGATGGTTTTCCCATCATCTTCCAAAATCTAATAAACAAGCTCGTAACAAATCCACCAATATTTTGTTAGCTTTTTCGTTTTCCATCAGTCTGCGGATGGTAAGCGGTACTCATCTTGAGCTTGGCACCTAAAGTCTCCTGTAGACTCTTCCAGAACTCGCTAGTGAATAAGGTATCTCTATCACTTACTATGCTACTTGGAATTCCATGAAGTATAACTATATTCTTCATAAACAACTTAGCTAAAATAGGTGTTGTCCTAGTTGACTTTACCGGAATGAAATGGGCACTCTCGATCAATCTGTCCACTATGATCCACATATTTTCATTTCCTTTGTTTGACCTGGGCAACCCGTCTATAAAATCCTTTGAAATAGAATCCCACTTCCAGACTGGAGTACCCAATGGTTGAAGCAATCCACTCGGCTTCTAATGTTCATCTTTTACCTGTTGACATTTCAAACACTGCTTCACCCATAAGCCTACATCCCTCCTCATGCCTTCCTAGAAAAAACTTCTCTTCATATCTTGATACATCTTAGTTTCTCTTGGATTAATAATGAACTTCGAACGATGGCATCCCTCAATAACTACTTTCCTTATGTCTCCCATACTCGGAACATATAATCTTCCTTTCTTTCTTAACCACCGATTCTGATCAAGAGTAAAATCCTTTATGTCATCGCTCTCTGCTCCTACCCTTAACTTCTTGATCTATTCAACTAGCACTGGATCCTCCATCTGTTTAGAAGTAGGGCTGTCAATGGATACCCGAAAAATCTTATATCTATCTGAATCTGTATCCGAAAATATGAAACATATCCGTTATCCGAAAAGTGGATACGGATATCCGATATCCAAAAAGCTTTCCAGATATGGATATGGTTATTGTGGTATCTGTATTTGAAAAATATCAATACAATTAACTGATGCGTATATATATATATATATTTAATTCGAATTATATTTAATTAATATATGATTTTTTTTTCAACTATTTCCTAACCATTGGATGTTACTACGATATGGTTTTTTAATCATTTTTAGTGAAAACAGACAGTTTTTGCATTTGATTTTTGAATGTTTTTGGATACGCATACGGATATTAGTATAAAACAATGTTTTATCATCACATTTTTTATTTCTTGGTTTTTTTGAACATTAGTACAAAAAAAAATTTATGTTGATCCAAATCTTTTCATTTATACTTCTAAATTTATTGATTATGGGGGGAGCAAATAAACATCCGATATCCTTCCGTGTTCAAAAATTAAGCAGATACGGATATCTGATATTCAAGAATTAAGCGGATACGAATATCCGATATCCAAAAATGATTTCGAATATGGATATGGATATGGCACTATCTGTATCCAAAAGTATCTATTGACGGCCCTATTTAGAAGCATCTTCTGGATCATCATCAGTCGTACTTCCAAACAGGATAACATAGCAGCTCCTCTACTAGACCCAGCCTCAGATCTCCACTGCACTCTACATGCCGACAATGCTTCCCAACCTCTCCATTCGACTATGATTACTATCAGTACATTCTGGTGCTTCCTGCTAACTGCATCTACAACCTTGTTACCTTTCCCTAGTGTGTACTCAATACCGAAATCATAAGTGGCTAAAAACTCTAACCAACTCTGCTGTCTCATATCAGCTCCTTCTGAGAGAACAAATGCTTCAATGACTTATGATCCATATAAAGCTCAAACCTCTTCCCCAAAAGGTAATGTGTCCACACCTTCAATGAAAAAAACGCTGCAACCAACCTCAAATCAGGCATTGGATATCTAACCTCATGCGGTCTAAGCTATCGAGAAGCATATGCAATCACTTTACATCTTTACATTAACACAGCTCATAACCCAGTTTCACACGCATCTGTATAAACTGCTAAATCCTGATTCCCTTCTAGAACAACTAATCCAGGTGCATGGGTCAATAATTGTTTCAAGCTCTAGAATGCTTCCTTATACTTATCGGTCCAAACAAACTTCACATCCTTTCGCGTTAGCATGTTCATCGCTGCTGCTATTTGTGAAAAATCCTTAATGAACCTTCGATAATATCCAGCCAATCCAATAAAACTTCTAATCTCAGTCACCGTCTCTAGTCTCTTTCAATTATTAACAGCTTCAATCTTATCTGATCGACTGAGAATCTCTTTTCTGAAACCACATGGCTAAGAAACTTCACTTCCTTCTTCTGGAAATGAAACTTCGAAAACTTCTCCTTCAGCTAATTCTGCCTCAGTGTTTCATGCACAACTCTAAGATGAACTTCGTGCTCTTTCTCATCCTTAGAGTATACCAAAATATTATCTACGAAAATCAACACAAACCTACCCAAGTGCTTTTGGAAAACTCGGTTCATTAAATCCATAAAGAATGTCGGCGCATTAGTTAGTCCAAATGGCATTACTAACCATTCATACAATCCATATCTAGTTCTAAACGTCTTCAAAGGAATACTATCCTCTGCTACTCTAAGCTGAAGAAAACCTATTGCTAAATCCAACTGAGAAAATACCTTGGCTCCACTGAACTGATCAAACAAATCATCAATTGTAGGCAACGGATGTCGATTCTTTAACGTCTTCTCATTCAACTTACGATAATCGATGCATAACCTCAACGATCCGTTCGGCTTTTTGGAAAACACCGTGGCTGCACCCCAAGGTGAACTACTTGGTATAATAAAACTCTTGCTTTTTAAATCTACCAACTGCAACTTCAACTCCCTCATCTTTGTAGGTTTTATCCTACTTGGTGGCCTACTCACTGGCTCTTCTCAGGCACCAAATCAATCTAAAACTCAATAGCTCGTTTCGGTGGCAATCTTACTACCAGCTCAAAAATATCCGTGAATTTTCTAACTGTGAAAGCACGATTTAACTCATCTTCCAATTCTACAACACCCAACAAATCATTCACCTCACCACTAGGGTTTCTACGATATATACAATCTGATCGCTACTGCCAGGGTATCTAAGTGATATTTTTCTATCATGGCAAAATATCATAGGATCATACTTAACCAATTCATACCCAAATAATTCCAGACCCTACAAAGTCAAATACGTGCAAACTGCAAATAAAGGTATGACCTAGCAAATCAAACTCTAAGTGGTCACATCTCATCCCAAGTGTCGCATCCCCTCCTATCGGATTTGCAACCCTTAAGGAAGTAACTAAGTATGAGGGTTCTAGGTAAGCTTATCTACCAAACAACTAGTATAAGGAATGTGACACACCAGTATCAAATAGAATGGTAACAGACATACCATGAATCTAAAGCGTACCTCTCACTATCTTTCCATTCTCCTGTGTTGTTGGTCCCGATGTTGTAGGCTCCAATGAAAATACCTTGCTTCTTCCATCCTTAGCAGGCTCTTTGCATTGATTCTTTTAGTGGCCAATCTGATCGTAGTTGAAACATCTGATGTTCTTCTTTTCGATCACTTCCTTTTCCTTTCCAGTACGACACTCATTCACAAAATGCCCCTTCCTGTCGCACTTGAAGCAACCAACCTCAGACTTTCCCTTCTTTGCTGCTCCACCTTTTTGAGAACCCTTCTTATAAAAGAACGTTCACTTCTGGCCTAGCCCAACCGGGACTTCCTTCGCCTTATTCTTCTCCACAGAAGTCAGCATCTCCTCATGTCTTAAAGACATCTCAAATACGACATCATAAGGATCTCTAATATGAGGTAATGTAGCCCTTTCCAACTCAAGCTTCAACTCCCTTATCAACTTCTCATTCCTCTTCAACACAATATCCATAGTAGCATACCCATACCTTGAAAACTCCTTGAACCTTCTAGCATATTCCAACACACACATCTCGCCCTGCTCCAACTCAACAAACTTTCTAAGAAAAGCAAACTACGCAATCACAGACATGAACCTCTTATGAAACCTTCTCCTAAACTTAGCCCATGTCGTCTCCTCTTCATATGCTATAGCCATCACACTATTCCACCAAAATAAAGTTGCTCCCTAAAGCTGTCTCAAAGCAAGCCTCCTCTTCTGCTCATCATTAAGCCACATGTCTATAAAGATCCTCTCACAATGCAGCAACCAGTTTTCCACTTATATAGCATCCTCAGTTCCAATAAAGGGCTTCCCTCCAAGCCTTGCATAATCTCTGCTCAAGATAGCATAATGATTGACCACCGGAGCTTCCGGAACTCCTACTCCAGCATTTCCATCAACCATCCAGCAGCAACACCCGCCTGCATCATATTCACAAAAAAAAATACATAGCTCCCATATCTAATTATGGGACTCTAGCATTAACATTCTCTGCTTGAGACTGGCATTTTCATTTGTGGTGGTGCTTCCTCCAAGATTCATTCTTCCACTTCTAGTGTCTATATCTGTATTCAAGCTTCATGAGATACAAAAGAATAACATAATAGAGATAGGAGTCTAGAGATATGATAACATTATTCATGAAATTTATTTATACAAATTAAATAGAAAAATGATGATAAAGAGATTAACATAGTTTTGACCTAAAACGAGAATGCATGATTTCAGACTACCATGGAAAAATTTTATGTTAAATGATTTTGGAGAAGGGTTTTAATTTTCAGAATTTTTCAAGCTATGGAAATTTTATTTTGAATTTTTAATGAAAGGTATGATATAATTAGGTTTAAAATCTATTTTGAGAATTTCAAAAAAAAATTGAGTCTAAAATTTTAATATGTTTAATTTCAAGATGAAATTGAATTTCTATGATTTTTGAGGATTTTTCCTAATCGGTTTATTAAGGAAATAAATTATTTGAAATGGACATTTTTGAAATAACTGGTTTTAGTATATGGAAGGGCCAAAAACGTTGCATTTTAATGGCTTTTAATGTAGTATTAATGTAGTAGTAATAAAAGTAAAGTATTTGAAAAGCTTTTATGACAACCATTCACCATTTTATACATAAGCAAGTTATTAAAAAGAGATTACTTAAAATTGTTATAATTCAGCATTTAGCCAGAAAAAGGCGTTCCGCCTCTGATTGGTAAGTGCCTTTCGACCCTAATGACTCCACTTCATCTCAGTCCTAATCCATTATATTCGAAACCATCATGGTCGAAACCTTCTTAATCGAAACCAATACACATGGTATCTTTTGGAAGGTACGTAGTGGAATGGAAGAGGGGCGTAACCATTGGTGTCGAAAGGGTAGCTTTCGATGGGGTCGAAACCCTGTTTTGTTTTTCTAAGTTAAACACTTGCTTAGTCTTACCTAAAGTTTTTGACCCAAATCAAAACATATGCTTTCGAAATTGTTTTATATAATTAGCTTTTGAAGAAGGTTGTCATGATGGATTAAAGTATTTACTTTTGAAAGAGATATTCTTCTTTAAATATTGCTTTCGAAAGGGTAGGTTCCGACCTAGTTAAAACCTAGACGCTACTCTACCTTTAGAACATGATGTCCAATGATGCTTTCGAAAGGTTTCACTTGTTTTTATCTTAAACCAAACCTTTTTTCTCAAATGCTTTCAAAAGGGTTGAGGTTTTGAAGGAGATGGAGTCGAAAGGGGGTTTCGACCCAGATCTTTGATTTTTAAGTCTTTTGCTTTCGACTAAGATGGTTCCGACACCATTAGTTTTTCCTCAACATTTATTTTGAATTGTTTTGAAGGAAATACTTTCATGTATAATTTTTTAACCCAAATGATGTTTTTAAAAGAGTAAACCCAATGCTTTCAAAAGGGTATTTCATCTATATCAAAACCTATATTTTAAGAACATTATCTTGATATCATCGAAAGTTCTTATTGATTTCGAAAGGTATATATGTGCTTAGAGTTTTGAAAAAGAGGTTTTTATGCTTTCGAAGGAGGTCATTCAGGGGTTTCGAAAGTGATGCTTAAGATTTTAAGACAAATAACCCATTGTCATTTTAAGAAAAAATCATGGCATAAATAGATAAAGATATTTAAATATTATTCACTTTGTTAACCCATAACTGCATTTTAGGATAGGGCCAGAATAACTAGTTAAGTTGACGCAGTAATGAATATATAACTTAATAGATATTAAATTGTAATTAATGATATTAGCAAGGGCCAATAGGTTTATAGTAAGCCCATGAAAACTGTATGATATTGGCAGGGACCAATAGGTTCATAGTCAGCCTATGAAAACTATGATTTGATACTGGCAGGGGCCAGTAGGTTTGTAGTTAGCCCATGAAAACTATATCCGGATTAAGATATTGATAGCTAGTCAATAGGTTCCTCGTTAGTCCATGAAAACTACGATAAGAGGAAAAGATACTGGAGTTACCAATAGGTTCTTAGTCACCCTATGAAAACTATAAAATTGAGACAGATAATCCGAATGAATTGGAATGGGTAATCCAGATTTGATTTACATGTTTTACATACCATCATAATGTTTTGAAATACTATGTTTAACCATTGTGGATGCAGGAGAACAGTATATGGTTATAAATGTTTTAGGATACTAGTAAGGGGAAACCTATTCCACTAAGCAGCGTGGTCTCACTAGATATATAAATGGTTTGAGATGGTAAATCATTATTCATCCCAAGCTTTATGTATGACTCGAAGTTTTTGTTTTTTCCTTAAACTCTTGGGTACTCAATTGATTATGAGTATGTTGACAGTTAAGGTTTTCAGGTGTCTTTAGCCAAATAAAGCTTCCGAAGACGTGTAGGAGGCATGCTTATTACTAGAGTTCTTTTATTTCTGCTGTGTATTTGTTTGTAAAGGCAAAACTGTTCTAGTGTCATATTATTCTCTAATCATCCAAGGGGGCATCTTCATATGTCTCTCTTGGCGTATTTTGCAATAATTATATAGTATCTGAACGTTGTTTGCAAACTACGATTATGTCATCAATTTGGAATGTTTTGAAATGGAATTTGGAATTTGTTTGCTGTTTAATTTTTTTTCAAATTCTTGTGTTTATGTGTATCAATGGACTTAATATCTCCGTATTTGTTCGTCGAGGATCAATAACTATGGATGGCTGTAGCATCCATAGCCATTAGTTTTGGGCCTCCAAGTAGGGGGATGTTACAAGTTAGTATCAGAGCATAGGTTTATGAAACTTTAAAAGAAACTTAAACCTAAACGATTTTTCCAAACATAATCCAATGATCAGATAATAAAATTGAGGTATAACGTTATAGTAATGTACTTTTATTTGATATATATTTTTATACATCTAAGTATGTAACCTAACTCTCTTAGACTATTCTTCAATATCTTACTAAGGCTCGCATGCAGACTTACGTGAAAGGAGATATGGAAGCAGGAAACAGAAGAGGAAATCTTGACTGAGGAAGCACCATAACTAATGGAAATGCTCAACCCTCTACTAGGAAAAACTTAGATCGGTCTGCTAATGCTAATAATCAAAATGTTGATGCCAATGTGGGTTTTTGGAAATCTGTCAGCAGATATGGGGGCGATGTATCAATTCTTCGCTGGTTTGGTTCAACCTAGAGCAGCTACTGGTGTTGCTTGAAATGTAGGAGGAGCTAATCCGGTGGCTCTAGTTAGGAATATTGCTTTGTTGAGTGGAGATTACACCGGTTTTAGTGGGAAGCCATTCTTGGGGACTAAAGTATTATAGAGGTTCATAATTGGGTGTTGCACTGTGGGGAATATTTGCTGATATGGGTCTAAATGATGGACAAAATAGAAGGTTGGCCTCTGGAAAGTTACAGGGGTCGGCACTACACTGCTGGAACAGTGTTATTGCTGGAGTGCCGAAAGAGAGTAGTATACTTGGAATGATTTTAAGACAAGATTTGAGAAGAATTTTGTATCTGAGAATGCCAAGTCTGAGCTGATGAGGAAATTTATAGATTTAGTGCAAGGAGACATGTCTGTAGTTGAGTATGTTACTAAGTTTGAAAAACTGTCTAGATATAGGTATGCTCTTACAGATACTGATATCAAAAGGAATGAGAAGTTCATTCGGGAACTGAGGCTTGAGCTTGCTAGAATGACCATAACACATGTCTATGATCCTACTAATATTGTGGTGGAGATGGCCATTCGCCATGAGGAGTTGCTTGCTGATCTAGCTAGAGAGAAGCCAGTGGAAGCTCAGGATTCTCAAAGGAAGAGAAAAGGTTCTTCAAGAAAAAGGGAGCTCAGAAGGAAGGTACAGCTAAGAAGTCGAAGTCCGAGGTTGTTTGCTATAAGTGTAACAAGAAAGGTCACATTGCCAATGAGTGTCGGTCGAGAAATGGGAAGAAAGCTGCAAATAAGAAGAATGTGAAGTGCTTCAACTGTGATTAAGTTGGGCATTACAAAAATCAGTGTCCAAAGCCAGCTAGGGAGGACAGAGGAATTTTTTTGCTATAGGACCAACTAGGCCTACTACAACTAATAAAGGAAAGACTGTGATGGAAGGTATGTTTTTGATTCAGAGTATACCAATTAGGATACTTTTTGATACGGTGCATCACATTCGTTTATATCTTAGTGTTTGGTTGATAGACTATGTTTAGAACCCACCAACCTTGTTACTTCCTTAAGGGTTGCGAATCCAATAAGAGAGTATGCAACTCTAGAATTGAGATGTGACCTGATAGAACTTGAGGTCATAAGTTTGCATGCAGTTTGTATGTTATTGAATTCATAGATTTCGAAATTATTTTGGGTATGGATTGGTTGGGTAGGTATGAGGCTAGAATCTTTTGCCAGGATAAGGAAATATCACCGAGACGTCTTGATAGTCACAACCGAGTAATAATCTCATTTGAAGATTCTAATCAGAGTGTTAGTGCTTTACTTAATGCTATGGAGATGGATAATGAGCTAAGTCAGGTTCAGGTAGCAAAAGAGTTTGCAGATGTCTTTGAGCCAGTCACTGGACTACCTCCCTAAAAGTGCTGTTGAGTTTAGAATAGATCTTGTGCCAAGAGCAGAACCTATAAGTAGACCACCTAGCAAAATGGAACCTACTGAGATGAAGGAATTGAAGGTTGAACTAGTGGACCTTGAAGGAAGGAATTTTATTAGACCAAGCAGTTTGCCTTAAGGAGAGGCCGCAATATTCGTGAAGAAACCAGAAGAGTCGTTGAGGATGTGCATTGACTACCGTAAGCTAAATGAAAGGAAAATTAAGAATAAATGTCCTCTTCCTAGAATAGACGATCTGTTTGATCAATTGAGTGGAGTCAGAGTATTTTCTCAGTTGGATTTGACAACAGATTTCCATCAGTTAAGAGTGGCGGAGGACAGTATTCTATTGAAGGCATTTCGAAATAGATACGGTTCATATGAGTGGTTGGTGATGCCATTTGGATTAACAAATGCACCTGCTTTCTTTATGGATTTGATGAAACGAGTCTTCCGAGAGTATTTGAATAGGTTTGTACTATTGTTTATAGATGACATTTTAGTATACTCTAAGGATGAGAAAGAGCATGAAGTTCATCTTCGACTGGTGCTTGAGACACTGAGGCAGAGTCAGCTAAAGGTGAATTTTATCAAGTTTCATTTCTGAAAGAAAGAGGTTATATTTCTTGGTCACATGGTTTCAAAGAAAGGATGCACAACAAGAAAAAATATTTTTAGTTGCATTTATTAGCAGCATTTATTATCAAGTGCAATCCAAAACTTATTTAAGTGCAACCAATATTTTACGGAATAGTCGTTATCTAAACGTAACTAATGGAGGGAACAAAAATTTAAGGCGAGACTTAATTTTTTCATGGCCATAAAAAAGCACTTACTTCCTCGTTTATTTTCATTCACCGCTTAAAACTTATTTTTCTTTCTCCCTAAAATAAGCAACCCTAAATAACTTAACATTCTCAAATCCAAATTCATTGGCCGTTCCAATTCATTCATGACTCAATAGTTTTTCATTGTCGATTGAAAGCTACCACCAAAGCTGGTAAATGATGCAAGCCAAACCAGTCAGAACTCTATTGTCGTAAGCGCTAAAACAAACAGAGATGCAGTGTGAGCTGTTACATATATGGTGCAATGAGCGAGAAGATTACTTGATGCTTTTCTGGCTGTTAAAGTCCACTATTCAAGGCATCGTGAAATTTTAGAGGTGAGTTTGAGGTGCTCATTAATTCTTTCACATTAATGAAGAATTGTTTTTGGCAGTTTCTTTATTTTGATGTGCTCCTTATAGAACCCATCCATAAAATAATCTGCCAAGCAATAAAATATATTATATTAGTAGGATCTCTAAACTTGTTGTTAGAGATTCACTGGTTTCGTTTAATCTATAAGCACAGCTGGTGATAATGTACATTATATTTATGGTACTTTTTTTATGGTTGATTATGGTTAGACCTAAATTGAATCCAGTAATGGAAGGGTGAGGGAATGGCATAATCTAATTGAAAATCATATTGGATGATTAGTGTACTAATGATATTTTGCGTGTAGTTGCATTCATAGTATGAATTTGTCGTTGTTTCTGGGGTGAGTTACCGAAGTAGCACAAATCATTAACATTACTGTTTCAGATTTTGTTCCTTATACTTACATATGTGTTAAGTTTGTTATGCATCACGATCTACATAAGTATTTTAGTTTGGAGGTGCATGAGTTTCCAAAGACCGTTAAAGTGATTTAATTTTACTCTTGTAAAATTAAAACAACTATACATTGATTTTTAAGAGCATACGTTATTCTTATCCCAAACCCAATCCAAGTTGTCATGTTATTCGTCCAAGTTTGCATATTCGATTTCAGTTGTAAGAATCTGAAATTTTCTAAAAGATTCTTAAGATAATTAGTTACATGCTATAAGATTGGTACTTCACATTGTTATTAAGATGGTTTGTATACCTTTTGACTGAAGAAGAAATTATGGATACATGCTTAGTGGTAAGAATGGGATTTGGAACATATGCTCCATAAGAAAACTATTAAAATAAATGATATGCTCATACTTATGGAATTCTAAATCAAAAGCTAGTACTGTAATTCAATCAATAGACACACTACAAATTCAATACTTAAAAAATGTTAACAATAACGGCAAATACACTTATTCAATCAAACCTCTTAACTGAGTAAAAGGAAAGCACTGGGTGGTAAATTAAAAGAGAGAAACCAAAAGACTGCTTAGAAGTAGATCCTTATTGGAAGAAAGTTCTTTTGAAGCAAGAAAAGAAATACCATAATAGATCGTGAAAAATTATTTTTATAAATGGAAAGTTAATTCAGATACATAAGAGACGTAAAGCAATAATTCATGATTTTCTCTCTATTTGGTTGATTTAGAGGAGAATACAAAAGTTGAGCTGCATATGAGTATGGGTATTGAGGTATTTTTTTTCTGTTAGTTTGTATATGAAAAAAAAATACATCAAAGCATTGTTAACTCAAGACATGCACCTACAGTCCTATATTCTAGTAAAGTAATCATATAAACTAAACCTCGATTTTATCACTAAACATGCCTTACCTCAAATTGTGGGCAAGCTCTACCACTGCTGCTGGTGCCAAATGAACTTATTTTTAGCAATAGTTCTTCGAGAATTCTATGACCCAGTCACTATTATTCTCAATTTTGAATGCATTCTTCTTTGGTATACCGATTATTTACTTTATACGTGGTTAGCAATTGTTCAAAATATTAATGCTTTTTGTACACTTCAGGCATAATGTAGATGAAACTATTCATGAACCTAATTCTTGTTTGCATAGATGAAACTGTTGATGGAGAGTATGCATATATACTCATTCTTTTGTTTGGGATTTGTCTACATATTATTTAAATGGTTTTGGTAATATATTTCAGGTTATCTTTTATTTTGTTTCAAAAGATGGATTGTTTATTGTTAATTTAGGCAATCGTTTTAGCTATCACCATATACCATAGCACCTTTAATATCCATCGTCGGGATCTGAACTTCTTGTTTAGTTTATCTTCAATGTTATATTTTTAGGTAACACTTACATTCTTACTATAATAGGTTTGACGAGAAAAAGGTAATGAAACTGTGACATACAATTGTCATATGTTTAAGAATTGTATTCTATTCTCACTCAATATGTTTTCAGTTAATAACATTTAGAGATTAGGCACCACATATTACGAGTAGGCACATTAAAATATAAATTTGGTAACTATATGTCTCATTGCACCATAACTCATACTACCATGATAAAATTAAACAATCTACAACTCATTTAGTATACTTCAAGCATACAGATCTATCTAATTTGGATTCAGTTGTAATAGTTTTGGTTCGTGAGGATTTTAAATTAACTCAAACAATCTCTCCATAAATTTGATTTTGGAGGATTTGGTACATAATTGCATAAATAACTCAGTCATTAATATCTATCTCAGAACAGAGGAATTTAAAAAATGCTCTTTCCAACTTGAACTTCAAAACAGGTGAAGAAGCATGTAAGGATTCATTCTGTTTCATTGCAAAGCATGTGCGATTATCATTTTCTTCCTATACAAAGTAGAGGAGGAGAGGTAATATTTCAATTTTCAACTGTCATGTCATTTAGAGTCGACTAAATACTACAGACTTGAATGGCGATTAATTGGAATGTCTTCTTAATATACCACAATTTTCATGGCATGTTAGAAAATTTTGTGATTTTTTGGTGTATTTTGGTGAAGTTCGATTTGGTTTGGGGATATGTTTTGGTCGATGTAGATTTTGGGATCGATTCGACGCAGCTAGAGTGCGGCGATCAATTGCTGTTAAGGAGGAGTTATTCAGGCGAGGCAAGAGTGTAAACTCTGAATTCTTTTTTTGGGTTTCGCGAAGCTGAATTGGCCATTAGTCAGAAGGGGAATGGTCTTCGGCAGTGGTGAATGCAGTTGACTATAGGGGATGCAAGCAGTTACTGATGATAATTTCAGTGAAGGGTTAGTCATGTTCGAATTTGGAAAGTCGCGATTAGGGAATTTGTTAGTCCGTGAGATGATGGTTTTGATGACAACAACCTTAGAATAGGATTATAAAATATAAATACTAACATTATAGTTTAGAAATATATGTATATGTAGGATTTAAACATGCTGGTATCAAGAATGAAGACTTTACAGTATAGAGATTCAAGATATCAAGATTGAAGACTCATGAGTATCAAGAATATCAAGATTATCAAGAGTTCAAGATTTTAAGAATAAGTAACTTTAATTAGGATTTTTTGTTAAAACTCTTATAAAAGCACTGGCATCTTAAAATCCAATTTATTCGTGGAATGAAATTCACTTCAAGCCTGTTAAAGGGATGGAACCCTAAGTAGGATGGAACCTATGAAAAATCTAGTGGAACATTGTTTTGTATCCGCTAACTTTTATTCAAAATGATTTTAAAAAATTATATCTTGTTTTCAAAATGTTTTGAAAACCTTCCTTTTAAAAGAATCAAAATCATTTATCCTATTTTTAAATACTTTTAGCCTCAAAATAATCTTTAATTTCAAAATCAAATTACCCTTAATTTTAAACTCTCTTTTAATAATATATTTAACTTTTAATATCCATATTTAGATTTAAATATAAAATTATAGTAAAATTTTATATATACCAAAATATTATTCTCTATATTTATTTATGTATTTTAACTATAGTTAAGATATTTATAAAAGTTTAAAATATTTTTAATATAAGATAAAAGTTATTTTCAAAAAAAAACCAAAATTTCCTTTGGGATGTCGACATGCTCAATACACCCATGTCGACATAGTGTCAGTTAATTTCAAAATTTAAATTTCAAAAGAAGTGTCTATTCGTCATATCTCTTCACGAATGGACATGGATGTTGTTCTTCTATAAATGGGGGCTGTTTTCAACGAATTTTTAATCATTTTTTCTAGTTTTTATTTCTCTTCTTCTTTCACATTTCTTTATACTTATTCCTATCATTACTCTGCCAAAATCAACATTGAATCTAACTACATTATCTCTAGTTTGATTCTCTATCACTATCTCAACAAGATTCTCAGTGCTATTCAGAGTTATAGGCTTCTTTGTAATCAATTAAACGAGAAAAGTGTGATTGTGGCCTTGGAAATCAATGGAGTGAGAAAAGGTGTGATTGTAGCCTTGGAAATCAATTAGGTGAACTTGTTGCCCATGAAATCAAGTATCTCTACCCAGAGGATTGTGAATCTAGAGGGTGTACCTCGTAGCCTTGAAATCAAGGGTGTAATTGTACAATTGCTTTCGAAAGGAAATATGTACTTGTGTGCGGGACTGGATGTAGGGTAACTCCGAAACAGTATAAAATCCAGTGTGTTCTTTCGTTTACTGCTTTTACTTTATTTTTGCATCTGCGTTTGATTCTGTGATCATATTTGTGCCTGAATATTGCATACATTTGTGTTCAAATTAACAAAAACTCAAAAAAAATTAATAATTCCTTAAAACACTATTCACCCCCTCTAGTGTTTACCCTAGCCTTAAGATCCGTAATCCGCATTTCTCACATTTGGTATCAGAGTAAGGTTTTCAAATTTTCATAAAATGAATTTTGAAAAGTTTTCAAAATGACTACCAACGCTGGTACTGTTACTATCACTAGTATTCCTATCACCAGTTCATTTGTAGAAGGTCAGTCTGCTGTCAGACCACCATTTTCTAATGGCAGTAACTATGCATATTGGGCATGTAGGATAAAAATATATTTACAATTTGTAGGATTAGACACTTGGAATATCACACAAACTGAATATTCTGAACCCACAACTAATTTTGCACAGGGAACCGCTGAGCAAAAGACAGTTGCACAAAATAATTCTAAAGCAATGAATATTTTGTTTTGTTCACTTGATAGAAATGAATTTAATAGAGTGTCATTTTGTAAGTCTGCATATGAAATCTGGAAAACTTTGCAAGTTACTCACGAAGGAACAAGCAAAGTGAAACAGACTAAAATTTCCATGCTCACAAATTAGTTTCAATTATTTAAAATGAATTCTAATGAGTCTATTTCAGATATGTATAGTAGATTTCTGGATATTGTGCATTCTCTAATATCCTTGGGAAAGGAATTTTCGAAAGAAGATCAAGTCAGAAAATTTTTAATTTCTTTTACTCCAGAATGGGATCAAAAGGCACTTGCGATCGAAGAGGCAAATGACATCAGTGCCTTAAAGATAGAAGAATTAATTGGAAATCTAATGTCGTTTGAAGTCCAAATGATCGGGAGAAGAGAAAACAAAGTATCTGAAAAGAAATCAATGGCATTTAATGCATTGACTGATGGATTAGACTCAAACAGCAATAATGATGAAGAGATAGCCTTGATGACCAGGAATTTTCGGAAATTTCTGAAATACAGAAAGATGAATAATCTCAAGAGAAACAACTATAAGAACTCTAGAAATCAGAATGTAGTGCCAAACAATGTCAAATGTTTCAACTGTGATGAACCAGGCCATATCAAAAGAGACCGTCTGTATCCAGAAAGGCAAAATCCTCCTATAAATAATGATTCAGTAAAGAAATGGAAGTGTGCATTTACTACTACTCTAGATGACTCGGACTCGTCCTCAAGTGATGATGATCAAAAGACAGATAATTCAAATTTGTGTTTCACGGCAGTTCATGACTCCAACGAACTTAGAGAAACGGACTCAGAAAAAAGTACACATTTACATAGAGTTAGATGCTTGATTGCTTGATTGATTGATTTTGAATTGGTGTGTTATTTGAATTTTAAATTATTTTATTATTATTTTACTATTATTTTTATTATTTTTATTAGTATAGTAATTATTATGGAATATACTATAATTCTAATAATATTCAGATATATATAGACATTAAAAATAATAAGTATGTATATATACACATCAGAGTACTTAGGAAAAATAAATCATAATAATTCACAAGCACATGTCGACATGGTCCCTACCATGATGTCGACATGGGCACATAATTTGAAATTCGAAATTTGAATTCAAATGGTTGAATTTCCCTCAACCTTTTCACTTCATTCAATTCTCTGAAAAGGCATCTTTTGACCAGAGAACATGTCCTTTGAGAATCTATTTATTCACTATCTTTTATCACACCTTTTCACTCTCATTTTTAAATTCAAACTCTCTCTTTAAAACTTCAAGCTCTCTACTCTCTACTATAATGGCTTCTTCAAGCAACTCCACCATGAGAATTTCCAGAAAGATAAAAGAGCAACTCTTCAATGATTCGGAGGCTATAAAAGCATACATCAATTATGCTAACTATGCAAAAGTCCATCCCGGAAAGTTTTCTATATTTCAAGATTTCACTTCTTATGAAATTGATTCTCTTTTTGCAAACAATCAAATTCTTAGTCTTGTTGATGCTTCTCAAAATGATTTTGTTTGTTATCCAAATCTTGTTAAAATTTTCTATGCAAATCTTAATGGTGGATTTTATAATGGAAACGATGATGAAATTTGGAGTAGTGTCAAAGACAATAGAATTGTTTTGAATTGTGATCTTTTGGGTAGCATTCTCAATTGCAAGAGTACGAGAATGGATCTTTCTAATTTTAAAATCAATGAAAATGATCATGAGACATTTCATCACATTTGCGAAGGAAATGATAATTTTGAATTCAAAAATCGAAACTTTCGACCAAAAGCTAGAATTGTCAATCTTCTTTTACAACATACTTTGACCCCAAGATCGGGAAATTTTAACAATCCTACTTCAAAAGTGTGCAAAACGCTTTTTTCTATTTTTGGAAATTACGATATTAATTGGGAGCAAGTTATTTTGGATGAACTTCGTCTTGAAATGGGTGGGAATACTTTGTATCATAGAATTTATCTCACTCGAATTTTTAACTATTTTGGAGTGGATTTCAAAGGAAAAGAATTTGTTTCTAGAAAAGTTTTCAATCATTCCAACATTTCGCTTATGAAAATTCCATTTGTTTTTCAACCCTATGAGACTCTTGCCGAAAAGAAAGAGCGTTTGGATCGTGAGGAGATGGAAGAAGAGGAAGAGGAAGAAGAAGAAGGGGATGAAACGGAAATTAAAGAAGAAGAAGAAGGTGAAACTTCTTTAGAAAGCATCGACTATCCTCCTAATCCATCCAACAAAACCCTTCTCAAAAACCAAAAGACCATTGTAACGATCCGTTAGTAAGAAGTTGGACGAAATTTCATCTAAGATGAACACGTTTATTTCCAAAGTCAGCAAGAAGCTTGGATTATCTTCATCGTCATCATTCTCTAACTAGTTCTACCTTTTCGTATCTCGTTGTATTTGTTTTAGTTTATTTTGATTTGAATGTTCGTGTAGTTCTTTGTGCTTAATCGTTTTATCGTGTTATCATGAAATGAAATTGAATTCCTTTTCTGTTATCTAGCTTATCTTATCTCCAAAATAAATATTAGTATATTATATAAATATATATACACATGATTATTCACAAAATCAAAATAAGCCATCAAAATTCACTACACCATGTCGACCTCCCCCCTATGACCATGTCGACATGTACTTGTCAGAAATAACATTTCATTTTGAATTTGAAATTTGAATAACTACCTTATGTCTATTTATTTCAAACGAATTTATACACCTATAAATACCTATTTCTTCCAAAATTCATCACTGAATATTATTTCTTCTACACTTTGTCTCTCATTCTTCTCACAAACTCGAATATGGCAAATCCAATTCATAATCTATCAGAAAATCTTGAAGAGACTATTAATTCTTTCAAGAATATTCTTTCGTTCATTCTACGTAACCAGCGACACTTAGAATTGAGTCAAATGCAGATGATTAAAGAGCAAGAAAGGAATTTCAATGCAATACGATGGATGATTTCCTCCCTGCACAAGGATGATAATGAAGCGCATCCTCCAGTCTCTCTCGCTAATGGTAATGAAAATTGGGATGCCATTAAAGCAGACCCTATATTTGGAGAAGAAGGATAGGTGGAAGTTCCTCGTAATGTTTGAATTATTTGATTTGGATTGATATTTGGTGTGAAAAACATGTATAAATATGCATTCATATTTATATGATCTTTAATTAATTATCATGTCTATCAGTATAATTATCTCTTAATCTATCTATTATATACTCCATTTGTATAGTTTATTAATGCAGTACTTTAGTCCAAGAATGAGGGGGAGTTATATAGTTTGGAGTTAGTTTTTTTATTGATGACAAAGGAGGAGAAGTATAAATAGGATAGTTAGGCATAGATTAAGTTGGAATTATTAGGATAGAAGTAATATTTTTTAAACAAAGGTTGTCATCATAAAAAAAGGGAAGATTGTTAGTCCGTGAGATGATAGTTTTGTTGAATATGCGCTTATATGATTTTTATTTGATGATAATAAACATATATATATTCGTTTAAATGTATTTGTTAATGTACTATTTTATTTTTCATAGACTAAATAAATATTTGCTGAATAAAAATAAATAACGCAGAATTTGAATTCACATAGAAATTTTATTCAAACAAATTTTTATTACAATTTTTGAATAGTACAAATTCAAGCTCTCACTATACATATACAATTGTGATTCTAATTACATCAAAATTCAATTTACATAAATTCCTCACCACATATCACTCACACTCGTAGTTTATCTTCAACTACATTCCAGTTAGAATCCAGCATCTGAGCAATCTGCAAAAATATTCACTAACGCAGTAAAATTGAAAAAGAAATATTTTTGCAATATAAAATAAAATATGGACTTTGAAAATATTATTTGCCTCAGTTATTTGGGTTGTTCGTCATCATTTATATCTGAATTCATTACACACGAATAATGTGACATGCACAATGTATCACTGTTGTAACAACCCTGATTTTGGAGATTACCTGTAAATATTTAATTATAATGGTAGTTATAATTTAATATTGTGAATTAAAATAAAATTGGAGAAATTAAATTGTTTATTTGGAATAAACAATGAATTTTGGAATAAAATGAGAAAATAAAGTTTGAAACTTTATTTTATTTGTTTGGGTTAATAATAAATGAGAAAATAGTTTTTATTTAGAGAAAATGCAATGATTGTATTAATTATTGCCAATTACTTCTTCTAATAATTTTTAAAAGAAGCATTTGATTTTTGATGGTTGTTTAATCAAATAAAAAAGAGGAAATTGATTTAAAAATGTGTTTTAATTATACATTTGTGTTTAAAATAGTTATTTATATTTTTCTAAGCAATAAAAATATTTTTGTGGAATTTTAGAAGTTAAAAATAATGTTTTGTCCATTTATTTGTGAAAATTGTGTGTTTTTGTAAAATAAAGGATTTTATTAATAAAAATGTCTTAAAAATTAAAATTAATCTTTTTATATAGTAAAAAAAATATGTTATTTCATTAATATGTAAATTTACATACTTTGTAGTGTGAAAATTTGAAAGGAAATGATATTTTGTTTTGTGTATAGTGCATATATGAACACATTTTGATACAAGTGTGAATTAAATAAATAATTTAGCCTAATTGTTTTTTTTCTTTTAATCTTTGAGTCCATTTGGCTCATTAGCCAACTCATCCTGATAGAAGAAGTGAGAAACATTTTACAGTACGTTCAAATCGCTCTCACCTTCTTCTTCCTCTTTCCAATAAATAAGAAATAGAAACCCACTCCTCAAACATCAAAATCCAAGCCAAATCTTCAAATCAAATCAAAAACTTGTTGTTTTCTTTCGAATTAAAAACATATTCTACAGGTAATCTACTCCAAAACTGAACAATTTCATCAAAATCTAATTTGTGATGTAGGGTTTGTATGTAATCTCTTTTTTTTTCTTGCATGTTTCTATTTTTGAGTTTTTACAGATATTTGAAGCAAATTTTTGCTCCAAGCTCTCATCTTTTAGTTGCAAATCCGAGTTAACCTTCAACGTCAGCAAGGTGAGTTGTAATACTCACAAAAACTAGCTGAGCAAGCTCAAAATCGTAAAATTTGCTTTATAATTTGCTTTTCTTTCAATTTTGTTTCTGTATCAAAACCTTCTCTGGTTGGTATTTTGCATGCTAATATCTTTTGATTCCGGCAATGGAATGCTGCCGGATTTCTTGTATTTCGTAGCTGGCATATTGAAATTCATTTTTGCAAATTTTGGTTGAAAGATATTGTCGTTTGAATGTTCAAATCGTTGCTGCAAAATCGACTCAGGCACTGATTTTCGCATGTAGTTGTTTTGAGTTGCTGCAAACATGGCCTGAGTACATGTTTGAGACCGCATAACTCATTCATTTATAACTGTAATTCAATGATTCTTTTTTTGTTTGAAAGATGGAATGTTCTAGTATATGCACACCAAATTTGAGCTCAATCAGATATGATTTGTTCCTCTGTTTTATGCCTGGAAGTTGAACCTAGGATAGTTTCAGGCCTGTACATTTTTCGTTTTTGAACTGTTGCAAACATGGTCTGAGTCCATGTTTGAGACATCATAACTCATTCGTTTCAAATCGGATTTGAGTGATTCTTTTTGAAGATTAAAGGAGGAGTGTTGATTTACATTTCAATAAAATTTCACGATAATCTGGGTTGGTTTTATATTTCTAAACTACTGTCGAACTTGTACTCACAGCTTGTTGTAATTCACTGTTTTAAACCTTGTTTTGGTCCGACTTTGAAACGATGCAGATTCTTCGTTCCAAATCGGATTTGAACAATTCTTTATGCAAATCGAATTAGAAGCATTAGTCTATGCTTCTACCAAATTTTACCATGATCTGGGTTCATTTGCCCCTTCGAACTCATCGTCGAAGTTGAACCTTTGCGCTGTTTTTACACAGCAGTTTACAGTGGTTTTAGTCCAACTTCGGAACGATGCAATTTCTTCGTTTCAAGTCGTAATTGTGTGAATCTTTTTGCAGATTAGAGTAGGAATGTTAAAAAATGTTATTACAAAATTTCATGTCATTTGGATTTTGTTTTCGGGTCCAAACCTGCTGTCGAACTTGTGTTCGCGGCGTGTTTTCAGCGGTTTTTATACATTTCCGCCATTTTTAATATTTTCCCGAATTCTTGAGTTTTCTCTCTAGATTTCGTGCACGGGTTTTATAAAGCATTTCAAAGTGTTTTTCAATCAAATTGACTTTTGAAATTATTATTTAGTATTATTTTGGCTAAGTGTTTTTATGTCATTTTTCCGTCCGATTTTTGATATTTACTCGTGTTTTTGTGATATTTCAGAAGTATTTTGAGGGCTATGATGCCTTTCAATAGGTTAGCCCAGTTTTGATGAATTCTGAAGTCAAATCTTTAATTATTTGAATTTAATTTGAATTTAAATTTGAATTTCGGGTTGAGTGGAATTTTGCTTGTTTTTGGTCGTTTTCGAGCACGGTTTTCTCCAATTCTTTTTGAAATGATTTTTAAAATTTTGGGAATTTAAAAATAATTATTATATAATATTTTAAAGTATTTTCAAGTATAAAACCTATTTGTTCCTTATAATAAGGGAAATTTTTCAAATATGGTTTCCAAATGGTTTTCGAAATCAGTTTTAAAAGCTTATTTTCAAGGTAAATTATTTTCTATAAAAATTACATGTTTTTGCACTGTCGAGCGAATAAGAATGAGAGTTAAACGTTTGGGTAAAACGCGTAGTATGGGATACGTGCATTTATCCTTTCGGTTAATTCCTAAATTGTCTGTTTGATCGTTTTGGCCTACGGGCCTAGTTTACCGATGATACGAGGTGAACCTTTTACTGCTTTGAGTGTGAAATTTACTAGCGGTTAGTAAACCGTTTAGTGCGAACGGGTGGTATGGGACACACATTAACACTTTTCGGGTTCCTTTTCGAAAGTTTGTGACACATTTGCCTGTTGGCGTGCCAGTACTGGACCTTTGGGTCATTTGCCATTGCGGCGTATTTGTCTTTGAATGTTTGCTATTTCGGCGTATTTCTCTTCGGACGTTTGCCATTGCGGCGTATTTGCCATTGCGGCGTATTTGTCTTTTGACGTTTGCCTTTGGACGAGGTACCTATTATGTGAAACAGTACTCGGAAAAAATAGCACGTGCAAAACCTTTTTGAGATGATTTTTACCCTTATATGTCGTCACTTTGGAATAGGTCCTTTGAACCATTCGGTGGCGATTACTTCGGGATTTTGGACTCTTGGGAGTTCTTTTGAGGTTTTCATTGCCTACACTAGCGTGTTGAGATTCGCCTTTTGGCGTATATGTATATTGAGATTTCCTATTGGCGCTATTTATGGGATTTGCATTTTGGCGTTGTATGAGATTTTTATCTCTTTGTTGACATTTGCCTGATGGCTTATGTCGAGATGGCTTTTGCTTATGTTTTCCTTAGAGTTGCCGATATGGCGGGTTTGGGAATACTCTTTTAGGAGTTTACATTATATTATTCCCTAAACCGTTCTTATTTGATGTATGATTGCCGATGATATGAGGCATGCCACATTTTAGTGATTCATGAGATTTTTCGTCTACTTTGTGTTTTATGCTTATTGAAGCAATCACATTTTATCACCTAGTATAAATATATATGCCATACATGGTGCGTATCCTTCATATGTCTATGGTTAACTTTCTTATTGTTTCTTCTTGTTTAAGAAGAATATCACTATGCTCTATTATTCTGCTATCACCCTTTTATTGATTCGTTTAGCTAGACTGACCCGTGTATTTTATACTCGGGTCAGACCGAGGTGTTTCAGGTTGGGTACTTTTGGACTTATTCTATTCTGCTTTTGCATGGACTATTCTGCTAGCCCTTTTTGTTGTAGCTTTTTGTGTAGTCCTTTTTGGTTTGCTACTCTGATATGTATATTCTTTTGATTCGTGTTTGTACTGTGGTCATCATACCACATATGTGATGTATCAATTTTGTATACTTTGTGATGTTCTGCGTATGTGTGTATCTATGGGATTATCTGCTGTTCTGTGATGTGTTTTACATTTGAGTTATTGTATTTTGTTCTGATGGATCCTATAGCCACCTATGGCTTTGTATTAAGTATTTATTGGATATGTCGATCCACTTGAATCAGGAAAAAAAATGGCATTGTCGACGTATTCAATAGATATTTAAGACAGGGCTATAGATGGTCGCTCCTATTCAGCCCTATTCTCTGCATTTGCAGACAGTATTACCCAGTAATGCTCTTTGTTAATGTGGGTCTCAGGGTGGGGCGTTACAGCTTGGTATCAGAGCTGAGTTCAGGACAAAATATGATAAACACAGAACAAAAACACATATTACGGTACATCAAAGTGTAATACAAGTGTTACAAATTCCTCAATCGTGCCTTTTTTTTCATTTCCTTAGAATGGATAATTAGTTTGAAAATACTATAAGGGCTTTAAATATCACTATTTTTAAAATAGTAAAAATTATACCTCAGATGGCTTAGATTTAAATTATGTGTTTTGATCCTTAGTGATTAGAGTCGTGCAGCAGAAATAGTGTGACTGTTTTTGCTGGGCAAATTTAATGCTTTGTTTTTAATAAATGCTTGTTTGGCTGATAATTGCATGAATGTGTGTTAGTATAGTAATTGTTGAAATAATATTGAGTATGTGATATAATTGAGAGTTAGAAACCTACTCAATGCAAATGATAAGAACTTGCGGTGTCTTCAAGTTGTAGCTGCCGCAAGAATTATTAGAAAGATTAAATTTTAAAAATGAAATTTAATACATAAGTGGTATTTAACCAAAGGTTAAAATGAAATAAAAATTTAATGTTTAAGAATTTCATGGATGAATTTTAAAGAAATAAAATTACTAAAAAAAATTTGGGAACAAAAGCATCCATGTGAATGGAAAATCTTTCTAACAAAAGATATACTTATGTATATAACTTGATTGTTTTACGAATTGATTGTATGGTTGTATAATAAGAAAATGTTTTATGTTTTGAAAATAAACATTGTTACAACCAATTTTAAGATTGCTTAAGAAATCAAACAGGTTTTATAATTTCTTGTGTCAATTGACTAATAAGCATTTTAAGAATTCTGGTCGATGCGTCTGATCAGCGTTATCGATAGGGATTCCTAAACGCTTACGAGGCAATGTGATACATGCTTTTGAAATGGCAATAAATAATATTTACTAGTATGGATGTTGAATGCAAAAATATATCGATATCGCAAAGATTTTGAAAATTCTAAATTGCCATTTGAGATAAGTATTTTATATACATACTTAAGGACTTATGGTAATAGTGTGACATAGAGGGCAATGGAGAGGCAATGTTGATCTTGGTCAACTTTGCAGTCCTTGAAATGTTATTCACTACAAATGTATTAGTTAAATGTTATCATTTTATAAACTGGTAATTTGAAAATTTGAACATGATTTCATTTAAATAAATTGTATTCATTATTGGTTATAGTACATGTTTGTGAAATTTTACATACATGGAAAATTTAGAATGCTTAAGTAAGCTTTTGGATAAAGTATTTTTGGAAAATATTACCTTATGCTAATTCATTTATATGGAAAATAATTTTAATTAAGGAAATGCCTTAATTGGATGAAACCATCATGTGATAGTGATTAATAAAACAAAGTATTCAAATTAAGAAAATGAATTGTGTAGAAAACTAAAATATTGTTTAGAATGAGGTTTAGTAAAAAGTAAAAGGATAGTTATGAAGATTAGTTTAAACATTTAACCATTTGATTAATGACAAGTGAAAAAAAAATTATGCCTTTGGGAAAATTTAAGAAAATGCTAATTTGGTGCTTCTGAATTAGTATGAAATTTAGTAAGGAACAAAACCTTTAGAGTAAGTTTGGTTATGAATTTAAATAGTGTTAAAAACTTGTTAATTATGTATCTGTGAAGATCAATTGAAAATAAGTTTTAATTAAGTATCAACCATGGCTAGTTCTAAGTGATAATAAAATAAATGTTTAGTTTTGTGGATCAAGTGTAAATTGAACATAAAAGATTCATTTATTATAAAATGCAATTTTTTGTGAAAAGCTAGAAATAATAATAAACAGAGCAGCAAGATAAGATTTTTAATTGTGAAAGCAATTAAAAAAAATCAATATCTAATTCCAAAGTCTAGTTTGGATAGATAATTGTTTCTTACTAATATAAGAAAGTAATTATCTTAACTAAAATATGAGTCTTCTTTTAAAAGACTTGTTTGTTAATTGGGAAAAGTTTTCCTTGTAAACCATTTTGAAAGTTTGTTGTATGTATTATAGTGTAAGTCTTGGCTTTCCGGAGAAAAGGATCATGTAATAAATGTTTTATAGAAAAGATTTTTGATCTAAAAAAGTTCCGACCTTTTGGTCGGTATAATTCATATTTATGAAATTGTAAAGGGCTCTCCATGCAAAGAAGACCCCACCGAATTTTTTCGAAAAATTAGCATTTAGAAAAATTATGAGAAATTTATTTAGGGAATATTTAGAGCCATCGATGAAGAGTCTAATAAGTGTCCTTTTAAATCCTAAAGTAAAATGGTTTAAAATTTGATAAATTTTGTGGAAAAAAAATATTGATTATTGTAATATATTTATTTTTGGAATTAGAATATGGAACAACTCTAATTTAATTTACTTTAAATTTAAAGTAAAGAAGGTTGAATTGAAAATTTATGTAAGAGACTTTAAAAGTTTTATAGTATTGAAGTCTGAGTTTTGTGTATAAAAGAAAGTGGATTTGAGTGAAAACTCTTATAACAAATTTTTGGAAAATTTCTTGTAATCCATTCTTGGCCTTAGTGCGGTTCTTGTGATGACTTGCATTCATGCAATCATATGTTAAGGTGGTAGTTTGAAATCCCACCTATCTTTTGTTTAATCCTCTTTTGATGATTGTGCTTATTTGTGTTACTCCTTTAAAGGAGTTAAGTGCATTTCAGTATATTCGGAAAGTTGGCTTCTAGTTATATATGACCATCTACTATCATTGGACGCCTTGGTTCGATTGCTTTCATGCGCCGTTTTCTGTTCAGTTTTGGTTATTCATGATATGTTCCAGGTAATCCAATTTCGTTGTATCTTTGAGGTTTAATCTCGATTGTTAATTCTCTTGTGTTGCATGACCACGAGTCTCACTTACTTGTGTATTGTGCCGAATTCTATTCGTGTAGTTGTTTCGAAGATTGAGCACCTTCGAAATAAGAATGTTCTGCTTATGAAATTCTATCGTCCGCTAACCCTAAGTGCTGTACTTGGGAAACCATAGGATTTGCCGAGAAAACTTGTCCTGGTCCATTCATTCTATGTTGAGGGAGAATATCTATGATCCTATCTTTTGATTTGAATCTTACTGTGATGAAATAGATGTTATAGATAACTTCCATTATAGAAATTGCGTGGACGCAATTTTGTTAAGGAAGGGAGTCTGTAACAACCCTGATTTTGGAGATTACTTGTAAATATTTAATTATAATGGTAGATATAATTTAATATTGTGAATTAAAATAAAATTGGAGAAATTAAATTGTTTATTTGGAATAAACAATGAATTTTGGAATAAAATGAGAAAATAAAGTTTGAAACTTTATTTTATTTGTTTGGGTTAATAATAAATGAGAAAATAGTTTTTATTTAGAGAAAATGCAATGATTGTATTAATTATTGCCAATTACTTCTTCTAATAATTTTTATAAGAAGCATTTGATTTTTGAAGGTTGTTTAATCAAATAAAAAAGTGGAAATTGATTTAAAAATGTGTATAAATTTTAAATTTATGTTTAGAATAGTTATTTAAATTTTTCTAAGCAAGAAAAATATTTTTGTGGAATTTTAAAAGTTAAAAATAATGTTTTGTCCATTTATTTGTGAAAATTGTGTGTTTTTGTAAAATAAAGGATTTTATTAATAAAAATGTCTTAAAAATTAAAATTAATCTTTTTATATAGTAAAAAAAATATGTTATTTCATTAGTATGTAAATTTACATACTTTGTAGTGTGAAAATTTGAAAGGAAATGATATTTTGTTTTGTGTATAGTGCATATATGAACACATTTTGATACAAGTGTGAATTAAATAAATACTTTAGCATAATTGTTTTTTTTTCTTTTAATCTTTTAGTCCATTTGGCCCATTAGCCAACTCAACCTGATAGAAGAAGTGAGAAACATTTTACAGTATGTTCAAATCACTCTCACCTTCTTCTTCCTCTTTCCAATAAATAAGAAATAGAAATCCACTCCTCAAACATCAAAATCCAAGCCAAATCTCCAAATCAAATCAAAAACTTGTTGTTTTCTTTCGAATTAAAAACATATTCTACAGGTAATCTACTCCAGAACTGAACAATTTCATCAAAATCTAATTTGTGATATAGGGTTTGTATGTAATCTCTTTTTTTTCTTGCATGTTTCTATTTTAAGTTTTTACATATATTTGAAGCAAATTCTTGCTCCAAGCTCTCATCTTTCAGCTGCAAATCCGAGTTAACCTTCAACATCAGCAAAGTGAGTTGTAATACTCACAAAAACTAGCTGAGCCAAGCTCAAAATCGTAAAAATTTGCTTTATAATTTGCTTTTCTTTCAATTTTGTTACTGTATCAAAACCTTCTCCGGTTGGTATTTTGCATGTTAATATTTTTTGATTCCGGCAATGGAATGCTGCCGGATTTCTTGTATTTCGTAGCTTGCATATTGAACTTCATTTTTGCAAATTTTGGTTGAAAGATATTGTCGTTTGAATGTTCAAAACGTTGCTGCAAAATCGACTCAGGCACTGATTTTCGCCTGTAGTTGTTTTGAGTTGCTGCAAACATAGCCTGAGTCCATATTTGAGACTGCATAACTCATTCATTTCTAACTGTAATTCAATGATTATTTTTTTGTCTGAAAGATGGAATGTTTTAGTATACGCACACCATATTTGAGCTCAATCAGATATGATTTGTTCCTCTGTTTTATGCCTGAAAGTTGAACCTAGGATAGTTTCAGGCCTGTACATTTTTCGTTTTTGAACTGTTGCAAACATGGCCTGAGTCCATGCATGAGACATCATAACTCATTCGTTTCAAATCGGATTTGAGTGATTCTTTTTACAGATTGAAGTAGGAGTGTTGATTTACATTTCAATAAAATTTCATGACAATCTGGGTTGGTTTTATATTTCTAAACTACTGTCGAACTTGTACTCACAGCTTGTTGTAATTCACTGTTTTAAACCTTATTTTGGTACGACTTTGAAACGACGCAGATTCTTTGTTGCAAATCGGATTTGAACAATTCTTTATGCAGATTGAAGTAGAAGTATTAGTCTATGCTTCTACCAAATTTCACCATGATCTAGGTTCATTTGCCCCTTCGAACTCATCGTCGAATTTAAACCTTTGCGCTGTTTTTACACAGCAGTTTACAGTGGTTTTAGTCCAACTTCGGAACGACGCAATTTCTTCGTTTCAAGTCGTAATTATGTGAATCTTTTTGCAGATTGGAGTAGGAATGTTAAACAATGTTATTACAAAATTTCATGTCATTTGGATTTTGTTTTCAGGTCCAAAACTGCTGTCGAACTTGCGTTCGCAGCGTGTTTTCAGCGGTTTTTATACTTGAATAATTTCCGTCATTTTTAATATTTTCCCGAATTCTTGAGTTTTCTCTCTAGATTTCGTGCACGGGTTTTATAAAGCATTTTAAAGTGTTTTTCAATCAAATTGACTTGTGAAATTATTATTTAGTATTATTTTGGCTAAGTGTTTTTATGTCATTTTTCCGTCCGATTTTTGATATTTACTCGTGTTTTTGTGATATTTCAGAAGTATTTTGAGGGCTATGATGCCTTTCAATAGGTTAGCCCAGTTTTGATGAATTTTGAATTCAAATCTTGAATTATTTGAATTTAATTTGAATTTCGGGTTGAGTGGAATTTTGCTTATTTTTGGTCGTTTTCGAGCACGGTTTTCTCCAATACTTTTTGAAATGATTTTTAAAATTTTGGGGATTTAAAAATAATTATTATATAATATTTTAAAGTATTTTCAAGTATAAAACCTATTTGTTCCTTATAATAAGGGAAATTTTTCAAATATGGTTTCCAAATGGTTTTCGAAATCAGTTTTAAAAGCTTATTTTCAAGGTAAATTATTTTCTATAAAAATTACATGTTTTTGCACTGTCGAGCGAATAAGAAGGAGAGTTAAACGTTTGGGTAAAACGCGTAGTATGGGATACGTGCGTTTATCCTTTCGGTTAATTCCTAACTTGTCCGTTTGATCGTTTTGGCCTACGGGCCTTGTTTACCGATGATATGAGGTGAACCTTTTACTGCTTTGAGTGTGAAATTTACTAGCGGTTAGTAAACCGTTTAGTGCGAACGGGTGGTATGGGACACACGTTAACACTTTTCGGGTTCCTTTTCGAAAGTTTGTGACACATTTGCCTGTTGGCGTGCCAGTACTGGACCTTCGGGTCATTTGCCATTGCGGCGTATTTGTCTTCGGATGTTTGCCATTGCGGCGTATTTGTCTTCGGACGTTTGCCATTGCGGCGTATTTGTCTTTTGACATTTGCCTTTGGGCGAGGTACCTATTGTGTGAAACAGTACTCGGCAAAAATAGCACGTGCAAAACTTTTTGAGATGATTTTTACCCTTGTATGTCGTCATTTTGGAATAGGTCTTTTGAACCATTCGGTGGCGATTACTTCGGGATTTTGGACTCTTAGGAGTTCTTTTGAGGTTTTCATTGCCTACACTGGCGTGTTGAGATTCGCCTTTTGGCCTATATGTATATTGAGATTGCCTATTGGCGCTATTTATGGGATTTATATTTTGGCGTTGTATGAGATTTTTATCTCTTTGTTGACATTTGGCTTATGGCTTATGTCGAGATGGCTTTTGCTTATGCTTTCCTTAGAGTTGCCGATATGGTGGGTTTGGGAATACTCTTTTAGGAGTTTACATTATATTATTCCCTAAACCATTCTTATTTGATTTATGATTGCCGATGATACGAGCCATGCCATATTTTAGTGATTCATGAGATTTTTCGTCTCCTTTGTGTTTTATGCTTATTGAAGCAATCACACTTTATCACCTAGTATAAATATATGTGCCATACATGATGTGTATCCTTCATATGTCTATGGTTAACTTTCTTATTGTTTCTTCTTGTTTAAAAAGAATATCACTATGCTCTATTATTCTGCTATCACCCTTTTACTGATTCGTTTAGCTAGACTGACCCGTGTATTTTATACTCGGGTCAGACCGAGGTGTTTCAGGTTGGGTACTTTTGGACTTAGCCTATTCTGCTTTTGCATGGACTATTCTGCTATCCCTTTTTGTTATAGCTTTTTGTGTAGTCCTTTTTGGTTTGCTACTCTGATATGTATATTCTTTTGATTCGTGTTTGTACTGTGGTCGTCATACCACATATGTGATGTATCATTTTGTATACTTTGTGATGTATCTGCGTATGTGTGTATCTATGGGATTATCTGCTGTTCTGTGATGTGTTTTACATTTGAGTTATTGTATTTTGTTCTGATAGATCCTATAGCCACCTATGGCTTTGTATTAAGTATTTATTGGATATGTCGATCCACTTGAATCAGGAAAAAAATGGCATTGTCGACGTATTCAATAGATATTTAAGACAAGGCTATAGATGGTCGCTCCTATTCAGCTCTATTCTCTGCATTAGCAGACAGTATTACCCAGTAACGCTCTTTGTTAATGTGGGTCTCGGGGTGGGGCGTTACAACTGTACATTGCACTAGGCCGTGCACACCAATATACACTTGATAAATTTACAGGGACAGATGAGCACAGGTCAAACCCAAATTATCGGATTCAACTCAAGTGCAATAAAATAAATGTCACAACTCTCAGCACAAGGTCAAATCCGAGCTTAAGCTGGACTCAACTCAGGTGAAATTTCTAAAAATAAACAAAATGCAAAGGTCAAGTCACTGAATCATGACTCAACTCAATGCAACAACCAAAGTCAAGGCGACATGAAGTCAGCAACTCAAACTGCAAGTCCAGACCAATACACAGTGCAAACAAATAGCACAAGCAAATGACACAGTCAATTCAAACATGCTCAAAGCTAAAAACAAATGACTCAGGTTTGATGCTATCAAGTGGTACAAATGCAATTACCACAAATCCATGACCAGAAAAACAAAACTGCAAATATCCAAGTACAGCAAGTGTCGACGAAACAAACTCAAATGCTCAAAGACAAGGATGCACAAATCCAAGGACTCAACAAGGTCTGGACAACATAAATGCACAAGCACACATGTACACAATGCTACTACCATGATGAACAAAGCTGACAGCAAGGATTTGAATGCAAGCAAAACAAGTAAATGAAAACATACATGAACACTTGCAACAGAAAAAGGGCAGTGGACAGGATAAGTGCAGACACTACATGAAGCCCAAGTGCAAAACCAAACACAACAGTATGTTGAAGCAACCGGGACATCACATACATATATGTGTACAAATGAAGACACAATGAACTAGCAGGAAACAAAAAAGAAGGCAGTGCAACAGGAGCATCAACCATCAGGTTAGAGCAATCGAGTGCACCAAAGGGATATACAGTGACGACATACAAAAATGACCAAACAGCAAGGCACAGAAACATGATCAAACTTAATGCAACAAGACCAAGTCCAGCTACCAACTGTGTATACATGAATCAAGCTACCGCATGGCAGTGACATGCACAGTGCACATAAGTACAACAATAACAGCAGTATACAAGTACAGGCCGCAACAAAATGCACAAAGCTGCTACAGGCGAAAGTACGAACTAACCAGACAAGCATCAACCACTGCAACAAAATTCCACTAAGAATATAGCAAGTTTGAAGATAATGATATACAGGTTAAACCAAAACAGTAATGTTCAGGGATGAACACAGATGAACCATTAACAAAGTCAAAGAAATCAATATCGAACAAATTCTTACAGGCAATAGCAAATCGATTTTATCAAGGCCAAGGTCAATGCAAAGCAAAACCGAAGTCACAGTGAAATCACCACAGTCATGTCAATGAACAAGTCAACCAAAACAAACACGAAATCAAAACATGGCCGAAGTCAAAGGAAATCAACACCGTGATGACCGATATCAATTCAAAACCGTGTCAACCAAGTAACACGAATTTATACGCATTTGAATAAGTCAGTGAAATCTCAATCATCCCAGCAGATCAAACAGCCGAAAGCATAATATTGAAAAAATCGGACGAACGAAAATTTAGGAGTTCGACTCCTATAAATTGCAATAATCATCATCGGCATAGATCCATCGAATTCAAGCATACAAACAGAAAAGCAAAAAGAGCAGAAATTACATACCGAAGCTTTTCGAATTCGATCAAATTTGAAGCAGTCGAAGCAAAAAAAGGAAACCATCGATCGACAGAAAAGGAACGCCGAATCAATAATTCAATCGAGCATTTACAGTCGCAAGCTTCGAATTTCAAATAACCCTAATTTCTGTAAAAAGAGGAACGGCGGCCATTTTCACAAAGGAATGAAACAAAGAGGATCAGGTCAAAATATAAAAGGGCCCGGCCTTTTTTTAAGAGCTTTACTTTTAATATTATAAAGGGCTTTATTTTTTAAATTAGGGTTATTTTTTAATTTAAAGTGTTTTTAATTTGTAATTGAGTTTTTAAACCGTTGTAAATTTTAGTCGTGTGACTAGGGGACAAACTACGTGGCGTAGTTTGAGAATTCGCAACTCAGTGGCTGAGTTGTGGCAGGGTTTTGAGCGTAGAGTTAGGTTTAGTTGATAGCGGGAGTCGTGAGTTTATGTGTGTAAGTGTCTGACTAACTAATTTATAGTAGAAACCATGGGGGCAGCACGTAGGCAGGGTTTTGCCGAAGCTGGGTAAATTCTGTGTTGTTCTGTTTCTGTTATTTATATTCTGCGATATCTGTGCTGCTATTATTCTGCTGTGAATTGTGAATTGAATATTTTATAAGCTTCCGCGATAAATTTTTATAATTAATAGTATCACCCTATTCTCCCCCCTCTAGGGTGAAATCGATCCTACAAGTGGTATTAGAGCTAGGAATAGAAGTCAACTTTTGTTTTAAAAAATTCGTTTCCAAAAACCAATTTTTGTTTTAAAAATTTAAATTTTTAAAATGTCTTCTTTCAATAATGCTTTAGCTGGGAGTCGGTCTATAGTTAGACCACCAATGTTCAATGGTGAATATGATTACTGGAAAAATAGGATGGAAATCTTTCTGAAAACCATTGACGCTTGGAATATTGTTGAGACAGGTTATAGGACACCGACTATAACTATAGATAATCAGGAAGTAGATAACCAAAGGAACAATGGACAGAACTAGAAAATAAATTACAAAATACTAATGCTAAAGCTATGAATTCTATTATCTGTTCATTGGATCAATTTGAATTTAATCGTGTCTCACATTGTCTAAGTGCGCAGGAAATATGGCACACACTAGAAGCGACTCACGAAGGAACATCTCAAGTCAAAGAATCTCGCCTTGCCATGCTAAGCAGCGAATACGAGAACTTCACAATGGCGAAGGAAGAAAATATCAAAGAGATGCATGGACGACTTTCCAATATCGTATACAAAACAAAAGCTCTTGGAAAATCATATAAAAAGTTGGAGATAGTCCGAAAAATCCTTAGAGTCCTTCCACGAAGTTTTGAAGCCAAAGTGACTGCCATTCAAGTATCAAAATATTTGAAACAAATGAAAGTCGAAGAACTCATCGGAAATCTCACCACTTATGAGCTAGAAATGAAATTCAAGGAAGAGCGTGAAGGAGGAGATACTCGAAAGAAATCAATAGCTCTCAAAGGAACAACTGAAAGTGATGACGATGACGATGATGATGCAGCAGCAGAATTGGAGCTATTAATAAAGAAATTCAAAACGTGGAATTACAAATATGGAAATTCAGCTCGAATTCAAAAAGCGAAAAGCAGAATAGCCAAAGCACTAGATTACTCTGAAGAACAGAAGATCTTCTGTCACAAGTGCAACCAACCCAGACACTTCAAGCCCAATTGTCCTTAAAATCAACGCGACTTTAAAAAGAAATCAAAAAGGAAAAGTTTTGCAGCCACGTGGAATACAAGTGATGAAGATAATCAAAGTTCTAGCAGTGAGAGTGAGAAAGCAGATATGTGCCTTCATGGAAATATAACCGATAGCAACGATGACGAGCCAAGTGAGGTATCAAAACTTACTCACTCTGAATTACTTATTTATTTCCACGAAGTAAATGGCTGTTTTGAACGACTTAGGGAAAAATACGCTAAACTTGAATCACAAAAAGACACTTTGATAGAATTAAATGAACAACTTGACCAATTAGTTAAAACATATCAAAGTAGGATCCCTAAGTGTGATAAGTGTCCAACATTTGATGAAGAAATTAAAAAGTCAGAAATTAAAATAAAATCGCTTGAAAATTAAATTCTAATTTTAAAAGAGAATGAAAATACTAGGAGAGAGAATTCTATTAAAAAGTGCACACAATTGTTAAACGAAAATGAATCTCTTAAAACACAAGTCCAATAATTGTCAACGACTTTAGATAAATTTTCAAAAAGTGAAAAATCGTTGAATATGCTATTAGGAAAGCAAACTGTTAATACGGTTAGACAAGGACTTGGATATAATAAATCGAAAATTGTTGAAAGCAATATTAATCAAGTCAACTCTATGTGCACAATTTGTAGAAAATATGGACATGATCACAATAATTGTTGGTATAGACCCAAACATGTGAAAACTATACCGTTTTGGGTTCCAAAAGGCACAAATATAAAAACTCTCAAAGTTAAACAAATTTGGGTGCCGACGGGAACAATTTTAAATAGTTTTGGGTCTTTACAAAATTGTTTTTCAAAATTTTCTGGCACTAACAACCATGGACCTATTAAAACAAATAGGTCACATAAATCTTTTTCTGTGTAGGTATGGTGGAAGGCTAAGGAACAACAATAGTGTTCTTTGGATTTTTGGCTGTTCCAGAAACACAACGGGCGACAAAGCAAAGTTCCTTAGCCTAGTTAAAGGTGACAGAATCACAATAGACAACAACGAAAAAATATCGTAAAGGTAAAACAGGTAATGGTATATTTATTTGAACGATATATTAAATGTGATAATCTGCACCATATTCTGAATTAAAATCAGCCAATATTGAGATGATGAAAAAATGATGATTTTGACTCTGACTTATTCAACATAGTTGGCCAAATTATATTCTTATGCCAAGAACACTATAAAATTCTCTAGATTCTTTGAATTACTTCACACATATCAGTTTGAATTAAAAATAGTGTTTTGTTGGATAATACATTTGGTTATAATACGGCTAACTCTATATTCACGGTTTTCTGATTATTAACGCGGCTTCAATTGAAATTCAAGAGAATGCCATTTAAATTGCTGTTAAATTGAGTTTGGAATTTTTGGTGCACACTTCATGGTTTGGTTGATCAAATTCAATTAATGATAATTTTGAGTGAAAGAGAAATTCTGATGCAGATCTAGTTGATAGAAAAATTACTAGAGGAACATGATTTTTGTTGAGACATTTAGTAACTGCATCATTCATTCAAAGAAAATATCTGCATATATTTTCAATTCAAATAATTTTTCAAGTAGAAGAAATTTTTTCTCATATAACCCCCTCAAGAAAATCATTTTTGACCATATTTTCAGATTAGTCATGTTGAAAAATTGATTTCATAATTATTTTTGAATGTGATTTTAAATGACTATTTTGACTAATCTGACTCCACAATGATTATCGAACAGATGAATAGTGATTAAAAAAGTGATGAGTGTTGATATTTATTATATATTATGACTCGAGACGGTATAATTAGTAAAATTCTTTAGAAATTTAAACAACAGTTATAAAAAAAATTGTTGGTAAAAAATTCCATGGCCATCTCTATTTCTATCATATTTCTAACGACCATCACTCATCAAAATTCTATATAGTTTGTTGATTTGTGGTACTTTAAACAGGAACCGTTCGTTTTTCATTTTATATTTCTTTTTTAAAAAAAAAACAAAAAAAACCAGAAAAAAAAACAATAATAATAAATAAATACCAAAGTATTCACTCTCCTTTAAAAGTCCTCACGGATATGCATGGGTGAATTACATGGAATTTGTTATGTGCTTCCATGCTCATTTAAAAGTCCTCACGGCTATGCATGTATGGAACGCATATCAAAAGTTGATTTTTAAAATAAACAAGTTGATTCTAACCCATTTAAAAGTCCTCACGGTTATGCGTGGTTAGAAGATACTTGAATTCATTTTTAAAAAAAAAATTGGAATACTACTAATCTCATTTAAAAGTCCTAACGGTAATGCATGGTTAGTAGATATTCAAATTCCCGATATAAATATACCACAAATAGACAAAACTCTATGGTTTTATATGATGACATAATTCCCATCATTCTAAAAGTGGAATATGTGCCTAACAAAATATTTATGATTTTTGTTTGATTTTTTATTGAAATTTAATATCAATTGAGTTTTAATGTTGGATTAATATCGATCACTTTATCTCTATTTTCTCTAACACTATTACTCTTTTGCTGACAAAAAAGGGGGAGAGAAAAGTTAAGATTTTGTCAAATAAAATCAAGCAAAGGTCAAATATTTTCCATTTGCATCT
Source organism: Allium cepa (assembly GCA_030765085.1). Lineage (NCBI taxonomy): Eukaryota > Viridiplantae > Streptophyta > Magnoliopsida > Asparagales > Amaryllidaceae > Allium > Allium cepa. Next base: position 921,569,408 of record CM060931.1, on the reverse strand, counting down.
AGGCTCATTTGCATATTTTTAATTGTATGCATATATATAGGGGGAGCTTTATGCAGAGAGGAAGCATTTAAATAGGGGGAGCAATTAGAGCATATCAATGATCAAATACATTTAACATATTCAAAATCTTAAATATATGTCTACTATCATCAAAAGGGGGAGATTGTTGAATATACGCTTATATGCTTTTTGTTTGATGATAATAAACATATATATATTCGTTTAAATGTATTTGTTAATGTACTATTTTATTTTTCATAGACTAAATAAATATTTGCTGAATAAAAATGAATAAAACAGAATTTGAATTCAAACAGAAATTTTATTCAAACAAATATTTATTACAATTTTTGAATAGTACAAATTCAAGCTCTCACTATACATATACAATTTTGATTCTAATTACATCACAATTCAATTTACATAAATTCCTCACTGCACATCACTCACACTCGTAGTTTATCTTCAACTTCATTCCAGTTAGAATCCAGCATCTGAGCAATCTGCAAAAATATTCACTAACGCAGTAAAATTGAAAAAGAAATATTTTTGCAATATAAAATAAAATATGGACTTTGAAAATATTATTTTCCACAGTTATTTGGGTTGTTCGTCATCATTTATATCTGGATTCATCACACACGAACAATGTGACATGCACAGTGTATCACTGTATGTGCCACAAGGTCGTGCACACCAATATACACTTGATAAATTTACAGGGACAGGTGAGCACAGGTCAAACCCAAATTATCGGATTCAACTCAAGTGCAATAAAATAAATGTCACAACTCTAGGCATAAGGTCAAATCCGAGCTTAAGCTGGATTCAAATCAGGTGAAATTTCGAAAAATAAACAAAATGCAAAGGTCAAGTCACAGCAATCATGACTCAACTCAATGCAACAACCAAAGTCAAGGCGACATGAAGTCAGCAACTCAAACTGCAAGTCCAGAACAATGCACGGTGCAAATAAATAGCACAAGCAAATGACACAGTCAATTCAAACATGCTCAAAGCTAAAAACAAATGACTCAGGTTTGATGCTATCAAGTGGAACAAATGCAATTACCACAAATCCAAGACCAGAAAAACAAAACTGCAAATATCCAAGTACAGCAAGTGTCGACGAAACAAACTCAAATGCTCAAAGACAAGGATGCACAAATCCAAGGACTCAACAAGGTCTGGACAACATAAATGCACAAGCACACATGTACACAATGCTACTACCATGATGAACAAAGCTGACAGCAAGGATTTGAATGCAAGCAAAACAAGTAAATGAAAACATACGTGAACACTTGCAACAGAAAAAGGGCAGTGGACAGGATAAGTGCAGACACTACATGAATCCTAAGTGCAAAACCAAACACAACAGTATGTTGAAGCAACCGGGACATCACATACATATATGTGTACAAATGAAGACACAATGAACTAGCAGGAAACAAAAAAGAAGGCAGTGCAACAGGAGCATCAACCATCAGGTTAGAGCAATCGAGTGCACCAAAGGGATATACAGTGACGACATACAAAAATGACCAAACAGCAAGGCACAGAAACATGATCAAACTTAATGCAACAAGACCAAGTCCAGCTACCAACTGTGTATACATGAATCAAGCTACCGCATGGCAGTGACATGCACAGTGCACATAAGTACAACAATAACAGCAGTATACAAGTACAGGCCGCAACAAAATGCACAAAGCTGCTACAGGCGAAAGTACGAACTAACCAGACAAGCATCAACCACTGCAACAAAATTCCACTAAGAATATAGCAAGTTTGAAGATAATGATATACAGGTTAAACCAAAACAGTAATGTTCAGGGATGAACACAGATGAACCATTAACAAAGTCAAAGAAATCAATATCGAACAAATTCTTACAGGCAATAGCAAATCGATTTTATCAAGGCCAAGGTCAATGCAAAGCAAAACCGAAGTCACAGTGAAATCACCGCAGTCATGTCAATGAACAAGTCAACCAAAACAAACACGAAATCAAAACATGGCCGAAGTCAAAGGAAATCAACACCGTGATGACCACGATATCAATTCAAAACCGTGTCAACCAAGTATCACGAATTCATATGCATTTGAATAAGTCAGTGAAATCTCAATCATCCCAGCAGATCAAACAGCCGAAAGCATAATATTGAAAAAATCGGACGAACAAAAATTTAGGAGTTCGACTCCTATAAATTGCAATAATCATCATCGGCATAGATCCATCGAATTCAAGCATACAAACAGAAAAGCAAAAAGAGCAGAAATTACATACCAAAGCTTTTCGAATTCGATCAAATTCGAAGTAGTCGGAGCAAAAAAAGGAAGCTATCGATTGATAGAAAAGGAACACCGAATCAATAATTCAATCGAGCATTTACAGTCGCAAGCTTCGAATTTCAAATAACCCTAATTTCTGTAAAAAGAGGAACGGCGGCCATTTTCACAAAGGAACGAAGCAAAGAGGATCGGGTCAAAATATAAAAGGGGCCGACCTTTTTTTTAAGAGCTTTACTTTTAATATTATAAAGGGCTTTATTTTTTAAATTAGGGTTGTTTTTTAATTTAAAGTGTTTTTAATTTGTAATTGAGTTTTTAAACCGTTGTACATTCTAGTCGTGTGACTAGGGGACAAACTACGTGGCGTAGTTTGAGAATTCGCAACTCAGTGGCTGAGTTGTGGCAGGGTTTTGAGCGTAGAGTTAGGTTTAGTCGATAGCGGGAGTCGCGAGTTTATGTGTGTAAGCGTCTGACAAACTAATTTCTATTAGAAATCTTGGGGGCAGCACATAGGCTGGGTTTTGCCGAAGTTGGGTAAATTCTGTGTTGTTCTGTTTCTGTTATTTATATTCTGCGATATATGTGCTGCTATTATTCTGCTGTGAACTATGAATTGAATATTTTATAAGCTTCCGCAATAAATTTTTATAATTAATAGTATCACCCTATTCATCCCCCCTCTAGGGTGAAATCGATCCTACAAGTTTTGATTACAACAACCTTAGAATAGGATTATAAAATATAAATACTAACATCATAGTTTAGAAATATATGTATATGCAGGATTTAACCATGCATGTACCAATAATGAAGACTGTACAGTATAGAGATTCAAGATATCGAGATTGAAGACTCATGAGTATCACGAATATCAAGATTATCAAGAGTTCAAGATTTCAAGAATAATTAATTTTAATTAGGAGTTTCTATTAAAACTCCTAGAAAAGCAAAGGCATCTTAAAATACAATTTATTTGTGAAATGGAATCCACTTCGAGCCTGTTAAAGGGATGGAACCCTAAGTAGGATGGAACCTACGAAAAATCTAGTGGAGCATTGTTTTGTATCCGCTAACTTTTATTCAAAATGATTTTACAAAATCATATCTTGTTTTCAAAATGTTTTCAAAACCTTCCTTTTAATGGAATCAAAATCATCTATCCTGGTTTTAAATACTTTTAGCCTCAAAATAATCTTTAATTTCAAAATCAAATTATCCTTAGTTTTAAACTCTCTTTTAATAATAATGTATTTAACTTTTAATATTTATACTTATATTTAAATATAAAATTATAGTAAAATTTTATATACACCAAAATATTATTCTCTATATTTATTTATGTATTTTAACTATAATTAAGTATATTTATAAAAGTTTAAAACAGTTTTAATATAAGATAAAAGTTATTTTCAAAGAAAAACAAAACAAATTTCCTTTGGGATGTCGACATGCCTAATACACCCATGTCGACATAGTGTCAGTTAATTTCAAATTTTAAATTTCAAAAGAAGTGTCTATTCGTCATATCTCTTCACGAATGGACATGGCTATTGTTCTTCTATAAATATGGGAAGTTTTCAACGAATTTTTAATCATTTTTTTTTGTTTTCATTTCTCTTCTTCTTCCATATTTCTGTATACTTATTCCTACCATTACTCTGTCAAAATCAACATTGAATCTAACTAGATTATCTCTGGTTTGATTCTCTATCACTATCTCATCAAGATCATTAGTGCTATTCAGAGTTATAGGCTTCTTTGTAATCAATTAAACGAGAAAAGGTGTGACTGTGGCCTAGGAAATCAATCAAGCGAGAAAAGGTGTGATTGTAGCCTTGGAAATCAATTGGGTGAGCTTGTTTCCCGTAAAATCAAGTATCTCTACCCAGAGGATTATGAATCTGGAGGGTGTACCTCGTAGCCTTAAAATCGAGGGTGTAATTGTACAATTTCTTTTGAAAGGAAATCCGTACTTTTGTTCGGAACTGGATGTAGGGTAACTCCGAACCAGCATAAAAACACGGTGTGTTCTTTCCTTTACTGCTTTACTTTAGTTTTGCATCTGTGTTTGATTCTGTGATCATATTTGTGTCTAAATATTACATACATTTGTGTACAAATTAATAAAAACTCAAAAAGATTTAATAATTCCTTAAAACACTATTCACCCCCTCCCCTCTAGTGTTTATCCTAGCCTTAAGATCCGTAATCCGCATTTCTCACAGATTTTAGGTCGTGGATTTGGGTTGAGCTGCTGTTCGTAGATCACGGTTGTTGAACAGAGCAGCGAAGTTGGTTTTTTTTTTGTTGTGCAATTGTGGTTGGTTGTTGTGTGATTTAGAAGAGATACTGATGTAGGCGGTAGTTGATACTGTTGTAGGCTGGAAGTAGGGATGTGTGTTCTGACTTTTGGGTGATGGGGAAAATGATTGTTTGATGATAAGATTAAAGTGCGCAGTAGTTGAAATGAAATGGAGTATGTATTTGCTTTGATGTCAGTAGTGTGAAAGTGTGCTCAGTTGTGCACTATAGAGGGACTGTTGTGAAGACAGAGGATGAAGTTGATTGTCTGGCTGTGTTGTGATGGTTCAAGTCGGTATGGTTGGAAGTTGTAGGAGGCAGTAGTGCTTAGTGGTGGTGGCTGCACTATTGTTTGTATGCAGTAGATTGTAATGTTTAGAGAGGATGTGAAGTTGGTGATGGTGAATTATATTGTGGATGTATGTGAATTGATGATGGCAAATGAAGCTAGGATAGAAGTGTGTGGTTTGATGGTATAGGAACCGAAGCTTGTAGTGACTTGTTTTGTTACTGGTGACAGTTTTATTGTATGGAGATGGAACAGGTTGTTGTGAAATAGTATGTGATGTAGTGTTTTAGTTGGAGGAGGATTGATAGTGTGTATGCAGGGGATTGCGAGCAGAGAAGGTGGTAGGGTGTGATGTGGTAGTTGGCACTGATGGTTGTACAAGGCTGCATGTAAGTTATTTGTTGCCAGGCAATGGGAAGGGGATAATGTTGTACTGGGGGAAGTGTTTAGTATTGTGGAGAAGCAGCAAGCAAGGGATGGTCTCGAGTGTTTGTGATGAATAGATGGAGGGAGTATTTGCAGTCTGGAGGATGATGGTTGGCAGAAACCATGGAAGAATTGTTGTGGTGGGCAGAGAGGTTATGGTCAGGTGATGTGTAACAAGGTGAAGATGAAGATGGCATCTTATAGCAGTTATCAAGCTGGCGGAAATGCTTGTATATGATGGTAATGCTGAAAGATGTTTGTGTAGTAGCTGGTTTTGGGTGTGGTGAAGTGGTTTTGTAGTTTTTCAGAGGTGTATGTATGAAGGAGTGGAACAGTGTAAGCTATATGTGATGTTGGTCGCAAGTTTAGGAAGTGAAGTATGGTTACTTGTTGAACTGAAGTTGTGGTAGATTGGAGATGGAAGCAGTTATGGGTAATATGAACACTGGCAGGTTGAATGACAGAGGGGCAATATGGCCAGAGATTAAGACTGTTGTGGTGTTGAAGTGTGGTTGAGTTGATGGTTGGAGCAGTGTACAGGAATTTGATCACTGGCTACTAAAAGTCATACAGATTGAATGGACAGTCATGGTAGATAATGTGAATTTCTTACCATGATTTTTTATGTTGATTTTAGTGAATTAGCCTACGTTTATTATTTGGTAATTTTATAAAGTAATACTGATGATAATGATGATGATGATGATGAATTAACTAAGTTTATAATAATATTAGTATTAATATAATTAAGTTAACCGAGTTTTAATGATAATAATAATAATAATAATAATAATAAAGTAACTAAGCTAGCCAAGTTAACAAAAATTAACAAGTTTTTCTTAAATTAAACAAGTTTTACAAAATTAACTAAGTTTAAGTTAACTAAATTTTATAAATAATAATAATATAACTAATTTAGCAAAGTTTAATAAATAATGATAATGATGATAATGATGATGAATTAACTAAGTTTATAAAAATTAAATAAGTCCATAATAATAATATAATTAAGTTAACTGGGTTTCAACAATAATGATAAATTAACTAAGTTAATTAGGTTAATAAAAACTAAGTAAGTTTTTTTAAAATTAAACAAGTTTTATAAAATTAACTAAGTTTAAGTTAACTAAATTTTATAAATAATAATAATATAACTAATTTAACAAAGTTTATAAATAATAATGATGATGATGAAGAATTAACTAAGTCAATAAAATTTAACTAAGTTTATAACAATAACAACAACAATAACAATAATAATAAATTAACTAAGTTAACCAAGTTAATAAAAATTAACTAAGTTTTATTAAAATTAAACAAGTTTTATAAAATTAAATAAGCTTAAGTTAACTAAATTTTATAAATAATAGTGTGATATACTTGTAGATGTTCGATATCAGATCCAAAGTCCTACGAATTAATATAATTGTTTGACTATATGTTGTGTTATCACTTGTGCAGGCATTGGACTTTCGAAGAGAGAGGATGGACTTTCAAAGAGAGCAAGGTTGGACTTTTATGGTGCCAGTTTTTACTTATGCATGCAACAAAGAATTATGGGTGATCAAACGTTTTGCTAAAACAAGTTGGATATAACATTTTATGAGTACTAGGTGTGTAAATTTGTATACGAATGGTTATTATATGTGACTTTGGTCATTTTATCAAAAAACTGTTGTATTAGAATGGTTATGGATAACTTATTTGATTATATAATTGATATGTTTTTTTAATTATTTGAATATGATGATTATATGAGTGATTGTTGATTGATATAGTATAAACAAAATAGACCATCAACAGGAAATAATAGCACGAAAAATGGTGCAAAATGATCAAAAACTTTTAGTAGCATTTCAAAATCGCTACAAAAATACATATAGTGGCGTTGAGTAAATGCAACTGTAAAGTAGAGGTAAAGTTAGAAAATCTATTGGTGGCGCAAAAAACCTTTTTGTGGCATTTTTAAATGCTACAAAAAGATTTATGCTGGCATTCGATAAACGCTGCAATAAAAGGATTTATAGTGGCGTTGAAATAAATGCAACTAAAAAACATGGATTTTTACTTGCGGGCTTTATCACGGCATTTATCAAAACGCTACCATAAGTTTTGGTAGCGTTTTTTGTGCGCCACCAAAAACAAAATTTCTTGTAGTGATTGTCAGTCGTTCCAGATAAGATCGAAGCCGTGAATAATTGGAAGATGCTAGGGATGGTGATTGAGATAAGAAGTTTTCTTGGACTTGTTGGATACTACCGGAGATTCATTAATGATTTCTCACGAATAGCAGTACATTTAACTAAGCTTACCGGGAAGGAGGTGAAGTCTGTTTGGTCTGTCAAATGTGAGGAAGCATTCCATAAGTTGAAGCATTTCTTGACCAATGCACCAGTTTTAGTAGTTCCAAAAGGAAATCAAGGTTTGGTGGTATATACTGATACATGTAGAACTGGAGTAGGAGCAGTATTGATGTAGGATGGTAAAGTGATTGCATACGCATCTAGGCAGCTTAGACGGCATGAAGTCAGGTACCCTATTCATGATTTAGAGTTGGTTGCGGTGATCTTCGCACTAAATATTTGGAGACACTATCTCTTAGGGGAGAGGTTTGAGCTTTTTACTGAACAAAAGTCATCAAGACACTTATTCTCCCAGAAGGATTTGAATATGAGACAGCAGAGGCGGCTAGAGTTTTTGGCTTCTTATGATTTTAGTATAGAGTGTTGGTCCCTGAGAAGATTGTTTTGATGACAACAACCTTAGAATAAGATTATAAAATATAAATATTAACATTATAGTTTAGATATATATGTATATGCAGGATTTCCATGCAGGTATCAAGAATGAAGACTGTACAGTGTAAAGATTCAATACTGAAGATATCAAGACTAAAGACTCATGAGTATCAAGATTATCAAGACCTAAAGATTTCAATAATAAGTAATTTAGTTAGGAATTTTGTTAAAACTTCTAAAAAAGCACTGGCATCTTAAAATCCAATTTATTCGCAGAATGGAATCCACTTCGAGCCTGTTAAAGGGATGGAACCCTAAGTAGGATGGAACCTACGAAAAATCTAGTGGAACATTGTTTTGTATCCACTAACTTTTATTCAAATGGTTTTACAAAATTATATCTTATTTTCAAATGATTTCAAAATTTTCCTTTTAAAAGAATCAAAAACATCTATCCTGGTTTTAAAATACTTTTAACCTCAAAATAATCTTTATCTTCAAAATCAAATTATCCTTTTTTTAGTCTATCTTTTAATAATAATATATTTAACTTTTAATATTTATACATAGATTTGAATATAAAATTATAGTAAAATTATATATATATATATATATATATATATATATATATATTATTCTCTATACCTATTTATGTATTTTAACTATAGTTAAGTATATTTATAAAGTTTAAAAATAATTTTAATACAAGATGAAAGTTATTTTTAAGGAAAAACAAATTATCAAAAAATTACAAAAGCCTGTCGACAACCCCAATCTACCCTTGTCGACAAGGTGGCAGTTGATTTCAGAATTTTGAATTTCAAAGGAAGTGTCTATTCGTCATATCCTTTCACGAATGGACATGGCTGTTGTTCTACTATAAATAGGGGAAGTTTTAAACGAATTTATATAAAAAAAATCTCTGATTTCACTCCTCTTCTTCTTCCATGTTTCTTTATATATATTTTTACCATTACTCTGCTGAAATCACCATTGAATCTAACTAGATCATCTCTGGTTTGATTCTCTATCACTATCTCAACAAAATCTCAGTGCCAGTTAGAGTTGTAGGATTCTTAGTAATTAATTGAGCGAGAAAAGGTGTGATTGTAGCCTGTGAAATCAGTCAAGCAAGAAAAGGTGTGATTGTAGCCTATGAAATCAATTGGGTGAACTTGTTGTCCGTAAAATCAAGTATCTCTACCCAGAGGATTGTGAATCTGGAGTGGTGTACCTCGTGGCCTTGCAATCGAGGGTGTAATTGTAAAAATTGATTTTGAAAGGAAATCCGTACTTTTGTTGCGGGACTGGATGTAGGTTAACTCCTAACCGGTATAAAATCCGGTGTGTTCTTTCCTTTATTGCTTTTATTTTATTTCTGCATCTGTGTTTGATTCTGCGATCATATATGTGTCTGAATATTGCATAAATTTGTGTTCAAATTAATATAAACTAAAAAAGATTTAGTAATTTCTTAAAACACTATTCACCCCTCCTCTATTGTTAATTCTATCCTCAAGATCCGTAATCCGCATTTCTCGCATTTGGTATCAGAGCAAGGTTTTCAAAGTTTCATAATATGATTTTTGAAAAGCTTTTGAAATGGCTATGTTTAAAAAACTTATTAATATTAGTTTAGAAATATTCATATCATCATTGTCTCTTCAGTCTGCATATAATCAATATTCAAATTCAAGTTGTCTACCAAAATTTTATGATGTGCAGGAAACATGTTTTATGGGTGTTGAGGAATCAATTCACAATAGACAAATTATGCAGATCAAAAAGAATAAATGGATACTCGATAGTGGATGCTCTAGACACATTACTGATAATCCAGATATTTTGAATGGTATAATATACAAAGAAGGAGGACTGGTTAACTTTGGAGAAAACTCAAAAGGATGTGTGATTGGCATCGGCAAAGTCGGTAACTCTAAAACTCCTATTATTACTAATGTTTTGCTAGTTAAGAATCTGAAACATAATCTGCTAAGTATTAGTCAACTTTGCGATAAAGGATATAAATTAAATTTGAAAAAGATAAGTGTCACATTGAAGATAATAATTCAACCATAATATTTGAGGGAATTAGGAAAAAGAATATTTATATTCTTAGTATGAAAGTTTCAAATGATAACCTGTGTCTTTTGGCAAATACAAGTGACCCTTGGATTTGACAAAAGAGATTTGGGCATTTGAATTCAAACCCTTATCTAAACTGTCAAAACATGATCTAGTAAGAGGTCTCACTGAAATGAACTTTAAAGTAGATAGTTTATGTGATGCATGTCAATTAGGAAAACTTACAAAAAGTTCCTTTAAATTAAAAGATATGATTTCAACCTCAAAACCTCTTGAATTACTTCAACTTGATTTATTTGGCCCATCTCAAATTCTGTCAATAAATCATAGTAAATATGTTTTTTTAATTGTAGATGATTATTCTATATTTACATGGACAATATTTTTGAAACATAAAGTGATACTTTTGAATGTTTTAATAACTTTATAAAAAGGATTCAAAATCAACTTTCTCTAAAAATTATAACCATCCGTAGTGATCATGGTGGTGAATTTGAAAATGAAAATTTGAGGAACTCTGCAATAAAAAGGGAATAACTCACAAATTTTCATTTCCAAGAACTCCACAACAAAATGTAGCAGTATAACGTAAAAATAGGACGATTCAAGAGTGTGCGAGAACTATGCTTTCAGATAGTAAATTACCAAAGTATTTTTGGACAGAAGCAGTTGCTACCGCCTGTTATATTTTAAATAGAATTTTAATTAGACATTTAACGGATAAGACATCTTATGAATTTCTTCACACAAAGAAACCTAAGGTATCTTATTTTAGAATTTTTGGAAGTAAATGTTTTATTTTAAATACAAAAGATAATTTAGATAAATTTGATCCTAAATCCAACATAGGTATCTTTATAGGATATTCTAATAGAAGTAAAGCATATAGAGTGTTTAATTTAAGAACTAACACCATCGAAGAAACAATGCAAGTTTCATTCGATGAAAATGACAAAAAATTTGAAGATAAAAATGATAAAGAGGATTTAATCACTCAAAATCAAGAGTCAACTGAAACTAATAATGAAACTAATCGTCCTAATAAAAAGATTAAACTTTTAAAAGATCATCCTATAGAAAATATACTAGCAGATATGCAATCTGTTGTTACAACTAGAAATCAACTAAGTAAAATGAGCAATGTAGCCTTTATATCAACTATTGAACCCAAAAATCCAAAAGAAGCATCAACTAATGATTCATGGATTTTGGCTATGCAAGAAGAACTAAATCAATTCACTAGAAATGATGTTTGTAAACTTGTTCCTAGACCTAAAAATAAAACTATAATTGGAACTAAATGGGTTTATAAAAATAAAATGAATGAACAAGGAGAGGTTTTAGAAATAACGCCCGGTTAATCGCCCAAGATTATTGTAAAGAAGAAGGAATAGATTTCGATGAAACCTTTGCTCCCTTAACAAGATTAGAAGCCATTAAGATTCTACTTGCTTTCGCAAATCATAATTGTAACATCCCGCCTTTTTGCACACTTTAAACCGACACACGTGCCAATTCAAAGCATACGCAAGGGCGGATTGTTATGGGGTAAATAAGAAAAACAGAGAAGAAATAAAACAAAAACAGAATCTCACAGCGGAAGGATAAAATATAATAACAAATATACAGTTCATAAACAGTTTACAAAAGCTTGATTCTTCTTTTACAATAAATATCAGAGTTACACATACCAATACAAGCAATGCAGCGGAATAGAAAGAGTGTGGTGTAATACTATATATAACATAATACTTATTCTTCGTCTTCGTCCTCCAAAGCTAAAATCTGCTATCCTGAAATGCTCGGACTGACCCGAGCGAATTTGAATAGACAAAAACACCCGAGTCAGACTAGAATATCTTATGTGAGTTAAATAAACAGAATATAAATATGAGTACAGTAACTCAAGAGATGTTCGGGATTTACATCTCCTAAGGATCCGTTAAACTATTTACTATGTAGTATATTGCGCTATTATAATAGTGTCTATTTATAAAATAAACTTACTTTTAAATAGCGTTAAGGCTTTACATTTTCCACCTTAACACGTAATAGTCCCAGTAGTCCGTCCAATATCATAGCCCCTCCTGATCGGGAAGCCACTAGAGGATACCACACGGGCTACGGGAGAAAACCAAACTCGTACAAGGCGCGATATGGTAGGTGACACGGCACAACTAGGCAATGCCAGGGTAGATATACCAATTGCTATCCAGGCTGGTGGAAACGCGTAGCCGCAGTTACCGCCCACCTCGGACTAACTCCCCAAAATCAAAATATAGAAGTGGCCACTGAATCAAATCCAAGTCAAATTATAATATCGAAGAGGAGCGTCCGATCAGAGGAATGACCTCATTGGCCTGAGAATCGCTCCTGTTTTAGCCACCTTATGCCAACTCATGGGAGTTGGGTCCACGTATTTACCTTACAGGAAACGTCGCCACCACCTACTTCATTCTGGAATCTCCACCGCGTACACGGTTAGTCAAAGTGGTTTTCGGTATCGACAGAGAGTATGTCCATATCCGATCCCGGTCTCTTTGCCAACCAATCGTTATTATAACACCGCGGTCATTTAAAATAGTTTATACTTTAAAACCAGAACATAGTCCCTTTCAAAACCATAATATTACGATATCATTTCTTCTTTTAAAACCCAAAACAATATGATATCGTTTATCCCAAATAAAATTATTCCTTTCCAAAAAATTATGTCACTTTTTATTATTTAATATCCCATGTAACCAATATTCTGTTTGTAACTTTCAACATAATTCTTCGAAAATCCATAGCATTTTAAAACCATTATTTTCAAAACTAAATGGTTTGGATATTCAACGGTATGCGAATTAAAAAAAAGTTTAACTTTACTGTTGCTTTATAAAGAAATAAATTACATGGCTTTCCAAATATTTCTTCTTTTAAAGTTAAACCAAAATCCAAAATATTACTTCAAGTCGCAAAACCATTTCAATTTTATATATATTTATATCCATTTTGGAGCATTAATATTTCAACTAAAGTTGGATTTTTATCCTTTCAAAAATCAATATTCTATTAATTAATCCTGACCATTCACATAAAATCCATAATTAATAAGACTTCAATTTCTAGTAAAATATATATATATATATATATATATTTCCAAATTCAATTTTTACTAGAATATTCATTTCAAAATATTTTGGAAAAAAAATCCAATTATAAATATCATATCTTTAAAATTTCCAACTTAATATTTAAACATAGGATATAATCATCAAACTCCATTTTCTTAATTTTCTTCCATTTTTAATAAAGAAATTTATTCACCTTTTAATTTCAAAATTTCAACTTCATATGCATATAACTATGGAAGAAAACATTTATTCAGTATAAAATTTAAGATTTTTATAAACCGTATTCCATCCAAACCATAGAAATCACATTAAAATAGTTATATATAGACCGCGGTGCCTGTATATAGTTTTCTATCCTATGGTCAAGTGATACGGATATTTATCATTTCAATCCGCAATTTAAAAATAAAAATTTGCGGTTATATATCATTTCAAACCACAATCCCGAAAAATGAAATATGCATGATAATTTTCAATTTAATGATATGCAATAAACATCCATCCATCAACAACATCCATCATCCAATCGCAACCATCAACCAATATCAATCAATAACAATTATATATATGATCATATATAACAGGTGATAACTGGCAGTTTATTCAAATTAAATTTTTCAACTATTAATCTAACAATTTATATTCAGTGATAATTGACATAACTGTTAACTAGCAGTTCATATGCAACCAAAAATTTCTAACAGCCAATTAACACGCAATAAATCAATTAAATTAACAGTTACATTCAATAAAATGCAATTCAACAGATATGAATGAAATAACATGCCAAAAGCTCATAAATAAATTTCTATTCATTTCTAAAATTTATTTAACAAACATAAAAGCTTCTAGTAGTTGTGAGTGGGTTAAAACACTCACCTTTTGAATTTAAATTGAATTCAAATCCAATTTAAACCCAAAAATTGGACAGTCTCCAAATTCATCCAAACCAGTGCCAAAACGTCAGAAATTCCGATACGATCCCAGCAAAACAAACCGCGCGTGAATCCGAGCTCGTATGCAAAAGTTATGAAAATTTGAAAAATGAAAAATTCTGGTCCTGGGTCAACTTCGGGTTCGACTTCGGGGCGCCGCCTCATTTCCCCGATGCTTGCTTGGAGTTTTCGCCAAAACGACCCGGAGCGACCCGAGTCATTTTCTTCCTGACCCGAAGTTGCTCTAGGGTTTTCTCCTCTGAAACCCGAAGCGCGACCAGAAGCTGCTGCAGATCCACAAAATTTTTTTTTTTTTTTTTTTTTTTTTTTTTTTGAAATAAAATTTTGGAATTTGGGAATTAGGTTTTTTTTCTGCCATTGGAATGAGGAGTTGAGAAGGAGATGTACGTATAGAAAAATGAAAATAAGGAGTGGCTAGGGTTTATAATCGCAAATATATAGACAGATAAAAGAAGGCTAGGTGGGTACGGATAACGAACGTGCTAAACGATAGTTGGCCCAAAAAGCCCGTTCTGCCTCCGGAGTCGAATTTGTTAAAACTATATATCCAAATAGGTGTTTCAAAATATTCTGAACGCGATGGAAAAAGTTTCGCGACCAAATTCGATCGTATGAAGAAGTTATGCTAAAAAAATAAAAATTTCAAATTGATTTCAAAATGCGTAAATTTCAAGACGTTTCGAGTCCGTACGATCAAACGACAAGTCCGATCGCAACGAAACTTGAAACATTATTATAATTCACCGTTACGGATCCGATGAAACTAGTTTCGTCGAAATCCGAGCCCGTGACAAAAATGGCTATTTTTAATATTTATTAAATAAATTAAAATAAATCATAAAATCCAAATTTTCTTTCAACTTTAAATATTGGCCAAATTTCATTACTTATATAATCCAATCAATTCCAAATAAGCTTGGATGTGAATTAAAATTTATAAGTATATAAATTTCGCAGTGTTAACCTCTGCGTTTTCTTATTATTTGGGAATTATAAATTTTATTCGCAAAACCCAATTATTTAATCATATACTTATACTCTCATCTTAAATCTAATTATATAAATAACTTGATTTCTATTATCCAACTCAAAATATATCAATTATTCTCCAACTACATAGTTAACGTTTCTTTTATATATCACTGTGGTAATATTTCAAAATGTTCATCTTTTGTTTGCATAAATTACTGTATTTAGATAAAATTGTAATTTTGGTAACTTATCACATAAATAACTTAAAACCTCAACTAATACATTCCACCTTTGTTTCATCTTATTCATTCACTCATCAATATTCCGTACTAACTACAAAATTTAGTGTATTCCTTTAAATTGATCAAAATAAGACTTATCAACTAATAGAAAGATTTACGTACAAAATTTATTGTCATACATCTAATTTACAAGCCTATACTTAATTATTATCCTACAATACGTTTTACGTTACTATAATGTTCATTCTTCCGTTCCTACGTTTCTATAAATTTATTCCTTTATAATTTATTTAACGCAACACTTAATCTACACCTATTGCGATGTTTCAAATTTACTTGAATGAACAATTTCTTTACTTAAAATAGTTGTTGTAAACTCTTAATTCCACATTTATAAGTGTATTATTATTTTCACCCAAATATTATACATATATATAGAGTATTGGGTTTTTATTTAATCATCATTTATCATATATATTAATTAATTAAATTCAATACTTAAGTCTGACTAAATTTATTCCCCAAATACACATTTACATTTCTCAACCAATAAATATAACCAATCAAATTCTCATTTTATTGAACCTTGGTCAATTCCACACGTTAATTTTACTTAAAGTCTCAATTAATTAATTTACCTCGGTTTCATTACCTTATTACCTTATATGCATAATTGACATGGTTATATCTTCCATTACATCAATAATTTATCATTTCATTTCTATGCAATATATACTCATCTTATTCCATTTATTTGGTTACTGCATTGAAATCTATTTATTAACCAATACTAACGTTATTATCATAAAAAAAAAATTTGATTCCCAATTTTATTCAATACTTAGAACAAAAATTTTCACATTAAATCAAATCCTTCTATTCAAACCAAGTATCATGCTATGATAATATTTTACGTTGGTTACACTGAAAAAAATCAACTTTTTATCGTTATCAATTAAACATACATTAATTGCACAAATTAAAGGAATTAATTTCCATTTATCAAATTAAATTTTTCATACATCAATCTATTTCATCTAAATCCTTACCTATGAATATTGCAACCTTTAATTCCATTAAATACCAATTAACCCAAATTATTTCATTTATTCTAAGTCATATCACTAAAATAATTCATCATAATAAACTTAAAATCTATACGTTTATTGATTTATTTCTATTTGTCTTATGTTAAATTCTAAATTTAGTAAGACAACCTAAAGTACTCCACTCAAACGACAGTCCCTTTCAATTGTTAATACGTACTTAAATTTCTACAGTTGCCTTCCATCTGCACTTCCGTTACTATGATAAAAATTAGTAACGTTTATGCCATCAATCCATCATAATTACTTACCCTTAATTGAGTTTGATTTCCAAATAAATTTGCTGACCCTTAATTAGACAATTTATAAAAGTTTGTCATCATACCTATAGTTCTACGCTTATGCTATGTCTTAAATTTCAATAAATTTATAAATTTTGAGATGTTCATTAGGGTTTACAAATTTATTGACTTGCAATAACAGGGTTTCTTAATCTATTCAATTTATCGTTCACAATCTTTTATTGCATTAAATTGGTTTAATATTCCCATATTAAATTTTATGTACAGGTAAGAATTTTTCTTTCTTTCTCTACTTAATTCATTTGAATTTTATTCAAATGTCTTTAAATAGGTTTCTAAGTCACTTCTATATAATTTATTCTAGCCTTCATTTTAATACTTATCTACCACCTTTATTCTTTCAACTAAAATAAATTACAAAATCCTATTAAACAAACAATTTTAAATGGTCGAACTTAACGGGTCGTTACACTCTCCCCCACTCAAAACTTTTCGTCCCCGAAAAGGGAAAGGAAGGGAGAAGGAAGAATAAAACAGTATATCTAATTTCAAATATTAACTTATAACAATAATTTACTAAATTAATTTCCTTTAATGAAATACACTTGTTTTATAATCATTATGTCTTTTAATACTTGAACTATTAAAGTTGGAAAAATATCTTTAACCAAATTCTAAGTCCAAAATTTACGAAATTTTTTGGCAGAGTCTCCTTTGTACGGAGGGACTCTGGAGAAAATATAATATCCAAATATACAAATATATTACATATATTATCCAAAATAAAATATCCCAACACGGGAAAATATATAAAATAGCGCTTTATACGTAATCCGGAAACGTACCTATTTGTCGGGCAATACGCTTATTATTTTGGAACCAAAAGCAGTAGCAGTTGCTTCCAACCCCTGTATTCACTTATAAAATCTAAAAGTTAAATATCTATATTACAGTGAAATGTTTGGGTAGATTCAATCATTCATATCCAAATCAAATGCAACAACCATACATTTTAACAAACGGCACACACCACAAACCACAATCATTCAATCAACAACCGTTAGTTGTTCGGGTTCAAATTATGAAATTTTACGGAGTGAGAAATAACTATCAAGTGCATCCGTTACTCAACAGTCTTAGATGGAATAGAGATAGATTATTGTTCCTCCAACAACTCCAAAATTCCTTACCCAACAACCATACATCAACCAAACAATTCAAATCAACACCACAATAGCTTATTATACATTTATTTCATGCTTCAGTGGTTTTATTTTCTTTCTTTCATTTATGGAGGGATTTCTTTGTTTCTTACAATTTTCATTTTCCATTTGTTACAAAATTCATTATATTGTATTCCAATTTATTGACTAAGGTTTATATCATCTATTTATACTACTTACCCTTTCTTATATAGTAAAATTTCCAATTTAACTTAAGTTTATACAATTAATTCTCATTTATAACAGCAAATTTATTGAATACCTTAATTACCTCAAGCTTCACTTGTAAGATTTCCCCTTACATTTTCTTACTAACATTGCAACTTTTATTATATGGTAAGTTATGTATGTTTAAGAATGCAAGTGAAAATTTACAAGTTTCTTCTCAATTCCTTTTTATTTATTAATGGTTCAATAAATATATATTCGTTTTATAAATTACAATTTCAACTTACCCTTAATTTCATTCCTTTATTTAATGTTTACGTTTTATTATATTTAATTACAGTAACCCTCTACTTACACTTAAATTATTAACCTTAAAACCTCCATTTTTATAAATAAAGGATCTTATTAATTCATTATCTAGGGTTTACAGACATTTATTTATATTACCTACTTTTTATTATATTACTAGTAGCATTTTAAAACATACTTAAGTTTATAACCGTACACATCAATCTTTATTTATTAAAGAATTTCATTTTATTTACTTAAGTTAAAATCACCTATTAATAATACTCACCTTTAATTTGGGTAAAATTTCAATTATCACTTAAGTTTATACCAATAAATTCTTATTATAACAGTAATTTATTGAATACTTCATTTTTCCTAAATTCCTACTTGTAAAATATTCAATTCCAGTTTCTCATTTAACACTTCAACTTTTATATTTGGGTAAGTTATTTATGTTAAGGAAATTGCAATTGAACTTATACAAGTTTAATCTCCATTCTTTTAATTAAATTTAATGTTTATTCATATTACCCTTTGTCTCATATGTATGCAAATTCCTCTTTATAGCTTTGCAGTTATTCTCTTATTTCAATTAGAGGTTTCAATTCATTCATTCTTCAATAAATCTTTTCCATTATTTATCAGTTAAAAACTTTTACTTCCCTTATCCCTAGCATTAACTTTCTTACTTAATATTTCACTAACAAAGTTTAAACAATTAATTAACGGAAAAATTTAGAATTAAATACCGGGTCAAATTTTAATCTATTTCAAAATAATAGATAAATAAGTTCTTACAACTTTTATATCTCTAATTATATTTAGAACAATAAAAGAAAATTTTTAGAAAATTTCAAAAATAAATCTGCAGTAGAATTTACTACAGTGGCCTTTCCCCTTCGAAACTCGAAAATGAAAGTCGATGATGCGGCCGTCATCACCGAATTTATTTTCCAGCGACAGAGAGGAAAGTACAGAATTTAATTCTTTTCCAAAATCTTCTTTAAAACAATTCTTCCAATTTATACGAAATATTTATATAAGAAAATACTTATAAACCAAATCAATAAATTTCACAAATTCTTTGAAAGCAAATTTTCAAAAATCCCGGACTTAAGTTCTAAATCTCCAAATTTGGTTTATTATAATTTCACTTAGCTTCAGTTATTATAAATATTTTTATTGCCTAACATCCAATCTATAGCAACCAAATATATATATATCTTTATAAAACTATTTTTATATATAGAAATATAATAGGCAAAATTATTTCATTCACCTATATTAAAAACAAATATTATGTCGGTCTGTCCTATTAAGTGTTTAGAAATCCCTATTGATGACATAGCGTCCCATGCATCAACCAGAATTTATAAATACAAAGCGGAACAGATTAACACAATATTAAAATCTTTTTATTAATACTAACAAGTACGCTCTCTCTTATATATACACTCAGCGACTCCCATAGGATATTTCTACCCTATTAACAAAGAGTCAAACCCCACAAAGCCAAGGTTTATCGCTAAACCAAAGCTCTGATACCAACTGTAACATCCCGCCTTTTTGCACACTTTAAACCGACACACGTGCCAATTCAAAGCATACGCAAGGGCGGATTGTTATGGGGTAAATAAGAAAAACAGAGAAGAAATAAAACAAAAACAGAATCTCACAGCGGAAGGATAAAATATAATAACAAATATACAGTTCATAAACAGTTTACAAAAGCTTGATTCTTCTTTTACAATAAATATCAGAGTTACACATACCAATACAAGCAATGCAGCGGAATAGAAAGAGTGTGGTGTAATACTATATATAACATAATACTTATTCTTCGTCTTCGTCCTCCAAAGCTAAAATCTGCTATCCTGAAATGCTCGGACTGACCCGAGCGAATTTGAATAGACAAAAACACCCGAGTCAGACTAGAATATCTTATGTGAGTTAAATAAACAGAATATAAATATGAGTACAGTAACTCAAGAGATGTTCGGGATTTACATCTCCTAAGGATCCGTTAAACTATTTACTATGTAGTATATTGCGCTATTATAATAGTGTCTATTTATAAAATAAACTTACTTTTAAATAGCGTTAAGGCTTTACATTTTCCACCTTAACACGTAATAGTCCCAGTAGTCCGTCCAATATCATAGCCCCTCCTGATCGGGAAGCCACTAGAGGATACCACACGGGCTACGGGAGAAAACCAAACTCGTACAAGGCGCGATATGGTAGGTGACACGGCACAACTAGGCAATGCCAGGGTAGATATACCAATTGCTATCCAGGCTGGTGGAAACGCGTAGCCGCAGTTACCGCCCACCTCGGACTAACTCCCCAAAATCAAAATATAGAAGTGGCCACTGAATCAAATCCAAGTCAAATTATAATATCGAAGAGGAGCGTCCGATCAGAGGAATGACCTCATTGGCCTGAGAATCGCTCCTGTTTTAGCCACCTTATGCCAACTCATGGGAGTTGGGTCCACGTATTTACCTTACAGGAAACGTCGCCACCACCTACTTCATTCTGGAATCTCCACCGCGTACACGGTTAGTCAAAGTGGTTTTCGGTATCGACAGAGAGTATGTCCATATCCGATCCCGGTCTCTTTGCCAACCAATCGTTATTATAACACCGCGGTCATTTAAAATAGTTTATACTTTAAAACCAGAACATAGTCCCTTTCAAAACCATAATATTACGATATCATTTCTTCTTTTAAAACCCAAAACAATATGATATCGTTTATCCCAAATAAAATTATTCCTTTCCAAAAAATTATGTCACTTTTTATTATTTAATATCCCATGTAACCAATATTCTGTTTGTAACTTTCAACATAATTCTTCGAAAATCCATAGCATTTTAAAACCATTATTTTCAAAACTAAATGGTTTGGATATTCAACGGTATGCGAATTAAAAAAAAGTTTAACTTTACTGTTGCTTTATAAAGAAATAAATTACATGGCTTTCCAAATATTTCTTCTTTTAAAGTTAAACCAAAATCCAAAATATTACTTCAAGTCGCAAAACCATTTCAATTTTATATATATTTATATCCATTTTGGAGCATTAATATTTCAACTAAAGTTGGATTTTTATCCTTTCAAAAATCAATATTCTATTAATTAATCCTGACCATTCACATAAAATCCATAATTAATAAGACTTCAATTTCTAGTAAAATATATATATATATATATATATATATATATATTTCCAAATTCAATTTTTACTAGAATATTCATTTCAAAATATTTTGGAAAAAAAATCCAATTATAAATATCATATCTTTAAAATTTCCAACTTAATATTTAAACATAGGATATAATCATCAAACTCCATTTTCTTAATTTTCTTCCATTTTTAATAAAGAAATTTATTCACCTTTTAATTTCAAAATTTCAACTTCATATGCATATAACTATGGAAGAAAACATTTATTCAGTATAAAATTTAAGATTTTTATAAACCGTATTCCATCCAAACCATAGAAATCACATTAAAATAGTTATATATAGACCGCGGTGCCTGTATATAGTTTTCTATCCTATGGTCAAGTGATACGGATATTTATCATTTCAATCCGCAATTTAAAAATAAAAATTTGCGGTTATATATCATTTCAAACCACAATCCCGAAAAATGAAATATGCATGATAATTTTCAATTTAATGATATGCAATAAACATCCATCCATCAACAACATCCATCATCCAATCGCAACCATCAACCAATATCAATCAATAACAATTATATATATGATCGTATATAACAGGTGATAACTGGCAGTTTATTCAAATTAAATTTTTCAACTATTAATCTAACAATTTATATTCAGTGATAATTGACATAACTGTTAACTAGCAGTTCATATGCAACCAAAA
This sequence comes from Allium cepa, assembly GCA_030765085.1. NCBI lineage: Eukaryota > Viridiplantae > Streptophyta > Magnoliopsida > Asparagales > Amaryllidaceae > Allium > Allium cepa. The sequence continues at coordinate 921,547,054 of CM060931.1, read as the reverse complement.
ATTTCTAACAGCCAATTAACACGCAATAAATCAATTAAATTAACAGTTACATTCAATAAAATGCAATTCAACAGATATGAATGAAATAACATGCCAAAAGCTCATAAATAAATTTCTATTCATTTCTAAAATTTATTTAACAAACATAAAAGCTTCTAGTAGTTGTGAGTGGGTTAAAACACTCACCTTTTGAATTTAAATTGAATTCAAATCCAATTTAAACCCAAAAATTGGACAGTCTCCAAATTCATCCAAACCAGTGCCAAAACGTCAGAAATTCCGATACGATCCCAGCAAAACAAACCGCGCGTGAATCCGAGCTCGTATGCAAAAGTTATGAAAATTTGAAAAATGAAAAATTCTGGTCCTGGGTCAACTTCGGGTTCGACTTCGGGGCGCCGCCTCATTTCCCCGATGCTTGCTTGGAGTTTTCGCCAAAACGACCCGGAGCGACCCGAGTCATTTTCTTCCTGACCCGAAGTTGCTCTAGGGTTTTCTCCTCTGAAACCCGAAGCGCGACCAGAAGCTGCTGCAGATCCACAAAATTTTTTTTTTTTTTTTTTTTTTTTTTTTTTTTGAAATAAAATTTTGGAATTTGGGAATTAGGTTTTTTTTCTGCCATTGGAATGAGGAGTTGAGAAGGAGATGTACGTATAGAAAAATGAAAATAAGGAGTGGCTAGGGTTTATAATCGCAAATATATAGACAGATAAAAGAAGGCTAGGTGGGTACGGATAACGAACGTGCTAAACGATAGTTGGCCCAAAAAGCCCGTTCTGCCTCCGGAGTCGAATTTGTTAAAACTATATATCCAAATAGGTGTTTCAAAATATTCTGAACGCGATGGAAAAAGTTTCGCGACCAAATTCGATCGTATGAAGAAGTTATGCTAAAAAAATAAAAATTTCAAATTGATTTCAAAATGCGTAAATTTCAAGACGTTTCGAGTCCGTACGATCAAACGACAAGTCCGATCGCAACGAAACTTGAAACATTATTATAATTCACCGTTACGGATCCGATGAAACTAGTTTCGTCGAAATCCGAGCCCGTGACAAAAATGGCTATTTTTAATATTTATTAAATAAATTAAAATAAATCATAAAATCCAAATTTTCTTTCAACTTTAAATATTGGCCAAATTTCATTACTTATATAATCCAATCAATTCCAAATAAGCTTGGATGTGAATTAAAATTTATAAGTATATAAATTTCGCAGTGTTAACCTCTGCGTTTTCTTATTATTTGGGAATTATAAATTTTATTCGCAAAACCCAATTATTTAATCATATACTTATACTCTCATCTTAAATCTAATTATATAAATAACTTGATTTCTATTATCCAACTCAAAATATATCAATTATTCTCCAACTACATAGTTAACGTTTCTTTTATATATCACTGTGGTAATATTTCAAAATGTTCATCTTTTGTTTGCATAAATTACTGTATTTAGATAAAATTGTAATTTTGGTAACTTATCACATAAATAACTTAAAACCTCAACTAATACATTCCACCTTTGTTTCATCTTATTCATTCACTCATCAATATTCCGTACTAACTACAAAATTTAGTGTATTCCTTTAAATTGATCAAAATAAGACTTATCAACTAATAGAAAGATTTACGTACAAAATTTATTGTCATACATCTAATTTACAAGCCTATACTTAATTATTATCCTACAATACGTTTTACGTTACTATAATGTTCATTCTTCCGTTCCTACGTTTCTATAAATTTATTCCTTTATAATTTATTTAACGCAACACTTAATCTACACCTATTGCGATGTTTCAAATTTACTTGAATGAACAATTTCTTTACTTAAAATAGTTGTTGTAAACTCTTAATTCCACATTTATAAGTGTATTATTATTTTCACCCAAATATTATACATATATATAGAGTATTGGGTTTTTATTTAATCATCATTTATCATATATATTAATTAATTAAATTCAATACTTAAGTCTGACTAAATTTATTCCCCAAATACACATTTACATTTCTCAACCAATAAATATAACCAATCAAATTCTCATTTTATTGAACCTTGGTCAATTCCACACGTTAATTTTACTTAAAGTCTCAATTAATTAATTTACCTCGGTTTCATTACCTTATTACCTTATATGCATAATTGACATGGTTATATCTTCCATTACATCAATAATTTATCATTTCATTTCTATGCAATATATACTCATCTTATTCCATTTATTTGGTTACTGCATTGAAATCTATTTATTAACCAATACTAACGTTATTATCATAAAAAAAAAATTTGATTCCCAATTTTATTCAATACTTAGAACAAAAATTTTCACATTAAATCAAATCCTTCTATTCAAACCAAGTATCATGCTATGATAATATTTTACGTTGGTTACACTGAAAAAAATCAACTTTTTATCGTTATCAATTAAACATACATTAATTGCACAAATTAAAGGAATTAATTTCCATTTATCAAATTAAATTTTTCATACATCAATCTATTTCATCTAAATCCTTACCTATGAATATTGCAACCTTTAATTCCATTAAATACCAATTAACCCAAATTATTTCATTTATTCTAAGTCATATCACTAAAATAATTCATCATAATAAACTTAAAATCTATACGTTTATTGATTTATTTCTATTTGTCTTATGTTAAATTCTAAATTTAGTAAGACAACCTAAAGTACTCCACTCAAACGACAGTCCCTTTCAATTGTTAATACGTACTTAAATTTCTACAGTTGCCTTCCATCTGCACTTCCGTTACTATGATAAAAATTAGTAACGTTTATGCCATCAATCCATCATAATTACTTACCCTTAATTGAGTTTGATTTCCAAATAAATTTGCTGACCCTTAATTAGACAATTTATAAAAGTTTGTCATCATACCTATAGTTCTACGCTTATGCTATGTCTTAAATTTCAATAAATTTATAAATTTTGAGATGTTCATTAGGGTTTACAAATTTATTGACTTGCAATAACAGGGTTTCTTAATCTATTCAATTTATCGTTCACAATCTTTTATTGCATTAAATTGGTTTAATATTCCCATATTAAATTTTATGTACAGGTAAGAATTTTTCTTTCTTTCTCTACTTAATTCATTTGAATTTTATTCAAATGTCTTTAAATAGGTTTCTAAGTCACTTCTATATAATTTATTCTAGCCTTCATTTTAATACTTATCTACCACCTTTATTCTTTCAACTAAAATAAATTACAAAATCCTATTAAACAAACAATTTTAAATGGTCGAACTTAACGGGTCGTTACAATAATAATTTCAAATTATATCAAAAGGATGTTAAAAGTTCCTTTTTAAATGGATTTGTAAAAGAGGAAGTATATGTTGAACAACCACCACTTTTGAAAATGAAAAATTACCGAATCATGTTTACAAACTTAAGAAAGCTCTATATGGTCTAAAACAAGCTTCTGGATCCTAGTATGATAGACTAAGATCTTACTTATTACAATCAATCTTTTAAATTGGTAAAGTAAATGATACTCTTTTTATTAAAAGAAATAAAAATGATATTCAACTAGTACAAGTTTATGTAGATGTTATCATTTTCGGATCAACTAATTTTGAAATGAATAAAGAATTTTATGAAAGAACGACAAAAGAGTTAGGGATGAGTCATATAGGTGAATTAAACTTCTTTCTAGGATTGCAAATAAAACAATTAGATAATGGTATCTTTATTAGTCAAGAAAAATATTCTAAAGACCTAGTTAGTAAATTTGGTTTGACTACTGCAAGTGGAAAACCCACTCCCATGGCAACCAATGAGTACCTAAGTAAAGAAGATTTCTCGAAAGATGTAGATCAAAAATTATATAGAGGAATGATTGGATCACTACTCTATATCACTGCTAGTAGACCTGATATCATGCATAGTGTTTGTCTCTGTGCAAGATATCAATCCCAGCCTAAAGAGACCCACTTAAAAGCTGTAAAACGTATCATAAGATATGATAAATACACCTTTGATTATGGCTTATTTTATCCTAAATATGATTCTTTTGAATTAATATCTTATTGTGATGTTGATTATGCTGGTTGTAAATCAGACCGAAAAGGTACAAGTGGAACTTGTCACTTTTTGGGGGATTATCTGATTTCCTGGTTTAGTAAAAAGCAAAACATAGTTTCTTTATCAACAACTGAAGCAGAGTATTTTCTGCTGCTTTGGCTTGTTCTCGATAAAATATTTGCAACAAACTTTAAAAGATTTTGGTTTAAATATCTCAAAAATCACCAATTTATTGTGATAATACTGTGCAATAAATTTATCCCAAAATAGTACTCATCATGCTCGAACTAAACATATTAATAGCATACATCATTTTCTCAGAGATAATATAAGTAAAGAAGTTACTCTCGATTATATCAATTCCGAGAACCAAATTGCTGATATCTTAACAAAACCCTTAAATGAATCTATATTTATTAAATTAAGAAGAGAATTAGGTATTTGTTCAATAACTGAAATATAGAATATAAATGACAAAATATAATCAAAAAATTAAATTAAAATAAATCAAATAGAAAAAATATGAAGTACCATGTCGACAAACCTCCCATACCCCTGTCGACATGTAATCTTTTTTTACTTTTGAAATTTTCCCACCAAAATTCAAACAAGTGGTTATATATTCTTCTTATTTCAAAATTTTGTTCATTCTTTCTGTCCTTTCTCTGATCTATCTTCTAAAAACAATTAAACAATGGCCTCATCTTCCAAATCAAACAAAAATTCAACCTTTTCGTTCCCTTCTCCTTCTATTGGACCATTTCCACGAACTACGCTTGCACGAGTGATGAAAATGGAGGATTCCTTGAAGGATGCACTACAAATAATGACTGAAATTCAAGTAGTGCAACTCAGAATAGCCAAAGAACAAGAATGGCAAGGCAAAATCCTTAGAAATTTTCAAATGTTTCTAATGGACAATCACGCTAATCCGATCTTGATTAATGAAGAATCTTCAGAAGATCAAGTGCAAGAGGATAGGGAGGAAGAAAAAGAAGAAGCCTTCATGAAAGAAGAGCACGCTGAAGATGACGACAAAGTTGTTTGCATTGGCGAAGTGTGCTTTGACAAGGGTGGAAATCTAGTCGAACAACGTGGAAATTTCTGCTTCCACAATCCAAATTGTTCGGTTCATCGATCTCCCATTTTTAAGGACACACATTAGTTTCTTTTCTCTCTTTCCTATTGTTGTATGATCTTACTTTCGTCTTCTACGTAAATTTAAATATAACAATATATAATTAAAAAATAATTTGTGTTCTTATATTTGGTTTCTCACATTATCCCTGTTATAAGTATTATCATATATGGATTCTTAGTTAGGATTAGTAATTAAGGACTAAGTTTTAGTTTTAGAATTAAGTGATGATTATTTATGATAACACTATCATAATAATCACATGTCACATAGTATTAGATTAAGGGGGAGTTATATAGTTTGGAGTTAGTTTTTGTTCATGACAAAGCAGGAGAAGTATAAAATAGGATAGTTAGGCATAGATTAAGGAAGAGTTATTAGTTTTAGGGGGGGTTATTAGGATAGAAGTAATATTTTATAAACAAAGGTTGTCATCATCAAAAAAAGGGAGATTGTTAGTCCCTGAGAAGATGGTTTTGATGACAACAACCTTAGAATAAGATTATAAAATATAAATGCTAACATTATAGTTTAGATATATATGTGTATGCAGGATTTAACCATACAGGTATCAAGAATGAAGATTGTACAATGTAGAGATTCAAAACTGAAGATATCAAGATTGAAGACTCATGTGTATCAAGATTATCAAGAGTTCAAGATTTCAATAATAAGTAATTTAGTTAGGAATTTTGTTAAAACTCCTAGAAAAGCACTGGCATCTTAAAATCCAATTTATTCATGAAATGAAATCCACTTCGAGCCTGTTAAAGGGATGGAACCCTAAGTAGGATGGAACCTACGAAAAATCTAGTGGAACATTGTTTTGTGTCCACTAACTTTTATTCAAATGTTTTTACAAAATTATATCTTGTTTTCAAAATGACTTCAAAATCTTCCTTTTAAAAGAATCAAAAACATCTATCCTAGTTTTAAAATACCTTTGGCCTCAAAATAATCTTTATCTTCAAAGTCAAATTATCCTTGGTTTTAAACTATCATTTAATAATAATATATTTAACTTTTAATATTCATACATAGATTTAAATATAAAATTATAGTAAAATTATATATATATATATATATATATATATATTATTCTCTATACCTATTTATGTATTTTAACTATAGTTAAGTATATTCATAAAGTTTAAAAATAGTTTTAATACAAGATGAATGTTATTTTTAAAGAAAAACAAATTATCAAAAAATTACAAAGGCCTGTCGACAACCCCAATCTACCCTTGTCGACAAGGTGGCAGTTGATTTCAAAATTTTGAATTTCAAAGGAAGTGTCTATTTGTCATATCCTTTCATGAATGGATATGGTTGTTGTTCTACTATAAATAGGGGCAGTTTTAAACGAATCCATATACATTTTTTCTCTGATTTCACTCCTCTTCTTCTTCCACATTTCTTTATATATATTTTTACCATTACTCTACCGAAATTACCATTGAATCTAACTAGATCATCTCTGGTTTGATTCTCTATCACTATCTCGATAAGATCTCGGTGCTATTCAGAGTTATAGGCTTTTTTGTAATTAATGGAGCGAGAAAAAGTGTGATTGTAGCCTCTGAAATCAATCAAGTAAGAAAAGGTGTGATTGTAGCCTGTGAAATCAATTGGGTGAACTTGTTGCCCGTAAAATCAAGTATCTCTACCCAGAGGATTGTGAATCTGGAGTGATGTACCTCGTGGCCTTCAAATCGAGGGTGTAATTGTAAAAGTAGATTTTGAAAGGAAATCCATACTTTTGTTGCGGGACTGGATGTAGGGTAACTCCGTACCGGTATAAAATCCGGTGTGTTCTTTCCTTTATTGCTTTTACTTTATTTCTGCATCTGTGTTTGATTCTGTGATCGTATATGTGTCTGAGTATTGCATACATTTGTGTTCAAATAAATATAAACTCAAAAAGATTTAGTAATTTCTTAAAACACTATTCACCCCCTCCCCCCCCCCCTCTAGAGTTAATTCTAGCCTTAAGATCCGTAATCCGCATTTCTCACATAGAGCATACACCGGGAAAAGGTAATACGGTAGCAGATGCTATTCAAATACATCAGAATGCGGTGTTAGCTATGTTAGTGGAGTGGAAGGATTTAGAAGCTTTGGCCATTTGTGGTGTGCAGTTAAGGTTGACTACTAGTACTAGTCAGAATATTATCATGTTGTCCTGTTTGAAAGTTCGACCAGTATTGATCAAGAGAATTGCTTCTAAAAAAAGAAAGATCCGTTGTTAGTTGTGAGAATCAAAAGACTTGAGGTTGGAACTGAGATCGATGATCTAACGGATTTTAGCCTTGACCAAAGATGATGGCTGAGAAAGAAGGAACCATTATGTGTCCCGAATGTGGAGGACGTGAGGAAGGAACTTCTTGGAGAATGTCATCGATCCAAGTTTATGATTCATCCTATAGGAACCAAGATGTATCAGGATATGAAGAGGAGCTTCTATTGGGAAGGCATGAAGAGAGATGTTTGCTTATGGGTTAGACAGTGCGCAAACCATCAACAAGTGAAAGCTGAACATCAGAAACCAAGTGGGTTACTACAGCCTTTAGAGATTCCAGTTTGGAAATAGGATTAGATATTCATGGATTTTATAGACGGATTGTCAAGGTAAAATAAAGGTAATGAAAGTATATGGATTATAGTGGGCGGATTGACCAAGAGTGCCTATTTCATTCTGATTAAGTCAACTAGAACGACACCGTTTTAGCTAAGTTATTCATGAAGAAAAAAGTTAGACCGCGTGGAGTTCCTAGTAGTATAGTTAGTGACAGAGATGCATTAATCACTAGTGAATTCTGGAAGAGTCTACAAGAAGTAGTGGGTACCAAGCTTAATATGAGTACTGCACAGCACCCTCAGACCAATGGGAAGACAAAGAGAGTCAATAAGGTACTCGAAGATTTATTGAGAGCTTGTGTATTAGACTTTGGTGGATCTTGGAAGGATCACCTACATTTGGTTGAGTTTTCCTATAACAATAGTTATCAGACTAGTATAGAAATGGCACTGTTTGAAGCTTTATAAGGAAGGCCATGAGAATGACCATCATGTTGGTTGAAGACTGCAGATAGATTAGTCTTAGGTCCAGACACAGTTAGAGAGGCGTCAGAAAAGATAGAGTTAATCTGAGAAAGGATGAAAGAAACTCGGTCCCAACAGAAAGGTTATGCAAATAAAAGGCGTAAGGACTTAGAATTATCAGTTGGAGATAAAGTTTTCATTAAGGTGTCACCAATGAAGCGTGTGATACGATTTGAAAAGGAAGGGTGACTTGAAAAGTAAGGGAAGTAAGCCCCAGGATATGTAGGTCCATTCCGGATTATAGAGAGGATTTGAAAGCTCGCATACAGAATAGAGTTGCCGAGCAGTTTGGCAGGTGTCCATAATGTATTTCATGTGTCTCATCTTTGCAAGTATGTACATGATCTAGAGACTGCTATCTCTCCCACAGGGTTGAAAGACTTAGTAGTAGAGCCTAATTTGACTTTTGTTAGACAATCAGTTTGGGTTGTACCTAGAGATGAGAAAAGGTGAAGGAACAAGACAGTTACGTTGGTGAAAGTTTAGTGGAGCGACAACGAGAAGGACAGCACTTGGGAGACAGAAGACATGATTAGAGATACTTATCCTGATCTGCTTTGAGGGTATGTCTGTATTAGGTTTATATAGATGGTAGCTAGTCAATTACACTAGTATGGTTGTTAGGAGTTGTTACAGATGATTGCTATATTTAGTATTTAGTCTTTACTAAATTTCGATGATGAAATTCTTTAAGCGGGGGAGCCTATAACATCCCTACTTTTTGATAACATTATTTATGAAAGTTAATTAGACAAATTAAATAGAATAATGATGATAATGAGATTGCGATTTGAATAAGTTACATAAGAATATAGGGTCGTTCTTAATAACTAGATAATGGGTTTTAAATTGGGTTATTTATTAATTAAATTACACATGGGCATATTAGTGAATAGCCAACTTTATCATACAAGGCTATACACATCTTTCTCTTGTCCATTCACGTTCCACTATTCATTTCACAAGTACAATCAAATAATCTAAAACCTGACCATTACCAAGGAAGTAGAAGGAAAATTATAATCTAAAGCTAAGAATCAAGCTAGAAAGGATTAATATACATCAAATATCAAGTTCCTTATCAAATTTAAGATAAATAATAATCTCTTACCATCTATATTTTTGTTTTATGATTATATAGTTTCATATTTATGATTTAAATTCATTTTTGTGATAATATAGATGATGAAATGTTTGAGTTATATTATGATGATTCGTTTTAATTCATACGTACATGAATTTACATGGTTTTTACCTAAAATTGAGAATGTATTATTTCAGATTGCCATGGAAAAATTTTATGTTAAGTAAAACATGATTTTGGAGAAGGGTTTTAATTTTCAGAATTTTCCAAGTTGTGAAAATTTTATTATGAATTTTTAATGAAAGGTATGATATAATTGGGTTTAAAATCTATTTCGAGAATTTCATAAAGAAATTGGGTCTAAAATTTTAATATGTTTAATTTCATGATGAAATTGAATTTTTGTGATTTTTCCTAATCAGTTTATTAAGGAAAATAAATTATTTGAAATTAATGGCTCTTCTGAAATAACTGGTTTTAATATATGGAGGGGCTAAAAACGTTGCATTTTAGTGGCTTTTAATATGGTATTAATGCTGTAGTTATAAAGGAAAAGTACTTGAAAAGTTTTTATGACAACCATTCAACATTTTACACATAGGCAAGTTGTTAAAAAGAGATTACTTAAAGTTGCTATAATTCAGCCTTTAACTAGAAAAAGGTGTTCCGCCTCTAATTGGTAAGCACCTTTCAACCCTAATAACCCCGCCTCATCTCAATCGTAACCCATTATAATCGAAACCATCGTGATCAAAACATTCTTAATCGAAACAAATACACATGGTATCTCCTGAAAGGTACGTAGTGGATTGGAAGAGGGGCGGAAGCTTCGGTGTCGAAAGGGTAGCTTTCGTTGGTGTCAAAACGCTACTTGTTTTTCTAGGTTAAACCCTTGCCTAGTCTTACCTAAAGCTTTCGACCCAAGTTGAAACATATGCTTTTGAAATTGTTTTATACACTTAGTATTTGAAGAAGGTTGTCATGATGCGTTAAAGTATTTGCTTTCGAAAGAGGTGTTCTTTAAATCTTGCTTTCGAAAGGGTAGGTTCCGACCTAGTCATAACCTAGCCGCTACTCTACCTTTCGAACACGATGTCCAGTGATGCTTTCGAAAGGTTGCACTTGTTTTTATCTTAAACCAAACCTTTTTCTTAAATGCTTTCGAAAGGGGTTGGGGTTTTGAAGGAGATGGTGTCACTACAAGAATAAACATTTATAGTTGCAAAAATTGGTGGCGTTTCTTTCTAAATGCAACCAAAAAGTATTTTCCTAAAAAATAAAAAAGCGGCTAAAAAGATTTCACGTTCCCGCTTTGTACCCGCGTAAAGTAAAAAATATTTCACGAAATTTTTTATTTAGTGTCACGTTTCCCTTTAGAATTCCCCTTTCACTCTTTTATTCTCAATTTCCACCCGCTTCTCAAACCCTAGTTCTTTTACCAATCACTCTCAAATGCTAAAACTCGTTCTCTGCTCGCACGATTCTCCTACTTTGAAAATGAGGTGCTCCTTCGCTCGTAAGCTTATTCCCCTCCGATGAGGTCCTCCCCTCTCCTCCCTAAAACATTCTCCATTGATAGCCTCTTTGCCTCTAAATGTTGTCTTCCTGGACGAAGCTGTCGATGAAGCAAGTGGGAAAGGCAGAGGAAGTGGGTACTATGAGTATGATCTGTACTAGAAAGTTCATGCTACAGGAAGGTATATCACATTTTATTATAGATTTTAATTTCAAGGGTTTTATTTTGAATCATTTTAGGTGTATACTTAGGATCTGTTCATTGTTGTTTTGATATTTACATGCAAAAGCTGACAGGCATTTTGAAGCTGGAAATTTGTTTAAATTTGAAGATGGATGCTGCACCGAGCTTGCTTTATTAAGCTACTTAACATCTGGCCATCAAATGTGAGAGATCTTCTTCAATAATATTTGATTTCCAGTATAAATCTCGTTTAACTGGAACATGTCGATGCGTCCAACTTCTCCTGTGTGGATTGCTGCGTAGAACCGAAACCTTGGAGGAAGAATCATGATGTTCCGGATGAGGGTAAGATCACTTCTTGATTAGGGTTTGGTATGTGCGTATATGTTGCTCGGTGAATTGCTTGCTTGAAACGAGTTGTGTAGATGAACGATTTGGTTCCACTTGGTTTTGTGTTGCTGATGAGTGGGCTTGATGTTGATTGGTAATTGTTCTGTTTACTATCTACTGCATATGATTTGCGTATTTTGATAATGGTTGAAAGAAGTTTTTTTATCAAAATTCGAATTTGAAGTTTTCTTGAGAATTTTTTCCATTTCTTGGTCATTTATATTGCAACTAATAGCTGTAAGAAGAGATTATAAAGAACGGAAGATAGATATCATGGAAGGGCGAAGCCATAATTTTAGCCAGTGAATAGGATTTTGTTGAAATAGCTGTAGTTTTGTTTTGATTGTGATAAGTTCTTTTTGAGCAATGTAAGAAATTCATATTGCATTGCTTTGAAAATCTGAATATGTTTATTTATTTATTTTTAATTCTTTTCATTCGTATATGAAAAGGGTATTTAAGCAATGTTGAACACCTAAGTCAGAGGTAAACTTCCTCCTGATTCAGATTTAACAAACTATTGATGCTTAAAAAATATTTTGAGAAATTTTTTAACAAGCAATTGGGTTTGTTCTAAAGAAATATTCTCAGAAAAATTAAGTATTAAATTTATACTGCATCTATTGCTTAGTGCACCTCCATTTTATTTTATTTTTACGAGTTAAACAATGTTTATCTAGTGTTCTTTTATCGTCATCTTTTTTCATGGAGGAATTTTTTAACTGTACATCAAGTTTTTCTTACTGGATATTATTTTTCTTATAAAGTGAAATTTGAAATTGTATTTTCAAAGGTGATAGGAAAAGAAGGCCTTCAGTTTTACAGTGTAAGTTTATCTACATTTTTTTGATGTGGTCATATGATGTATATTTGGAAATATATTTTGAGTTTGTGAATCTTTGAAATTCGTACGTGAAGGGTTGTTACATGTGCAGTATTAGTATAATAACAACGGCCATAATTGCGAAGAGACCCAAACCTTTGTGTAGCAGTGATAATTTACACGGGTCTTCGCACACTTTCAAGCCTACTAAGTTTTATCAATGGTTACTTAGTTTTAGAAATTTAGATGAGATACTCATCTTAGCTAGATAATTATATTTATTCCTTATCAAGATGTCTCAAACCTAAAAAAAATCTTGATTTCTGCTTATATGGACACGCCTGTGGAAATGCTATAGCTTTGGATTTTTCAACTGTTAGTAGCTGCCCTACATAACTGAAAGCAAGGACTTTCTCAATATATCAAAAAGGAAAGCAAAAGAAACTCTAGAAGAATTATCAAGGTGTCTTTCTTTGATCAGTGCTTATGCTTATAATTGTTTTCTTCACATGTATAATATTAAATTCAGGCAAGTCTAATTTTAAAAAAGATGATATCATAAGTGTTTAAACGATCAATGCAAGAAAATTGATTGTATAAGAAGGAATTCCTTTAGCATGGTGGAAAAGAGGGTAGCTCTTTGAGTGTTTAATTTCTTGGGATCAAGTTTGCAAATCGATTTATCAAGGGGGATTAGGAGTCTTAAATATCGCTGAAATGAACAACGATTTTTTATGTTGATGGATTTGAGATTTAATTCGCTATATAGATGTGATGTGGAGGAAATGGGTGATGAAGCTGTACTTCAAGGATTGTTTTCAATGGAAAAAGGAGATTAAGTATTGTTCAGTTCTTTGGAAAAATATTTGGATGCTTTCTCCTTTATTCAAATTAAGTATAAGGTGTGATTTGAAGAGTGGGAGAAATATTTGTTTTGCCATGATTGTTGGATCCTACCGTCTTAGCTATTGATTTTGCTAAACTATATGAATTGTCTCCTAATAAATTCAGTTCTATGCGTGAGGTATTTAGAGGCAGGGAGTGTGATTTTAAGTGGGATTTAACTTTTTCTAGAGTTTTAGAAGAAAGGGTTTTGTTTCAATTTATTGAGTTGAACAATATAATTGATAGTGCAGTGATTAAGGTGGAGGTTGATGATAAGTTTTTTTAGGCTATAGATAATAAAGGTTTTTCTATTAAATCAATATACATGTTATTCAACTTTTCTGGTAGGAAATTAGTAAATAACGTTGGGCGGTTGATACTCTAGTGAAGGTGAAAATTCATATGTGTATTTGTTGTAAGGTAAACTTCATACCATTTGTATGTTGAGAACAAAGCATATAGTACTTCAAAGCAAGTGTTTTTTCTGCAATTGTGATGTGAAGATTACAAGCATTTATTTTTCAATTGTGAATTCAGCTTTTATGTCTTGACAGAGTGCCTAGTTCATTTTAATATAAACGTTGAGGGGGGCTTCTTGGTTGATCAGTTTGATTATTAGAATTACAAAAGATTTTTGCTGAAAGATCAAGAGAAGAGAAGCACGTTTGAACTATTGAATCTTGCTTACTGTTAGGTCTTGTGGAGTGAGAGGAATAGGAAATGTTTTCTTAATCAATATAAGGGTTCTAATGCTATTCTTTTCACTATTTTGAGATATGTATACATGTAGGTCAGTATGAAGAGGTGAAGTCATGTTGATTTACTGGATAAAGACTTGGCATATGCAGTACCCTGTAACAAAATAAAATATAGTAAATAATCTGAATAGCGATGATAATTACTCACAATTGTAAATAAAACAAACAATAAAGAAAGTGACATCTGTTATAGGTTTGAAGATGGTATACTTGTTTGTGTCCAAAGCCAATGTTTGAATGTGTATCGTTTAAGTAGATTCAAAATAATTTGAATATTTATATTAATTCAGATTATTAATCCTCATCTGAGTCTTTTGCTTGAACTGATACTTCAGGTCGCTACGGCTTAAATTCTTACTTTTATGATGCGGAATTTGTGAATAACATCTTGCAGAAACTAGTCATCAAATGGTATCGTTTGAATTTAAATCTTACACAGGTACGTCTTTACCGTTTAATTTTTATTTGGACGACGGTAGAAAGAAAAACCTAGGTACATCCAATTTGCTGTGAATCAGAGTACTGATCATGATTGAATAATGGGAACAATAATTGTTCTACTGGGTGGTATGAATAAGATTCTGAAAGTAATTGAAAAATCATGCTGGTCATAACATAATGTCTGAGCAATGGTACACGTACACAATAATTAACTTAAGCTATATGGAAGTACGAAACACAAGTGGTTTGTACATCTTCCCCACAAGACACACGGCAGGTTCAAAAGCCTTGACAAAATAATAGTACTATTAAATAGGAAATTGGATTGAAAGGGACCAGCCAATTGCTGAAAAATTATTTGACAGGTCATTTTCTATTGATATCTTTACTTAATTAAATTTGTTATTCATGTTTTGCACCACTTCAAAGTGCTTTTATCACTACTTTTTTTTCCTAACGTCAAAAGGTAAAATAAAATTAGAGTACTTTTTTTCAGATATATATAATAGATATTGCGAATTGGGGCAAGTCTTAAAATACTATAACTACAAGCTCTAACCACTCGTCCATATTGGATTCTGTTGCTCTGGTGCCTACTTCCACCTTTGGAGTCCTCTTCGACTTCTGGCAAAAAAAAACAAAAAATATTAAAAAAAGTTGTTTGTATTGGCATGCATTCCGTAATATAGGCTCATTCCTTATAGTTATGTCTAATTTCTTAGTGATGTGATCTTTTTTTTTTTTGCAGAAAAGGGATGATGGAAACTGGATATAACATACAGTGGGGTCAGTATTATTTTTTGTTCAATTTTAGTGCTTCATTACACTTGCATCCAATGATGTATACCGACAGAGATTATGATAGTAGATTGATCACAGAAGATTATAGGTGACACCTCCGTTATTTTTTTTCTATTCAGAATTGGAATAAGAGATGTTATTCAGTTGTGAGTGTACAGTGTAAGGGCAGATTCAATTTGTTGTATGATGCTGTATGGGGGATTACTGATTTGGGTTATGTTCTCATTCATGGAACTATTGATGCTTGAAATGATCAAGCAAATTTGGTACTTACTTTTATCTTTCAATTTTTTTGTTCTGTAATTTGAGTATTTCTAATGTTTTCTTGTTGTGCTCTTTTCTTTCTTTCTATCAGGACTTCTATATGAAGCATTTGGATGGAAACCCAATTAGTTCAGAGGCAGAGAGTGGTTTAGCTTTTACAAGTAGCTATTGAGAGGAGAGCAACAGAGAGGTATGTTTTAAAACTATTTCTTCTCAATTGTTTTGTCCTTAGATGCTCCTTAATGCTTTACTTAAACTGACATTTACAACTCTATCTGCAATAATATTATACTTGTTTCAGTTTATTTGACTAAAATAAGTATGATTTTATTATATAACTTTAGTTTCATTAAGTTTCGTTAAATTCAGTTTATAAATAATGTATGGTTCATTATATAACTTCAGTTTCATTCATTAAGTTAACACATAAGTGTTTGCAAGTGCTGTTGAGAGAAAAGCAATAGAGGTCAGTTTCGTTCATTAAGTTTATGTTATAAATGCATAGGATGTATGGTTTTGTGTGCAGGTAGATGGTTAATTGAAACTGCAGTTTTTGGTTTTGAAGTGGATGGGCAGTTTTTGGTTTTGAAATGGATGGGCAGAGGCATATTTGTTATTATAGTCTAAGGACTTCTATATTTGTCCATTTTTTGATATTTGATACCTTCATCTCACAAATATTTAGTAACATGATTATTATTATTTACAGGTAGATAAACGTTTGTGAAGAATTCAAGCAGCAGCACTGGTTTTTGGTATGGTAGCGGCACATGTATGTAGTTAGGTTGATTAAAACTGTTATGAAACTATTATGAAACTAGTATGTACGATAGCAGCACTACTTTACTGCATGTACTATTATGAAACTGTTTATGATAGTTTGGTTGTGTAAACGTATGGTTAACCTTTTGTCTTGACATTAATGTTATGATATAGTGGCGATTATGTAATTGCTTTTGTTTGTGTTATTGTGGTTCATTGAATGTGTTATTTTTGAATGTGTACGTGTTTATATATTACGTTATTGCATAAGTTTTGAAGTACTTGAATTAGAGGCGAAACCAGATGTAGTCGTGGAACTGCAGGCAATAAAATCGAAACATATGGTGGCGTTCAAAAAACGCTGCAAAAAATAATAATAAGTGCAACAAAAAATAAGATAGTAAACGACACCTTTTCGGTGGCGTTTCTTAAACGCTGTAAAAAAGATCTTTAGTAACGCTACCAAAAATTTATCTATAGTGGCGTTAAAATAAATGCAACAAAAAATCATGGATTTTTGGTCGCATGTTTTCTGACGGCGTTTATCAAAACGCCACCAAAACTTTTTGTAGCGTTTTTTGAGCGCCACTAAAAATCAAATTTCTTGTAGTGTGTCGAAAGGTGGTTTCGACCTAGATTTTGAAGTTTTGATTTTTAGGTCTTTTGCTTTCGACTAAGATGGTTCCGACACCATCAGTTTTTTCCCAAAATTTATTTTGATTGGTTTTGAAGGAAATAATTTCGTGTATAACCATTTTGACCCAAATGACATTTTTAAAAGCGTAAACGTAATGCTTTTGGAATGGTATTTCATCTGTTTCGAAACCTATATTTAAAGAACGTTTTCTTGATACCATCGAAAGGTCTTATTGGTTTTGAAAGGTATATATACTTAGAGTATTGGAAAAGAGGTTTCTATGCTTTTGAAGGAGGTCATCCAGGGGTTTCGATAGTGATACTTTAAGATTTCGAAACAAATAATCCATTCTCATTTTAAGGAAAAACTATGGCGTAAATAAACAAAGATTTTTAAATGTTATTAACTTTGTTATTAAATCATAACATATTTTAGGATAGGGGCAGAATAACCATTTAGGTTGACCTAGCTGTGAATATACAACTTAATAGATGTTAAATTGTAATTAACAATATTGGCAGGAGCCAATAGGTTTACAATAAGCCCATGAAAATCGTATGATATTGGCAGGGGCCAATAGGTTCATAGTCAGTCCATGAAAACTATGATTTGATATTGGCAGTGGTCAGTAGGTTTGTGGTTAGCCCATGAAAATTATATTTGGAATAGTTAGTCAATAGGTTCCTAGTTAGCCCATGAAAACCAGGATAAGGGGAAAAGGTATTGCAGTTACCAATAGGTTCTTAGTGACCTTATGAAACTATGAAATTGAGACAGATAGTCAGAATGAATATGGATGGGTAATCCAGATTTGATTTTCATTTTTTGCATATCATCGTAATGTTTTGAAATATTGTGTTTTAACCATTTTAGATGTAGGAGCACATTATATGGTTTTATAAATGTTTTAGGATACTATTGAGGGGAAACCCGTTCCGCTAAGCAGCGTGGTATCAATAGATATTTAAATGGTTTGAGATGGTAAATTGCTATTCATCCAAGGCTTTATGTATGATTCGAAGTTTTTGTTTTCTCTTTAAAATCTCTGGTACTCAATTGATTTTGAGTAGGTTGAGAGTTAAAGTTTTCAGGTGTGTTTAGCCGAACAAAACTTCCAAAGACGTACAAGAGGCATTCTTATTACTGGAGTTCTTTTATTTCCATTGTGTGTTTGTTTGTAAAGGCGAAACTGTTTTAGTGCTATATTATTCTCTGATTATCCAAAGGGGAATCTTCATGTGTCACTCTTGGCGTATTTTGTAATAATTATATGTTATCTGACGTCATTTGTGAACTGGGATTAAGTAACCATTTGGAATGTTTTGAAATAAAATGTAGAATTTGTTTGTTGTTTAATTTTTTTCATATTCTTGTGTTTATATGTATCAAGGGAACTAATATCACCATATTTGGCGGTCGAGGATTAATAAATACGGATGGCTGCAGCATCTATAGCCGTTAGTTTTGAGCCTCCAAGTAGGGGTTGTTACAAAGCGTGTACATATATATAGCAAATACAAGTACATTATTATAGCATTATCTCATACCCCAATCATAACTCTAATTCCTTAGGATTATTTTTTCAAAATCATTTTTTTAATTAAAGTTTTTCATAAAGCTATGCTCTAATACATTGTAACATCTTGTTTTTGGAGGCCAAAAGCTAAGCGCTACAGATGTTGTAGTCACCTATACTATTAACTTCTGCTGACCAAACATGGTAATGCTAATGGTATCTATAATATCAAAGTTACATGAATATGAAACAAAATCATAAATTTCAAGAACAGCATCTTTAATTACATTTTCAAAACTTGTTCCATATCCAAATTTCATAATCTCATCGCTTTTCCAAATTTAGATAAAATAGAATTATTACAAAAATACGCCAAGAGCGACATATGAAAATGCCCCCTTAGTCGACTGGAGTACTAAACAGTCATAACTGACTTATACAACACAGCGGAAGTAAAACATAACAACTCTTAAACATAGCTGACTTCAGCCTCGCACTTGTGATCGGAAGCTTTATTAGTCCACCTGCTTAAATCCTAAAAACCCCAACCGTCAGCTGTCAGGACACGATTCTTCGTCTTCCGAAAATTCAACATCGACACTCACTTTATCGACTGCCGAGAAATCGAACGACGGAAAACCGAACACTGAGGGTTTTATTTAAGAAAAATTTAGGAAAGAAGAAGAGAAAAAGATAGAAATTAGGGAGGAGAGAAGAAGATAGAATATTTTAAAATTGAAAGAAAAGAGAATAGAGGAAAACAGAGAAAAACAGAAGAAAATAGGACGGAACAGAAAGGAAACAAAAGAACAACAACAGAATCTCACAATTCGCAGCGGAACAACATATAATAATGAATGAATAATCTTTAAACAAAGAACTATATCAGTTATTACATTACATCACATTTCATTACATCATATCATCAGAGTGTACAACAACATACAACAACAACAGTGCAGCGGAAAAGAAATACTATATAAATAATACGCCATGCCATCCAGCTTGCCTCCAGCAACTCCAGAATATCCAGAATATCCTGATAAACCTAACTCTTGACTGCCCGTGTGGAAATTGGTGGGCACCCAGAGTTTAGGAAGGAAAACAATAAACTCCAAGTCAGTCATGTGACTGGTGTGAGAACTCAAAACAGTTTATTTATCTTTAAAATCAAAATAGAGGAATATTTTTAAATTCAATTCGCAATGCTTTTAAAAATGAGACTACCATAAGGCCTCCCGCACACACACACATGCAAACGCAGAATCGGAGGAGATTTCTCCTTATGATAGTCAAAGATGCTTGATACGCATTTAAAATAACATTTGATATTATTATTAGTGCATAGTGTATAACAAATTCATTTCGAAAGTAGAATATAAATCTTAGCCAACATACGACCATTATCGTATGCCTACTATAGCTACTATCCAAACAGTGGTGACCACCATAAGTGAATAGCAGGTTCTACAACTAATACCGTAAAAGTTTCGTATTGTTTCTTTGGATTTCCAACGAATGGTCAGGCCAAGGAACTTCCCATTGCCACATGAGAATGCCTCTGGATGGACATCCCCGAGAACCAAACCGGATCTCTACCAACACAAGGCCGGGTTACTCCTAACTGAGTAACAACTGACCGAATATGCCATCCCCCGGTCCTTTGGGACCTTTATCAACCGAGCGCTCGTAATCAATTCACACAATCATAAAGTGTTTTCAACATGAGTAAGTATCTGGGCTCTATACCATGATACCACCCTTTTCCAGAAGGAAATGGACACATCCTAAAGGGTGCTACCCCTCATAACCTTGCTGCTTCTTTCCTGTTTTGACCATTCACGGGGTGTGAGGCTCGACGAAGTCACGTCCACAAAAACATACTTTATACAAAAGCCATGCTTTGGGTCAACAAATGATCAACACAATGATCACAAGGATAGACGATCAAATAAACGATCCTATCACAAATAATCAACACAATGATCATTTCAGCATCACTCAGCATGTCACATTACCAAATTGGGAATATATCGCTGATAACATTCAACTACATAACCTCTGAGCTCGTACGTCTCAGAGAAGGGTGTTAAGCTAAAAGAATAAATTCTCCGCCACCAACAGAAATATATTTGAAAGAAATCGGCTTTATATCTCAACTTATAATGTCAGACATACAATCCATACAAGTCTGTTCCGGGCTCGAACAGAACCGAAGGCACTTACAAAGAAGTCCTTGCAATCCGGATATCCACAATCCTGATCAGATTTCCCATCATTTAGGGAGTCTCTATACCGTTGCAACTCAGTGCAGAGACAATCGACAGGTCATCCTATCGCTTTCGCAAATATCCGGTCTTCAACACCGATCTTCAAATGCGATTCACAACGACGTATCACATATTCGGAGTGGGTTATACGACCCCATGGTCCTTTCCCGGTTAACCCGAATAGTGAGCGCTTATTTAAAAATAAGTGTAGCATTCACATTCAAACAAATCACATCAATTACCCATTCAAAGGGAAATATTGATAGTCGGTTATTGAACTATCACTGGATATGCACACATCACCAGTTTTCAAATAATTTTCCAAATTATTTATTTTCCAAAATATCTTCACTAGATATATAATTTCAATATTTCAAAAAAAATAAATCAATATTTATTTTTAACAAGTTCCTCTTTCTCATATAAATTCCATAATGAATTTATATTTCAAAATATCTATGCATATACGATTTCAATAATCCATTTCAATTTTATCTTCAAAAAGATAATTTCTCAAAACGTTTCCTTTCACATTGGAAAACATTTCCATACTTATTAAAAACAAGTAATTCCCAAATCCTTTTATTTTCAACACTTAGAAAATATTCAATATACTTAAATCGAATTAAGTATATATTTCATTCTTTAAGGAAATCATTTACTTAAACATACTTATTTGGGCCAAAAACGAATGTTGCGTAAAACATCGTTACAACAACCCAACATCACTAGTATAGGGATTCGAAATTAAAATAGATATATAAATCCCAATACTATACAAAACATTTCCTTTCGGAAATCATTTACTATAACAACAGTGTTATAGTCCACCATTTCCTTCTATTTCTCGAAAACGTCTATTTCAACAATAAATGTTGAAATCTATGGTTTCGAATCTCAACACATTTTAAAACATCGTTAGATAGTTTTAATTCAATTTAAACATCTCATCCAAAACAATTTCTTTAACATATCATTCACTATTTAAAAACGTGAACATACTTCTTTAACAAATTCCATCCTTTTATTCTATTTAATTCAAAGGATTATTCACTGTCTAAAATGTGAATATAACTCCATTTATAAGTTATAACAATTAACTTATCAAAATAAGTCGTTTGTGAATTTATAAAGCAACGTTTATAAATTCCATTTCTATTTAATTATAAAAACTTCCTTGTTATAAATCTCATTTATTAACTTATTCGATTTATAACTCGGTTATAAACTACAGGTTCATATTATAAGTTAAACACTTATAATCTATTCGTTTGCAAAAAACCATTCCATTGAACTTCATAATTATAAATCTTATAACTTATAAGATTCAATTATTTATCCAAATCTTATTACTTTAATAACTTTACAAATTTTATAAACCTACTGTTTATAAAATTCCATTTATAACTTTACCGTTATATAATTCTATGAATTCCATTCATTTACAAAATTCATTTTTACTTCATTCAAACACTTATAAAATCTCATTTTATAATTCCAACATTTTAATTTACAAATATTCAATTGTAAATCCTTTAATATAAATCAATCTATATTATTCTTTAAAACGTCTTAACTCCTTTATAGTTTCACCATTTTTTGATTTATAAAATAATCAAACTTCATAAATTCTATATTTAAACTTTTATAATATATTCAAAAATCCAATTTAACTATTTTATAAAATCATTAACCCATATTTCTCAAAAATCAATCTTTAACTATATTTCTCAAAATCATAATTTTTATAACTTTAAAAATTATAACCTTTATTTATTTAAAATAAATCAGTTTCCAAAAATATAGAATAATTTCAACAATCACTTTTAAAATCATTTTAAAATCCCAAAATTTGGGTCCAATGATGCTACACACCAAATAGTCAATCACGACTACAACGATATCATATATCGATATGATAATCCATCAAATATCAAAATATCTGAAATCAATAAAAACTGTTGAGGAATCCAGTTGGATCCCTCCAACCTGTTTTCCTGCATCCAAAAACATTAGCACAATACCAATTTCGCTCCAGTACGAAATTATCGCGGTACATGTTCTTATTAAATATTATCCGCTTAATAACGGCGTAATAGGGTCTCATCCGCTAAACAAAAAATGCGGGAAATCAACAACTGCAATATATACATATGCCAATATATATATATTGATATTATATATAATACCAATTTCACTGTTTATGAAATTTTCGCGGTATATGTTTTTAATAAATAACATCCGCTTACTAACGGCGTATAATGTCTATTTTAACAATCAATAGATACAAATCATCATTCAAACATGCATTCAAATATTTTAAATCTAACTATTTAAAATAAAATCGAAATCTATTCGATTGAGTGAGAAGTTCTCACCTTGGTTTTAATTTCCGTTTTAGCGATTTATTTCGAATAAAATTAAACGCGCGTTTAATTTTACCCGAAATTCTCACTAACTCCAAACGACTCCAAACCAACTCCATCGCGTAGTGCTCGTCCATACGATTCCAACGCAACTGAGTTTGCATTTTTTCGACCTCGTATGAAAAGGATATGCAGTTTTAAAGATTACTCGATTTAAACTTATTAATTTACAATTAAACTTTTATTAATAAACCTTGCTTCTAATCCTAGCCACAGGATCCAAACCCTTGCATCACGACCCCACGTTCCCTCCTTCCCACGCGCGTATCCTTCTTCCAGGTTGAGGCCGAACGCATGAACCCAATATGATGAACTAGGGTTCCAATTTGCTCTCGCTACACTCAACGAAATTCGATCAAACCAACGCCAACGCGAAGCCCTCGACTTGCTCTAGGTTCGGCCACAACCCTAGGAAGTTCGGTCCTCATCTATGCTTGGAAATGCGTGCGCAACTTGCTGCCTTCCTGGTCGATTTGCCGTTGATTCATTGATTTGTTTTAGATCATAGCCGTTGGATCTGTAGATCACAACGTGCTCTTCAACTTTCATGTTAGAAGTTTTCTCTAATTACTAGTGGATTGGAAGAAATCGAGGGGAAGAGTTGGGTGTTTTCTGGCCATTGAAACATAGGTGGCGGCGGCCTGTAGGAAGTTAGGGTTTTTTTTCTTTTTTTTTTATTTTTTTGTGAGGGGCTATTTATAGAAAAAGCAAGCGTAAACACTATTCATCCCGGGAATTCCGAACTCCGATTTACGCGCCGTAACCAGCGTACCTAGGGTTTATCCCGCGTTCCGGACACAATGGAACAGGTTTCGGAAGCTAATTCGGAAGTATGTGCGAGTTATGGCTGCAAACGCTCAATTTAAATTAAACCGATTTAAATCGATTTCTAGGCGTTTTAATTTGTACAGGACAAACGGTAAATCCAATTGACACGAAATTTGAAACCTTACAATAATATCACATTACGGATCCGATGAAACTAGTTTCGTCGAAATCCGAGACTTTTTGAAAAATGGCTATTTTGACTCGCCAAATTTAAATTAAAAATAATTCGATGCGTTTCGAGCTGCCACGATCAAACGATAACTCCGATTGACACGAAAATTGAAATCCGGTAATAACTAACTATTACGGATCCAATGAAACTAGTTTCGTTCAATTCTGAGACTGTTCAAAAATTGGCTATTTTACAGTCGATTATTAAATATTAAAATATTCAATTTTCACAGATTAACTTTTAATTCGATTTTAAAAGTTCTAAAATATTTCTATAACTCCAGTATGATTAAATAAAATTTTCCAAATTATTTTCAATCATTTTTAACTCAATTTTTAATTATTTCCATAATTTAACATATTAAATTATTGTTTTAATTATCTAATTAAATCCAAAAATTCAAATAAAAATTTATTTGACTTAAAAATTCACTTATTAACATTTAAAATTAATTAAATATTCAAATTTAAATTTATAAAAATTCTGGGTCGTTACAATCTTTCCCCCTTAAAAGAATTTCGTCTTCGAAATTACAAGTAAGAAGATTACAGAATTTATTAACTTTCCAAAATTTATAATTAAACTTCTTTCAAATCTTTACCAAGTTTTCAAATCATACTTAGTTATCTTTTCAAAAACAACTATATCATTTAACTTTCAATTTCAAAATCAAAGTTAAAGTTTTCAAAATTTTCCCATTTTTTCTCAAATTTTTTCTAACGCCTTAAATTTTCGGAAAAATTCGCCATAGTCTCCTTTGCGCGGCTCGATCCGAAAAAAAAATGACAGTATATATATCACAAATATACATCTCATCAAGTAATGAGGCATCCCGAAGGGAAAAAAGTGTAAAAGTGCGATATTTAATCCGAGATATGTACCTTATATTTTATTAGCGAGCATATACGGCTAATATAGCGCTAAAGCGAACTCCAAATGCGAAGCAAACGCAATCCGCACCTACTAATCACTTAACAAACAACATGAGAATCATGCATATATGAAAATAGTATCAATATACAACATATAGTAACATAATAACTATACATGCCAACATAGCAAATGTAATAAATAACAAATGCAAGCATCAACCAACTAGCATCCAACAAATTCATTCATATTCTCATTAATATTAAATGAAATGGTTTTCAATTCAAATCACATTTGATTTATTTACATTGGATTTTATCAACATTCATTCTCAATTTTAATTAGTTTGCATTCACTAATTAAATCCAATTCACGTTCAATTCTATTCAAATTTATTTACTTCTAATTTGAATTCAATTTTATAGCTTTCGATTTCATTAACACTTAATGAATTTTATACAATCAATCTAACAATCATATAACAACCAAAGTATATATAATACAACCAAATTCCTTTGCTTATATTTATTCTCATTCAATTTATTCAACTTCCAATAACATTAGATTTTAATGAATCTACATTTATGTTCATTATTTCATATCAATTAAATTTACATTCAATTGATTAACGTTCAATCGATTCATTAATTCAATTCAATTCTAAAGTTGAATTTCATTCACATAACTTAAGTTCACATTTATTACTTAACTTCATTAATTTAGTTTGATATCAATATCAATTCCATTCAACAACACTTAAGTTATACTTCCATTTAACTTTAAATTCACTTTTATTCACAACTCATATTCATAGATATATTCATATAGTTTCACTTTTTATATATATAAGTTTATTTCACAATTGTAAATCACTTTAATTATAATTCAATTCTTATAATTCTTTTACTTATACAATTATTCTTTTATTTAGATTATTCAAACAACCTAATAATCAACTTATATACACTTTAATAATTCTGAAAAATTATTCCTTTATATATAAAATATAATCAAGGCAAAAATTATTTCATTTACCCAATTTAAAACAATATTGTGCCGAATTGTTCTATTCAAGTGTTTAGAAACCCCTTCGGCTCAGTTTCGAGGCTGTGCTGACGAAAGTTCATATGCCACTCAATAAACCAATCATCACAATATAAAACAAATTTTATATTCACTAACAAATACGCTCTCATAGCTATTATTACACTCAAACTCATTCTAGAGTACTGCTGACTCTATCTCTAATGAATTATACCCAACAGAACCATGGTTGTCGCTTAACCATCAGCTCTGATACCACATTGTCAGGACACGATTCTTCGTCTTCCGAAAATTCAACATCGATACTCACTTTATCGACTGCCGAGAAATCGAACGACGGAAAACCGAACACTGAGGGTTTTATTTAAGAAAAATTTAGGAAAGAAGAAGAGAAAAAGATAGAAATTAGGGAGGAGAGAAGAAGATAGAATATTTTAAAATTGAAAGAAAAGAGAATAGAGGAAAACAGAGAAAAACAGAAGAAAATAGGACGGAACAGAAAGGAAACAAAAGAACAACAACAGAATCTCACAATTCGCAGCGGAACAACATATAATAATGAATGAATAATCTTTAAACAAAGAACTATATCAGTTATTACATTACATCACATTTCATTACATCATATCATCAGAGTGTACAACAACATACAACAACAACAGTGCAGCGGAAAAGAAATACTATATAAATAATACGCCATGCCATCCAGCTTGCCTCCAGCAACTCCAGAATATCCAGAATATCCTGATAAACCTAACTCTTGACTGCCCGTGTGGAAATTGGTGGGCACCCAGAGTTTAGGAAGGAAAACAATAAACTCCAAGTCAGTCATGTGACTGGTGTGAGAACTCAAAACAGTTTATTTATCTTTAAAATCAAAATAGAGGAATATTTTTAAATTCAATTCGCAATGCTTTTAAAAATGAGACTACCATAAGGCCTCCCGCACACACACACATGCAAACGCAGAATCGGAGGAGATTTCTCCTTATGATAGTCAAAGATGCTTGATACGCATTTAAAATAACATTTGATATTATTATTAGTGCATAGTGTATAACAAATTCATTTTGAAAGTAGAATATAAATCTTAGCCAACATACGACCATTATCGTATGCCTACTATAGCTACTATCCAAACAGTGGTGACCACCATAAGTGAATAGCAGGTTCTACAACTAATACCGTAAAAGTTTCGTATTGTTTCTTTGGATTTCCAACGAATGGTCAGGCCAAGGAACTTCCCATTGCCACATGAGAATGCCTCTGGATGGACATCCCCGAGAACCAAACCGGATCTCTACCAACACAAGGCCGGGTTACTCCTAACTGAGTAACAACTGACCGAATATGCCATCCCCCGGTCCTTTGGGACCTTTATCAACCGAGCGCTCGTAATCAATTCACACAATCATAAAGTGTTTTCAACATGAGTAAGTATCTGGGCTCTATACCATGATACCACCCTTTTCCAGAAGGAAATGGACACATCCTAAAGGGTGCTACCCCTCATAACCTTGCTGCTTCTTTCCTGTTTTGACCATTCACGGGGTGTGAGGCTCGACGAAGTCACGTCCACAAAAACATACTTTATACAAAAGCCATGCTTTGGGTCAACAAATGATCAACACAATGATCACAAGGATAGACGATCAAATAAACGATCCTATCACAAATAATCAACACAATGATCATTTCAGCATCACTCAGCATGTCACATTACCAAATTGGGAATATATCGCTGATAACATTCAACTACATAACCTCTGAGCTCGTACGTCTCAGAGAAGGGTGTTAAGCTAAAAGAATAAATTCTCCGCCACCAACAGAAATATATTTGAAAGAAATCGGCTTTATATCTCAACTTATAATGTCAGACATACAATCCATACAAGTCTGTTCCGGGCTCGAACAGAACCGAAGGCACTTACAAAGAAGTCCTTGCAATCCGGATATCCACAATCCTGATCAGATTTCCCATCATTTAGGGAGTCTCTATACCGTTGCAACTCAGTGCAGAGACAATCGACAGGTCATCCTATCGCTTTCGCAAATATCCGGTCTTCAACACCGATCTTCAAATGCGATTCACAACGACGTATCACATATTCGGAGTGGGTTATACGACCCCATGGTCCTTTCCCGGTTAACCCGAATAGTGAGCGCTTATTTAAAAATAAGTGTAGCATTCACATTCAAACAAATCACATCAATTACCCATTCAAAGGGAAATATTGATAGTCGGTTATTGAACTATCACTGGATATGCACACATCACCAGTTTTCAAATAATTTTCCAAATTATTTATTTTCCAAAATATCTTCACTAGATATATAATTTCAATATTTCAAAAAAAATAAATCAATATTTATTTTTAACAAGTTCCTCTTTCTCATATAAATTCCATAATGAATTTATATTTCAAAATATCTATGCATATACGATTTCAATAATCCATTTCAATTTTATCTTCAAAAAGATAATTTCTCAAAACGTTTCCTTTCACATTGGAAAACATTTCCATACTTATTAAAAACAAGTAATTCCCAAATCCTTTTATTTTCAACACTTAGAAAATATTCAATATACTTAAATCGAATTAAGTATATATTTCATTCTTTAAGGAAATCATTTACTTAAACATACTTATTTGGGCCAAAAACGAATGTTGCGTAAAACATCGTTACAACAACCCAACATCACTAGTATAGGGATTCGAAATTAAAATAGATATATAAATCCCAATACTATACAAAACATTTCCTTTCGGAAATCATTTACTATAACAACAGTGTTATAGTCCACCATTTCCTTCTATTTCTCGAAAACGTCTATTTCAACAATAAATGTTGAAATCTATGGTTTCGAATCTCAACACATTTTAAAACATCGTTAGATAGTTTTAATTCAATTTAAACATCTCATCCAAAACAATTTCTTTAACATATCATTCACTATTTAAAAACGTGAACATACTTCTTTAACAAATTCCATCCTTTTATTCTATTTAATTCAAAGGATTATTCACTGTCTAAAATGTGAATATAACTCCATTTATAAGTTATAACAATTAACTTATCAAAATAAGTCGTTTGTGAATTTATAAAGCAACGTTTATAAATTCCATTTCTATTTAATTATAAAAACTTCCTTGTTATAAATCTCATTTATTAACTTATTCGATTTATAACTCGGTTATAAACTACAGGTTCATATTATAAGTTAAACACTTATAATCTATTCGTTTGCAAAAAACCATTCCATTGAACTTCATAATTATAAATCTTATAACTTATAAGATTCAATTATTTATCCAAATCTTATTACTTTAATAACTTTACAAATTTTATAAACCTACTGTTTATAAAATTCCATTTATAACTTTACCGTTATATAATTCTATGAATTCCATTCATTTACAAAATTCATTTTTACTTCATTCAAACACTTATAAAATCTCATTTTATAATTCCAACATTTTAATTTACAAATATTCAATTGTAAATCCTTTAATATAAATCAATCTATATTATTCTTTAAAACGTCTTAACTCCTTTATAGTTTCACCATTTTTTGATTTATAAAATAATCAAACTTCATAAATTCTATATTTAAACTTTTATAATATATTCAAAAATCCAATTTAACTATTTTATAAAATCATTAACCCATATTTCTCAAAAATCAATCTTTAACTATATTTCTCAAAATCATAATTTTTATAACTTTAAAAATTATAACCTTTATTTATTTAAAATAAATCAGTTTCCAAAAATATAGAATAATTTCAACAATCACTTTTAAAATCATTTTAAAATCCCAAAATTTGGGTCCAATGATGCTACACACCAAATAGTCAATCACGACTACAACGATATCATATATCGATATGATAATCCATCAAATATCAAAATATCTGAAATCAATAAAAACTGTTGAGGAATCCAGTTGGATCCCTCCAACCTGTTTTCCTGCATCCAAAAACATTAGCACAATACCAATTTCGCTCCAGTACGAAATTATCGCGGTACATGTTCTTATTAAATATTATCCGCTTAATAACGGCGTAATAGGGTCTCATCCGCTAAACAAAAAATGCGGGAAATCAACAACTGCAATATATACATATGCCAATATATATATATTGATATTATATATAATACCAATTTCACTGTTTATGAAATTTTCGCGGTATATGTTTTTAATAAATAACATCCGCTTACTAACGGCGTATAATGTCTATTTTAACAATCAATAGATACAAATCATCATTCAAACATGCATTCAAATATTTTAAATCTAACTATTTAAAATAAAATCGAAATCTATTCGATTGAGTGAGAAGTTCTCACCTTGGTTTTAATTTCCGTTTTAGCGATTTATTTCGAATAAAATTAAACGCGCGTTTAATTTTACCCGAAATTCTCACTAACTCCAAACGACTCCAAACCAACTCCATCGCGTAGTGCTCGTCCATACGATTCCAACGCAACTGAGTTTGCATTTTTTCGACCTCGTATGAAAAGGATATGCAGTTTTAAAGATTACTCGATTTAAACTTATTAATTTACAATTAAACTTTTATTAATAAACCTTGCTTCTAATCCTAGCCACAGGATCCAAACCCTTGCATCACGACCCCACGTTCCCTCCTTCCCACGCGCGTATCCTTCTTCCAGGTTGAGGCCGAACGCATGAACCCAATATGATGAACTAGGGTTCCAATTTGCTCTCGCTACACTCAACGAAATTCGATCAAACCAACGCCAACGCGAAGCCCTCGACTTGCTCTAGGTTCGGCCACAACCCTAGGAAGTTCGGTCCTCATCTATGCTTGGAAATGCGTGCGCAACTTGCTGCCTTCCTGGTCGATTTGCCGTTGATTCATTGATTTGTTTTAGATCATAGCCGTTGGATCTGTAGATCACAACGTGCTCTTCAACTTTCATGTTAGAAGTTTTCTCTAATTGCTAGTGGATTGGAAGAAATCGAGGGGAAGAGTTGGGTGTTTTCTGGCCATTGAAACATAGGTGGCGGCGGCCTGTAGGAAGTTAGGGTTTTTTTTCTTTTTTTTTTTATTTTTTTGTGAGGGGCTATTTATAGAAAAAGCAAGCGTAAACACTATTCATCCCGGGAATTCCGAACTCCGATTTACGCGCCGTAACCAGCGTACCTAGGGTTTATCCCGCGTTCCGGACACAATGGAACAGGTTTCGGAAGCTAATTCGGAAGTATGTGCGAGTTATGGCTGCAAACGCTCAATTTAAATTAAACCGATTTAAATCGATTTCTAGGCGTTTTAATTTGTACAGGACAAACGGTAAATCCAATTGACACGAAATTTGAAACCTTACAATAATATCACATTACGGATCCGATGAAACTAGTTTCGTCGAAATCCGAGACTTTTTGAAAAATGGCTATTTTGACTCGCCAAATTTAAATTAAAAATAATTCGATGCGTTTCGAGCTGCCACGATCAAACGATAACTCCGATTGACACGAAAATTGAAATCCGGTAATAACTAACTATTACGGATCCAATGAAACTAGTTTCGTTCAATTCTGAGACTGTTCAAAAATTGGCTATTTTACAGTCGATTATTAAATATTAAAATATTCAATTTTCACAGATTAACTTTTAATTCGATTTTAAAAGTTCTAAAATATTTCTATAACTCCAGTATGATTAAATAAAATTTTCCAAATTATTTTCAATCATTTTTAACTCAATTTTTAATTATTTCCATAATTTAACATATTAAATTATTGTTTTAATTATCTAATTAAATCCAAAAATTCAAATAAAAATTTATTTGACTTAAAAATTCACTTATTAACATTTAAAATTAATTAAATATTCAAATTTAAATTTATAAAAATTCTGGGTCGTTACAATCTTTCCCCCTTAAAAGAATTTCGTCTTCGAAATTACAAGTAAGAAGATTACAGAATTTATTAACTTTCCAAAATTTATAATTAAACTTCTTTCAAATCTTTACCAAGTTTTCAAATCATACTTAGTTATCTTTTCAAAAACAACTATATCATTTAACTTTCAATTTCAAAATCAAAGTTAAAGTTTTCAAAATTTTCCCATTTTTTCTCAAATTTTTTCTAACGCCTTAAATTTTCGGAAAAATTCGCCATAGTCTCCTTTGCGCGGCTCGATCCGAAAAAAAAATGACAGTATATATATCACAAATATACATCTCATCAAGTAATGAGGCATCCCGAAGGGAAAAAAGTGTAAAAGTGCGATATTTAATCCGAGATATGTACCTTATATTTTATTAGCGAGCATATACGGCTAATATAGCGCTAAAGCGAACTCCAAATGCGAAGCAAACGCAATCCGCACCTACTAATCACTTAACAAACAACATGAGAATCATGCATATATGAAAATAGTATCAATATACAACATATAGTAACATAATAACTATACATGCCAACATAGCAAA
Organism: Allium cepa; assembly: GCA_030765085.1. NCBI lineage: Eukaryota > Viridiplantae > Streptophyta > Magnoliopsida > Asparagales > Amaryllidaceae > Allium > Allium cepa. Next base: position 921,514,619 of record CM060931.1, on the reverse strand, counting down.
TGTAATAAATAACAAATGCAAGCATCAACCAACTAGCATCCAACAAATTCATTCATATTCTCATTAATATTAAATGAAATGGTTTTCAATTCAAATCACATTTGATTTATTTACATTGGATTTTATCAACATTCATTCTCAATTTTAATTAGTTTGCATTCACTAATTAAATCCAATTCACGTTCAATTCTATTCAAATTTATTTACTTCTAATTTGAATTCAATTTTATAGCTTTCGATTTCATTAACACTTAATGAATTTTATACAATCAATCTAACAATCATATAACAACCAAAGTATATATAATACAACCAAATTCCTTTGCTTATATTTATTCTCATTCAATTTATTCAACTTCCAATAACATTAGATTTTAATGAATCTACATTTATGTTCATTATTTCATATCAATTAAATTTACATTCAATTGATTAACGTTCAATCGATTCATTAATTCAATTCAATTCTAAAGTTGAATTTCATTCACATAACTTAAGTTCACATTTATTACTTAACTTCATTAATTTAGTTTGATATCAATATCAATTCCATTCAACAACACTTAAGTTATACTTCCATTTAACTTTAAATTCACTTTTATTCACAACTCATATTCATAGATATATTCATATAGTTTCACTTTTTATATATATAAGTTTATTTCACAATTGTAAATCACTTTAATTATAATTCAATTCTTATAATTCTTTTACTTATACAATTATTCTTTTATTTAGATTATTCAAACAACCTAATAATCAACTTATATACACTTTAATAATTCTGAAAAATTATTCCTTTATATATAAAATATAATCAAGGCAAAAATTATTTCATTTACCCAATTTAAAACAATATTGTGCCGAATTGTTCTATTCAAGTGTTTAGAAACCCCTTCGGCTCAGTTTCGAGGCTGTGCTGACGAAAGTTCATATGCCACTCAATAAACCAATCATCACAATATAAAACAAATTTTATATTCACTAACAAATACGCTCTCATAGCTATTATTACACTCAAACTCATTCTAGAGTACTGCTGACTCTATCTCTAATGAATTATACCCAACAGAACCATGGTTGTCGCTTAACCATCAGCTCTGATACCACATTGTCAGGACACGATTCTTCGTCTTCCGAAAATTCAACATCGATACTCACTTTATCGACTGCCGAGAAATCGAACGACGGAAAACCGAACACTGAGGGTTTTATTTAAGAAAAATTTAGGAAAGAAGAAGAGAAAAAGATAGAAATTAGGGAGGAGAGAAGAAGATAGAATATTTTAAAATTGAAAGAAAAGAGAATAGAGGAAAACAGAGAAAAACAGAAGAAAATAGGACGGAACAGAAAGGAAACAAAAGAACAACAACAGAATCTCACAATTCGCAGCGGAACAACATATAATAATGAATGAATAATCTTTAAACAAAGAACTATATCAGTTATTACATTACATCACATTTCATTACATCATATCATCAGAGTGTACAACAACATACAACAACAACAGTGCAGCGGAAAAGAAATACTATATAAATAATACGCCATGCCATCCAGCTTGCCTCCAGCAACTCCAGAATATCCAGAATATCCTGATAAACCTAACTCTTGACTGCCCGTGTGGAAATTGGTGGGCACCCAGAGTTTAGGAAGGAAAACAATAAACTCCAAGTCAGTCATGTGACTGGTGTGAGAACTCAAAACAGTTTATTTATCTTTAAAATCAAAATAGAGGAATATTTTTAAATTCAATTCGCAATGCTTTTAAAAATGAGACTACCATAAGGCCTCCCGCACACACACACATGCAAACGCAGAATCGGAGGAGATTTCTCCTTATGATAGTCAAAGATGCTTGATATGCATTTAAAATAACATTTGATATTATTATTAGTGCATAGTGTATAACAAATTCATTTCGAAAGTAGAATATAAATCTTAGCCAACATACGACCATTATCGTATGCCTACTATAGCTACTATCCAAACAGTGGTGACCACCATAAGTGAATAGCAGGTTCTACAACTAATACCGTAAAAGTTTCGTATTGTTTCTTTGGATTTCCAACGAATGGTCAGGCCAAGGAACTTCCCATTGCCACATGAGAATGCCTCTGGATGGACATCCCCGAGAACCAAACCGGATCTCTACCAACACAAGGCCGGGTTACTCCTAACTGAGTAACAACTGACCGAATATGCCATCCCCCGGTCCTTTGGGACCTTTATCAACCGAGCGCTCGTAATCAATTCACACAATCATAAAGTGTTTTCAACATGAGTAAGTATCTGGGCTCCATACCATGATACCACCCTTTTCCAGAAGGAAATGGACACATCCTAAAGGGTGCTACCCCTCATAACCTTGCTGCTTCTTTCCTGTTTTGACCATTCACGGGGTGTGAGGCTCGACGAAGTCACGTCCACAAAAACATACTTTATACAAAAGCCATGCTTTGGGTCAACAAATGATCAACACAATGATCACAAGGATAGACGATCAAATAAACAATCCTATCACAAATAATCAACACAGTGATCATTTCAGCATCACTCAGCATGTCACATTACCAAATTGGGAATATATCGCTGATAACATTCAACTACATAACCTCTGAGCTCGTACGTCTCAGAGAAGGGTGTTAAGCTAAAAGAATAAATTCTCCGCCACCAACAGAAATATATTTGAAAGAAATCGGCTTTATATCTCAACTTATAATGTCAGACATACAATCCATACAAGTCTGTTCCGGGCTCGAACAGAACCGAAGGCACTTACAAAGAAGTCCTTGCAATCCGGATATCCACAATCCTGATCAGATTTCCCATCACTTAGGGAGTCTCTATACCGTTGCAACTCAGTGCAGAGACAATCGACAGGTCATCCTATCGCTTTCGCAAATATCCGGTCTTCAACACCGATCTTCAAATGCGATTCACAACGACGTATCACATATTCGGAGTGGGTTATACGACCCCATGGTCCTTTCCCGGTTAACCCGAATAGTGAGCGCTTATTTAAAAATAAGTGTAGCATTCACATTCAAACAAATCACATCAATTACCCATTCAAAGGGAAATATTGATAGTCGGTTATTGAACTATCACTGGATATGCACACATCACCAGTTTCCAAATAATTTTCCAAATTATTTATTTTCCAAAATATCTTCACTAGATATATAATTTCAATATTTCAAAAAAAAATCAATATTTATTTTTAACAAGTTCCTCTTTCTCATATAAATTCCATAATGAATTTATATTTCAAAATATCTATGCATATACGATTTCAATAATCCATTTCAATTTTATCTTCAAAAAGATAATTTCTCAAAACGTTTCCTTTCACATTGGAAAACATTTCCATACTTATTAAAAACAAGTAATTCCCAAATCCTTTTATTTTCAACACTTAGAAAATATTCAATATACTTAAATCGAATTAAGTATATATTTCATTTTTTAAGGAAATCATTTACTTAAACATACTTATTTGGGCCAAAAACGAATGTTGCGTAAAACATCGTTACAACAACCCAACATCACTAGTATAGGGATTCGAAATTAAAATAGATATATAAATCCCAATACTATACAAAACATTTCCTTTCGGAAATCATTTACTATAACAACAGTGTTATAGTCCACCATTTCCTTCTATTTCTCGAAAACGTCTATTTCAACAATAAATGTTGAAATCTATGGTTTCGAATCTCAACACATTTTAAAACATCGTTAGATAGTTTTAATTCAATTTAAACATCTCATCCAAAACAATTTCTTTAACATATCATTCACTATTTAAAAACGTGAACATACTTCTTTAACAAATTCCATCCTTTTATTCTATTTAATTCAAAGGATTATTCACTGTCTAAAACGTGAATATAACTCCATTTATAAGTTATAGCAATTAACTTATCAAAATAAGTCGTTTGTGAATTTATAAAGCAACGTTTATAAATTCCATTTCTATTTAATTATAAAAACTTCCTTGTTATAAATCTCATTTATTAACTTATTCGATTTATAACTCGGTTATAAACTACAGGTTCATATTATAAGTTAAACACTTATAATCTATTCGTTTGCAAAAAACCATTCCATTGAACTTCATAATTATAAATCTTATAACTTATAAGATTCAATTATTTATCCAAATCTTATTACTTTAATAACTTTACAAATTTTATAAACCTACTGTTTATAAAATTCCATTTATAACTTTACCGTTATATAATTCTATGAATTCCATTCATTTACAAAATTCATTTTTACTTCATTCAAACACTTATAAAATCTCATTTTATAATTCCAACATTTTAATTTACAAATATTCATTTGTAAATCCTTTAATATAAATCAATCTATATTATTCTTTAAAACGTCTTAACTCCTTTATAGTTTCACCATTTTTTGATTTATAAAATAATCAAACTTCATAAATTCTATATTTAAACTTTTATAATATATTCAAAAATCCAATTTAACTATTTTATAAAATCATTAACCCATATTTCTCAAAAATCAATCTTTAACTATATTTCTCAAAATCATAATTTTTATAACTTTAAAAATTATAACCTTTATTTATTTAAAATAAATCAGTTTCCAAAAATATAGAATAATTTCAACAATCACTTTTAAAATCATTTTAAAATCCCAAAATTTGGGTCCAATGATGCTACACACCAAATAGTCAATCACGACTACAACGATATCATATATCGATATGATAATCCATCAAATATCAAAATATCTGAAATCAATAAAAACTGTTGAGGAATCCAGTTGGATCCCTCCAACCTGTTTTCCTGCATCCAAAAACATTAGCACAATACCAATTTCGCTCCAGTACGAAATTATCGCGGTACATGTTCTTATTAAATATTATCCGCTTAATAACGGCGTAATAGGGTCTCATCCGCTAAACAAAAAATGCGGGAAATCAACAACTGCAATATATACATATGCCAATATATATATATTGATATTATATATAATACCAATTTCACTGTTTATGAAATTTTCGCGGTATATGTTTTTAATAAATAACATCCGCTTACTAACGGCGTATAATGTCTATTTTAACAATCAATAGATACAAATCATCATTCAAACATGCATTCAAATATTTTAAATCTAACTACTTAAAATAAAATCGAAATCTATTCGATTGAGTGAGAAGTTCTCACCTTGGTTTTAATTTCCGTTTTAGCGATTTATTTCGAATAAAATTAAACGCGCGTTTAGTTTTACCCGAAATTCTCACTAACTCCAAACGACTCCAAACCAACTCCATCGCGTAGTGCTCGTCCATACGATTCCAACGCAACTGAGTTTGCATTTTTTCGACCTCGTATGAAAAAGATATGCAGTTTTAAAGATTACTCGATTTAAACTTATTAATTTACAATTAAACTTTTATTAATAAACCTTGCTTCTAATCCTAGCCACAGGATCCAAACCCTTGCATCACGACCCCACGTTCCCTCCTTCCCACGCGCGTATCCTTCTTCCAGGTTGAGGCCGAACGCATGAACCCAATATGATGAACTAGGGTTCCAATTTGCTCTCGCTACACTCAACGAAATTCGATCAAACCAACGCCAACGCGAAGCCCTCGACTTGCTCTAGGTTCGGCCACAACCCTAGGAAGTTCGGTCCTCATCTATGCTTGGAAATGCGTGCGCAACTTGCTGCCTTCCTGGTCGATTTGCCGTTGATTCATTGATTTGTTTTAGATCATAGCCGTTGGATCTGTAGATCACAACGTGCTCTTCAACTTTCATGTTAGAAGTTTTCTCTAATTGCTAGTGGATTGGAAGAAATCGAGGGGAAGAGTTGGGTGTTTTCTGGCCATTGAAACATAGGTGGCGGCGGCCTGTAGGAAGTTAGGGTTTTTTTTCTTTTTTTTTTTATTTTTTTGTGAGGGGCTATTTATAGAAAAAGCAAGCGTAAACACTATTCATCCCGGGAATTCCGAACTCCGATTTACGCGCCGTAACCAGCGTACCTAGGGTGTATCCCGCGTTCCGGACACAATGGAACAGGTTTCGGAAGCTAATTCGGAAGTATGTGCGAGTTATGGCTGCAAACGCTCAATTTAAATTAAACCGATTTAAATCGATTTCTAGGCGTTTTAATTTGTACAGGACAAACGGTAAATCCAATTGACACGAAATTTGAAACCTTACAATAATATCACATTACGGATCCGATGAAACTGGTTTCGTCGAAATCCGAGACCTTTTGAAAAATGGCTATTTTGACTCGCCAAATTTAAATTAAAAATAATTCGATGCGTTTCGAGCTGCCACGATCAAACGATAACTCCGATTGACACGAAAATTGAAATTCGGTAATAACTAACTATTACGGATCCAATGAAACTAGTTTCGTTCAATTCTGAGACTGTTCAAAAATTGGCTATTTTACAATCGATTATTAAATATTAAAATATTCAATTTTCACAGATTAACTTTTAATTCGATTTTAAAAGTTCTAAAATATTTCTATAACTCCAGTATGATTAAATAAAATTTTCCAAATTATTTTCAATCATTTTTAACTCAATTTTTAATTATTTCCATAATTTAACATATTAAATTATTGTTTTAATTATCTAATTAAATCCAAAAATTCAAATAAAAATTTCTTTGACTTAAAAATTCACTTATTAACATTTAAAATTAATTAAATATTCAAATTTAAATTTATAAAAATTCTGGGTCGTTACATCAGCCTACTCAAATCAATTTTGAGCACCCAAGAGTTTAAGCGAAAGAGCCTAAACTTTAGTCAGACATGAAGCCTGGTGTAAATAATGCTATACATCTCGGTTTGTTGATATTAAGTGAGACAGTGCCGCTTAGTAGAACGGGTTTTCCCATTAATATCCTTTTAAAACATATCTTTTGCATATCGTAATCCTGCATCCAAAATTGGTTAGAAACTGTAAAGCATTATCATGTAAACATACATATCAGGTAACAAATGACTATCTTTCCGAACACTATAGTTTTTTTGGCAACTACTAACCTTTGGCTGACTCGGGCCTACCGGACAATATAATCAAGATAATCTAACACCTATTAGAAACTCCTCTTGCGGATGGTCTGTCCTCAACTATCTGTTAAATACTCCTCTTCTTGACGATCTGTCCCTAACTTAACATCTCCTAGGGTCACTGATCCTAATGGTTTTGAGGGCTTACCAATAATTATTTGTATACAAATATATATATATACTCCTTTCTGTGTGTAATCATATTTTTAGTCTTACATGTGACAAAGCCCTACATACTGGAATTTTGGACTAAATTAGCTGGGGCTAACGGCTAATGTATAGAGCACGATCCTATACCAGTCTCATCAGTATTCTAATATCTGAGTCATTTCACTTAGCTGTCATAATTTTCCAAACTGATTTAAAACCTTGAAATCAAACTTAAACAAGGAAAATGTATATCATATGCTTTACTTAAAATCACCTTGCAATGTTATAATACACTTTACTCAAATCTTTGTTGATGAAAACATTTAAACCTTTGAAAGTACCCCTTTTGAAACCACTGAAAATACCCTTTACAAAACCAAGTAAACCCTTATTATAAACTAGCCTGAAAGGCTAAAATATGCCTTTCGAAACCATTCAAACTCTTCCTATCGAAAACATTGAAAAATCATTCCTTCGAAAGCTTTTAAAACCTTAGACATGCTGTTTTAAAACATTTAGCGTTGCCTTACAAAAACATAGGAAAAACTTTTCCTTTAAAACCTTTCGAAACCATTGGGGAACCATTCCTTCGAAACCATTCAAAGAAATTTTTCGAAAGAATCAAAACCTTTACAAAAAAATAACCTTTCAAAAGCATTTGGGTTCAATTAAAAAAATGTGGAAACACCTTTCCAAAACAAATAAAACCATCTTCTTTGAAACTTTTGGGTTTTACCTTCAACGGAGCAAAAGGATCATTAAAATCATTTAAGTCGAAAGCACTCTTTCGTAAGCATTCTTAAGTAAAGAAGTGATGGTGTTGAAATTAACTCTTCCTAAAGCATTGTAGAAGCGGCTAAGTTTTAAAAGAAAAGTATACCTTCCGAAACCATTGGTGTCGAAAGGTAAAAAAGCAGCAGCTAAGGGGTTTCGACCCTGACAACAGCATTTACTTAAAATAAGAGGCGCAACCCATTTGAAACCTTTCCTTTAAAACATTTGATTTGGCCGCAAGCCAGCTAAGTCGAAAGCATACCCTTCATAAGCAAAGCAGACGCGTATTCATTTAAAAGCAAAGACATGCTTCGACCATTTCGGAACCTTTGGTCTCGACCTAGTGCCTTCTGCCTTAGTCCAATTCACTATGTACCAAGTTATTGATACTATATGCAATGATTTCGATGGCATGGAGGCGGCTGTACTTGGTCAGAACCCCTGTACCGAAAGTGGAGAAACATGTTAAAAGCAAGTAAAAACTAATTTTTACTTTAAAAAGAACTTCTTTTCAACCAACTCCCTTGTTTGTCAAAATATTATTGGTTGTTAATTTTATTTTCTAAAAGTGTTGCTAATATTTTAGAAATAAGCAATTTAATTAGTTTACAAAATACCCCTTCTCCTTATATTAATATATAAAACATTTAAGTCACATGCCTTAAATAATTTTATATATCTATTAAAACATTTAAGAATATTCTATAAAAGTTCCAAAAAATCATTTTTGATATATTTTCTAACATATATTAATTTCAGACCCAAAACATAAATAATTTAGCCATAAATTATTTTAAACTCAAATAACAATTTTCCTTACTAGAAAATTAGTATAAAATCCACATTAATTCAAAAAATTATGAAAATTGAAACTCACCTCTAAAATATCATTTCTGACCTAATCTAAATTTGCAAGGCATTTAGATGTCATTAAACTGGGTTTACGCACTAAAACATATCATAAAACCTACATGAACAATCATAAATCATCAACAAGCATATATAAACATTTAATCCTTCAACACATGACATAATCATGCAAAATACTTTGGATTTATCTTAAAATCGAAAACAATTAGAAAAATGGGATGTAGTCGTTATTCACCTTAGTTTTTGAGATTTATAATTTGGGATTTGAGTTAATTTGATTTTGATTTAGCTTCTTCCTTTAGCTTTCTTCCTTTTTTCTTTAAAATGGTGGTTGGCCTCTACTTGATAAATTTTAGCAAATGAAATGAACATGTTGTATAGATTTATAAGGTTTTAGGGTAAAAGAATATCCTTCTTCCTATTTTTCCCTTACCTATTTCCCTAGCCCATTTTATCTTAGTTCATTTATTTATATGGCATGGCGACACCTTAGTTTAATCACAAATCTCAATCCACTATTCATTTTACATTATTTCATTCAATTTACCTAATTAAATGTTCTTAATAATGCGACTAAAAATATGGGGTGTTATAGCAACGGTTTAAGTTGTAGCAAGAGATGAGAAGAAGTTAAGGAACAAGAGAGTCGGATTGGTGAAAGTCTAGTGGAGTAACAACGAGAAAGACTGTACTTGGAAAACAGATGACAGGATTAGGGATACTAATCCTGGGTTGTTATGATGGAATGTTCTATATTTGTTGTATAGAGACTAGATAGCTGGTAGGATATACTAGCATTGTTTGCATGTTTGATATGCTTGTTTTGTAGTCTTTACTGAATTTCCAAGACGAAATTCTATAAAAAGGGGAGCCTATAACACCCTCTATTTTTTGTTTAACATTATTCAGGATATTTAATTGGATAGATTAAATAGAATAATGCACATAGATAAGGGGAGTTGGATTTGAAAACTTATATGGTCGAGCTAATATTAGTGAACTAAGAAAGGTTATTGTAAACCTAACCGTAAAAGAGAAGATACGAGGAAGGATAAATTAGGAAGTAGACTTATCCTTCAACTTAAACCCTCTCCTCGTCATTTATTTCTCACTTTACTCATTCACAAAACAATCACAATAGTACTTTAAGGCCGGCCATTAAAACAGGGAAGAAGAAGCATGAAAATCAAAAGAGGATTCAAGCAAGTTTAGGGGAAACTAAAACACTAATCAAATCTCAACTCCAACATTTAAATCTAAGGTGAATATGTTAAAACCATTTCTTTCATCTCTTTATTGATTCGGTTATGGACAGTACCTGAATTCATCTTGTTTGTTTTATCTCTTTATTGATGCTTAGGATGGCTACTTCGGTAGCTATGGATTGATTCCATCAGCGTCGATGTTGATATTGGCGGCAATCAACCATTGGCGGCATAGCTTCTTAGTGGTTATCTAAACATTTTAAATAGTGCCACACCTAATCACATTGACTATTTTCAATACTTTGGCAGTAGTGCTGCCTATTATGTCTTCGAACCAAGCGGCATCATAGTCGAAGTAGACTAAATTTTAAAGGATTTTACAATTACGTCAAGGGTCATGGTGTCATTATGCATCAAGGTCGACGACTTCATATACTCAGTTTTATATTAATTGGAGTCGACAATGATGTAGTGTAGCATCGACCTCGCACTTCATCTTTTTAAACTCGAAGAGACTTGTTTTGTACAAACTAGAAGTATTTTAAAGGGGCAAACTGGCATATGTTTAAAGAGGGTCGATGACCCTATATCTACGGCAGTAAGCCATATAACTTATAAAGGTTTTAAGTTTTGTTTAATAAGTGGATAGCCTGTAGTTTATGAAGGCCAACAACATCATTTTTGATATTGTTTTCAAACGTGTATGCGTTGTGAATAAAGGCGGAGATCCTTTGACCTCTATGTTGACATTGTTAATGGCTTCGACATTGATCTATACTAAATTATTATGGGGTGGATAATCTAAGTTTTCTACTTCAACGTCATTGGAGATACCAATGCCATTTTAAATTGTACATTTCGACACTATCAGTAGGGACACCAATGTAGATGAACTTCGACATTGATCTAAAATTTAAATTATTTAATGTTAGTGAGCCATATGTCCTTGACTTCAACTTTAAACCTTGGGTATACCATTGGTTTTTTAATAAGTTCGACATGAATCGACTAGGGATACCAATGTGTGTGTCACTTTGAAATGTAATAAATTTAAGGAAAAATAAACCTAATTGGGGATACCAATAGACATAGGTTAAATATGTGCGTAACATGAATTAAATTGTAAATAATGGGTTTATAGTCATTTCAAGAAAACTATGGGACGTGAAATGGATAGCCCACATTATGAAGGATAATGAAGGGTTTATAGTCATCTTAAGAAAACTATGAGATGTGTGATGGATTGTCCACATCGTTTTAAGTTAAATGGAATGTATATGATGGACAGTCCACATAATTTTAAATAATCAAACCACATGTGATGGGTAATTAATACGGCAGGGGACGGGTAATCCAAGTAATACTTACATGTGAGATCGGTAATCCAAAAAATTCTGAATATGCTTATATGCTAGATAGCTGGTCTACATAATTATAAAACAAGCAGTCAGATTAAAATAAGTAGAAAATTGTGATGGATGGCCATTTGAAATTAAGATGGATAATCTAATGAATTGAAATGGGAAATCCAATATATGTTGCACGATTATAAATGGTATTTTCTATGTTCTACCCATTTGATTGCAGGAGCACGACATATGGTTATTATATTTCAGTTAAGATATTAGTGGGTGGAAAACTCACTCCGCTTAGCGGCGTGGTCTCACTTGATATTTATTTTGGCTCAAAATGGCAGGTTATTATTCACACCAAACTGTTGTTTGACCCAAGTTTTATTTTTCACCTTAAACTCTCAGGTACTCATTTGTAGGGCTGTTATGGTAATAGTTACCGTTACCATTTCGCAAATACGGTTACCATACCATTTTTACTGGTAAACCAAAATAGTTTACCATTACTATTACCGATTGACAGGTATACCGAAGATTGGCATACCGATAATCTAGTAACCATTACACTGGTAATGGTAACTTACTAATTCTCAAAAACTGTCCATAACTTGACATGTTTATACACTATAAGCCATCTTCATTATACTATTTATAGTGTTACTTAATAAAAGACATAAATAAGAAAGAAAAGAAGTGTATTTGGCATTATTTCATCTTATTACTAAACTAAATTTAATCATTTGTTTGGTTCTAGATACCTGTAATAAAGCATATCACATGAATATATATGTGTTTTAAATTGACTAGTAAAATTACCGTTACTGCTGGTTTTGAAAAAAGGTTACCGATAATTTATCATAGAAAATGGTAAAATTACCGTTACCATACCAATTAAACTAGTATACTGATCTCAATCGAAAATGGTAACCAATTGACCAGTAATGGTACGGTAACGGGAAATTTACTGTTACCGTAATAGCCCTACTCAATTGAGTAGGTCGGGAATGAGGGATTTCAAGTTACCAGTTGGACAAATAAGCTTCCAGGGATATGCAGTTGGCAATCTAGCTATTAGAAACTTTATCTATTTCTGCTATGTAGTTTGGTCTTGTCTATCTGGATGTAATGGCAAAGTTGTATAGTTGATAGGTGTTTGGCTCTAATCAACCAAGGAGGCATCTTCATATGTCATTTTGGAGTATTTTGTATAGTTATATTTTCTCTAAACATGGGATTATGAATGAGATTATGTAATGAATATAAAATATCATTTGTGAAATGAGATGTGAAATTTTTTTATTAAATCGTGGTTAAAAATTTTCATATTTATGTGCTTATGATCATTAATATAATGAACATAGCCATATTTTGTCAGTGGGAATTAATAATTATGGATGACTGTAGCATCGTAGCAATTAATTTTGGGCCTTAAAATGGGGGATGTTACAGAATCGTCCTAGTTGATATTTACATACCTAGCTGCCTACCAACTACTGAAGCATTGCTTTATGAAATTCTTCAGCTTTAGAAAATGATCAACAGGAGGAAGGATTTCCTTATACGGTGGACCAACTGATGAACAAAAAGAAAGAAGAATCCATGTTTTGTTCTTTTTATCATGCATTTTTGTAACGACCCAGAATTTTCGATCCCGAAAATTCCATATAGTTAGGAAAAGAAGAAAGAGAAAGAAGAAGAAGAAACAGAAAACCAAACTCAGAATCTCACATTCGCAGTGGATAAAATATAATATCAAATAATATTCTTTACACCAAGAAAGCTGTATCAGTCAATTACATTTTATACATCAGAGTTACAACATTTACAAAAACATAGGAGAGTTAGATTAATTTGTCCCAGATAAATAACAATATATCATAGGGAAAGCACTCCATACGTTCCTGCCATCTAGCTCGCCTACTTAGCTCCAAAACGTCCTTTCCTGAAAATCTGTCATACTCAGTCTGACCCGTAAAAATTCCAAATTGTTACAATTTTACTGCACTTTATTCTTCCCTTTTGATGGTGTGATATTTTAATAAAGAGCTGCTGTTGTGCTCGAATTTCTGTCTATGTTATACTATTGTTTGATGTAACAATACTGGCTTGCTTTTGAGAATGTGACCAAGACTGTATTTGTGTTAAGAGAACACTTCTTACTTTGTTGTTAAATGAAAACTGCATATACTCGTTGTTCATATCCTTTTTTGGTTCTATTTTTTACTCAAGTAGTTGTGTGTGTATTGGGTAAAAAATGATGATCTTTGATGTGCGGCCAACATTAGACAACATGGACCGAGGGTATGAATGTAAATTAAAGAGGCTGCAATTAGTACACATGGCCATACCACTTTGTTGTTAAAATAATTTACCACCACTTCTAAAAGAAATTGTAAAAAATCTTTTATAGCCAGCAAAAGCAGTTGCAAATAAATCCAACTCTATCAACTTCAGATATAACAACTGACAGACGCTCATTGTAATAGACTTATTATAGCTGTTTTTGGCAGTTGCAAAAGGGTATTTTCAAAATGATTAATACAGTAAACATATGTTTTAGATCTGACTTAAAATAACTATAAAACAAACTAGTTATATATATATATACACATATATATAATTTACATATTTATCTCATGGCTAAAATAATTAAATATTATATAAAAAATTAATATAATACAAATCATAATTTTTATAGATCAAAACTTTATTGTATTATAAATATATATATGGGGGCGTGTGTGTTTGTGTGTGTATTTCCTTTGAATAATATTTGCAAAACAATATTCGTAACAAATTTAAGTCACATTTAAATTCAATAGAAATTAAGATATATCACATACAACAACTTGGTAATAGGTGAGCATATATGAATGGGTAATATAAAATAATATTATACTTGATTAGATCTTGCCCTTTGTAACACCTTGATTTGTGAATCACTTTGGGGTTTCTTGAATCACCACTCGATATTGCAACAATCAAATAAACTACTTTAATTTGAGTATATTTGATGTTGTTTGTATAGATTTTAGTTCAGTCATGGAAGGAATAGTCGTGGATGTGGCTGATCATAAGAGAAGTAAGAAGAAGAAGGAGATAAAAAAATTAATGTGAAATCTTCCGTATTTAAAGAGATAAAGGAGAACTTCCACCTTTCTTTCTTTAAAACCTCCTTTATTTAGTTCCATTTATCTCTAGATCTAACACTTAAATCACGTTCTTCCTTGGCCGTCCATGCTTATCCATCTTTACGGACTAAAAATTTCCTTAGCCCGATGAGTAATTGAATATATTCAAAGCTTGTTTGTATGTGTGTGTGTGTGTGTGTTTATGTGTCTTTTGATATTGTATAGTGATATGAGCATATATAACTTTTTTATACATATCCAATCCAAAACATTTCTATGAGTTACTCCACTTATTAATAACACTCTAAACATCAAATACATTAGTTATTAATATTTCTTAAATGTTAATTAATTTATTACACTTTGTACTAATTTAATCGTGTGGTATTGTGGAGAATTAACAAACATGGTTGTATGACTCGGATATGTGAATTCAATTAGCGATTAGTATTGAAAATTCAAATATTAACATTCATAACTCACTTAGGTTAGTGGTGTGATAGTTTAACTGAACTCGTTGCTTGTAGGTCTTTTTGAAAAATTCATATTTTACATCATCTTAAATGGTACCAATGGTGAAAATAATTTACACACGTTCCCTTTAGCTGTATAAAATTTGGTATTGGTAAAAAATCCAGTATTATCCGTATTCGACTTGATTAGTCTATAAACAAATTCCTTAGTTCAATAATTACATTTGTTATTAACTGTTTTACTTTGGATAGATATTTTAACTTTGAATTGACTATACTTGACCATAATACGATCCCTATACAAATGAGGAGATGAATTCTCTATTGAATAGTGTTTCACACCCAAGAATCAACTCAGACCCAACTATAGTCGTTCGATAAACATCATGTCAAGATTTAACTATAATCAATGAGGAGTATCCAAATCGGAGTTCCATAGTATTCTTAAGTAGAGGTAATTGTGTAACATCTCATACTCTGATTTTCTATTTGATTTAGTTATAGGGAACTCTTGGATAAGTCATTCCATAGTTATACAATAACAATGAGTACATAACCCCTTGGTGCCCCCAATTGTCATGAGTAATACACTGTCGAACATTTGAAAAGCATTACATATTCTGATCTCAATGGAGGTATCGATATCTTTTCTTGAAACGTCATAACCAAGAATAAATAGGCAATAAAGCACCAGGTGTGTGGATTAATTATTCTCTGTCTTCCAATGACAGAAATTTAATTCCAACCCATCTACTTTTATCTATATTTTTATATCAAATTGGCAAATTATGAGTAATTTAGGTAGTTAGATGACAGTGGTACCCCTAAATACATTCAATGCCCAATTCTTGCTTGATATCATGTCTATGCATTGTATATGTACTGAAATATATGGTTGATCTTAGTAAATTTATACATAATCCAGTATACTTAAGAAATGAATTAAAAATCACCTCTTTAGTGCTTACATTTTGTGTAGTTGATCTCTTAAAAATCATTAAATCATCACCATAGAGTATATGTGTAATAATAAGCTAAACCCTAGATAATGGAATAATACTTTTTTATACTTGCGTCTTCAACTGAATATGTAAAATATTCCATAGATATTGTGAATAAATATGGTGATGGTGGATCACCTTGCTTTAGACCCCTATTTCTTGGTATAAACCCCTTTGGAACTTATACAATGATTGTAAAAGTAAGAGTATTAAAGCACTTATATATAACATTTATAAAATGAGTAGGAAACCCAAAAACTACCATAACATGGAATATAAATTCTCTACTTTTCTTGCAATATATTATTTCTATAAATCAACTTTAATACACACTTTTTCCACTCCTAGTTTGTTGAATTCTCTCGATAGTTCATGTGCAAGCAATATATTTCCCCTAATATTTCCCTCATGAATGAAGGTTGATTGGTTTAGTGATATCATTTTAGGCACAAATAACGTTATTTTGTTGTGTAAAACATTACTAAATACTTTGTAGTACATGTTGCAATAGGACATTGGTTTATAATCTACTATGTTGTTAGGCTTATCATTTTTAGGTACTAGAATAGAAAAGTATGATTTATTCTATGTGGCAAAGCAGTAGCGTAAAACGTTTTTGAAATAGCATGTAATAAATTTTCTTGAATGCTTGACCAGTGTAATTTCATGAGTTTAGAGTTCATACCATTAGGTTTGGGCTCTTCTCATCATGTATAGAAAACACAACTTTAATCTCCTACACTAATATAGGCTGCATCAGGAAAAGTCTTCCATCCTTATTTATATTAGCTATACACTGCATTTCTGGGTGTTGTATGTAATCTTATAATATGAAATTACTTCATTTTCAATATCCTCTAATTTGTATATACATTCTCCCGAACCATTTATCAAAGCTTGTATTTGTCCATGTGTCTTCTGAATGACATATTGGCGTGAAATAATTTCGAATTTGTGTCCCCCTGTTTTGACCATTGCACCTTTTACTTTTGTTTTCTACTTTAATATTTAATTCATTACTGAGTTTGGTACTTATTTCTTTCCTGCAGCATCATATCATAGAGTTTTATATCATCTGGATTCCGATCGACCATTTCTAGCAATAAATACACTCTTTTTCGGCCTCTAAGAAAAAAGTATCATGTTTTACTCTTGTTTTATTCCACTCCTTTGAAGTATTTTTTACATTGCCGAAGTTTATACAAAAATAAATGAAAATGATCACCCCCAATAGTGATTAAAGATCTTTTTGGATGCAATTCTCATAACCATCTTGATGGCACCATGAATTATCATATTCAAATGGTTTTCCCTTCAGTGAATAAGTTCAAACCAAACATATCATCAATATGTTATAGTTATTTGAAAATTTTGGTTGAAAAGGTTTGAATGCATAGATCATTGACCAAAATTTTATTTGTATTATTAGCAATACCCCAGCTTCTCCAAGTAAAATTAAACCCTGGAGCTTTTATTTATATTAGTCCAGAATTCAATAGGCAATTTTTGAATGCTCTGATTTGATGGAAGGAACGAGTAACCTTGTTTATCCTTAGTAGAGAAAGAATTGTTAAAGTCAGCCATTAGTAGCCATGTTGTACAAAAATTATTTTTGGACTCTATAATAATTTGTTGCCATGAAATTTTTCTTCATGAATTAAGATTACTTGCGTAGCTAGTAGTGGATATAATTTTGAATCCCTTGACCTTTCTTTTTAAGTACCATTTCATAAGTAGATCTGTCTTCAAACCGAAATACTTGTAACCGTATTTGGCATTATGTACTGTGAAACTTGATTTATGCTTCCATAGATTTTGAATATAATTTTTCAATCCAAAGTGGGATATCTTCACTGCAACTACATAGACAATAATTGTATTTTTTCCATTCAGATTTAGAATTGAATAAACTTCTATAGTCATAACAATAGAATCGGTCTCTTGAGGAATAAATTGATAATCATTAGCCGATATATGTTGTGTGCCCTAACAACATCATTGTATGTATATTGATTCATAGACCATTACCAATCTATATGTTCACTTCACTCTCTCTCTCTCTCTCATGCTTTTAGGTTGTGTGAACGAGCTGCGCACCCAGATAACCGCAGAACTAGCCACGGGTCACTTATTTTAAAAACAAAGTCTAGGTTTAGAATGGTGAATTGTTCACCATTATATTTGCAACAGCGAAGTTTTCATCGTTATATATTTAGAATGGCAAAGTCTTTGCCGTTATAAACATACAATCCTAGACCACACAGCCGTCAATCTCCCTCCCAAATTCATCTTCCTTCACCATTTCACCTAGCCCAGAGCAATTTTCACCGCCCCATTTCAACATTTTCAACCTCTAGTCATCTAAATTTATACATCTATACACAAATTGAAGCTTGTTTTTGAGACCCACATTTGTTGAAATACCTAGATTCCTCAAAAAACTCATTAAAAAATTTATGCACGGAAAAAAGTAGCGGCGGCGGCGGCGATGGTAGTGGTCAACGTAGGGAAGATACTGTTACTGTGTCATATGGACAGGAGCATGGTATATAAGACCTACTTGAGGTCACTAAAACTTTTGAGAAATAGGGCGAAGGCAGTCAATAGGGTGGCGGAGGCCGCAGGGTTAGTCGAGCGGTAGGGGTGGTCGAGCAGGCAGGATGCGTAGGGGAGTGAGGCAAGTTTCTACTAGAGTTGCAGAGCTCGATAATTTTAAGGATCTGCATTTGAAAGCGGAGAAGGTTCTTACTGATTTTCGCATGCCCCCACAAGGGGAAGTGCACGTCAGCACGCAGACAAACTTGGCTATAAGTATATTTTTTGCACAACGTAGTTAAAGTACATTAACATTTTAGAACGCATATTTACCAATTTGTTTAACTTAAACAAGCATGAAATATTCATTCTCGGGGTTCGTTAGCAAACACCCTCAAGTATTTTCATAAGAATTTGGTACATATTCCTAGAGTCGTAGAATTTCCATATGAGCTTGGGTTCCATCATTTCTTAGGTAATTTCATGAATTTTTTAAGCTAAAAATACCCGTTAATTTATTACAGCTTAGTTTAACTTGTTATGTAATTTAAAATTATAGGCATCAAAAACATTATTAAAGGAGATGTGCAATTGTGTGCTACTATTTCTCAACGGTAGTATAGAACCACCCACAAATTTTATTTTCCTTATGGTGAGCTAGGAATTACATCGTTCAAATTTACTATGTTCGCTAGCATTAGAATAGGGGTAACCTGCTTATCCATCCGTCCTATGTGACAATCGATGGGATGATACCGCAATTGTAAAGGATTTCTTCCCCAATTTAGACACTTCGCCTTTATGCTATTGGACCACTACTGTAATTAGAGTCAATGCTATTACAGTTGCCATGGACAACATACTGTCCAGTTTTCTCCAGATACGATTTAGAGCTTGCGAGACTATTTGTTTTATACCTTATGGAGAACTTGTTTTTACTCAGGACTAGCAATAGTTTTTCTGTCTACTTTATTGAGGCTGTGTTTAGTTTGGATTTTGACTACACTATTCTGTACGATTGGGATACTCCTATTCTTGCATACCTATATAGATGTCTCAACGAACAGTGCATCATGTCTGAGTCACAGGTTTCTTTGTATGGTTTCTAGAAGTTCTTATAGTACTAGTATTTTAAGTACTCCAGGAAATTTCATTTCCTCACAGTGAGGCTTAATACGTCTAGTTTTTTCCCTCGTTTATTAGATATGCGAGCAACAGGAGGACCAGGGATAATGAATCCCGCCGTGTATATTCGATTGTCAGTAACCAGATCGACTTGAGGATGTAAAAAGGGAGAATTATATGGCATACATTTGATGATAGTGAGTCGATCAATCTTGATTATGTCCAGATAGATCGGACGCTTAGCGTGTGGATATTTCCACTTATATCATATCCCTCGGTGCTTGGTGCATACTGGTACCTCAGTGAGAGGCATTGGATATAGTTTTATGACATTGATGTCGTTCCTAATGATCCACACCCTCATCCTATGTTGTATGATTTATGACATAGATCGGCTAGCCGAGGCTAAAGCATCAAGTTGAGAGAGATTTATTATTCCTGGTTAGTCATACAGTCACTTTTGGCAAAGATTTTACAGTGCATCTGACGGTATCATTACTCATGCAGCGTCGATAGATTTGGTAGAGCCAGCTGCTATACAACATGGTATAGCACCTCCAGTAGTCGATGATCTTACACAGCCTAGTCAGGGCTATCGTGTGCCACATCATGCGCCTACTGCTAGCCACTTTGATTGGACAATGGTGTTACCCACATCTTCTGAAGTTGACCGATATGTTGACGTGTATCGTCCTCCAGCACATGACCAGTATTCGGATCCCAAGAAGATGTGGTGATCTATTTGACATGCAGATGGGATTGCACCATACTGCATATGTTGAGCACGACATAGCATTGATTTTTACGAGGCTGAGATGCGTCGATAGGCAGAGGAGGTGGCTCGAGCACAGTCCTTGCTATAGGTCGAGATAAAGGCAGCGTGGAAGAGATTCAGGTGCTTTAGCATGTACTATCAGCACTTATCTACCAGTCATGATAACGAAGAGACACGTCCCCGCCGTAGTTCCATCCACATATGGATTGATGTTCTTATATTATGTATGGACTCTGATGTACGTTATATTCATTGTATTCACTATTATGTACTATAGCCGATATCATGTTCATGTTATATTGATCATTTACGCTTGTTTCTCTTTTGTATATGTCACTTGACTTATCGCTACTGTAGCCACGTTGTTCTTGTGTATACTTGCTTTTAATTTATCTGTGCGCCATGGTTAATGATTTGAATTGAGCATTAATTTATGAGTACATTACTGCATCAATTTTGTCAACTATCATTTAGTGACTTATCTTATAACTTCTGTAGCCATGTTGTTCTTGTGTACACTTGTTGTTAAATTTTCTATGCAACATGGTTAATGGTTTGCATCTTTTTTGTCAGTTACCATTCAATAACTTGCCATATGATTACTGTAGTCACGTTGTTCTTGTGAATTTTCTACACAATGGAAATTTTTATTTACTCCTTTATCAGTTTTGTGTATTTTTTGTCAGATATCATTCATTGACAAGTCTTACCAATACTGTAGCCACATTGTTGTTGTGCAAAATGCCTTGTGAAATTTCTATGCAACGATTAAATTTATTTACTGCACGCGCTCATCTTTCATTATAAATAACATCCTCGTACAATTCACATATACACAAGCTCTTCTTCTAATTTTCCCTATAGTATATCATAATGGTGGACTACAGCCACATTTCCTTGCCTTCTTCATACTCAAACGATGGTCCATTTAGTCATGAAGTCCCTCTAAATCCTTATTCTATGCAACCCTCGATGGAATGGTATGTGAAAATATAGGAAAGGCACTACTAGGATACAAGAGAGCATGAAAGAGAGGAGCAGGAGCGTCGGTTAAGAAAGGAGAGAAGAAGACTTGCAGATGAATGTAGACTCCAACATAGAAACAGAAGAGGATGTCGGGAAGTCCGTGATCAATGGATTAAGAGGGAGTAGGAGGTTGACTCTCCTCCAATATTTTATGTTTGCGGAGTTTCAATTACGTATTCCATCGTAAGAAGCAAAAATGACATTGGATGGCGCCATTATAGATGCTACAATTTTCCAATTGGTTGTGGGTTAAGGGAATGCATTGATGATCCTTCCCTCGTCGAGCAGTGAAATATGCAATCGAACTAGAAAAAGAAATAACTGCACTTGGATAAGTTCATTGGAATTTCAGCGTGGTGGTAGACAAAACTAAGTTTTTATTTGATGTATGTTTAAGTATGTGGATGTTTAGTTATGTTGTTTGTTTAAGTATGATGTATGTTTAAGCTGTGTAGTTAATGCCCCGCTATTATCCCGCCATAACCCCGCTATATCTCATAGCGGATTTCTACCGCTATGATTTTTCCATATAGCCCCAAAATATAGCCTTTCCGCTTTAATCCCCGCTATTTCCGCTATATCCCGTTATTCCCGCTATATTTTGCTATTTCCGCTATATCTTCTTTAATAAAATGAATTAAAAAATTGCATTTATAGATTATAAAAATTATGAAACTAATTTATTTGATTTAATTTTTAATATATTTTCAGAAATGAAAATACTCTAATATTCGACTAAATTCAATTATGTTATATAACATTTTTGCGTTTATTTAAAGTATATTCGCACATATTTTTTGTTTAAAATTATTTATGTATTAATTATAATTCAACTGAATGATATTTTTCATTTAATTACCATTTATATATTTGTAAAAATATTAAGTATGAGTTTTATATGCTATTTTAGAGCATCCGCTGTATCCCGCTATATCCCCGCTGTATCCCCGCTATGACTTTTTGCACCTCCACCGCTTCGAATCTACCGAGCGCTTTAACTGCACAGTGTTTAAGTATGTGAATGTTTAGCTATGTTGCTTATTTAAGCATTTTATATGTTCAAATATGTTATATGTTTAAGTATGTGGATGTTTAGCTATGTTGTTTGTTTAAGTCTGTTGTATGTTTAAGTATGACATATGTTTAAGTATGTGAATGTTTAGCTATGTTGTTTGTTTATGTATGTTATATGTTTAAGTATGTCGTATATTTAAGTATGTGGATGTTTAGCTATTTTGTTTGTTTAAGTATGTTATTTGTTCAAGAAATACATGGTACAATCCCTAAAATACATAGAACATGCATATTAATACATGTAGAAATATACTGAACTAATCAGCTCATAGAATAGTGACAGAGGAATAAGCAGGAATACCTGACATAGTTACAGGCACATAGAATACAGAGAGTATCTGGTATGTACTCACCCACAAATCATAGGACTTTCTCAAACCGCCTAATATAATTCAGCCACAAATCATACGCAGCATGACTAGCAAAGTGTGTTTAATTATCCATAAAATACAGGAAGTTAAAAGTTGACCAAGTCATCTGAAATGCATTTTCTTGTTCCACATTGGTTATAATTTTTCGATACCTTCGACAAGCTCTAGTAAATGTAACAAGTGTACTTCTAGTATCCAAATTTCTTCCTTTTAATCTACATTCTGGATGGTTACCCAAAAATCTTCATCGACCTCCTCTTTCATGTGTCTCTGATCAACCTGAATACAAGCTTTAATTAACACCAAATAATCATGGGGAGTCCAAGTCTAATTTGCCATTTGGAATCCTATGAACTTCTCATAACAGATCTTGTAGTATATATAGGAACGATGTTATCCTTAACCATACATTGGCATGTGAAAACCGCAATCATTAATTAGCATTGATGTGCAAACGTACACTGCAGCCATGCATTACAAACATGCATTGTAGCCATTAGTGTCTTGTCCAATCCTAGCAATGCGGAGCAATCCTTAACCATCAAAGCCTTATCTTCCTACATTGTTGCAATATGTACACTGTAGCCATTAGTGCATTGTTCAATCCTAGCAATGCAGAGCAATCCTTAACCATTCAAAGCCTTGTCCTATCATACACTAGTAATACGTATGTTGTAGTCATTGGTGCCTTCTCCATTCCTAGCAACGCGGAGCAATCCTTTACCATTCAAAGCCTTGTCTTATCCTATACCGTAGCAATACGTACACTGTAATCATTAGTGCCTTGTCCAATCATAGTGATGCAAAGAAATATTTAACCATTCAAAGCCTTGTTCTATCCTACACTGTAGCAATACGTACACTATAGCCATTGGTGCCTTGTCCAATCCTAGCCACATAGAGCAATCCTTAATCATTCAAAGCCTTGTCTTATCCCACATATAGTGTGCTTTTGAACTACTCAGGACATAACTACTACAACTAAAACAATAATCAAATTACTTACTTCTATGAACAAAAAATGGATCCTTACCTCCACCACTACAACCAAAACAAGAACCGCAACTTTGACGAGGAAAAAGAGCTAGATAATGAAAACGTGGAGTTTGAAATGCAACAGCTTGAAGTAGGGTATTCTTTCTTTTTTGGGGAAGGATCTACCAACAACCACCAAGGTAGAATGCCTGGACGAATTGACCGTCATTGCAAAAGAGACTATGGAGATGGAAATGAAAGACTATTTCATTGAAAATCCAACCTACGATATCACGTTGTTTCGTCGTCGATTCTGCATGAGCCCTAATATTTTCACCAAAATTTATCTCGCAATCCATGAAAACAACCCCTATTTTACTTACAGGTTAAATGGAGCATTTAAACCCGAAATTTCACCACATATGAAAATCTCGGTCGCATTACCAATGTTGAGCTACCGAACGTCTGGTGATTGATTAGATGAATATTTTAGGATTCCATCATCAACAACGATAGAGTGAATGAAGGAATTCTACATAATGGTGATTTCACGGTTCGGCAATGAATACTTACATACGTCGAGACCAAATGATGTTGCCAAACACTAGCAAGAGGAGAAACTCAGGGTTTGCTAGGTATGCTTGGTAGTATGAACTGCATGCATTGGTCATGTAAAAACTACTTGATCGGTTTGAAAGGATTGCTCATTGGACATTAGAAGGTGGCAACAATGATTGTAGAAGCTGTAACATCCGATAGTTTATGGATTTGGCATTCCTTTTTTGGAGTACCAAGTTCATTAAATGTTATAAATGTTTTAAAGCAACCATACTTGTTTTCAGAATTGTCCAATGGACTGTCAACGAAAAATGAATGCAATGTTGGTAATGTTGTTTATCAAATCGGATACTACCTCGTGGATGGCATATATCCAAAGTGGAGAACCTTGATGCAAGGGTTTAGGGTCCCAAGCAACGATAAGGAGAAGTATTTCATGGAGAAATGGGTTACTTATATAAAGGACATCGAACGTACATTCGATGTTTTCCAAGCAACATTTAAGATTTTACGAAACCCTACCCGATTTTATGATCCAAAAGTTCCTTCTGATATTGTGTACACGTGTATCATAATTCACAAATGATTGTTGAGTCTGAAAGAGTTGGGTATAAGAACCAAATAAATTAATTACCTAGACATGTTTAAGGGATCAAATAATAAACCTGAAAGAAATGTTAACTCGACGGAGGAACATATTTTTATAGTGCAGCATATTGAAGATCAATATGCACATTTTGAATTACTTAACCAATTGGTGGAACACATATGGTCACATAGAGGAAGGAATGTGAGAACTACTTAGTCATATATAACAAAGTAGTTTGTGAGCTGGTTGTCTAAGTTGTTTGTTGAAGTGGTTTGCACTATGTTTTTGAGTTGTTTGTCTAAGTTGTTTGTTGAAGTTGTTTGTACTAGGTTTGTTGAAGTAGTTTATGAGTTGGTTGACTAGGTTGTTTAAGCTATTTGCTTAAGTGTTTTATGTACAAGGTTTGTGTAATAAAGTGTTTTGTGTACTAAATCTTGTTTACATAAGTTGTTTACATAAGTTGTTTACTTGAGTTGGTTGCAATTGTGTGCTACAACACATTTCTAATTAGTTCAAAATACAAATCATACGATAATAGCTAATGCAGTAAACATAAATATAAAACTAATACAACAACCACTAAACAACAAATACAACAGCCACTAAACAACTACTACAACGACCACTAAACAACTAATCAACTAAACAACATATTACACAACTAATACACACCTAATACCCACTTCCACTTGCACCTCTTTTTCTCTCTCTTATAAGCTCTCAGTTATGCATTTATCAGTTCTTGTTGTAAAAGAGAAAGCTTACAAAAATCACAAGTCATCCATTTAATCACGTTCTTCTCCCTCAGCGGAGCTTCCTTCCATGGTTAGGCTTGTTGCTGACTGCTTGGCTCTATGTTGTGTTGTTTCACCAATAATCCTCTCCTAACTCTCTAAGCATCTAGAAAAGTATGTGTTTCATTGCTACAATTAAATTGACCTGTTTCTACCAATTGGACGACCGTCAGCATTTCCATAGAGCGGTGACCTAGCTTGAGAACTTGGATCGCTCAATGGATTGGAATCGGAGTAATCCATTCTTCTAGTCTTATTATGTTGCTCAAACACGATGTTGTTTGGATTCTTCCATTTCGGTATAGAGGATAGAAGATCAAAGCATTCTTGAAACTTAAACGGATGGCCATATTGTGTTTGGACGGCCTTGCGTGCTTCTTCTATCTGTTCAACACAAGCATAGGTGTATGAATATACAATACAATTTGAAAACTATGAAACAAAAATAAAACCAAACTTAGTAGTCTGGTTAGCATTGCTAAATAGTTTTGACAAGCAGGGTTCATAATCCGATATCCTCCTCTTAGATAAGCACATGCTCTCATGAACAGCTCTATAGTGTTGTAGAAATCCGCAACTCTTTGCCAAAAAAATTCGCCTTTCATGTTATTGCTCGGGATACTATCCTTAGAAATCCGTATCCATGGTTTAGCAAGCGAAACATATTGTTGCGAAGTAAACATAACTTGCTTTTTTCTACCTTCACTTGCTCTAGTGTCATCTTAGGTGGGTTCAACTTCAATATCCTCTATTCCAGTGTCAAATTCAGCAAAAGTTGTTCCCCTACGAAAGATACCGCTTAAAGATTTTCACTTCTTCCTCTTTTTGTTGTATTACGGACTTTGAGACAGATTCATCTCTTCAACGGGTTCGTCATTGCCATCTTCCGTATTTTCTGCATCAGTCTCTTAATCTCCTTCTTCTGCCTCAGAAGAGCTACCATCATCAATAGGGTAAGGATCATTGTGCGCATAAGAATATTGTCGTGAGAGATTCTCCATAGCTTTTCGATCGCATTTCCCTAACTGTTGCACACTAAGATAATGGTGTTGTTGTTGGTCGCCTTGCGTTATCAACGACATGTACAATGAATGATCTCCGTATATGCCAAGAAGTCGTTATTGGTATTACGGTTGATGAGCGGTGGAATGGAAGTATGGTGGTTCTCGACGAGGGAACGGTATAGTAGATGCATGAGTGGGTAGAGTTGATTGTAAACATTTGAATACGACGAGTAGCCATGTTCTTGTTGCGGCTGTAGTGTTTATTGTTGATTTGGTGGACGTTGACGAAGCTCGGGAAAGCCGGTACAAGGTAAGATGGATCGTGTAAATGACTCTGTGAGGACAAGAATTTTTTTCTCACGACCTTTTTTGTCGAACGTTTTGTTGAAGAAGACATTATTAAATTTATAAATAGAGGAGAAAGGAGTGAAGAAGAGTTTGTGTGGAGGAGGAAGGAGATGGATTGGGTTTATATGAAATTGAAGTTAGTCGTTGCACTAGCCATTGGTTGTGCAACGGCTAGTTTTATAATGGTGAAGTCTTCGCCATTGTAATATTATAACGGCAAACTCTTCGACGATATAAAAAATAGTTTTCTGTTTAGTTCACTCGCCACGAACTCTCAAAACCAGTCACGGAAAAGTGAACAAGTCATACCCGGTTGCTCCGCGGCTAGCTTTCAAGTGTACAAGCCAATGTTGGTTGTGCTCTTAATTTCATCAGAAATGTCTGGTGGCACTGCTTCATCCTCTTTAGTTTCACGTTGTTCCCCCAGTTTCCATAATTGTCCAACGTTATCCTTTTGATCTTAATATATACATATACATATATATATATATATACACACACACACACATACACATACATACATATCTATATATATATATATATATATAATTTAATATTACATATATACAATACATATACATATATATATATATATATTATATCAATTGTTTAATGATTTAAAATTCAAAATTAAAATACTTCCTTTGTAAAAAAAGTTTTTTTATTCCAAGCTTAAAGCCGGAAGGAAAAAAATTATTTTAAATCAAAAATAGTCATGCGCATATATATTTAAATTTTGAACATTTAATAAATATTCAAATTTTAAATTTTTTAGATTTTTTTTAAAAGTAAGTTGCTAAGAACCATTAGCTCAAATGATAAGATATATAGAGTGGTTCTAAAGGTCTTAGTTTCGATCCCTTGAGAAACAAAAATGAACATTCTGCTTAAATTAAATATAGTTCTTATAAAAAATGTTTTATTAATAAAAAGTGCCATAAGCAATAAAAAGAGTTTTTTTATTTTACATTAAATTCGTGAGTAATAGAAATGCCACTTAGCCATTGTCCGAAATTCGTGTAATACCATAAAGTTTTCTAGGACGAAATTCATGTAATACCATGAAGTTTTCAAGGATACGCATATGAGTACTTATTACACATTCATATGATGACATATTAAGTATAACATGTGAAATATAAAGCAAATAATACACATGACCATGATGGTTTCATCCACTTTCAATCGTTCACATAAGTTACTATGAAATACTTCACTTTCACAGGATTCATCCCGCTCAAATGCTATACATTTGATCTCATAATTACCAAGTATCATGCAAATATACCACCAATACCATGAATATTTCAACTCAACATTGTATGATGTTATGCGATTGAGTAACATATGTAACTCTCCCAGCTATTCAAGCTCTCGATTTTTCATAGCTTCGCAATCAACCAACAATCTAGTACATGCTTTTGGATACAATGATGAGCTCCCAAATATTACATGCACCAAGTACTCCTGCTATACATCCCATTGGAACAATAACAATTGTGACATATTTTTACAGTGGATATAACAAATTTTCTGAAACAGATTTATAAACATTGTTATATACTTGAAAATAAAACAAAAATACTGCGGTACTGGTAAACTTGAACCGGAGCCACTATAGTCTATATTGTACTGACAGCATTCAAGATCACTGTGTGCACGTGAACATATTTCGGACCATACAAAACAAACTGTACAAGCCTTAAAAATTCAGCCCCTGCATCAGTCATTCATAGCCTACACGGACATCATAACTTTGAATCGTCAACCAAGTTGATGATCAGTATATACCATTTGGTAGTGCCTTCACTCTTTGTTACGTGAACAATCTTTCATGATTCTTGCATGCTCTGTATCATTTTATCTCATTATACACCATATCTTTGTAGAACCTTGCTCAGCGATGGCATTACATTGTATGCTTGATAGGATCGCCTCAACTCAATTATTGAACCAACCTTAATCAAGAAAAACAGATCAGTGGTTTTGAATATTACAATTTTATTATTTTCAGAATAAATTAGGATGAAACACCCAGAAAATGA
Organism: Allium cepa; assembly: GCA_030765085.1. Lineage (NCBI taxonomy): Eukaryota > Viridiplantae > Streptophyta > Magnoliopsida > Asparagales > Amaryllidaceae > Allium > Allium cepa. The sequence continues at coordinate 921,485,370 of CM060931.1, read as the reverse complement.
GTCTTATGTTAAGAAGTAGAAACTTGAACATTATGCCATTTTAAAAAATATAAATTCTTACAATGGGAATAGAAATCAGTACTTTCACACATTGTTGTCAAAAATCTTAAAATATTATGGTTTAAGCCCAATTCAGATCGGATCTCTCCTGTTACAATTCGATTTATATTTCGATTCAAATTCAGTTACAACTGCAAACATTCAACTCGGATTAACACTTGTTTGGATTCACAATTCCAATTATAATATTTCAAAATTGAAATAAAAAAGTTTGAACTTTGTAATTTATGATTTAACCTCATTTTGAAAACCTTGCTTTTAACCTGGGTAGAATAAAATTTCTAGCATTGAAGTACGTAATACACATACACGTTTAAATATGAACTTTAGGAATCGAAGATTTACAATTAAAATCCGATTAAATATTAAGCTTGCCGATTTGAATCTCATTTTGAAAACCTTGTAGCCTTATACAGTTGCCCTAGAAGAAACTCCAAGTTAAATGTAACGACCTGTATTTTTAACCATTTAAAAATATTAAATTGAATAAAATTGTTAGGAACGAAAATTTAAAATAAATTAAAGTTGTATGATTAAAAATGTGTTTTAATAAGTTTAATTGGAAAAGAAGAAAAAAAAATAGTTAGTTTGTTTATTTCGGAAACATGTTCTGTTTTCAATTTCAATTCAAAACCGGTAGATATTTTAGTGAAAAATATTATTTTTCGAAATGTAAATATTTTTACATAAAAGTATTCTAAAAAATTTCTGAGTAAAATGTCAAAGTTCGTTTTGTCAAATTCTGATTTTTCTAGCACAGTTTATTGCGATTTGAAGACTATTTGTATGTTTAGTGTGTTTAGCAGCAACGGGAACTTTTGACAAATTTGTCGTAGCACGGATTTTAGTTTTTCATATTGATCGTCTTCACTCATTGATCGTCACAGTATTTTTATTTCTGTATTTGTGACGCCCAACGACGGACGTTGGGGTCTAAATCCGGATACAAATCTGGTGAAAACCTTTTTTGCTTTGGTCCATTTTGTTAATTATTTCAACTCATGAGCATTAATATGGTGGCCTGCATATAATTTTAGTTTTAATATTAATTGGGTCTCTATATTTTGAATTTGGTCACTTAAAATTGAGTAGTGGGCACAAATATTTATTTTTTTAAGTGCGAAATTGTTGTGACTTGTTCATAGTGGGCGATCCATTATCTGGGGCTTAACTATTCTCTCCTTTTTATTCAAACTTCAAGGTCACCTCTCTCTGTCCCCTCTCATTTTCATTGTTGATACACCATCTTTTCTTTTATTTATTTATTTTGCCTGAAGCTTTTCAAAACACACGCAACCATTTCCACTTCCACCACACTTTAGCTCCATGGCCTCCACCTTTACCCGCTACTCCTACTACGCCACCCTACCCACACGCTAACGATTTCATTTTTTTGTTTCTTTATTTAAAAATTATTGCCACCTCCATGCCTGTAGACTGATTTCTTTTTCCTAATCTAAACTTTACCGAAGCCATGGTTGCTAAATTAAGGGGTTTGTGCGTGCCGTGTCCGTCTCAATTTTAGTTCAGGTCTGCTTGATTTAATGTTGGATCCGTAGTTGCCACGTCACATTGTTTGGTGTTTTGTTTGGATTCGAGCAAGAATGTGAGTGTTTTTCTGACTCTTGCCAAGTATAAATTTTAATGCAAATTTAACTTGATTGAGTTTTGATGATTTTACACACACATATTTGTTGTGATATGTGTAGATAGTAAGTAAAATATTAAATTGCAATTTAACCCATAATATGTTGATAATTGTTGATATATATGTAGTTTAAATAAAAATTAATGGCAAGCTTAATTCATTAATATGTGATGTTCGATTATATCGATGATTAATTGGATGATGTTCGGTCATGTGATTATATGTTTGATTTTATATGTGAAAATATATGCCATGTTTATGCCCTTTTAAAATTGTTTGGAATTTTTATAAATTGATATTCTGATATCATGAACATCGAACAATGTGAGGAAGTAGTAGAACACCCTTGAATATATAACATTAATGTATGTAAAAAATTGGAGTATGAAATTATTGTTTTGGCCATAAAATATGAAATTTCGAATAATTATCGTTTTTGTCATTATTTGAAAAAAATTCACAAATGAATGTATTTATGTCTAGAATTTTTATGTGTTATGTAAAGTAAAGATTTGAACTGGTAGTCAAATTTGTTTGTAATAGTTTACGTGTAGATTTTTACTTATGAGGTTATTTACGAATAAATGTGTAATTTATGAAAATGTGTTATTTGGACTTGAAATTTTTATATGGCTTTATATTAATAAATGAAAAATATTTTGTAAAAGAACCTATAGTTAATTCAGTTTTTTAAGTATTTTTATAAAAATAATTATTTTGACTTGAAAATTTTACTGCAGCTTATGTCTATTATAAGAAAAATATTTGATGAAGGAACCTGTATTTAATTCGGCATCCAAAGTATTCTTATTATTTATTTTCTAAACCTAGCTTTTATTTGAATTATGAAAAAATAGTATAAATACGTGAGAAAATTTTGAAACTTAGCTAGAAAATGCAGAAAAATATCCTAAGAAATTTGATTTCAGAAAAGAAATTTTAGAAATATATCCTATGAACTTTGGTTTCAGAAAAGAAATTTTAGGCACATGATATGTTGATGATTGATGCATTGTGATTATATAATAGAATAATATGTGTCATTGATTATGATATGTTGAATTATCAAAATTATATTACTCGTCATGCGGATATTGTGAACATTGAATAGTGTGATAGAACTTTTTGGACATCTGATATTGATATGTGAAATTTAAGGTATACAGATTTATCGCTTTGGCCAAAAATGTAATTTTGACAAATAAATTACCGTTTTGCCTATATTTGAAAAAAAAATCACAAAATAAATTATTGACCTCCGGAATATTTATATGTTATAAAGAATATAATTCTAGAAATTTTGGTTAAATTGGTTGTTAAAATAATTGTTTTGAAATTCGTTTATAAAATTTTGGATTAAAATTGAGAAAATATATATTTCTAAAAAAGTATATCAAAATGAATTGAAAATTTTTCTGTACCTTTATTACGGTAAAAGAAGATATTTTATAAAGAAATCTATACGGAATTATATCATCTAGTAATTTCTATATTTTATTCTTTGAAATGAGATTATTGGCAATTTGAACATTTGTAAAAACGTTAAATTAACCTGAAACTTTTTCTGTAGCTCCTGCAATTTGTAGAATATTTAATAAAGGGACGTATATTTAATAATTTAATCTTTAAAATTAGCCGTTTGAAAATTTGGGAAAACTATTAAATTGATTTGGAAAAATATAAAACTTTACTGGAAATTCTAGAAAGGTGTTTTAAGAACTCTGTAATTCAAGTTGGAATTTTTCTAAAATTTTTAGGCTTCTTATAATTTAGTGTAAAATCTGATGTATTTCGACTATGAAAAATAATAAATATTTCTGGAAATTTTTGAAACTTTTCCGTGGATTGCTGAAGTAGAATAAAGAACTTTTATGTTGAACACTTTTTGAAATTCTATTAATTATTAAAACGAACAAAACGACGTACTTTTTATAAAATAAACGATTGGTTATTAAAGAGACCTGGGCCGGACAATGACATATTTTCTGTCATTTATTGAAACCACTTTAATAACTGCATACGCGGTGGATGTTATTCAGAATGTAGAGGTTGAATTGGCGCACATTTGCTAGAATGAAGAGAACGATAATGGATAACTCTGACACCTGTGTCAACTTGAAATGACTAAAGCAGAAACCCTTTGAACCGGCCAATAAACTAGCTACATTTAGTGGACATCTTTCCCTCGAATTACTATCTTGATTTTAAACTCGATGGATTCGCCTTGATTTTGGATTGATGGATGTGGTCGACTATTAGGGATTACGACCAGCCGGGATGGGTAAACTGGTAGAGTTCTACCTAAGACATTGCTTCACGTGCCTTGTCCTACGATTATCCTTATGCGACACCACTACCACTTTGTTTTAGTATTGAACCTATAGGGGACTCACTGGCTACTGATGTTACTGGTTGTGTTACAAGACCTGCATAAACTACATGCTTAAAAATGTGTTAAGCGAGATCAATGTAAAGACTTAACACTGTTTCAATATATTTACATTACCGATAGACATTACATATGTATCGTATCTACTACATATAGATAGTTTAACGATCCTTGGGAGATGGAAAACTCTGCAACATCTCTTAAATTATTTTGCACATTGTACATCTGATTTTGAGTTAACATACATAAGAATTTTTAATTCTGACTTGAGTATGTGTTTATTCACTATGCTCGGGTCAGCCTGAGTATTTTAGTGATTTGGAAACTATTATTTTATGTAGCTGAAGATGGATTTGAAGACTTTAGTTATTTCCCTATATTCTATTGGTCTTGGTTGGTAAACATTTGTATTTCCACTATGCTATTTATTTTTAAACTCTAATGTAATAATATTAGTTAGCAACTTCATGAAATGCTATTTTATTATATCTTTATATTCCGCTACGAGATTCTGTATTTTGTTCTTTTATATCTTATTTCTTTAGAATAAAACCCGATTGAATTATGTCATTTGAACTATTGAGTGTCAAAATGGCGGGTCGTCACATTAAACTTCAGTTAATTACCCAATTATCTATCTATTTTTATAAAATTAACATCCATTTAAAAAGACCAATGTTTATATTTTGAGTAGCTTAGAAATCTGATGACTACGAGAGGGAGCATATGCAAGAAAAAGACATTTGAGGGATTTTAACTTGCATGGATTAGGATTTGCTTAAGAAACCGCACGCAAAATGAAATTTGAGGAATTTAAACTTAAGATATGCTTAGGAAATTGTCTGCGTTGTATTTCCATGGTGTACACACACATATCAATCCTAATTTATATTTTTTTGAAATGAACAAATAAAACAATTGAATATATCATCAAATTGTGACCTTATAAAGACTGCAAATAAAAACCAAATTTGGAAAAAAAATCAACGATGTAAAGATATTTTGATTTATCGCTGAATAGATTATTGATATCAAGAACTAAGCATTGCTTATCCCTTGCATGTCTGGCCTGAAAATACTGAAGGAAACCAGCTCTCCTTTCAGCATCGTGTTGAAACTTGTAGATGACAGCATAATTGCACATCAATACAATGAATGCTTACCGTTTATCATTCAAACCAGTTTTGGTCAAAAGAAAATTTTATGTTTACTTCTCATTTTACATTAACCCATATTTAGTTATAAATAAAATCATCATTCGGTAAAGAAAAATGGATATTTTATACTTTTGAACAAACATGTGTGATGATCTTCACAATGAGAAGTAATATAGCTGTCTAAAATGGCTTGCAACGACGAAAGGTATTTTAAGAATTTTCATCTGAACTTACAATGATAAGGACTGATGTGAATCCCAGTGCGAACCCATCATTAATACTCCGTAAATAGTGATCAAGTAATGTTGAAGAAGTTGCTAATATACTTAACAACAGCCCTCCTGTAATTAAGTACAAGAATTTAACATTGTTAAGAATTTATACAATAGTAATACAAGAATAATATATGTAAAATGTGTAGAAGCTTAAATTAATGCAATGCATCCTTTGGTAAAATGAATTCTTATAGGAGAAAATACCCCAAAAACGTGTAGAAGCTTGAATCTTCGTTAAGTATTCTATAGTTAATTTCCCAGGCTTAATTTTTGGAATTCTAGCACCCATTTTTGTCATATAATCAGCAATCTCTTTTGGCAAATTGGCCTGCAGCATCAGATTATAGTTTATACAGAAACTCTCATAACATTAAATAGACAAAAAAAAATACAGAAAACTTAATGTAAATAATCAAATGGCATTATTATCACAGCTCCTCATAGTTCGTAAGGAAAAGTGGTTCACTGGCCTCGCCATGAAGGAAAATGATAATGGCAAATGAATGACCAAAAGCATAAAGTAGGATCAATACTTTCAATGGTATTTTTAGAGAATTAAAGAAATTTGTGTTGACTTCTTTCAGTTATGCATGACTATGACATGGAGACACGTATAAGCCAAAGGATGGATCGTTATTAAGAGGAAAACAAGCCTTTAAGTTTTGTGGTTTGCTATAAATTTTCTGGAATGTTCTGTCACGGTTAATAGAGTGAAATGACAGTTCTCCCACTGTTTTAACAGTGCAGGTGACATAAATCAATTTATCTGTGTATAACATATGCAGCACAGTAGTAAGCCTATAAGAAACAAAGTTATGGGGAAGATTAATATTGGTGGATGTTCTTTTGCTATTATGAGCAGATTTTACTTACAATGTCAAATATGTTGAAGAGAAAAACAAAGAAAGCATAAATTGCATAGAAAACCCATGGCTTCGCACCAAGAGAAGACCGAGGATTCAATATCTCCTTTATATTTTCCCAAAACGGAGATGAGAATATACTGCAATGAAAGAATACATATTATAACAGTTGGGTTAAAGTTAATATAGAAAAAACAAAGACATTGTGCCAATTCCAAAAACAAAACAGAGACAGTGCAGGGAATACAGTAAACAGAATGTATGCATTACCTTGCCATAATACTAGGAAAAGCCAATAGGTAAGTGGTTGTGAGAACAGGCTGCATTCCTGTGGGATTTATGCTGAAAGGAACATAAGGTTCAACTTCGGTGATATGCGTTCCCTCATTCCTGTGTAAAAAATTAAGTATCTTCACAATCAGTATGTCTAACTCAACAACAAAAATAGGTAAAATGGATTTAATAATACAAGCAATACAAAAAATGGATTCTAGATTATTTTTCAGTGTATGTAGCTGCAACAAAACAATTATGAGTATAATCCAGCATTTGATAATTGGCAAAGGAAATTTGTCTTTATATATTGGTGCAGGCAGATGCCCAACTAGTTTTTGCTTCAGTGGTTCTTGACAGACAAAAATTACATCAAAAAATATATCATGAACAGCACGTATGGATATACAAATTTAGGTGCTAGAAGAGCATCAAATGCCTATTAAACAGGTTAATATCAAAACATAAATGTAGAAGTAGTGGCAGACTGAGCAAGGAATTGTTGATACCTTGAAGAAGATGCCAGTTTAAATGCGTAGTATTTTAATTTGATCTTCCTACAACCCTCAGTGACTAGAACAGCCCACATAGTTACCACTGTAAATATACCAAGCACTGCAAGTACATAAGGCCACTGACTTGCTGCATTGCCTGGATTTCAAAATATATCATATCATAAGAATAACATCCATCGAAAGAAATTCCCAGCACATAAAAAAGGTGGTACCAAAGGGGGAAGGGATGCTAGATTTTAGTTAGTAGGATAGATTCATACAAATATCCATCATGATTCATACCCATTCCCTGCCTTACCTACATGTACGAATCTTGTCTGTGCATGTCACTGCAATTGTATGCACTTGGTTAATATGCATATATACATGTATGCAAATGTGCACTACAACGATATGAGAACAAACAGCATTGAGGGTGGCTATATCATGCCAGATCATCTTTGCAAACATTTGCAAAGATAATTTTTGTAAGTTTAGCATTTTTGATTATATCTACTACTTTTGTAATACTAGTTACTTCACAGAATGCCACAAAAAACATAATGGAATATGACGCGGGGAAAGAGTTGTCAGAAGAACTATACCTGAAAATTGTGACAACATCTTGTGTAATGTGTCTGTATAACCAGTCAGTATTCCCACGCAGATTATCAATGATGAACCTTGGCCTGTATATATCAGATAAAGAATTATTTTTAAAGGAATGTCATAACTTGGTTTAACATAGGGCTGAATGCGCTAATTCTGCCTTGTCCAAATTCATATAGATTGACTTAGATTACTGTGTGAACATATTTTCTAAAGCTATTTTATATTTATACCAAATCCAGACTCTGATATGGTGTCACAGATCCAAGTCATGGACATTGCACCCAAAACCAAGAAGAAGCTTGTCACCATGATGTGCTTGACTCTGACAAATGAAACAGCTTATGAATGAAGAAACTTTAAGGAATATAAAAGAAGTTACTGATTGAACAATATCAAATAATGCATTGCCATATTCTTTGAGGCATGCATAAAATATAAAAAGAAGCCGCTGAGTCAAAAACCCAAGCTTTTGGGAAATTCAGCTGCAAGGGGGCCTTGATAAGAGCAAAATTCATTAAGGTTTTCATTTCCCTTAATTTGACCAAGGATTGGGTAGAGCCATCCAAACTCAACTCATTACCATTACCCAATTGAAGTTAACGCAATGAGGAAAATATCATGTCTAATGATACTGAACCAGCCAATTTGAGGAATAAAGAATAGTCCATGTGGTGATTTGTTAAGTGAGATACAATATCAATGTCATTTTAGTGTAAAGTGGTACAGACCCATAATAATTATGGTTTATCTGAATCAAAGAGATTTGAAAGGGTAATAAGTTCATTCATTCCACAATAAAGATTGTTATCACTAGACGTTAACGTCGGTGTTTGTGCAACATCACTTCGATACTAGAGTTTGCATAAGTACTTTAATGGTGAAATTTCTTCAGCCTGGAATGAAGAGCAGAGTCACCAAACATAGTTTAAAGATTCAACTTGAGAGCTTAATGGAAAAGCGGTTCCAAGAAATAAACATATACTTAGCGATGATAAAAATAGGTTATTCTAACAAAATTTCAAAAGAGAACGTAATTGTTAAGATGGAGAAACTTGTATATATGTTTATGAAAATACAGGAGTGACAAGCACAATTAATCTTATCAGTGTTCCACTTTCATTGACCAAACCAAAATGTTTAACCCTCCCTCTCATCTCCATCGCTCAAGTCTATGGATCACTGACAATACAAAGAACAGCACGTTTGATTCAAATTTTGAGTGTTATTCAGTTTTAACATTTAGGTCATTAAAAAAACACAGTAACATTATAAATACTAATAAATATTAAAACATTTGTAAAATTTGGAAACAAACATTCAAATAAAATAAATTATCAAAGCATGTTTTCATCCCATTTCCAATTTCAGACTTTTCAACAAAACACATTTCCCCATCACTGACCATCTAAGGACTTCTAAGGTATGTTTAAAAGGGAAGATATATGTAGGTCATAAATGAGTTAACTTATACAACGACAAAAAAGGTAAGTTTGAGCTTTTATGCACCCTACATATGTGTGTAAAAGTCCATATGCATAAGGAAAGATAGGGGAAATGCAAGAACAATGCAGACAACTTGACTGCTTGTGCAATGCAAATAGACCAATCAATTTTGTCCAGAGTTACAAAAAATTTGCCATGATCAGTGCAAGTAAATCCATTTTTGCTTACATTACATGGAATAATATTAACATGGCCAAAAGACGGGATGTCCCCAATCCCAACCCAACAAACCACCCCCCTCCCCCCCCCCCCCCCCCCCAAACCAAAAAAAAAAAACCAAACACACACAAACAACAGTAGTGGTAGTAGCTACCTGTTGCTAGCAGCATATATAGAATACTGAAGTGAATAAGAGGCAACAATTATAGCTTCAAGTATTGCAAAGCCTAGGGATATCCACCATCTGTACCAGTTAAATCATCAAAAACAGAAATTAATCATAATATTCTTTTTACCAAAACAGTTAACTTTAACAAGAACTAGTCTCGCTGCTGGAGATGTATAAAGTATAAACTAAACATACATATAGCTTTTGATCTTTTCATGGCCATCTAAACCTTCCTTCCTCAATTTAATTAGTGATGGAACAATGTGACAAAGCACCTGTCATAATGAATGGAATTGTCAACAGTTAATGTGACATCTTCAGTGGAGGAATATTTGTAGAGAAACAATTAACTAGAAGGTGGATTCGTAAAAGTAGAAGTCAACACTCATGCATTTATTCACTCACATTACACTATTTTGCATTTGACACATTCGAAAAATGTACACCAAATGATAGATTCACATCACTCATGGGGGCATTCGCTACTATATCATGTGAAAATTTACAAGAACCACGGGTGTTTCGTGAAAATATTTGAAGGTTCTCGCAAGCATTTGCAAGTAAAAGATAGCAAATGTCCATTTAAAGAGCAGCCAAACAAAATTAATGAATGCAAATCATTTTAAGCAGAACAGCATCTTATCTTCAATCACCCAATAGGCTCAATCATTTATAAGAAAGTTTTATGCTTATATAAACGAAAATATATTGCCCACGATCTGAATGTGTGTCAAAATTAACAAAATAAATGTTTCTCAAAGCTAAATATTGTTTAGCTAACATTGTGCAGCAAAACTGAATGTTTTAAATATTTTTGCCAAAAATTAATCGATTTCACACATAATAATAATAAGCTTGCCTGCATAAGAATCGACGCTGCTATTTGGGGGCTAATTCCAAGTTGAAAAAGTGACAGCTTAAGTTCAGATGTAAAATCGCCAAGCTCATCTGCGCGTAAATATCAAATAAATCTTCTGAATAGGTAGTCATAACCATACAAGACTGAAAGCACTGTAAAAGAACATATATACAGGATTAGTGGTCATGCAGCAAAGTTAAGATTGGATAAGAAAAATACCAACTGATCCTGCAGCAAAATTAAGATAATTGTCGGGAATGAGTCTCCTATCAAACCCAGGTAACGGAATGAAATAACCAACGCGGCTGGCAAGTATTAGCACAGCTGTCACAAACAACCTTCTTCGAATTTCACTCTTGAAAAATCCCTCAGCTGCATTATTAACTACTGAACCTAATTTAGCAAAATTTAAGAACCTATTTTCGAATCTCTTGGATCCATTTTTTATGGTGGCATCAACATCAAGATTACCGCTCTTCAAACTGAGAAAATCCCTTGCATCAGGCATACTAGTAACATTGGTCTCCTCAAGCTCGGAGATGTCATCAACCTTTCTAGAAGATTGTTCAATGCAATTGATGCAAAATTTGCTAGTAGAGAGTGAGATTTGAGGTTGTCTGCCGCGTAACATAGGGTGTTGTCTAGAAGAATGTGAGGAAAAATGAACCAGTGAAATATTTGCAATCGCCCCATCATTGTTTAAGCAATGAACTGATAATAGACTAGAATGTTTAGTCGTTTTTCTTCCTCTACCTGTCAACCAAAGAATTACAGGCTACTGATCAGGTGATGATTATGTAATATGAAAAATTAATGTATAAATATTATTCGTTCTTTATATTGACCTAGGTCGTTTAGAACTTCTGCAATTTTACAAGAGATGTACCAATTTTAGCTTTAACTGAGGCATATAGCTTCAAGACCATGTATTAGGTTTTTGAAAGAAGATGGTCAAATAAGAATCTCAAAAATATGGAGATTATGACATAACCAAGCCAGTGATATTGTTTTGCTTACAGTCTTACACCATGAATGGTCTTTACATTGACATCCTTTAGCATAATCAGGTTCATGGTATACTCAAAACTAACTGCCGGAGACTGTTTGTATGCCAATACCCTGTTACTTCAATATGTTATTACTACTTGGCTAGCACTGAGAGTTATATGTGTTTTGTAGATATTTTGGATACACAGAAGGGAAGCTATGTAAGCAATTTTGCGTTAATGGTAAGACATAGGGCAATGCATTTAAAGGACTTAAGCTTGTTGGTTGGTCCCATTGTAAATCCAATTATTCTTTTGCTGTCAAAATAAAAGACGTAATATAACTCCATGCGTTATCAGGAGTTAAAATTATCATACCTGCTGAAGTTGGCTTGATATACCTTCTGTTGTTGATGCTGATGTTGACACCAGGAATATAAATTGGTGATATATTTGCATTTAAATTCGGAGTTAATGACATCTGATTTTATTTCTAACCTGGCTACTGAGAAAGGAAGAATGAACAAAAACAAAAGGGTGGTGGCAGGACAAAAGTGGTCAACTGAGGAAGGAGTGGCAGCAAAAAAATAGATTTGCTTAATTAGGAGTTGAATGAAGTGGAGTGAAAGCGAGACCTATCCTGCTGAATTTATCTGTATACAGATGATCAAGTCTCAACTACGTGTAAAAAGAAAACTTTATTGATACTACACAATCAAGTAATGTAATAAAGAAACAAAATGATAAATCATGATGACAAGAAAATAAACAAACAAATAAAGCAACTCATGTAAAGTCGCCAAATGGGTACCAGGATGCAATCTACTATATGACAGCTAAGCAAAAGCGTTTTTAATTCTCTCATTGATATTTTCATTCAAGTCATTCACATTTTCCAAATTCTATTTAATTTTGATTATACCTCGTTAATATCTTCACTTTAAGCTTTCCATATCTTCAAAACTCTCAATCATCAACGGCATCATCATCAATATTTTTACTTCAATCCTTCTCATCTACTACAGAATACGTAGAAGCATTTTCTTTTCTATTTCTAGTTCTCTCGTTAACATTTTCAATTAGATCATTTGCATTTCCGATATTCTGTTTAACTTATTTAATCTCCTCATCAGGGTGAATCTATGCTGCAACGAGTGGAATCAGTTGTTCACCCTCAAAATTTTCAATTTTTGACTAATAGACTGTTTTCAAAATGACCCTTCACATTTCCAAATCTAAACTTGCTGGGATGAAGAATGACCTTTTGAACTTGAGTCGCCAAGATAATGCACTAATAACACACATCTTGGACAATTATAACATTTTTAGACTACTTTGCCATCTCTCCAACATGATATTTAACTAAAGCTGACATATTCCATATGTGAATATTGTGATTGCTTAAGTCTAATACTAATTCCCTGCATCAATTTTTTGAAAATTTGTAGGCATATTTTAGAATGTGGATAGCATGGTATCGATGTTTGTATCAAAAAAGGAACTTTTATATCTGATATTTTCAACATTTTTTGGAATTTGAGATATTTTTTGTGTTTTTAGGGTATAAATGTTGATCGTGTTTTTGAAGAGTATTCAGCAAGAACAACGCTTCGTTTGATGTCAACAAATTTAATTTTGGTTTGCTATTTTGTTAGCGATGTCGTGTAAATTTTGCGCAGATGTTCAATATATGTTGAAGACGAATGATACAACATGTTCATTTGTGTCTATTGGATTTTCATTTATGAGATAAACTAGAACAAGAAAAAACTTAAAACTTGTAGGATCGAACATTTAAATCGTTCTAATTGTTTGAAGACTCTCTAAAAGTAAATCTCATGGATCCGAGTATATACGAATATCTTATAGGCTAGAGCTCGAGTGCACCATTGTGCGGTCCACTTACCGACATACACCGTAACCTTTTTGTTGACCCCTAACCTTGATACCTGGATTCACCCATGCTCCTCTTCGATATTTTCACGCAAGTTTTCCACATCTTCAAAATTCTCAATCATTTTATTTAATATCATCATCAATATTTTCACTTAAATCTTCACATTTTCATGATTACATCCATTTAGATAATTATATATTGACTTTTCAGTTTTATCTGCTCATGGTTTATTTCAACAAATTTATCGCATCGAGTAAAAATTCAAAATTCATCCAAATAAAAATTTATCCCAACAAAATTAAGTTTTAAATAAATAAGTAAATAAACATAATTAGTTCATATTTATTCACATAAAAGATCAATATTCCATGAAAAGTCAAGCTATTCAACATTTATTCTTAAAAAAATGAATTCAAACATTAACAGATCTATTTGCCTTAATAGAAATAACACGACGACGCATTATTCATATAACAAAATTAAATCACCAAGAAAACATTTAGATGTTTAACATAATTTAAAAACATAATCATGTGTATTGTACAGGTTACAGACTAGTTAATAAGTAAAATATCATCAACCAGTGACCAAGCAATGTATATGAGATTGTAGTTATACATTAACATTTAAGAAGAATCCAGAACAATTTGACTTTTCTAGCTGGAAATGACAAAGATAAAGCGTGTTATCAGGTTTCAAAATTCATGACCACCTTTTAGAATGTTTTACAAAATTATATGAGCCTCTGAAATGAGCAGGAAGTAAAGTGGTGTGACAACTTAATATCTAACTACAGAACTAAGTCATTTTAACTTTCAATAGACTAAAAAGATCCGTACACTTATCTCCAAAATCTTCACCACATCAAATCATAAGAACGTGTATTTTATCTTTTTCAACGTAAGTATGTTGTACCAAGAGCACACTTAGCTGTCAGAATTATGTATGCATATTTATTCAAATTCAAATATCTAAAGCAGCAACTCAAGGCTGCTCAAAAATTGGTTGTTCGAGCCACATTTGTTTCTTGTTGCCCTTTAATATAAATTTATGGCTGATTCTATTTGAACTCGAAAAATTGCTGAGTAGCACCCCACAAAACTAAAAAACCCGTTACACTCGTATTTTTGCCAAGTATATTCATATTATTGATAACTCTTTTCGTTTACATACTTCGGCCTAATAAAAGGTCATTCTAGTGAAAAGTCAACCACGTGGTTCTATAACATACCATGCAGTCACAGAGTGTGCTAGCCCAGCTACGCCACTTCCCTTCGTAATCAATCTATAAATCACATACTACAACCGTGAGATTTTCCAATTACTTTAGTCAAACTTCTGCAAACTTTGCACTTTTAAATTTTAAAAAAAAAAATCAAAAAATATATATAATTCTAGTTTTAACTCGTTTCATTCAATTAGATTTGCATTACCCTCATCTTGATCCATCAACTCAAACAAAAGATTTAGGATTTTACTTAAACTTAGATTTCAAGGGTATAAGGCTACGAACAATTGAATAAAGAAAAGAGAATGAATTTATTAGATGCAAATTACATAAGGGAAATTTTGTCCTAATTTTTTGGAGATTTGGGGTGGGGCTACCCAGCAGTATTATGTGTCTAAATAGAATTATCAAATTATTAACTTTTTATATTTATTTTGAAACTAAGCATGATGTCGAATAAAAAACTACAAAATCGAATATGCTACAATATTAAATTCAAGAACATAGAGCCATATATTAACTTCTCTTAAAGAATAAAATCTCAATTTTTAACAATTAGCTCAAAGAAAAATACTTTTAATAGCATTATAGGGCATAATATCCAATAACATATTTAACAAACTATGTGACGATTAATTGTTTTATCAGTAAAATCACCATTGCTGATTATCTAGCATCACAACAACAATGACAACAACCATCCAAAAAAAAAACCTCTAGCAACAACATAAAGATAAAATATATTTGAAGGAGCAAATTTGAACTAAAAATATACTTTTTAAAGAAAATCACCTGCAGCTGCAAGAATTGCGAGATGCAGGTCGGCGGCGTATATTTAGTACAGAGGTGCCGCAGCAGCGAAGCGACAAAGTGCAAGGAGGCAGCAATTTTTCGTAAACGAGAATAGTAGAATGACCGAAAACAGAAAACAGGCGGCAGAAAAACGCGGATCTGAAAATGAATGGGAGAAAATCAGGGCCAGCACAATCCGAGGGCTGGCATATTTTCGCACAAAATGACATTGAGATAAACCTTTTAATCCCCCAAGTAAGATTTTTAGCCTTGCAAACTCAAGTCTAGTTCGGACCCATTGGGTATTTCAAAACCAATATTTGAGTCTTGCTTTTCAAATTCGTTGGATAATACCCTTATACCAAACATATCTATAAAATAATAGTAAAACGGAAGAAATTTAAGCTTTCTCATTAACTGTAGAAGCTATCTCCATAAAATGGTGTAGATTGACGTTGTTCGTCGTGCAAAAAAAAATCGAAAACGATATCTTTAGAGGTATTTTAAAAAGTTTAGTATTAGGAAGAGTATAGTTTAAAATTTTACTTATTTGTTAACAATGGTATTAGAAAGAGGAAAATGAAACGCCCTTATCGACACACTACAATCTTTCACGAAGGTTTCTCTGTTTTCTTCTAATATTTTACTTCAAAGTCCACACGTTTAAATTAATTAAACAGTCTAAACTAAACCAATTGGTAAACTTAGTCGGCTTATTTTTATTAATTAATCTTAAGAAACAAAAGTTTCAATATTATATTACAGACACGCCAACTTCCTTATTTGTAAAAAAAAGTTCATTTAGATATCAATGTATATAAATCATATAACATAAATTAGATGGATTAATGTTAATAACAAATTTATTCACTAAGTGAATTTATTGTAATGCAGAATTTCGTTAACATCAAACACCTAAATTTTAATTTTTGTACAACTATTTAGAAACCCTTCTCAATTCTCTTTTAGTATTTTACATTCAAGTCCACATATCCAACAAATTGTGTAAATCTTAAATTTGAACTATTTAAATATTTTATTAACTAATATTCATCAATCCATCTGGTAAATCCTAAAAATACGATAGTTTCGATATATGCAATATTTATATATATGTGGAAAAAATAACAAAATAATTTCCTTATTCGTATATATGATATTTAAATCACGTAACATAAAATGCATACATAAATATAATAACGCCTTTAATTTCTAATTTTTTTATCTCGAAAAAAAATTACCGTACATTACATAAAATAATTTTTATTTTTAGCAAATTTTAAAAGATAAATTTATATTTTACAACATTAAAATATGAGTGCCCATATTACACTAATAAAAATTAGACTAGTAAGCATTCTCACTTTCAGCATGTTATCAAATTATATCCAACTTATAACTCATGTAAATGCTATGTAATATTATTTTGCAATTATTAAAATTGTAAGTATGACCCCTACAACAACACGAAATATATGGTTAACTACAAAGATAAAATTATTTAAAAATGAAAACTGAATAATAAATAAAAATTCATATGTAGATAAGCTGGTCAAAAGATGTTTTTCTCAATTACAAATACATATAAGGCACTTCTTAGTTTTTTTCAACTTTTTACATTCAATTCCTTATATTTAACTAGTCATGTTGACTATTAAATTCAAAAAAATTAAATATATTAAAATTATTTAATATTTATTAATCAATATATAAATCCTTAAGAAAAATGAGAATTGAATGCACACAAAACAATAATACGAACAAAAATGATGAAGTTATTTATTCACTCATACATGTAAAAACTATATCTTTATTAATAATTGTGATACCTTTGGTGTCTCACTTTTTTGGTATTCACGTGAACTACCAAAAAAACCCCTCTATAAATATTATTAAATATTAATATCACTTAAAAATAGGATCTAATAGATAAGTTTCCTTTACTAATTCAAAAATATCCCTCTACAAATATTACTAAATATGAATATCACTTAAAATATGATCTAATAGATAACTTTTCTTTACTAATTCAAAACACTCTTCTATGGATATTACCGAAATCTTAATATCACTTAAAAATAGAATCTAACAAATATATTTTTTCAAAGTCGTTTTTTGTTAATTAATAACAGAAATAAACATTCAAACTAACAAAAAATTAAATTCATTCTTTATTAATTAAAAATTAATAATAAAAATAAAAAATTTAAACTAAAAAAAAAGTTAGATGTTACAATTTAAAAAGTTAATTAAGCCAACTGCATATCATTTCAACGTAAAAATATGATTAAATATTTGTGCAATTCAAATTCTTTTCAAATGAGTTAAACATATAAAATTTGTAAAAAAAACACGCGAAGTGCGTGTCATTATCACGCGCGAAGCGCATGTCGTACCACTCGTATCGTATGACATAAATTATTTACATCTATGGTATTAACAATTTTAATTAAAAAAAAATTTCTAATTATGACATTTATTAGTAAAAAGATATGTAGTAGCGAGAATTGAACCATCAATCTTACATTCGAGCATCACATATAATTTTAATTTGTGATTGATATATCACAGCAAATTTATCTAATAAAATTATATTTTAAGCAAACAAAATATAAATACTATTTTTTTAACAACATTACCGTATACAACGCACGAGCCACATGATAGTTAAATAATAGTAAAGCAGGAGAATTTATAACGTTGATTTTAACCTTTCTTTTTCAACTTTCTTTAATTCTCTCTAGATATTTATTCATATTTTATTTTAAAGACCCATACAATTTATGATTTTTTGCAATTGTTTACTATATTTTATTAATTCTCTAATATCATTTTACGCTCAACAACCTACGTTTTTTTATTTTTACAATTATCTTCAAAGTTCTCCACAACTTCCATGATAATTTCAACTTAAGTGCATAAATTTAAATAACTTAAATAATTAAGTATAAATTATTTAAATAAATTTAATTCAACATTATCTATTAATTAGTCTAATAAATCCCAAAGATGATAATATCAACATATATAATACGCTCATTGTAACAAAATGCAATAAACTTTCATTCAAACATAAGAACATATCGATCGCACAATAAGAAATAATAGAACTTCATGTATAATTATTTATCATAGTAAACTGCCAGTTAAATAACTGAAAGATTTAGAAATTACAAATAAGGCTATTATGGTAATAATAGATTTACCGTTACCGTATAATTATTAGTCAATCGGTTATCATTTACGAGTTAAATTGGTACACCAGTTTAATCAGTATGGTGACGGTAAATTTACCATTTTTTACAATAAATATTTTTTCAAAACTAATGGCAACAGTAAATTTACCAATCAAGTTTAACATATGGGTATTTCATATAGTATGATATATTATAGGCATTTAAAACCAAACAAATGATTAAATTTAATTCGATAATTTAGATCAAATAATGCTAACTCTGCTTATTTTATTTCTTATTGATGTCTTTTATTAAGTAACGTTATAAATTAAATTTTATAATGAAGTATCGTTATAGTGCAAAAACATGTCAAGTTGTTAACTTTTGAAAAAAAACATTAATTTATTATTACCAGTGCAGTGGTTACCAGTTTATCGATATATCATGTATACCAACAAATCAGCAATGGTAAGCAATTTTAGCTTATAAGTAAATTACAAACCATCTCAAAATTGTAGAAAATTCACCTTACGCCTTAATTCTCTTTGATTTTTTAAATAAATTCAAATTATCATTTTATAGTTATTCAAAATATTACATTAATTCTCTTTATGATTTATTATATTCATATTCCTGGGTTTTATGATTTCTACAGTTAATTGCAAAGTTTTCATCAATTTTATCTTATTATTTTACATTCAAATCCGTATATTTAAATTAATCAAACACTATAAATTCAAACTACACGGTTAAGTAAATTCAAGTAATTAATATTCGTTAATTTTTTATAATTTATGAAAAAATGTGACAATACCGATTTATTTATATATCACATTCGTAATAAAATGGTAAAATAGATTTTTCATTCCAATCTCAAATACATGATCACTTAACAAAAATAATATACATAAATAATAATAAAGAATTTAATTTATGATTGATACACTACAAGTGAAAGGGCATTTTTCGATGGCTCGGAGCCGTCGGCGGCCGTTGAGAGCCTTTGGAATACGGACCACGCATTTCGTCCACTTCCAACAGCTTCGATGAAGGTATTGTGACGGCACTTCCGACGGCTATTCCGACGGCAAAGACTACCATGTGGCATGAAAATTTTCTATTACGCCATCGCAAACCGTCGCAAATTTCATCCAGAAAGCCGTTGAAAGCCGTCGCTCGCCGTTGAAATAAATGGCCGATAGGCAGCCGGAAGTCACTGGAAATCTGGGTAAATTTTCTTTTCTACAGCACAGCATCACTTCCATACCAATATATAACACAGCTCATCAAATAAGTCAGATATATAAGCTGAAATAGATATCAATATAAAAATCAAACATCATCATATTAAACGCAAACATATTCAATCGATACAAAACAAACCTTCCATCATCAGTCTCATCCATCTAACTCCAATATTTACATCCAACATTAACGTACAATATATACATCCAACGTCAAACTCCACATATCAATTCTACAAATCAACCACCAAATCAACCATACAAATCAATGTCAAACACCACATGTTCATAAATTAATTTCACCATCACTCAATGTTTATATACACCAGTTTAAAAAAAACTGCAAATCGTACCTCAAGACTCATCGGCTCCGGAACCACCGGACAATGAGAATGTTTTATGACATTCCACATACTAAATCAAACGCTGGTTGAGCTGCTCCATTTGCACTGCTAGGAGGCGGTCCTGCTTCTGCAGTTGTGCAATCTACTGTTTAAGCTCATTAATCTCTGCGTTGTCCTAAGCCCTTCGGTAAGTCATTTGTGATGTCCGAGCCTACAAAACAAATTGAAATATGTTTAAGTTATTACATGACTTTTATAAAAATTAAACAAAATTTACAATGTGGTTAATTTTATAAATTACAGATTGGTTGTCATAATCGTAGCGTCTGTTTCTCTAGATCAGGCCCATAATAGAGTCAAAAATTGCGTCATTCTCCTCAGTGGTCAACTGCTCCTGTTCGGAATGCTCAAGCATCTACGCACGTGCCTACATAAATTTGTCATATAATGCAAAATTAAATACAAATAAATATTACATCACATTATTATAATATTTTATAACTAATTAATTTAAATAATCATTATCAATAACTTATAACTTAGAATATACTTACATGTCCGACGTACGCTCTATCATCCTTATGCCAAGCATACGATGCCGATTCCTCGTCGTCAGCCTGCCTAACGCCATGGGTATACTCAAACACGTCCATATACGAGATGGGACCTCCAGGCGATCTTTCTTGCTATAATTGGTGTTGTTCATAAAATTTATACTAAAACGTAATAATTATTTGTAATTGCAATTAATTAATCTACCAAGTCCTCGCGATAGTGCTAGAATGATTTTGAGCCACCACGGTGTGTGATAGGATTTTTCTGCCTGATTCACAGAGTTTCTGTTCGATTCCATCTGCAAATTAAAAATTAATATTATATTTTATAGCTATAAATTATGTATTCTGTATTGAATAAATTAAGGTGATATCTAATAAATTTACCTTGAATTCGTCGCTACCCCACCATGCGATCCAAGCATCCCAGGCACTGATGCCCATCTATTGTAGCTTCTTTCCAGATTTTCTCATGGTAGACATCGTATCCCTGTAATTATTTGCCACTTTTGAGTTTCAGTGGCGTTGGCAAAGAAACACGTCCTCTTCTTGTAACTCTACTGCCCCCTATATATATGTTGAAAAAATATTAATTATCCATTTATACTTAGTCGGTAAATTGTAAAGTGATTATTTATAATGGTATATAATTTTACACTTACCAGGAAGTCCTGCCATTTGCTCTCCCGTACATGGTCCGGGGTCATGCTCCATTTCGGTCGGCGTACAGTCATACGGGCCATGTATGCCTGCTTCGATATGCGGAGCACAATATTAGAAGGCTCAAGCTCAAAACCCCTGCATTAAATATGATACAGACAAATCACGACTAATATATCATAAAAAATATTTACAAGCTGAAGTAAATTTAATACTTACGAGTCATCAGTTTTTGGTAGCATTCTAACTGCCATGCACGGTGCTTCATAAGAAGGGCTGCTGTCATCATCACCTCTGCGACCTATCCCTCTCTGAGACCGAAGGGGGGAAGCAGACTGTGAAGAACTTCGTCGCCTGAAGAAGGACCTCTGTAATACCTGTCACATACATATTATTTTATTACGGCATAATATATCATTTAATTACGAGCAAACGTATCAAGATTTAACATCCATAACTGCATGTAGCATGCAAAAAAAGTGTAACATCAATACTTCCATGAATTATCTTTTTTCAACATGTATACTATTAAAATAGTCCTCGTCGTTTTTTGATTCATACCATGTCTCTTACTCTATATTATTTTCCTCTGTGGTCTCAAATGCTTCTGCTAATACATTTGATTCGTCATTTAAATGTTCAAAAATCGGTTTGATCATTTGTTATTGCAAATTTGTCATTTTCCTCGATATCCGCTTAATATGTTTGGTCGACCGAAATATTCTTTCCATCAAACGTAAATCTTGCCTTCGTTTTAAAAACCGCCGACCAATCTGCTTTATCTCTTTTTAAAAATGGATAAGGAGCATAATAAACTTATAGGGCTTGTTTTGCTAGTATAAACAGACCGTGCTTATGATAATGTGATGTGTGCTTTATTTCAATAATATTATATTTTTGGTGCGCTTTGATTTAAAATATGGAACACTACTGAACGAGTTGCGTCTAAATAGATAAACTTCTTCCGCGGATCTGGTGAAATATGTTAGTTGCAAACCTGAGTTAACACGCCGTAAAAAATAATTATGTGATCATTTGGATCATAACTACCTTTAACATATATACCGGTATTGTTAGTTAATTTATCAGCAACGTATTCTTTGGTGTTGATTTTGTATCCATTGATAAAGAATATTAGATATGTCTTGACTTTTCTTTCTGGTCACCACATAATTTATCAGATCATGTACATGGTTCGAAAACCAAGTAGCAATTTTTTTGCTGATATCTCCGCTTGGATGCTGTGATTCATAAATACTGCATATATAGATAATATATCACATTGTAATTAATACACACATGCATTATTCAAGTAAACAATTTTAGATGTGTTATTCATTAGTACCTAACAAATGGCGCAACTTCTGCACAAGTAAGAAGATCATATGTGTAGGCTTGGTGATCTCTACCGTCTAACCATACTTCCACACATTTTCCAATATGGCATCTCTGCTGTCTAAAAATGGATAGCATTGATTCAGAAGAATCTTGTTCAATGCCCTAATCATTTCGCATAGCACCTTCAAAAGATAAGTTCACATGGCCATTGAAATAATGAGAGAAATAACGAAGCTTCTTCTTCAATATATGATTTGCATATTGAACCATCAACTCGTATTTTTTGTCTTATATTAATTTTTAGACGTTATAAGTATATGTTAAGAATAATTAAAATTAAATTTTTTTACACGTGGTTAACTAAAATTTAACAACCCAGTATTAATACCTTTCAAATGTATATATCCTTCTATAGGAAAATCACTTATAGTTCACAGTAGAGAAGCGAACATACGAAAAATATTTGAAATTTTCGTACGTTTCAACACCTTCATATCATGGTATTTTCAACTTTTCAATCAATGGTTGTAAATATACGTCGCTTCGTTGTGTCGGATCATCGGGGCCAAGGATGGCAATAATGAGAAATATATACGGGGTTTTATACACATTCACGTAGGTAAATTGTAAGGTGTAACGATTATAGACCAAGATGAATATTTTAAAACAAATTGAGAGAACAATGAAAATTCATCTGCACATAAACCAAGTCTAACATTACGGCTCCCCGCTGCGAAAGCGGGGTATGTCTTATCAAAATGCTTCCATCTTTTCCATTAGTTGGGTGTGTTAATGTACCTTGTTTTTGTGTTCTCACGTAGTGTCATCTCATATGATGTGCGGTTACAGAAGATGCATATAATCTTTGAAGTCTATGAGTGATGAGTAAGTAATGCATACGCTTGTACGAAACCTCTTTTCCCTTCTTTTCTTTGGTTTTTACCTTTTCTGATTACATATTTTACGATTTCTAAGACTAGTCTTCTTTCCATAACAACATGCAACCATTTAACATGTATTCTATTTTTTGATACAGCAAACCAAAAGCAAACATAAGTTTTTTCGCTTCATAATGATTTTCGCACATTAAATTATCAGGTGAAATATACCGTTTTGCAGCTTGCATTATAGTTGTAAACCCAGCTTGTGACGACCCGGGATTTTGAGCATTTAAAATCGGGATATTTAATTGATTCTAAATATTTAAAATTTTAATTATTAACTTGAATTCAAATGCCACAATTTATTTGATTTTTGAATTATTGAATTAAATAATTTGAAGTTGAGTAAAATGTTGAATCTAGAATTTTAAGCCTGTTGGAAATAAATTGAAGGCTTATGAAATTTATATTGATATTACTTAAGGTAATAGAAGTTGTAAAATTGAAATTAATAGTGGTTTGTTCAGTTTTAATATTTATACTATTTAAATTGAATTTAAAAATAGCCTTCCGAGGCGCAGTCTCGGAATTCGACGAAACCAGTTCCATTGGATCCTTAATATTGAAATATTATCGGATTTCACGTAGAATTTGGAGTTGTTGTGTGAGCGTTTGACGTGTAAACGCGCTGAAAATTTTAACGAAAAATTCAAGTTTAAATATATTATTATATTCTGGTTAAATAAATTCAAATCACTGCTTTCCTTTCACTTTAACACGCAGCCTTCCACTGGAAGATTCAAAAAATAAAATAAAATATAATATAATAATAACACTTCGTTCGTAAGCTAATGAACAAAAGGATATTGCTCGTACTTCGGCTAACCCTCTCGTTAACTAAGAAAACAAGTTTAGGTCTGAACCCTCTTCCTTTTCGTTCGACCCAGATTATTTTTCCTTCTTTAATTCAAACGAATCGAAATTTCTCAGATCGAGTAAAATGGTAACCGAGTTTTACAAATCAATTCGTTCGAATCGGGCTTAGAGTCGAGTGAAGCGTCGACGGCGATGGCGTGGAGGGTTGTGGGTTGTTCGATTTAGGGTTTGGGGGGGTTCGGCGACGATCGATTGAGGCGTGGAGTCTCGAGGCCGATCGCAGTTTTGGGAGGCGGCTCCGTTAGTTTATGATGGCGGTCGCGATGGTTGAGGGTCTCGTGGAGCTAGGGATAGGGTTCGTGATTTCGACTGGACGGTGGGGCGAGTTGCGATGGAAATAAGGGTGGCGGCAGCGGCAGCATATTGGCAGGTGATCTTTAATCTGAATTTTAGCTTACCGATTTGGGTTTTGATTTTAGTTTAATCTGCTGGGTATAAGAATACATATAAATTTTACAGTAATAAAATTGTTATTATGTTATTTAAAAAAAAATGTGATATATAAAAAGAAAAATATATACATACCTGTTTGAGATATAGATAGAAACAGAAAATAGGATATAGATAAATTTTGGGTAATAGATAGGAATTTTGGATATTGGAAAGAAGTTATATAAATTAGATTTTAGATTTATATAAACGAGTTTTTTTGTGAATGAGTTTAAAGTAAATATATATATGTAAACTTATCTATTTAAAATATATATATATATATATATATACACACATGTTTTCAGTAACTAGTTTATTGTTAATAGTATATGATGAAGATATTACCTTATTGAATTCTTTTAGGTACTAAAAATAATTTTATAAAAAGGAAATCAGCTTAAAATTAAATTATTAGTCTAGGATAAAAGTATTGGATAATTAAATTCATATACGAAAATTTAATGGTCGATTTATTTGAATGTTAACAAAAATCATTTAATGTTTATTCAAGGTCTAAATCGGAAAGAAATTAAGCAGGATTGGAGAAAGATTTCATACAAAGTCAAAAGGTGAGTTAATCTCACTCAGTTAGATTTAAATTTAAATTTAAATTTAAATGGTTAAATTTAAAGAATTGGTTGAATGGATGAATTGATTGCTTATATTATAGTATATGTTACATCTTGGGATGTTTGATTTATATTGTGCTATAGTATGGTATATTTTGGAATTGGCTTATTATATTGTGCTAATATCTGTGGATGCAGGGAAAACAGGTTGGAGGGATCCAACTGGATCCCTCAACATATATTTAAGTTATTTATTACCCTCTGTTGTGATTATTTGATATTCTATGATGAATTATATTGGGATATTGAATGTTATGGCTTAATTGATATAATTGGGTATAATGAATTGCCAAAATATATAAATTGGATTTTGGAAAGAAAATAAAAGTAGTGAATTCGTAAGTAAAATAATTTATAGAAATTTGAATAAATTTAGGAATGAATTGGAAAGGTAATAAAGCGACTTTAAAATTCTAATAGAGAAATCTTGAGTACTGTAAGGAAAATTTTGAATAATCAGAAGATTAATGAATTTTAAATTTCAGTATTATTATTTAAAAGAACAAACATCTATTTAAAATTTAAGATTTTAAATTGTTGAAGAGTAAAGAAGAAATTTGGATAAGATCTGAAATTTGTAAATTTCAGTTAAATGATTTAAAATCAAACGGAAGATAATAATAATGAAATAAATAAATAAATAAAGTCCATAATTAATGAATTTTTAAATGAATTGAGTAATTAAAGAAACTAATTTCAAATGGAGTAAATTGGAAATCAAGTTGGGAAATTGATTTAAGTGGTTGAAATTGGAATTTTCTCTGGATCACCAAGTACGTTTTTTTTAAAGTAAATTTTTAAATATAAGTTAAAAGATTTTAAAGTTGTTTTAAAAAGCAAGTTTTGAAAAATTATTCCTAAATATTTAAATTCTAAAAGTAAGTATTTCCTTAAATCTATTATAGCAGTAATTATTTAAAGAGTGACTTGGTATTTTGTTTTTAAAAGTGAAATCTAGTTTTATATTTTATTAAGTAACCTTATTTTCAAATACTCATATAGTATGTATTTTTAATAAACTATTGTAGTAGCTTTTAATTACATGTTTAAAGTATATTTTTAAAAGTAAAGTGTTTTTAAATTAATTTAGAAAAATCTAGTTTTGTGCTTAGTGATTCTAGTGGAAATAGAAATACTTGGAATTTATTATGAGAAAGGTAGGTAGTTTTGAAAACTGTTTTCAAAGGAATTTGAAAAGGGAAAATATATCTTGTGAAGATATTTTTAAGATAAATAAATAATTTGGAAATTATTTATTGGTTAATGGTTGTTTGTGAATATTAATTGATAGTTAAATAACCGACCATCAATATTGGACAAATGCGTTGATCGTTTCGAAGAGACCGGGATCGAGATTAATTTCTCGAAAACAACTTTGATCCGGTTTGTGCGTTTTCGTGCAAACGATTTTGGATTCGAAGATGGAGCAGTGAAGTGCAAGGGCTAGTCGCTACTAATCCTGAGGATATTTCCAAAATGGATGTAGTAGGAATAGCGCCTTCGGTTCCGTTCGAACCCGGGACGGACTTGTATGGATGAATGCTTGCGAAACATCGTCAGGGGGACGATGGGCATTCTAAGGGATATGTTCTTAAAAAGGTAACGCTTAGCCTCAAGCCTCATCAAATGGGAATGACTGAAAATCAGGGGTTATGCAACAAGGCTAGGTGGGTAGCACCCAAGCAGGGTGAGGTCATTCCAGTCTAGATGTCCCTTTTTATTTCGGCTTAGTAGGCGGTTGCTGATCCCAACCGCGGGGTGATCTCACTCGGATTATCCAGTAAGGGGTAGTCCCGGCCTTGTGTTGCAGGGGAGCGGGCGTACTCCTCGGTACGGTAATCTAGGCCCCGTACTGTGGCAGGTGGTACCCCAGTGCCTAGTCATTAGTTGGAAATCCATTCTCCCTACGAGCCTTGTACGAGTTTTGTTTGTATTACCCACTCTGTGGCTAGTAGCTGGAATTTAATGAATGTAACAATTTCGGCTATTTTATAAGTATTTGTATATAGACCCTATTATAATATCCGACGATTTCTATAGAAATTGTTTTAGCTATCGTAAGGTAAAAACCCGACATGTTTATTTGTGACGTGGTCTTACGAGATGCTTTTGTTTTCAAAGGATTTTTTTGAAACGTTAATAATCAAATGGGTGTGATTTTCTCACGCTGGTATTCCAGACTGACTCGGGTGTTATTTAACTGTAATGCTCGGGTCAGACCGAGTATTATAGGATACATGATATGATGCTGTGGAGCTCAGGAGATGAGCTGGATGACGATACGTATTTTCGTACTTGTTTATGTATATATTCCGCTGTGTTGAGTTGTTGTGTATCCATTTGCATGGTATTGATGTTGAGCTGTGATTGTTGTACTCTGATGTTGTAATATATGAACAAATATATTTGAATTGAGTAAAGATTATTTATTATCTATTATATTTTATTCCGCTGCGATGGTTAGATTCTGATGTTGTTTTCTATTTTCTGTTCTTCTACCTCTCTTCTTTTTTAACCAAATGGTTCGTATTTCTGTGCAACGTGAGTTGATTGTTGTAGAATAGTGTTGACTCAAGGGGTACGGATTTGCGGGCTGTTACACTTGGTATCAGAGCTTAGGTTGGTGATAACCTTGGCTCTGGTGGGAATTACTCATTTAAAATAGAGTCCATAGTACTCTATAATGAGTTTGAGCGTATAAATAAATATGAGCGTGTATTTGTTAGTGAATATAAATTGTTTTAATATTGTGTTGATTGGTTTATTGAGTGGCATATGAACCTTCGTCGGCACAGTCTGTACAACTGTATCGAAGGGGTTTCTAAACACTTGAATAGAACAATTGACACGATATTGTTTTAAATGTGGGTGAATGAAATAATTTTACCCAAAAACATGGTTCATATGTATGCTGTACACTAAGCATTGCTTAGAGTTATATTATTGAATACTTGAGTTGTTTCATTGTGCACTGTCGTGTGCTGTGCTATTGCTGAGTTTGTTTCCAACATACTGCTGTGTTTATTGGTTGTGCACTTGGGCTTGTGGCATTGAACTGTACAGGTGCAATTTTGATGTTCATCTTTGTTGTATTGAGTCAGGTTCCATTTAAGTCTTCACTTTGATATTGTTGCAGACCACTTGATCACTGTGTATCACTCCATGCTGGTTTTCATTGGATTGATGTCCACTCCTTTGGTTTGTTTGCATTGAAGTTGTATTTTGTTGTCTTAACTGTAATATATCTTCAA
The DNA here is from genome assembly GCA_030765085.1 of Allium cepa. Lineage (NCBI taxonomy): Eukaryota > Viridiplantae > Streptophyta > Magnoliopsida > Asparagales > Amaryllidaceae > Allium > Allium cepa. The sequence goes on along the minus strand of CM060931.1, from coordinate 921,456,561 downwards.
CCTGATAGTACTGTGCCTTAGTCTTGCTTGTGCAGCACCATACATCTGTTACATCCATTGGTTTGTTTGCATATATCACTTGCTTGACCCTTGCATATGCTCTCTGATACATGTTTGATCCGGCCGTGTCACTTTCTTAGTGCATTAGTTTGCACTATGCATTCATGTGTATTGGTCTTTGAGCATTGCCGAGTGTGTTTCTTTATACTATTGCATTGAGTTGAGTCATGATAGCAGTGACTTGACCTTTGCATTTTGTTTGTTTTTCGAAACTACACATGAGTTGAATCCAGTTTGTAGCTCGGATTTGACCTTGTGCTGAAAGTTGTGACATTATTTTACTGCACTTGATTTGAATCCGATAATTTGGGTTTGACCTGTGCTCGCTTGTCCCTGTAAATTTATCAAATGTATATATATCGGTGTGCACGGCCTTGTGGCATATACAATGATACGCTGTATGTCACAAGCTGTTCGTGTATGATGAATTCAAAGTTAAATGATGACGAACAACCCAAATAACTGAGGCAAATATTATTTTCAAAATTCACATTTTGTTTAATACTGCAAAAATATTTCTTTTTCTATTTTACTGCATCAATATTTATTTTTGCAGATTGCTCAGATGCTGGATTCAATTTGGAGTGAAGTTGAAGATAAAATACGAGTGTGAGTGATATGTTGTGAGGTCAACTGTAAATGTGAAATTGCGATGTATTGTAATCAAAGTTGTATATGTAAAGTGAGAGCTTGAATCTGTACTATTCAAAATTGTAATAAATATTTGTTTAAATAAAAATTCTGTTTGAATTCAAATTCTGTGTTATTTATTTTTATTCAGCAAAATTTATTTAATCTATGAAAAAATAAAATAGTACATTAACAAATACATTTACACGAATATATATATATATGTGTGTGTGTGTGTGTGTGTGTTTATTATCATCAAACAAAAATCATATAATCGCATATTCAACAATTATAACTATTTAAACATATAAATTATCTAAGTATGATATTTAAAACGTAATTAATTTAATTTGAAAAATATTATGTTAACACATAAAGATTTAAAAATAATAATATAAAGTTTCTATTCGTTTATTTACATACACATTTAATACACACGTAAATTAATTAAATATTATACTTAACGTATATTTTAGTTAAGTTTCAAAAACGTATTTTTATTAAATTATTTTAAATTCAAACGTATATTTAAAATCCAAAATAACAATATTTAATTACTCTATAATTTATTTTAATGCAATTTAATTTATTAATAGAAGAATTTATTAAATATACTCTGTTACATAACAGTAAGGCAGAAGATATCATAGCTCACATTTAATTTTGAGAATTTTGAATTCTCTTTTTATTTCACGTTTTATATTAAAATCACTGCAGTTTATGGTTTCTACGATTATTAATGATTCTCTCCTCAATTCTAGTCTACCATTTTAGTTTTAGGTATAAATTATACCCTTTTTTTAATCACCATCAACTATTTTACTTCAAGTTTGTATTATCATTTTCTTCGTGAAATTGTATTTAGTAACAAAAAACATATACACAATAATTAGAGCTCTCTTTAGTTCTCCTTACTGTTTTATATTAAAATATAATTTGTAAATTGTTTAGAAGGTTATGTTTTATTCCATTTAAAGAAGTTACGTTCAAGTTTATGTTTTTATTTTCCTTTCTAAATTAGTATTTTATTACGAACTAACATCTACACAATAACTGAAACACTTGACACACACAAATATATACTTAATGTTAGTGTGTTACATTGCACATCGACTATTTAGTCACGTGTATTTAACCATTTCTTTTACAACATTACCTCGTGTAACACATGGGTTATACACCAGTAAATAACAGTAAAGCAGAAGAATTTGAAGCTCTTTCAATGATTTTAGGAGTTATCCCTATCCTTCTTAATTCACTTCAAGTTTAGATATCTTATTTTTAGAATCTCGTAATTTACCACTTTACAGTCATTCTACTTAACTTCTCATAATATTTTTTAAACCTACAGTTATTTACATTTTTTCTACGATTCTCTTTCAAAATTTTACAATAAAGTACGCACATTTAACTTAATTACATAATTCAAACTTTAAACTAATTGGTAAACTTAGTGAACTAATATTTATTAACAAAATCCTAAAAGATGAAAGTTTCAATATATACACTACATGCACATCGACAAATTGATATAAAAAAATCATTTGGATGCAAATATATGTAAATAACTTCACATAAATTATACATAATAACAGATTTATTTTACAATTTATTTACCAAATGAATTTATCATACATTGCACCGTAAAATTCTATTAACTTCAAATACTTAAATTTTATATTTTTAACAATTACTTAAAAACCCATCTCAATTATCTCCTCGTATTTTATGTTCAAGTTTATATATTTAACTAATTGTGTGGTTTTAAATTTAAACTATTTAAATAAATATGATTAACTAATATTTGTTAGTCAATGTAATAAACCATAAAAATACAAGAATTTCAATATATACAATGTTTATATATATGAGAAAAATGATAAAATTATTTCTTTATTAAGATATAAAGACATTTAAATCACATAACAGAAAATGTCCACATAAATAATAATAACTCTTGTGATTTATAATTCATTTATCTTAAAATATTTATCGTGCATTACATAACATAATTTTATTTTTAACAACCATTAAAAGATAAATCTATAATTTACAATATGACGATGTGAACATACATATTACAGCGATAAAAATTCGATTATATAAGCATTCTCACTTTCAGCGTGTTATCAAATCATACTCAACTCACAACTCAACTAAATGCTACATAACATCATTTTAAAATTATCAAAGTTGTACGCATGACCCTCATACAACAACATGAAATTTATGGTCAACTACAGGGATAAAATTAAAATGAAAACTAAACAATGGATAAAAGTTCACATGTAGCTAACCATAAGATCCTCTTCTCAATTACAAATATGTAAAAAGCTTTTCTCAATCTCTCTATTTTTTTTTACATTCAACTCCTTACCATTAATTAGATATGTTGATTGTTAATCAATTTATTTAAATAAATTCAATTATTTAATGTTCACCAATCCATTTATAAATCCTTTGAAAAAATGGCATTATATAGAGGACACCCATATTAAAAAAAATGGTAAAGTTATTTATTTGGACATTAAATTTTATCGAGATATGTAGTTAGCGAGAATTGAACCTTGAACTTTATATATGATCGTCGCATTTCATTTTTATTTTCTGATTAATGCATCACGATAAACTTATCACATTGCATAATAAAATATAATTTTAGAAAAACCAAAATATAAATACTATTTTTTAACAACGTTATCGTGTGCAATGCCCGTGTTACACACTAGCATTATTTATGTTAAAACGATATTTTAAGCTTCTAAATTTGCACGCAAACAATATTAACATACAAATTGTATGGTGATGTGGCCAAGTTTATGATAGTAGTACGCAAACATGCAAACAAATAAAATGATCAGTAAAAGCATCTACATAAAAACAAACAAGATTGTAAGCAAATAACATACATACTTATTTTTTGATATTATAGAAAAATAATAATCGGGTTTGGTCCAAATCGGTAAAGGTTTTGCCCAAACCGTACCATATCCTATTAGTAACTGGGTAGGGCTTGGGTGGTTAGAGCAAAATCCGTACTCGTATTAATGGGGCGGTTCAGACCGAAATCCGTACAGGCCTAGTAGCATATACTTGCATTCGTACTACATGGTTATATTAGAATCACGTAAGCGCTCTACATGGATGGTCGAAAATATTTTAAAAATGCACTACTAAGAACACCGCCGTTTTGGCTAGGGTGTTGCAGTCGACATTTGATCATCGACGCATATAGCTACGACGGTATTCAACCGCCTTATGTAGCATGTGTGGTCGTTGAATGTCGGCATGGTTAGTTGCAGACTGCGATCTACAGACTATGTGGTGTCCCTTGCCAAAACGGCTGCTTCCCTAGCATCATACTTAAAATAAAATGATAGAAATCTAAAGAATCAATTTATTCCAATTAGTTTTTATTTATTTATTATTATTCTTTAATTAGAGGGAATTTCAGTGTATATGGGTCTAGAATATGGCAAAAACGTGATGTATGAACAAATTTTCAAATAGAATCTACTCAGCGCTACATATAATGATATATATAGCCAGCTTTCGTTAGTGAAAGAATTTTTTTAAAGAAAACGAAAATTAAGTTCGGATGATGGCATCCCTTCTTCATTATCACCTCCTTCATCCAGCACTAAGAAACAGGTAAGTTATACCTTGAATACGAACATATCGAACTTCTATTTTGCACTCTATCGTATTGATAAATTATATGTAAAATGAATTTGGCACTCAATCTGTTTGCTGAAATGCGAATATATTAATATTGTTGTTATTTTTATAGTTCAAAAGAAAGACACTCGTTTTCTGATTCCAGTTACAGACGGTTAGTTGGAGATGAAAGCTGCAGCAAAGTCAGAGTTTGTTCAAGCAGGAGAACTGTTCCGTTCTCTTTTAGAAATGGATCAACAGAGGCAATAAAATTGAAGTAAGTTATATTTGTATTCATTTACCATTGCCTGTGTATTTTTTCTAAGGCAAATTTTATTTATGCATCACAAATTACTTAACATGCACCATTATATTTCTCAAAAAATCTTTCACCAAATTACCCTTCTTCTTAGTTACATCTTTGTCTCTTTCTTATAACCCAACAATCTGAAACCTTACAGTTAATGAAATTTGACCAAATTGATACATTTTGATGAAGAATTTAATGAAATTATTTATCATGAAATATAAAATATCTTTTAGGTGTCTTTCACCACTAACTACTCTAATTTCAAAGTATTTAACTTTCTTTCTATAAAATTAGAGTTGATTTTGTTGAAATTGAGAAAAAAAATAGTAAATAAGTTACAGGATTGTTGATAGAAACTAATGTTTGTTTGGTGAATTTGGCTTAATTAACTGCTAGAAATTCAAGTTTTATGTGAATGAATTTTTAGTTTGGAAGAGGGAAGATAATGAAGATGAGAATAATGGTAATTTTGTAAATAAAAAATGGGTTATGTAAAGTAATATTTGGTGTATACCAATCCGTTATATTTTTTGGTGGTGGTGGCAGATACTTCTGATTTCTCAATAAAAGGCTTCATAATGTATGTTGTATCTCATTGTGTAATAAGATTATCTGAAATTCTAAAATGAACATTGATGTTTTTGAACAATGTAGGTCTAAGACATTGGATAAGTCAAGTACCAACTTGGACCACATGGTTGAATATGAACATCAGCTACAAGAACTTTTCACTGAAATCAAAAAATTGCTTGCAATGGGAAACAAAAGCGATGCTTTGAATCTGCTTCAAGCAAACTATGAGGTTGTGAAAGGGGAAGTTACCAGTGGCTCTAAGGGTATAGAACAAGTTGCTCTCTTAGACATTCTAGCACTAGGTTACATGGGAGCTGGTGAATTGTCAATGCTAGAGGATGTACTACAAATGGTAACTCATACATTTCCTTGTAGATATGATTTGTAATTTGTAACTAGCATACGTTTATGACCCTATATCTTGTTGTTGTAGAAAAATTGAGCTTTTTCTACTGAAAGTATGCGTAATCTTTGCAGTGCCCTACCAACCCCACCTATAATTATTCAGATGTTGAAACAATTTCTCAAATCCAAGCAAGAAATATCCTAAAAACGTGAACTGGACTAAACAGAAACAGAGGTATGTGTTGCTGGTCTACAGAACGAACATGGAAATAGTATTCTAGTCCATTATATATCAAGCAATGTTAATGTACTAAGAAGGATTAATATCGTTTTATTGAAGGCTAAACTGATTGCAAGATATGTTACACACTGTGGGTTAAGCAAATAACAGAGTACCTTCACATACTTGCTTGAAAAAATATCTTTTCCTACGATATACCTATTTCTTGGCAATATAGCTGGTGGTAAACAAAAATACACAAACACATGAAGATTATAAGTACAACAACCAATCAACAATTTAAATAAGCAGTAATTGGGGGACTTGCAGAGCCAGGAACATATGTCAGGTTACTAAGAAATATAATCTGATAATAATGAGTATTTTACAAAAACAGGTTAGCAGAAATACGTACATATATAGAATTTTAAGGTTTCTAAACTGAAATTCAAATAACAAAGTATTGGATGTGGGTAATTTGGGCCAATGTATGTTTTTCTGTATTCAACATACCAACCGATCATGTTGGGTTAAGGAAAAAAACAACGATCTTAGTAATAAACTGGGCTTTATATGGTTTGATAACCATCTCCATCAAATCTAACCTTGACTGCTATGTTATTGGATGATTTAATAATTGTGCGAACAGGAACCACCACTGTATTGGATTGTGAACCATTAAAATGATATCGTTACCAACCTTATAACTTGATACAGTTGTGGTCAATCTTAGGCTGATGTGATTAACAGTTTGACCCATTATTTTAAAAAAAATGCACGTTACAAATTGTTATTGTAACTAATAGAAAACAATAACGTAAAAAAGAATTTGTAAGAATAAAAATAGCAATTTATAGTATTTTAGTCTGTAAAAATTATTATAGTTCAACAACACAATAAACAAAGTCACAATAAACTTTATTAATGTTATTAAATTACTACAGAAGCTAAATAGACTAAAATATCCAAATTTGGAGGCAAATATAACTGGTGTGGTTGACCATTGGTTTGAAGAGTTTAAATTGTCGCTGTACGGTCAAAAGTGGTAGGGCTAACCGTACCATTAAAAGTCAAAAGGTTCCTGTTTGATTTAATTTGATCGTTGCCGTGTATCTCTGTTGTAAAATCCTTCTAAGCATCTTCCTAGCCCCTACCTAGGGGTTAAGGTAGGCTTACTACATCACATACACATCTATGTGACTGTTGGAGAACACATAGTATAAGTACATATTTATGTTACATAGGTATGTATTATGTTTCATAGGTATGTATACATCTTAAAATAAAATTCTCAACTGAAAATAAAATAATTGCCTTCACCTCCATCTTCTGAATTGATAATTGAATTTCAAAATGTTAGGTATAGCCGTATAGGTATATTTAATACAATACTAAATATATTTTGCATAAAGTATCTAGAATACTATTTAACAATACAAGAGTTTGACGAAACGTCTAACTTCTGTTAATCTTTGATCGATCCCTGCCTAAACGATTAATCTTTTGTCCAAAACCACCGCTTAGCGATTTTTACGACGTTGTCGTGCATAGACTGTGGCTGAAAATATCAAGTGTAACAACTCTATTAATTAATGAAAGTATTTAGAGATAAGGTTGCGATTTCTGAGTTGAGCAATAATTTTTGGATTTGTGCAGTATCGTTACAATTTTGTGCGATATGAGTTGCAATTTTTGAAACTAAATAAAACTAAATTGTAATTTAATAATTTTGGTTTTGAAACTGAGCAGGAGTGCTTGCCCTTGCTGGCCCCTTAGTGGGTCCCCCGTGCCTCTAGGCATAGTTTGACAGTTGGCATATGTTGTGAACTGTGGTTACTGCAGTTTGCACTATGCTACGAATTGAGATAGAAAGTCATTGCAGTTTGCACTATGCTAAAGTTGACTTTGAGATACGTGTTTTTTTTTTCTTTGATGGGCGTGCCATTGGTTGAAGATCAAAGTTGCAAAATGTGATTGCGGTATGGACTACGGAGGCCAAGCATATTGATGGAGGCACAATGGAAGCACTTTTTACATGGATCTACTTGTGATCGTGGTTTTGAGCTAAGAGGTATGAAAATGCATTGTAATAGTCAGCATACATACCTTCAGCAGGGCATGTGTCATTTAGTTTGATGGTAAAGCATATTACAAGGTAAGTATTTTTTTTTCCTGGCAGCTATAGAAAAAGATAAATTAGTCCACCTAAAGAAATTCACATAAAAGAAAATTCCACGGACATGTAAACTGGTGTTCTTCCAACAGTAAAGTTTGAATGTTGCTCGAACTTGATTGCTTTGGTGAAATGCTAGTGTGCCATGTAGGGGATAGCTATTAAAATTGTTAGCGGTAATAAGTAGTTATGTGAATTGACCTTGTAGACATTCGATTACTCAGTTATTATCTTACTTAAGCTTATTAGCCAAATGTCATAGTCTCGTCAAGTGACATGGTTGAAGATAGAGATTAGAGGAATTTGAATTTTCCTTTGTTATGATTGTCACGGTAGCGTATTAGTATCAAGGCAGTGTTAAAATTTGTAATATGAATTCACATTTACGAGTTGTGAGATTCATTTTGGACATTGAGATGGATGGAAGAAAGAAAGGAGGAAAGCACAACTTATAGTATACAAGTAAACAAGCATTCTGTCAACAAAATGACACACTTTAAAAATATGATAACAGGTATAATATTGTTGCATATACATAAGGGTTCTATCTCTACTATTAATAATGAAAATTCAATTAATAGAATTTCCACCATGCCCTTTTGAAATTCCAAAAGCACCCTAGATGTTATCCCTTCATGACAACCCATCAACGGAATCTCATCATAGGTTTGCGGCCTCCACCTTCACCCTCTTCCCACGTCCATCAACGGAATTTCATTATCAATTTACATCTGACACGGCCAACAAGACTACTTGAAATAAAGATATTGTGACCACCAATGATTTTGCACTTATAACACACATCCCCCATTAAATTTTATTAAATAAAAAGTAAATACATTTAGCTATTATATGCACATACGTGCGATTTATAATAGTTCCAATAAACAAAACCTTGCGTACATGCATAGGTATATTTGCTTAGGTTTGAGCATGTTTTGAGACGTCAAATATTTTTAGACCGCATTTCCACATTATATGGTAAATCTACGGCTGAGATTCAAATTTAATGCTTCATAAATTTAACATCTAATACAATTCATTATATGATTACCGCATCATTTTTTTTCAAGGAATTTTCAAGTATAGGTTTTTCCTCCAGTATTTTATTTTAGTGGACCTTCTAATCAGATATCTTGTAATCTCAATGTAGTAAAAAAAAAGTTCTCTAATAGATCTTATGATTATAGAACCATTATACATTTGCATTTTCAACTTCAATTATCTATTGTGTTCTATGTCTGGAGTTGTGTTTGTTATTCATGGTTATTATTGGTTGTATGGATGTTTTATTGACCTGGTGAGTCTTTGGGAACATTCCACAATTTTAGGGGTATATCATCGGAAAAATCCCAACATGGTATTCTTCCTTAATACATCAGAAAATTATTCTTGTAAAACTGTAATTAATCGTATCAATATTTTCCTTCAACCACGTTTATAATCTTTTGTACATATCTTTGACTAATTGTTCTCTCGAACATTTTAGATTTACCGGTGATCTACAATTCCCCGATATATCGAAACACAAAAATAGCATTATTGAACAAAAAGAATGATTGTGTATGTATGTATGTATGTATGAAATTATGAAAAACAAATACATTAACTAATTTTTGGTTTAATAAAATAAGTATCATATCTTACATTTTCTTGTACGATTTTGTTTCTTGAGGTAACCGGTGTCCCCATAAGAAACATCTTATATAATGTAACATGTCCATTAAATGCTAATTTTTACAACTGATGCCTAGTTTAGGTATTTATAATATATTGTATAATTGTAACCATGGGCTTTTATTCAGACAATGGGATGCAGTCAGTGGTAGAAGCTGTGGGATCTTTTTGACTTGTTTTAAAAACTTGTTTTCTTTTGGATTTAGAAAAACATGTTTTATGTACCGTCTTTTACAAGTGATTTAGGTTCTATTTCAAAACCTTCTAGTTTGAGCAATGTTTTTCCAGTCTTATGAACTTATTCTCCGTAATGAAATATAATAAAGTTCTTGATTTTGGAAAACTTGTTGAAAATTTGTGTAAATTTAATTAGATAACACGTTTGAACATTGCTTCTTGTCACTGCAAATTGAGAGTGTTGGAATTAAGAGAATATTAAGAGAACTCCGCCATGTTATGGCATAAAAGACTTAAATTATACAAATATCTTTTTAACAGATGAAAGAGATGATTGGTGCTCTAGATGACTGTATGCCTCTTATGGATTCAATACTAATGCATATGGGAAGTATGTTCACAAATTTGGGGAAGCATGAGGATGCTATTCTTGTATATGACAGAGGACTCAAAATTTTAGAGAATATGTTTGGTAAGTTTTTTTTCTGCTTTTTCCTCAAAGTAAATGATTCGGTGGTTGCTTATTTCATATTAGAAATTGGAAACATGAAATAGAAACGGCTTGTTATTTCTTAAGTTTTGAATAAATAGTTATCTTGATTTCACCTCTATTATCAGTTTGGTGCTAGCCTTTATTTTTAATCTTTTTACGGAAATCATATCAGTTCCTACCCATGAATCCTTTTCGAATTCCCACTACTAAATTGCAAAGTACCCCAGCGCCATAGTTGATAAAATCATTATCAGTTAATTGTTGGGTGTTATCTTGAAAAACTTGTCCTTCTGTACACCATATGTATATGGAAGAATCTACAATATTTCTATTTTTTTTTTAATATAGGAAATGAGAGTCCTTTCCTCATCACACCGCTTATGGGAATGGCAAAAGTATATAGATTAATTGGAAGAGCAACAAAAGCAACTCAAATTTATCACAAAACAATCTCTATTTTGGAGAAAAAGAGAGGAACAGAAAGTGAAGAACTTGTGCTACCTCTGTTCAACTTGGGAAATCTTTTAATTAATGAAAGGAAAGCTGTGGACGCTGAGGCATGCTTTATAAGGTTAGAAAATAAAAATATTTAGAGTATATATGATACACCTTTCATAATTAAATCTAATAACAACCAATCTTTTGCACGTTGATCATTGAATTCTAGAATTTTAAGCATACATGTTAAAGTTTATGGAGCCAATGATGGAAGGGTTGGAATAGCAATGTGTTCACTGGCGCATGCTCTGTGCGCAAAAGGTTTTTTTTTCTTCCTCCATGTCTTGTTTTGCAGTTTGTAAAATACTGGAAACTTTCCGTATATAATTCATTGTATATTGTTCTTTACCATGAAAGATATCTTGATTAAATTTATAGGCAGCGCGGATGAAGCTATTTGTATGTATAAGAAAGGTCTCCAAGTCATAAAAGACTCGAAGTATGCAGTGTTAGATGATGATGTTCTAGAGAAAATGAGGATCGATTTGGCAGAGTTGCTTCATGTTACAGGAAGGTATGCATCTGTTAATATATATTTGAAGAGAAGCCTGTGTCAAATTACTGACATAAATGTTCAAAATGTTAAATTTGACACATTATTTTCTCTTTTATTATTTTCCATCTCTTCAGGGAGCAGGAAGGTAGAGAGCTGTTAGAAGAATGCTTGTTGATCACAGAAAAAATGAAAGGCATAGGACATCCTAGTACAGTCGTGCACCTTGTAAACCTCGCAGCTTCTCATTCGCGCTCAAAGAATTTTGTGGAAGCAGAACGCTTGTTGAGGGCAAGTTTGGAAATTATGATGAGAAATGTGATGCCTGATGATCAGTCGGTTACTGTGCCAATGTTGCACCTTGCTGTTGCACTATATCATATGGGAAGAGATGCTGAAGCTGAAACTCTTGCTTTAGAGGCGGTGCGTATCCGAGAAAATGCATTTGGGAAAGAATCTCTACCTGTTGGTAAGAACTATATTACTTGGTGCCAATAACAGGGAAAAAAAATAATTGATTCCATTCAATAGAAATCGAATTAGGATGGAAATCTACCAGCTGCATCGATGTTCAACATAACTTTATCCCTATTCAGGTAAAAACATAGACAAATGTTAAGAGAACAAATCATTCTGGTATGACTAAATGTCAGATTTTTTTAAATACAATAATTGTTTTTGATATTTATTGATTCTTAAAAAAATAAAAAAAATAAAAAAATAGAAGGGGAGTGATAAGAAAAAGGCTAATGCAACTATACTTGCTGTTAAATTGCAATAATGGCGGTCTTTTTCATCCTTGTGTTTCCTTTCTGGAAAAAATTGGCAAGTGATGTGTGGGGCTGGCTAATAAACAAGATTTTTTTCAGTGATAATATATATCTGATTTATCTTTTGTATGATAGACTTAATCCATGCTTTTCTTTCCTTATGTAATAGATGTCTGTTGGCCTTTAAATTCAAAAAAAAATAAAAAAATAAAATAAAAATCCAATACTCCCTGATTTCAACCTTTTATAAAAGATGTTCTTCGCATTTTAGTGATTTGTATCATGTGTCATGCACGATACTAATATGTCGAAGCCATTACATACACATCTCTTGTACGGCCTTGGTGCGAACTCTTTTTTAATCTTCTTAGGAAGGAAAAGGAAAAAGTTGAAATGCTTAGGCAACTTTTGGTTTGCCTTTTTTAGTTCTGTATTTTCATCCAAAAAACATGCATACGAGACATGTATTTTTAAAAAACAATCAATTCGGAAAATGAAGCTAACGTATAAAATAAAAACAAATTTACTGAAAAACAGTCCATCCTCTTTGTCGTCTCTTCATCTTCTCCGCTGTCTCTCCGTCATTGTCGTAATGGCCTAAAATTTTAAATTTCTCTTCCTTTATTCTCATATTTTATTGTGAAGGTTGAAAACGCAAGATTCAAACCGAAACCAACCAGGCCCTTAGAATCTCAGACACTGTGTATGCTCCATTTTCTTAGTTTACCACCTCCTCCTCTGTTTTTTTTTTTTTTTTTATAATGCATAGAAAACCACATAAACTGAAGTCATTAACATCTGGGTATGGTGGGAAATACTTACAAGTGAAAATTATATAAATTCATATCTCATTATCTAATATTATTATTTGTCCAAAACAAAGTTAAAGCAGTCATCAAAATTCGGGGCTTGAGGTAAATACAAATAGCGAGCTTTTAAACAACCATAATTATTACTTGCTAAATCTAAAATAGTACTTAGTAAATAGAAAATTGATAAATAAACTTAGATCGGTTTTGTATATGTCAAAATTTTCTGGTATGTCAAAACCGATAATCTCCATATACATTAAAAAATGTCAGTGCACTAATAATATTTCTGTACCATCTAATATTTGATATTCCTTTATATTGCATGGATTTGCAGGTGAAGCGCTTGACTGCTTAGTGTCAATACAAACAAGACTAGGGAAGGATGATAATTTGATACTGGATCAGCTTAGAAGGATTTTGGCAATTCAAGAAAGGGAGCTGGGTTATGAGAGTGAAGTAACATTAGAAACCTTGAAGAAAGTTATTTTCTATTTAGATAAAATGGGGAAGAAGGATGAGAAATTTCCTTTGGAGAGGAGATTGCAGTCATTAAGAAACAAACATAAATATGGAGTTGCTGTTTAGTGTTTATTTTGTTGACATTGGATGTTTGTTGTGTGAAGAGAAGTAAACTAGGAGGGAAAGTTCGTTCGTATGTAATTGTTTACTGGGTAGTCATGTTCTCTTCTATTGGTGTATTATTATACAACATTTTCCACTGCAAAAGTTTCATACATATTTGAAGCCATATGTGTGTGGGGCACACTTAGCACTATACCATATTTACACAACGTTTGAATCGATTTAAACAAACTACCTTTTAGCTTTTTCAAACCCAAAACCAATTCATTTTGGTTTTGAAAAATAAAAAAACTAGTTTATTTAAGTCGATCCAAATGAATTTATTTAAGCTATTTTTGTTCAATTTAAATAAGCTACTTTTTAGTTTTTAGAAGCCAAAATGAAGTGGTTTTTGTTTTCAAAATGGCCAAAATATATATATATATATATATATATATATATATATATATATATTTAACTTCATTCACCAAAAATATCTTGGAAGCAAAGTACCAAAGAAATTCATAATGCCGGCTTTGACATTCTATGACTGGTTGATTGATTTGAAACAACATTCGTTAAAGCATGAATAACATATGGACGATGCTCATGCAATGGATGCTATCAGATGTAGATACTTTCTATATTTTTGGATGGGGTGGCGACGATGTGGTTAACTCCGCTCGTGCCAAGGCCCATATCATCGTTTGATCAATTAGCAAAAAAAAAACCCATGGAGCAAATGCAGGTCCACATTGTGCGACCGAAAGACGTGATGTTGTCAAATGTTCATCAGTGTTTAGGAGAGACCCTGAAAAACTTTCTAAAGCAATTTAATGCGGCGATTACTGAAGTAAGCAAATGTAGAGAAGAGATTGTTTTGATGGGGCTCATCAATGAGGTTCGCCCGAGGATGGATTTCGATAGGTGGCTCAACAAAAAAAAACATCCATCTACCAAGGATGAGTTTTGTCGAAAGGTATTGCAAATTTTGCACTTGGAAGAGACATATTTGGCTGCCAGACTAGCTACTAACGGTCAAGAGGGACCGAGTATGACAATATAAAGCAACTTGCTATCAAACAAAGTGGTGATAGCATTGGAAATGTTGCAGTGAATGTGAGAAATAACAAAAATAATGCTAAGACGAAGAACCGAGGTGTTGATGGCAAAATGCAAGACACTAAGAAGCGCAAGAGGTATAATAGACCTAAAGATTATACTCCATCGAATGATTTGGTTTAGAATATAGAACTTGCAGTGCAAGGTACAGAGCATTACAAAAAACCGCCTTCGAGAGAGGCAACAGAGGAAGAAAATCGTTCAGGGAAGTGTTGTCACTTTTATGAAACCCAAGGGCACAATACCAATAAATGCATGCATCTGAGAGATGTCATGAAGATTTGATACAAAAGAAAAGGTTGTAACAATATGTAGGAACCCGCAGGTGGACGGACAAACAAATAATAGACCACAAGGGAAGTATGCCTATGGGAACCAAAAGATACTTTCAGGCTCACTCAATCAAAGTGTTGACTGATCAACCATTGAGACAAGTATTGCATCAACCCGATACTTCATGGAGATTGATTAAGTGGACTATCGAGCTGAGCCAGTATGATATAATATATCATCCTAGGAAGGAAATTCGAGGATAGACATCGGAAGACTTCATTGTCGAATTTTCCATCTTGGATGGAGAAGTGGAAAAATATTTGGTCTAGCTAAATGGAAATTGTACGTTGATGGAGCCTCCAATGAGCACCATTCCGGGACATGAGTTTTTCTCGTAACTCTGAAGGGACGGGGGATATGTTACGCTTTGAGGCTAGATTTTCCATTTCTCGACGATAAAAAAATGAAGCTGAATACGAAGCATTGATTCCAGGACTCAAGATAGTAAAAGAACTGAGACTCGAGACATTGCATATATTTAATGACTCTCAATTAGTGATATGTCGGGTGAATAAGGAATTTTAGGCTAAAGGAGCGAGACTTACTCCTTACTAAATGAAAACATTGAAACTACTGAACGATATTGAACATTATAGGATAACTCACATACTTAAGGAAGGAATATGAAAGCCGATTCACTAGTCGATCTGGCCAATACCGAGGAAGCGAGGCTTCTCGAAACCATTCTAGTAGAGGTTTTGTTGGCTCCTAGCATCGATGAGATGGACGTTGATAGGATCTTGGAGGTTGAGGAGGATATGGTGTCATGATTGACTCCAACTATACAATATTTGCTAAAAGGAACTCTTTAAAGTAAAAGAAATGAAAGACGAAAACTTATGCGTAAAGTACCTCGATTCATTATTCAAGGAGTGTTATATAGGAGAGGATTCTCGATGCTCTTACTAAGCTTACCGCTAAAGACGAAGCTAGGAAAATCCTTGAAGATGTGCATGAAGGAAGTTGTGGTGATCACACTGGAAGGCAGACCCCAACAAAAAAGGTTCTTCGCTATGGATACTTTTGGCCAATGGTCAGCCATGATACGACTGACTGTTCTACAAAATGTGATAGGTGCAAAAGGTTTGCAAAGATACCTAGAGCCTTATCCATTGAGCTTATGCAGATGTTTATCCCATGGTCATTTGATGTTTATCCCATGGTCATTTGTGGTATGAGGAATAAATACCATTGGTGTGTTACCAATATTGGGAGGTAGAGCGAAACGTGTTGTTATGGCTATGGAATACTTTGCAAAATGGGTTAAAGCAGAACCGTTGACAATGATCACTTTGAATAAAGTGATCAACTTTGTAGTGAAGAACATTTTGTGTAGATACAAATATCCTCAAAAGATAATTACTGGTTATGGAACTTAGTTCGTGAGTGCCGAGTTTACGAAATTGAGAAGACTTACTCGACAGTAGCATGCCCATAAGCATATGGGTAGGTGGAGGCGATGAATAAGATTATCAAATTCATCCTTAAGAAGAGATTGACAAGAGCCAAGGACAACTGGGTTGATGAGTTGCCATCGGCATCACAGGTTTATCGAATAACTAACAAGTCTGCGATTGGCCATACTCCATTCGTTTTGGCCTACGGAACTGAGGCCATGGTACCGATTGAAGTAGAAGTCCATTCTCACAAAAGACCACACTATGATCCCAAGATGAACAAGGAACTTTTTCTTGAGTCCCTCAATTTGATCAAAGAGAAATGATGAGAAGTTGATCCGAGGGTAGCTACTCAGCAGATAAGAGTAGTAAAGCAGTTCAACGCTATGGTCGAAAACCTCATCTTTGGGATATGCGACCTCATTTTGAAACAGGTCTTTCCTGGTATAGGGGCACTTGGTCTAAACTGAGAGGTTCCATGTGTGCTTGGACAGAAGCTTGGAGATGGAACATTTCAAGCCATCGACTTTAGATGAAATCTCAATTTTATGGGCATGGAATAGTGAGCACTTACGATGCTATTTCACTTAGATTTATTTTTGCAAATAATATGTCCTATCGAATGGGAGTTGATGTAATAAGGTAGAGTGTCGTTCCTTTATTCATAAATAAAGTTGGATTTTAGAATCAGCGGAATCGTTTCTTAAAAGTCTGACTTTGTGTTGTGAGACTAATGGAAAAATTTGTCATTCTATTTTTTGAGAAATCAAATGTTTAGGTACCTAGAGATAGGTACCGATGACTCCTTCAATCAATGATCAGGTCGATGGAATATAATCATACAGGGGTCGATCAGATGTTCATCATACACATCAAACCTTTGACCAATGCCTAGAGATAGGCAAGGTCAAGGGTTGATGCCCGGAGATAGGCATCTAAGACATAGATTCCCAGAGAAAGGAGTCGGTGTGGAATTGTATCTTTTTGAAGGTACAACCTCACTTACGGCACAACGAGACACATTTGACCAATGATAAGTAGATGGTCGACGAAGTATCTTTGGTCAACGTCGAAAATTGAGTGAGGTTGTACAGTTAAAGCGTTTAGCGGTTCTACAGTGGTGGAGATGCAAAAAGTTATAATGGAGATATAACAGAGATATATCAGAAAATAACGGAGGTGCAAGAGCTTTATTAGATATAAAACCAAATATTAAAAGTTAAATTATTATCATTCTCAAATCATTTATGATAGATTTTTTAACTGATATTGAACAATATGCCTTTTTACCCTAGCTTTGTTGATTTGGTTTAAAAGAGAACTAGTCAAGTAACTATATTAATGTTGCTAAAGTAGTTGCTATAAAACTTGATTTAGAGGTTGTAGCGGAAGATAGCAGGGGTTAAAGTGATTCTATTATTTAATAGCGCTAAATTGAAATAACATATCGGCCGAAGAGCGCTATGCTCTATAGCAGAGATTTTGCAGGGCTTTAACTACAGGGGCGAGGGCAAGGACGGTTGCTTACAGATAGGCATCTAAGTTACCGGATCTAAGAGAAAGAACTGGTTCAAGGCCATGGCTCTGTTTACAGCTATCGAGTTACATTCGGCCGAAGATAAACTGAGCTGGCCAATGAAATATAGTTTTGTTTAATCAAAAAAGAAACATTTTGGCCTAT
This sequence comes from Allium cepa, assembly GCA_030765085.1. Lineage (NCBI taxonomy): Eukaryota > Viridiplantae > Streptophyta > Magnoliopsida > Asparagales > Amaryllidaceae > Allium > Allium cepa. The sequence continues at coordinate 921,438,579 of CM060931.1, read as the reverse complement.
GTTAAATAGATCTACGTAATAGAATAATACAAAGCAATTGCAGAAATTTAATTATATGTATAAAGTTACAGTAAATACTGGCATTACATAGATCGTAGACAAATGCATGAATAATATATAAGTAATTGAATTATAGTTGATTATATTATACATGCAGATAAGTACATAGGAAAAAGAATTAAAAGGTGCAAAAATTCAAATAAGACAAAGATTTTGTTAGAAAACAATCATTTTATTTACATATCTTTTAGTATAAAATTTGCAGGGGCCGCTCCTGCGTGACGACGACTTATATGCATGATGATGCCAAAAAGAACAAAACACAAAGCAAAAAATCATTCTCAAACTGGATGCCCTACTTTTTCTTTGGTTATTTCACTGAAGCATCTTCCTTCTTCTTCAAAGGCTTGTGTTTTCCTCCCTTGGTAGATTCTGAAAGCAGCTTCTTGTCGTCATCGTTAGCGCCAAACTTAGTTGATTGGAGGTAGCTCCGATCACATGTGCAGAAGGGATCCGAGTGCGGCTAGGAAAGGGACTAACGTGGATGACTAATTTGGGAAAAGATGTTGGTAGTGGAGGAAGGGGATTCTCCATGCCCGGCTCGGTCTTAACCTTGACTTTAGACATATCAAATGCGAATCTCTCTACCATGAATGTAGATTTTAGTCTCTTCTTACTGAATATCGTCGCCTTTTCGTCAATATAGACTTCAACATCCTTTAAACCCTCTAGCGCCCCTATCTTCTCGGAATACATGCTAGGGCCAGAGCCGGAGGGTAAAGATGGAAGAGTGGCATTGTAGTGACAATGGTGGATGAAGTTGTGATAGCATTGGGACCTAAGGCGTAAATGACTGGTGACCAAGGAGGCAGCAATCGTAGTTGACCTGTAAGTTTACAAATAGAATGATAAAGATTGGTGATGTCTCGACAGGAGAACCGAACTTCTTGAACACCGGGGATGTGAGAGGTATACCATTGATTGGTGAGGACTTCTTGGAGGGAGATTTAGCAATTTCCCCTTCCGTTAGAGCTTTTGGAAGTAGAGGCAGAGGCGATGGAATCATAGGAGGAAAGACGGCTGGAGTGTCAAGATTGTAATTTCTGGAGGTTTCAGTGCCAAGATCTGCCGAAACAGGTGTTTCGGTTACAGTGACATCTAGAGTAATTTTCATAAAAGCAACAATGTCTGTCGAAGATTCACTGCGAACTAGAGCGCTATCGTCGGCGTAACCTATAGAGCTAGGAACAACGGGAGTCTTGGTAGCCACTTATTCTTCGACCTCAACCCTAGCTGCCATAATTCTCCTGCCCTCCTCTAGGGCTACTAAATCTTCATCATCCAAAAGTGTACCCTCGGTCTCTCCTCGTCAACCTAGCTGTCGGATGCTTTGGCTCTTTTGATGATTTTATCCTAAGCCTCGGCCAATGTAACAGGAAAGCCAACCGTGAGCCACTTAAGACTCTTTGTTTTAATGACATTGGCAAAATAACTGGAGAAGAGTGAATTCGGTGTCCTCTTCGGTTTGGATTGCTTTTGCCTTGAGATCCGCATTCTCCTTCTCTATAGCGGCTGGCTTAATTTTTAAATTAGCAGACTCGCTCTAAGCATGCTTCTTTGATTCTTTCTTAGCCCGTAGTTTGGCTTTGAGCCTGTCGATCCCCGATTGAAGTTAAGCATTTTGAACCTTTTGATTTTTTATTTCTTTTTCCAATTTTCCACGGTAGGTGTGGGTTTTCTTTTTCTCTCATTAAAGACCAGGTTCTCGGTTCTATGAGCGCCGGCAAGTTTAGCCAGTCTCTACTGGGAATTCTTTGTAGACATAACCTTTTCATCTCTTTCCTTCTGAAGCTTAGCCAATTCCCTTTTATAATTTTGTAGATGCGAGTATTGTCAGCCCTCTCGGCATTAATGCTTTAGATGATTGTTGATTCGCTATCAACATCTAGGAGGCCCTGGGCTAGCTTCTTCCATTGAAGCAACTGCTCCACGACCTCATGGTGTCTATCGAGATCTTTGTTGCATCATTTCATGAGAAGTCTTTGATGTCACAATCGAATTTGACCCCTTTTAGGTAGAAGTTGGGAAGGATCGACTGCATATTTGTGGCAGGGGAATTAGATTGGCCTTCAGAGGGAGAAGGAGGAGCAGTGCATTGTGAAGTTATTTATTTCCCTACCCCGTGAGATCTTTGAGAAGAGGAAGGGCTAATCGATTTGATTGATAGAGCGCCATGATGAGGGGACCTAGAATGTTAGTGATGGCAGTAAAAGGTTGAGAAGATGGAGGAAGATTAGAATGGGAAGACCGGCAACGCTGAGAAGATTTGGAATGTGAGATCTGTTGATGTTAGGAGTTGTAATCATGCCTAGAATAATTGAGAAGTTCCCTTACGATGGTGTTGACTCTCTTCGACTTCACACCATTCCTTGTCTATACTTTTTAGTCTTTCTCTCTCGAATTCGTGATAGAGGCCCTGATGAGGGTAAGAAATCTTTGGAGTCTTGGAGCGGTACTGTTCAGTGCTTTCTCGAAGCCCCTCCATACGGCTATGTTTCCCAATCATACTTAAAAATGAAGATAGGTCATATCACAGCCGAATCAATGGATTGGGAACAAGTGTGGAGTGTTTTTGCTTGTGATCCTATAAGACTTTGAAGTTTTGTCATAGCGTAGGTAGATTACGAACTATGTACGAAGGGGGTCTAGAGATGGACTTTCTTCACCCTTGGTAGGTTGTGGCAGATCGCCCGAAGGAAAGCTGAAATCGTGCAAGCTGGAGTTTATGATGTCTTTAAAGTTTAGCCCATTAAAATGGAAGTCAAAAAGGTTCCTAAGGTTACTAAGAGAACCAAATATATTGTCGGAAGCACCTATGGGAGGAGTTGATTCTTCCATAGCATTATGAAGTGGTTCGATCGTCGATTGATAAGACTTCAAGAATAGTCATTTTGGCTTCGAAGGTGGGATGACCAAAGAGCCTTTAGGGGATGTCTTCCCAATAATATTTATCTTAGCTATCATAGTCATCACCCTCATCTTCTTCGTCTTCTTCATTCTTGGTCTTCATCTTCGACTCATTGTTCATCCATGTCTCCTTCTCCTAGTTTTCTCTCCTCTTTCCTCTCCTTGTTCCTCCATAGGGTTCTCATAATCCCTTGACTTCTTCCTCTTCCTTGATCATTATCCTCAGAGATGGGGACCTTTTTAGTTTCCATGAAGATTCCTTAGGAAGTAGAAGGACCATTAGCGGCTCGAATAGCTCGGGTGTTGATTGGGAATGATGCTCCTTCCATTACAAAGAAGGTGGAACTATTGCATTCATGCAGCAGTGAGGAGATATGAGGTTTTCCTCAGATCGGAATTGATTCCCTTCAAGAATGCCAAAATATTTGACAAGGAAGGAGTTGTGACTCGTTCCAAGATATTTGTCGAAAATATAGAAAGGATGTTGGTCGCCTGGGTGAAGAAAGCACAAGCGTAATGAGAATATCGTAAAAATACGCTTATTGTTAGACAGCCATAAAGGATTAAAGCCCTTAGGTATCAAATGAATAAGTATCCACTGTTGAAGTAACCCTCTTTTTATGGAGCTCTGAACAACTTGTAGGATCTAGATTAACCCTAGAGGGGGGGGGGGGTGAATATGGTTATAGCAAATTTTCTCGAATTAAACGCAAAAACAAACTGCAGAAAAGTAAATATGTTGAAAAGTAAATCACACACAAAATTTACCCAGCTTCGGCAACCCCTGCCTACTGCTGCATTCCCAGATTTCTATTAGAATTAAACAGTCTTCCGCTTACAAACACTCTAACAGACTCGCAAAACCTACAACCGCCTATAGAGTTTTGCAAACTCGCAAACCCTGCTTACTGAACTAATTCTAACTAGACAATCTGACACAACCTAAATCCTAGGTGGTGATTTTCCAAGATTTGATTCGAAAAGTACAAACTTCAAAAATAAAAATAAGAGCAAAAAATAAATAAAAGACTTGAGTACAAATTTTTTCCCCTTAAGCAAACCAACCCGACCCAACAGAAAATAAAACGTGGCCACTTCCCTCTTTTGTTATCTGATGTAATTTAGGGTTTTTGAAAAATAGCGGCTTTGTCTCAACTACGGCCCGATTGGATCTCTGAGTTGCCTCCAATTGCTCCTCTTCCCTTCAAATGTCCAATTCGCCTATGATTAAGGCTTGTGCAACCACGTTTAGAGCGAATTCCGATTGCTAAGGGCTCGGGTGATTGAATTGGTATGATTTGAGTTGAGATTTTCTGATTTTTCTTGCTTGTTCTCTTCGTACCTTTTGCTTTGTCAGGATTTAATTTGGATTTATTGATTGTCCTTGTTTTCTCCACACACACATTGCCGATGACGAACATTTGGGTTTGAATTTATATCAATTCGACACTTTCCTAATTCTTGCTTTCCTGATATCTTTATGACTTGATGCGCACGACTTTGATTATGCAGCGTTTGATTTTTCTTGAGTCCTACGGCAACAATCTTTCCTCTTTTGATTTGCTTTGACTATTTCAAAGATACGCACTTGAATTTTTATACAGTATACGTTCACAAATTCGATTTCGATTACTGCTTGACTTGTTCAACTCCTTGATTGCCACGGCTTCGGCCTTTGGCTTGAGATTTCATGTGACTGTGTACTTTGGCTCTGACCATCTTTGTGTTCATCCCTTTCTTTCTGAATGTGACTGTTAACCATGTTGATTTCACTGTGACCTTGCTTTGTTCACTTGTGACTTCGGTTACATCTTGCTTTGTTCACTGTGACTTTGGTTCTTGATATTGTTCGAACTTGTTTTGGTTGACTTTGACATTGACTTGATTTTTATATTTGTAAAACACTGTTGTCTTGTTCATATGGTTATATTGAGTTAGATTCATCATGTATTACTTTGTTATTGTTGCTGACACTTGATCATTGTGTATCACTGCATACTGGTGGATTGAACTTGTTACACTTAAGTTGTTGTTTTGATGGTCTATTGTTGTCATATCTTGTCTTGTTCATCTTGATGTTCTGTATTCATTTATGCATTGATGCTATTCTCTGTTGCACTTGCTCATTTGAGTTTGCACTGCTTCATCATGTCACTTGATCTGTTTCATTTGAGTTGTAGCTTGATAATCATGTCTGCACTCTCTGACTTTTATCTAGGTTCACTACTGACCTGCAGTGTTCATTAGTTCATATTGTATTTGAGTATTCTGGTCTGATAAGGTTGTTGTACTATGAAGCATCTTGATCATTATATATTGATACTTGTGCATTTGCATTCTTGCTTTCATATGCATTGAGCTCTTATCCTTAGCTGTTCATCTGTGCACATTGTAGCCTTGGTCAAAAACTGGTTCATTGTTATTGTCTATGTCCATTTGCCTCTGGTTACTTTGAGCTTCACTGTGATTTGTTCACTTGAGTCATTTGAAGTTTGTTCATTTGGTTTTGTGTATGCACTGCATGTGTGCAGTTTTACTACTTTGGTTTCATGTTGGCTTGGGTCTGGGTTTGCATTTTACTTGAGTCTGACTTGGAGTTTCAGACCTGTAGCCTTTGCCTGTATTCATAAGCATTGATCATCTTCTTTGTTGTGGCCTGGTCGATAATTATGGTATTTGCATTGCATCACCGGTCTTTGCATTTTCCAGTTTCATCACTGTTTCACTTCCACACTGTTGCACTTGTGTACTTCATATGCATACTGTTGAGTTTTACTTTCAGGTCATGTTGACTTTATAGTTGGACTGTGCACTACACTTGAGTTGAATCCAGCTTGTCGCTCAGATTTGACCTTGTGTTGAAGTCGATATTTTATTTATGTTGCACCTGAGTTGGACCCGTCTTTTTATTTGGGTTTGACCTTGTGCTCACCTGTCCCTGTAGCATTATCAAGTGTATATCGGTATGCAAGGCCTTGTGGCATGTACAGTGATACACTGTGCATGTCACATTGTTCGTGTGTGATGAATTCAAATATAAATGATGACGAACAACCCAAATAACCGAGGCAAATAATATTTTCAAAATTCACATTTTATTTTATATTGCAAAAATATTTCTTTCTCAATTTTACTGTGTTAGTGAATATTTTTGCAGATTGCTCAGATGCTGGATTCTAACTGGAATGAAGTTGAAGATAAATATGAGTGTGAGTGATATGTAGTGAGGTCAACTGTAAACGTAAAATAGTGATGTAATTGAATTTGTATCAAAGTTGTATAGTGAATAGTGAGAGCTTGAATTTGTACTATTCAAAATTGTAATAAATATTTGTTTGAATAAAATTTCTGTTTGAATTCAAATTCTGTATTATTTAATTTTATTCAGCAAATATTTGTTTAACCTTTGAAAATAAAATAGTACATTAACAAATACATTTAAACGAATGTATATATGTTTATTATCATCAAACAAAAAATCATATAAGCGCATATTCATACAATCTCCCCCTTTTAATGATAACAAACATATATTTAAGATTTTGACTGTGTTAAATGTATTTGATCAATGATATACTCTAATTGCTCCCCCTATTTAAATGCTTCCTCTCTACACGATGCTCCCCTATATATATGCATACAAATAGAAATATACAAATGAGCCTAAATGCAAATGGAAAATTATTTGACCTTTGCTTGATTTTACTTGACAAAATCTTAACTTTTCTCTCCCCCTTTTGTTATCAGCAAAAGAATAACAGTGTTAGAGAAAATGGAGATAAAGTGATCGATATTAATTCAACATTAAGACTCAATTGAATATAAATATTAAATTTCAAAAAAAAATCAAACAAAAATCATAACTACCCTCATTAGGCGCATATTCCACTTTTAGAAGTAATGGAAATGATGTCATCATATAAAACCATACAGTTGTATCTGTTTATGGTACACTTATATCAGGAATTTGAATATCTACTAATCATGCATAACCGTTGGGACTTTTAAATGAGATTAGTAGTATTCCAATTTAATTTTAAACATGAATTCAAGTATCTTCTAATCACGCATAACCGTGAGGACTTTTAAATAGGATTAGAATCAACTTGTTTATTTAATAAATCAATTTTGATATGCGTTCCATACATGCATAACCGTAAGGACTTTTAAATGAGCATGGAAGCACATAACAAATTCCAAGTAATTCACTCATGCATAACCGTGAGGACTTTTAAATGAGAGTGAATACTTTGGATTTTATTTGTTTTATAAAATGAAAAACGAATGATTCCTGTTTAAAGTACCACACATCGACAAACTATATTGAATTTTTGATGAGTGATGGTTGATAGAAATATGACAAACATAGAAATGGTTATGTAATCTTTACCCAACAAAAAGTTTTATAACTCTTGTTTGAATTTCTAAAGAAATTTTTCTAAAATATACTGTCTTGAGTAATGTATGAAAAATATCAACACTCCTCACTTTTTTCAATCACTATTTATCTTTTTGATAATTATTAGGGAGTTAGACTAGTTAAAATTGTCATTTAAATCAAATTCAAAAATAATTATGAAATCAATTTTTCACAATGACTAATCTGAAAATATGATTAAAAATGTTTTTCTCGAGGGGGTTATATGAGAAAATTTTCTGCTATTTGAAAATTATTTGAAATGAAAAATATGCAGATATTTTCTTTGAAAAACGATGCAGTTACTAAATGTCTCAAAAATCACGTTCAACTAGTAATTTTTCTATCAACTAGATTACCAGTGTAATCTGCATCTGAATTTCTTTTTCACTCAAAAACTATCATTAATTGAATTTGATCGACCAAACCATGAAGTGTGCATCAAAAATTTCAAACTCAATTTTAACAACAATTTAAATGACATCCTTTGAATTTGAATTGAAGCCGTGTAAATAATCAAAAAATGTGAATATAGAGTTAGCCGTATTATAACCTAATGTATTATCATCCAACAAAACACTAAGTTTAATCCAAACGTATATGTATGAAGTAATTCAAAGAATAGTGTTTTTGGCATAAATATAATTGGCCAACTATGTTGAACAAGTCAGAATCAAAATCATCATCTCTTCACCATCTCAATATCAGCTGATTTTAATTCAGGCTATGGTGCAGATCATCACATTTAATATATCGTTCAAATAGATATGCCATTACCTGTTTTACCTTTACGATATTTTTCGTTGTTATCCATTGTGATTCTGTCACCTTTATAATAGGCTAAGGAACTTTGCTTTGTCGCCCATTGTGTTTCTGGAACAGCCAAAAATCCAGAGACCACTGTTGTTGTTCCTTAGCCTACCACCACACCTACACGGGAAAAGTTTTTTGTAACCTATTTGTTTTTATAGGTCCATGATTGTTAGTGGAAGAATATTTTGAAAGATAATTTTGAGGAGACCCAAAACTATTTAAATATGTTCCTTTCGGCACCCAGATTTGTTTTGTCCTTTCATTCTTGTTCCAATAGACATGAAATTTGTTTGTAGAATTCTTAGGAGCCCAAACTTGTATAAATTTTGTGTTCTTGTTCCTATGACTACAATTTTCAACACGATGTCCAATTATTTCACATCTAGCAAAGACACTCTTACCTTTTGCATTATCATCAGCTTGTGTTTTCCCAAAGCCTAGTCCTTTTCTGTTGTTAGAAAAAATTTGATTTCCCAATAACATGTTGAATGAATTTTCTCCTCTTGAAAAGTTATTCAGAGATTTCTCAAGATTTTGGACTTTGGTTTTTAGTGTTGTGTTTTCAGTTACAAGTGAGGTGCATCTATTTATAAAATCCTTTTTCCTAGTGTCAATGGTTTCCTTAAGACTCAAGTTTTCTTTTTCAAGATTCTCCAAGCTATTCTTAAGTCTTGATAATTCTGAATCTAAAATTTTACATTTTTTACAGTCTAAATTTGAATATTTTCAAGTTCAGTTTCCAATCTTGAATTTTCATGGGCAAGTTCTCTCATATCAGATTTCATTTTTCAATTTTAGATTCAAGAGTATCAATTGTTTTAGTAAGATCACTACACATCAAAACAAGTTCTTTATAAGAATAGTTACCTACCTCACTAGATTCCTCTGAGCTTGCTTCTGAATCTGATTTTGCCATAAGACACAAGTTAGCCTCCTCTGAGCTATTATTCGAAACTTCCTCTCCTTCTTCATCATCCCAAGTCGCTGCAAAGGCCTTCTTCTTCTTTTTCTTTCCTTTGTTGTTTTTGAGAAGTTGGCATTTTTGTTTGAAGTGGCCAGGCTTCTTGCAGTTAAAGCACGTCAATTCATTATCGGAATTGTCAGAATCTTTTGACCTATTACCGCTTGTTTTCTTCTTACGTGGCCTGAATCTTGACCATTTTCTAAGATTATTGACAGCCATTGTAAGCTCTTCAATTGGATCTTCTTCTTCTTCATCACTTTATTCTTTGCTCTTTAAGGCAATCGTCTTCTTCTTTGATTCGGAGTTGTTGCGTTCCTCCTTTGCTTTTAACTCAAGCTCATATGTCATCAAGTTGCCGATCAACTCCTCCATGCTTAGTTTAATCAGATCTTTCGATTCTTGTATTGCTGTGACTTTTGCCTCAAAGCTCATCGGTAAGACTCGTATCACCTTCCTCACAAGCTCTACCTCAGTGAATACCTTCCCAAGCGCTCTAGCATTGTACACCAAAGTTGAAAAGCGTCCAAACATGTCCTTTATGCTCTCGCCTTTGTCCATCACAAAGTTCTCGTATTCATTGCTGAATAGGGCTAGACGAGATTCCTTGACTTGAGAAGTTCCTTCATGTGTCACCTCCAAGGTATGTCATATTTCCCGTGCAGTTTTACATGAGAAATTCTATTAAATTCAGTATTATCAAGAGCACAGATCAAAGCATTCATGGCTTTAGCATTTGTAGTTTTTAATTTCTTATCGTTAGCATCCCACCTATCCTTAGGTTTAGGAATCTCAGTATCACCAACAGTTATAGTGGGAGATTTATAGCCAGTTTCAATAATGTCAATAGAACTAAGATAAATACCCATCCTAACTTTCCAATAAGCATAATCATTCCCATTAAACATGGGTGGCTTAGCAATAGATTGCCCCTCAGAAAAAGCATTATTTGGTGGATTCATGACTCTAGAGTTAAAGAAAAATACCGTGCTCCGATACCACTTGTAGGATCTAGATTAACCCTAGAGGGGGGTGAATATGGTTATAGCAAATTTTCTCGAATTAAACGCAAAAACGAACTGTAGAAAAGTAAATATGTTGAAAAGTAAATCACACACAAAATTTACCCAGCTTCGGCAACCCCTGCCTACTGCTGCATTCCCAGATTCCTATTAGAATTAAACAGTCTCCCGCTTACAAACACTCTAACATACTCGCAAATCCTGCTACCGCCTATAGAGTTTTGCAAACTCGCAAACCCTGCTTACTGAACTAATCCTAACTAGACAATCTGACACAACCTAAATCCTAGGTGGTGATTTTCCAAGATTTGATTCGAAAAGTACAAACTTCAAAAATAAAAATAAGAGCAAAAATAAATAAAAGACTTGAGTACAATTTTTTTGCCCTTAAGCAAACCAACCCAACCCAACAGAAAATAAAACGCGACCACTTCCCTCTTTTGTTATCTGATGCAATTTAGGGTTTCTGAAAAATAGCGGCTTTGTCTCAACTACGGCCCGATTGGACCTTTGAGTTGCCTCCAATTGCTCCTCTTCCCTTCGAATGTCCAATTCGCCTCTGATTAAGGCTTGCGCAACCACGTTTAGAGCGAATTCCGATTGCTAAGGGCTCGGGTGATTGAATTGGTATGATTTGAGTTGAGATTTTCTGATTTTTCTTGCTTGTTCTCTTCGTACCTTTTGCTTTGTCAGGATTTAATTTGGATTTATTGATTGTCCTTGTTTTCTCCACACACACACCGCCGATGATGAACATTTGGGTTTGAATTTATATCAATTCGATACTTTCCTAATTCTTACTTTCCTGATATCTTTACGACTTGATGCGCACGACTTTGATTATGCAGCGTTTGATTTTTCTTGAGTCCTACGGCAACAATCTTTCATCTTTTGATTTGCTTTGACTATTTCAAAGATACTCACTTGAATTTTTATACAGTATACGTTCACAAATTCGATTTCGATTACTGCTTGACTTGTTCAACTCCTTGATTGCCACGGCTTCGGCCTTTGGCTTGAGATTTCATGTGCCTGTGTACTTTGGCTCTGACCATCTTTGTGTTCATCCCTTTCTTTCTGAATGTGACTGTTAACCATGTTGATTTCACTGTGACCTTGCTTTGTTCACTTGTGACTTTGGTTACACCTTGCTTTGTTCACTGTGACTTTGGTTCTTGATATTGTTCGAACTTGTTTTGGTTGACTTTGACATTGACTTGATTTTTATATTTGTAAAACACTGTTGTCTTGTTCATCTGGTTATATTGAGTTAGATTCATCATGTATTACTTTGGTATTGTTGCTGACACTTGATCACTGTGTATCACTGCATACTGGTGGATTGAACTTGTTACACTTAAGTTGTTGTTTTGCTGGTCTATTGTTGTCATATCTTGTCTGGTTCATCTTGATGTTTTGTAGTCATTTATGCATTGATGCTATTCTCTGTTGCACTTGCTCATTTGAGTTTGCACTGCTTCATCATGTCACTTGATGTGTTTCATTTGAGTTGTAGCTTGATAATCATGTCTGCACTCTCTGACTTTTACCTAGGTTCACTACTGACCTGCAGTGTTCATTAGTTCATATTGTATTTGAGCATTCTGGTCTAATAAGGTTGTTGTACTGTGAAGCATCTTGATCATTATATATTGATACTTGTGCATTTTCATTCTTGCTTTCATATGCATGGAGCTCTTATCCTTAGCTGTTCATCTATGCAAATTGTAGCCTTAGTCAAAAACTGGTTCATTGTTATTGTCTCTGTCCATTTGCCTCTGGTTACTTTGAGCTTCACCGTGATATGTTCACTTGAGTCATTTGAAGTTTGTTCATTTGGTTTTGTGTATGCACTGCATGTGTGCAGTTTTACTACTTTGGTTTCATGTTGGCTTGGGTCTGGGTTTGCATTTTACTTGAGTCTGACTTGGAGTTTCAGACCTGTAGCCTTTGCCTGTATTCATAAGCATTGATCATCTTCTTTGTTGTGGCCTGGTCGATAATTATGGTATTTGCATTGCATCACTGGTCTTTGCATTTTCCAGTTTCATCACTGTTTCACTTCCACACCGTTGCACTTGTGTACTTCATATGCATACTGTTGAGTTTTACTTTCAAGTCATGTTGACTTTATAGTTGGTCTGTGCACTACACTTGAGTTGAATCCAGCTTGTCGCTCAGATTTGACCTTGTGCTGAAGTCGATATTTTATTTATGTTGCACCTGAATTGGACCCGTCTTTTTATTTGGGTTTGACCTTGTGCTCACCTGTCCCTGTAGCATTATCAAGTGTATATCGGTGTGCAAGGCCTTGTGGCATGTACAGTGAACACTGTGCATGTCACATTGTTCGTGTGTGATGAATTCAAATATAAATGATGATGAACAACCCAAATAACTGAGGCAAATAATATTTTCAAAATTCACATTTTATTTTATATTGCAAAAATATTTCTTTTTCAATTTTACCGCGGTAGAGAATATTTTTGCAGATTGCTCATATGCTGGATTCTAACTGGAATGAAGTTGAAGATAAATACGAGTGTGAGTGATATGTAGTGAGGTCAACTGTAAATGTAAAATACTGATGTAATTGAATTTATATCAAAGTTGTGTAGTGAATAGTGAGAGCTTGAATTTGTACTATTCAAAATTGTAATAAATATTTGTATGAATAAAATTTCTGTTTGAATTCAAATTCTGTGTTATTTAATTTTATTCAGTAAATATTTATTTAACCTATGAAAAATAAAATAGTACATTAACAAATACATTTAAATGAATGTATATATGCTTATTATCATCAAACAAAAAATCATATAAGCGCATATTCATACACAACTATGTGGTAGTTGAAAGCTTCGACTATTTATAGTGAAGTAGTCTTTTGTCTCTTTTTGAATCCAAGCTAGTAGGTAAACTCTTTTAAAGTGGGCAAACAACTCAAGTGCATCATGAATATGATATAAAGAGAGCTCAATAGGGCATCACCGTTAGGGTGACTTGGGTTGGAACCAGTCGAGCTATTGTAGAAAGAATTTAAGGAATTCATTGAAAACAAACATGGCTCCAAAGAGACACACACACACACACACACGTTGCATGCATTGTAGCAAACCAAGGGAAGATGGGCCCTTTAATAGGGTTCAGAAAGAAGGACTTCATCTTTTAGAATCCAATGCTTGAAGCATACCAATCTTAAATTTTTTAGCAAATAGCCTAGGGGTTGTTGGATCTGGAGGGTTATTTAAGATCATAAGGACCGGACGATCGTCCTTTGAAGAGTCAGGGCTACGAGGTTGGCCCATTGGAACAGCTTGAAGTTGGAGTTCCTATGTAATAGAATGCCTTGCTCTTGGTGGAGTAGATATATACACCATAGCAGATGACGAACCTACTTATGAAGGCATGAAAGGGCTTGTACAGTGCGAAGACAAGAGGATCATCAAAGGTTGGCCATTCTATATTGAAAAAACTTGATGACAAATGTGATCGGGTATATTTTACTTTGATTAAAGCTCGTGTAGCCAATGTACAAAGTCCAATGGATGTTGACATGTGTTGACTAATCAAATTCTATACATTGACAAGGGCAATGCAATGTGTCAGTCTATGCAGTGTGTGCCATGTGTCCATGCAAGGTGTAAGCGAACACTTTGTGTAGATAGCTCGCTCGTGCTAGCAAACAAACTCCACCACGCTTCGGAACTATATGTCATATTTACTAGTTAACGTAGAAAATGTGATAACTGAACTGTTATCCAGAGAGACATAGATTTTCTTTGCAGGATCACATGAATGTGCTGTTTAGTTCTGAGTGTTCACACTAGAATTTATCGAATATTGGAATATGTTCAATAAAAAGACTTCTTGAAAGTGCCTTGTCAATGTTGAATACATCCAATCCATGTTTAAGAACACTAAGGACTCGGACCGCTTCTCTTAAGCTATCTTCACTCGTCGATGCACTCGACTTGGTGATTCCCTTAACAAACCCGCAAATGGCTATGAGTTTCTTGTGATAAGGCCTGGAGCTAGCCATGGGTTTGCTAAGACTGAAAGAGATGATGGTTTGAGGGGATCGCAGTCGACTTATTTGTAAATATGGTCAAAATTATGGTTGTGGTGAAGGTAACGATGAGACAAGGGCAATGTGGTGGCGACGACGATGTCGCCAAGACTAGGAAGACAACCCAACTAGAATTCAGGTCTGATTGGTTGAGGCTGGGTGGAGTTCTTGCAAAATAGATTGGTGATGACTTGGTTGGGGTAGTTCAGGTGACAATGTGGCTAGAATTGACGATGATGACATCAAAGTACTAGGAGTGGAATTTAGCAGATTGCATTTGCAAAGGCAGAAAGCAAGTATGCTGAAAATATGAAGTAGGTATGGAAAAATTTACTAGTTACCCCCCCCCCCCCACATATGATATTGGGATAATCACGTCGGTACTGACATGACCAAGTTAGTATCGACATGTTTTATCTCTTGATAAAAGAATAATGAAACAGAAAGCCAAAGTCTGCCTTATCAAGATATGGCGTGGCTTCTAGAAAACCGAAGGCTCCGACTCTTCTGTAGAAAGAAGTGATTCTATGATTATATAAAGCAGCGAACCGATATTTTTGAAAAGGATACAATGCTTTAAGAAAATAGTTGGTCGATTGATGAATTTTCTGTAGTTGTCATCCGGTCGCTCGTCTTAGTCCAAAGCATGCTTTCTTTTCTCGAAATCTTGCTTCGAGGACACGTGCTATCAAGTATTTGAACCAAGCGCATCTCGATGGATTTGGACTTCTTGGTGAAAAAGAAATGGATCAAGAATCTCAGAGGTGTCTGGAATAAGGGAATTATGGAGCATGAGAAGTTTAAGCAAGAAATGCACAAGAAAATCATGTCAACACCGACATGATTGAAAATGTAGGCCTGAACATGTTTGGATATGGGGAACTACTCAAGAGCTATACATGAAGATGCCTTGTACTTTGCAGTAAAAATGAAGACTTGCATAGGACAAATCATGTCAGTATCGACATGATTTTTAGGAGCAATTTTGTCAATGGAAACTTAAAGGCTTAAACAACTACAAAGAAAGATCGAAAATACATGTTGCAAAATCATATCGGTGCAAAATCATGTCAGCACCGATATGATTTGAGCTACGGGTTTTACTCGTTCTTTATGCCTAAAAGTGGGCATCTGATCTCTTACCTATTCTTCTAAAAGCTAGCAAATTTGATGGGTGAATTGATCTATAAAAACTCATCCTTTGGCAACGTAAATAGGATCTTTTTTCTGACTTTGGATTCTTTACCTTGGTTTAGCCACATAGTGCTGCTGAACTCGGATTTTAATACATTTTTAGATCTGAAAACATTTTAATTCGATTGTGCTTGTGCAAAATCTTAGAAATAAAATTAACAGTGGAAGTAGGCAATTGATTTGAAGCCAAACCACTCTAAAATCTCATATGTTCATACTTTTAATTTCGTTTTTGGCTTTACTCGTCTCGTTTTTTATTGGTTAGGGGTTTTACGTCAATTTTTAGTGCAACAATCAGTTATATATATCTTTTTTGAAAAGAAAATGATTATGTAAATTTCTGCCCATAATGCTATCTTGTAATTGTATCGTGTTAATTTTAATAGAATTTGTAGATAAAAATATGTGTAATTTAGCTCATAATGCTATTTCATAGTAGCAATTAGTGAATTGTAGTATGAGTTTTTGAAAACCAGGAGCATTTATGAAAAGTATAGTATTTTTTAGTGAAGTATTTACTTAACTCACAATGCTATTTTGCAGTAGCATTTATAAACCGCAGTAGCACGTTTTGATATGAAGTAATATTTTATGAATTACAATATCATTTTGTAAATGAAGTTTGAATCATATATTACAATGTAATTTTGATTGGATTCGGCCTGTTTGGCAGCAGATGAAATAGATAAATTTTAATTTTATTTACCTATTTGAATCTTAATGGGCCTATGTATACTATTAGTAAGCATAGATCTAATCTACATTTTTAAGACAATATCTCATTTTATTTTAAAAATGTTTATATATTTATATATATGATGTATTTTGGATATAATGTATATATTCCTAAAATAATATAACAGCATGATAATTATAAGCATATGTGTGTATACGTACACATAGATATTGAGATTTATATCTACTACATATACATATGTATTATACTTGCATATATATATATATATATATGATAATTTCATATACATTTGAAAGGAATATACACGCTTAAGTATATACATATGCTTAAATATACTAAGATATATGTATATCATTTGTATACATATATTCTTAATACTATATGTGTATGTGTGTCCAGGTGTGTATATAATTGCCATATAATTATAAAATTATGTTTATATATTTTGAAAGTTATTTATAAATTTCAATTTTAAATTCATTTATTGATTAAATAAAACATTTAAAATAACTAAATTTAAATCAAATTTGATTTGGTCAAAATATCTTTTATTTTAAATAAATTTGACTCTTTTAAATAATATATATATTTAAAGTTCAAAATGTTGATATATATATAATATTTATTATTATTCAAATGCATTGATTTTGTAAAATAATAATAACCATTTATCTTAGTCTAAATATAAATAAAATATAATTATATTTAGGTACATATTTCCATATTAAAAAATAATCTATATAATAATATATTTATAATGAATTCTCGATTTGTAATAAAATTTATTTTTTCCTAGAGGCGGAGAGATTTAGAAAATAAATAAATATATGCACATAAAAAACATTACTTATATATATTAACGCTGAAAGTATGAATAATAAATATATATATTTAATAATTTATGTCTCACAAAATAAATTTATACAAAATGATTTATCATATGGCTGAAATATATGGTGTAAGTTTTTTTTTTCATTTTCCATTTTATTTTATAATATAAAATACAAACAATTTTCTAAATTGAATAATATATATGTGGCAATGACACACACACACACACACACAGATATATATATATATATATATATATATATATATATATATATATACGCATAAACGCCAGGGTGGAACAAGTATCTATGAATTTATAAAATAAATTTGTAACTTAGTAGATCCCACCATGCAAAACACATCGATTTGTAAATTAAATGTTAGAACCTTTGATTAACCACTCGAAGTAACAATAGTACTTGGGATTACATAGAGTCTCATTATAGTCTTAGCATATATCTTGGCTAACTTTGCTCTCATTCTCATGGACTTCACTGTAATAAAATGGGAACTCATAGTCAATCTATCCACTATGACCCATATACTTTCGTTTCATGCCCTTGTCCTTGGCAACACATCGACAAAGTCCATCAAAAAGAAATCCCACTTGCAGATGCTGTAGAAGTCCACTTGGCTTTGATTTTCCGCCTTAATCTATTGGCATGTGAAACATCTCTTCATACATTCCCCAACATATCTTTTCACTCCTTCCCAGTAGAAGTTATGCTTGATGTCTCGGTACAACTTAGTGCACTCTGGATGAATATCAAACTTTGAACAATGGTATCCATCCAAAACTAGCTTTCTAAGGTCTCTACTGTTCGAAATATACAAAGTTCCCTTCTTTTGAAGCCAACCCTTCTTCTGAATACCAAAGTACTTTAGCTCTTCGGTCTCAACACCACTCTTTAGGCCATCAATCCTTTCGGCACATTGCGTCTTCCTTTTATCATTTGGCATTCCTCTCCGTGAGAGCTGGGAGTACCTCCAAGCTTGACAACATCCCAAAAGTCTTACTTAAACTAGCGTTTGAACGAAACTGAACATTACAATTGGCTAGAATCTCTAAAACATTCTATTTCTCAATCGTAGGCAAAACACAACTCCAATGCTTTCGCTTTCATCTCAAGGCGTTAGCAACCTTGTTTCCTTTTACCGAGGTATATTCTATCCTAAAATCATATGATGTTAGAAACCCTAATCACCACTGTTGTCCATGTTTAACTCTTTCTTAGAAAGAAAATATCTCAAGAACTTATGGTCAGTAAATAGCTCAAACCTTTCTAAAAGTTAATGTCCCAAAAATCTTCAATGTGAAAGTAACAGCTGCTAACTCCAAGTCATGTGTTAAATACAGAAGTCCTTGGGGTCTCAACTATCAAGATTCATATGCTATCACTTTGCCTCTTTGTATCAACGCTGTTCTTAACCCTGAACCTAAAGCATCCGTGTACAGTACCATATCTCCATTCCTTCCAACTTCACTAAAACCGAAGCTTCCGTTAACCAAAGCTTCAACTCTTGGAATGCTGGCTCACATTCCTTCGTCCAAAGATAACTCTCCTATTTTGGGTAAGTCTTCTAATGGTGTTGCTACCCAAGAGATGTCCTTAATGAATCTACAATAATAACTTGCCAATCCCAAGAAACTTCTTATCTCGGCAACAGTCTTTAGTCGCTTCTAACTATGTAAGGCTTCAACCTTCAAAGGATCCCAATCCCTCCTTTGAAACTGTCTTAGGAACTTATCTTATAGTTTCCAAAAATGACACTTGGAGAGGCTCCCTTCAACTCGTTCTCCCTCTAGGTTTCTAGTACCAATTCAACATGAACTTCATGATCTTTCTCATCCTTAGTGTACGCTAGGATATCGTCTATAAAGACCAACACAGATCTGTCCACTTATCGTGTAACACTCGGTTCTCAAGGTCTACAAAGAATGTTGGAGCATTGGTTAACCAAAAGGGCATGACTAACAACACATATGAACCATACCTTGCATTGAAAGTGGCCAAGGGAATACTCTCTTTAACAACCCTTAGTAGATGGAATCCCGCATTTAAATATAACTGCGAGAATACTCTAGCTCCACTCAACTGGTCAAATAAATCGACTATCCTCGGTAAGGATAACGATCCTTCACTACCGTATCATTCGACTTTCTATAGTCAATGCACATCCAAAGTTATCTGATAGACTTCTTCATAAATGCCGTAGAAGCTCCTCATGGTGAACTACTTAGCCTAATGAAACTCCTACGCTCAAGTTTCACTTTCTATTTCATCAACTTGTCCACCTTTTTAGGCGACATTCTGATAGAAGGTCTATTAACAGGTTGTGTATTGGTACCAAATTAATGTAGAACTCAATCACTCTTCTCGAAGGTAAACAAAATTACCAGTTCAAAGATGGCTCCAAATTTCTAAACCACAAACTCTATCTGTTTCCTCTTACGGACTTCCTATTATACATAATGAAACCCTAGACATTCCCATTATCTCATCCAAAGATACCAAGATCCTTTCTTCTCCCTTCGAATTTTGTAAGGTGATAATTCTCTCTCCGTAATAGATCCTCGAATCATTCTGTAGTAGCCAATCCATACCCAAAATTACCATGTTCCCCTCGAAGTCAAACATAGATGGGTCATAAGGAAACAAATGGTCACACATAGCAAACTCTAAATTAATGCACTTAACCCGAGAGTGGCATAACCACCTATCTTATTAATCATACATAAAGAAGTAACTAGATAGGTGACATCCATCCCCAATAAATCAACCAAATCTTTCAAAATGAAAGAATGTGTAGTTCCACTATCAAAAGGAACCCTAATTGAAAAACTAGAAATCGAAATCATACTTCCAAGCACTACTCCGTTTCCTTTCTTCTCAATGTTGGTCCTAAGGATAGTCCCTTTAACGTAAACAACCTTATCCGCTTCAACATTGTACAATCCTTTTTAAGGCTCGACTTATCACAATCAAAGCACTTGACTTTGGCTATCCTAGCTGGTTATAGACACTTCAATGCATAGTTTCCCTTTTGTTCATAATTTTAACAGTAATTTTTAAAATATCCTTTTGGCCACCTCCCTCTTGAGTCTTTAGTCTTTGCTGCAGCCCTTTCTTCCCCTTCTGGTGTGGAATGAACCTCTTCTTATGTTCCACTTTCAGCTTCACCTCCACCATTCTCTCCTCTCGGTACATGCTATCATATCGTAGAGTCATATCTACAGAAATATAAATAGGAGATGCCAAGTGTTCCATCACCTTATAATTCAAGCTTTGGTTTAACCCTCGAATAAACTTCTCTTTCTTCACCAAGGTATTAATAAACTCTCGACCATACTTTGCAGGGCATTAAATTCTAAATATACTCTTCCACGGAATGATATCCTTGCCTAAGATTGATGAGCTCCCTCAACAACACGCTTTTTTGAGACTCGAAAATGAGCCAAGCCTTGATCCTTTCCTTAAACTGCTCTCAAGTGATCTCTTCTTCAGAAGTCTCGACCATCACCTTCTTCCTCCAATCCAAAGCGTCTTCATGCAACTCTCTTGAAGCTAGCCTTTTATTCTGTGCATCATTCATCCCCAAATACTAGAAGATACGTCCACTCACTTTCATCCAGTTTAACGCTTCTACCGTCGGTTCTCACTTGGTAAACATCATTCCTCATAAGTTCCCATAGTCTTGATTCTACTTTGTAAAATCCTCTCTTACAACTAAGCTCGACTGTGCTACTTTTGGAATATTATCTCTCATCATCTGCATCATGAACTACTAGAATAAAACATTTACATCCATCCCTACAATATGTGGGACTACCTCATTCTCGGTTGTTAGAGGTACCTTCCTTCCATCGCTATCGACCAATTACGTGCTATTATTCTCCCTTCTAGCATTGGTTCCTCCCACCATAACTCTTCCACTCCTAATTTCCATTTTCTTCTAAGAAAGTCTTAATCAAAATTGGAAGGAAGAGAGTAATATAGAAATAGCAAATCTCTATTAGAACTCATATATATATATATATATATATATATATATATCTATGTGGTAATATACATATACGTTGTATAGTAGTCCTGTGACGACCCGCCTTTCTAACCCCAGAAAGACGTATCATCATTAAGAAAGAAAGGGATATAAATAGAAAAGAATAGAAAGAAAGAATAACAACATCAGAATCTCACAGCGGAATGGAACAAAATATAATACATCACATAACTATTACATAGTTATACATACATCAGAGTCATACAATATCACATAACAGGACTGTCATATACATATATGTCCATACATATATCCAAAATACAGCATATACTAACTACAGAGTGGATCTACATATATAGGTACATACGTCTAGTCTTCTTTCCAAAATAGCTTTTCCAGAAAATCAACACTTCCAATACCTATCTCTTGGCTACTCATAAAATTTGAGTACCCAAGAGTTTATGAAAAACAAAATATAAACTCCGGGTCAAACATGGGTCTGGTATGAGTAAACAGGTTAAAATTGCTTAACTTTGAAAATCATTTGAAATAAAGGTATCACGTAAGACTTCCCACAAATAAATACGGGTAAGTTTTTACCTTACGCTAACCAAAACATTTTATAGGAAATTCAATGATATTATAATAGTGTCTAGGGTTTTCAAGTAAATAGAAAATAGCCGAAATTGTTACATGATTAAATTCCAGCTACTAGCCACGAAAGTGGGTAATACAAATCAAAACCGTAGCGTCTCGTAGGGAAAATGGGTTTTCAACAATGGCAGGGCTACTGGGGTACCGCTAGTCACAGTACGGGGCCTAGATCACCGTACCGAGGATCACTCTCGACCCTCTACAACACAAGGCCGGAACCATTCCTTACTGAACAGTCCCGAACAAGATAACCCCGCAGTTGTGGCCAACAACTGCACACACAGCCGAAATAAAAAGGGACATCTAGACAGGGGAATATCTTGTCCTGCTTGGGCATGACCCACCTAACCTTGCTGCATCTCCCCTGTTTTAGCCATTCCCGGTTGATGAGGCTTGAGGCTACAATTACCTTTATTGAACATTATTCTTAGAATGCTCATCGTCCACCTGACGATGTGCTGAAAGCATTCAATCCATACAAGTTCGTTCCGGGTTCGAACGAAACCGAAGGCATTATCTCGTTACACTCATTTTAGAATCACCCTCAGAGTTAACGACGATAACCCTTGCATTCTGAAATACTATCTCGATCTCTAATTGACAAGTCACGACCTATCGTTTAATTTGGATCGATGTGGTTTTCGGAGAATCAAAATTGATTCTTCCGATCCCGGTCTCATCGGAATCCAAACGCTATTTTAAGGTCCAAGTTGTCTACTTAACTTAACAGTTTAATTTAATATTAAGAATTCACATAACAGATATTACAGATAAATCATACACAGTTATCACAGATATATCCAGAATATATTACAACATATCACAGAAAAATCATCAACAGATATCAAAGTCAATCAAACAGAATTACCAATTCATATCAAAACAGTTTGGTTTTACTTAACTAAATTATTTGCTTAAGAATAACTATTTTTATTCTGCTTAATTAATTACTGATTAATTAACTTATTAATGATCAATTAGTTACTTAATCATTAATTATTAATTTATTAGTCATCTAATCTTTAATTAATTATTTAATTACTAAACTTTTATTCATTACTTATTACTTAATTTCTCAGTTAATTAGTTGATTTTTAACTTACTTATTAAAATTTAATTACTTATTTAATTATTACAAATTACTTAATTAATCAATTATTATCAATTTAATTTATCCTATAATCCTTAATTACATCAAACTTTACCATTTATCCTCTTCTTTTGCAAGCCTTCCTTTAAATAAATTTTCATCAAATATTAACTTATAACAACCAACGTTATCAACTTAATTAAATGTTAATCTTGGTAATCCCATATTTAAAGTACTTAGGCAAAACATTAGTGAGTGGACCCGAGATAGGCACTAATTTCACTCGAGTAAGTCTCGAGCCATCTCTCCCTTTTCCCACGTCTCTCTCTCTCTCACTCTAACTCCTTCTTCTCCCTGATTCCCCCTTTCATCATTTTTTTAACAAGCTTCAGTTATGTATTTTAAAACTGTATCATACGAATACCTTTACGCGCGCACCAGGAAGTACCCGAAGCCATAACCCTTTCGACTCGAGCAAATTCACGCGACGGCCATGGCAGTTTAATCGGACTTCCTATCGCCACCGTGCACGTGTACGGTGGCTCGCCTCACTTCCGGCGACCCACTCTATCACCCATAAACCCCAAATTGACCGCTCATACGAATACATCACACAAATCATCACGATTTGGTCGAAGGAAAAAAGTTGCCTGTAACTCGAACACGCGTCACAAACACCCACCGAAAATTCCCCACGTACGGCCACCATCCATCACCGGAGGCCAAACCCTTTTTCCCATGCCATGGCCAGACCTTCCTCGACCTTCACCCCAAACCACAAACAACTCGATCAAGGCACGGCAACGCGAGACCAAAATTTACAGAGCACCAAAAACATGTAAATGAAACCCTACAATTGCTTCATTCCCCAAATTCTTACATTAAAAAAATTATTTAACATTTTTCCTATGTTACTACATCTTCAAACTTGCTTCATATGAAATTTCAACGATTAAAATTAATTGAATCTATCGTAATCGACAAAAGTGTAACTTTTGTTCATATTCAAACTGCACCATAAATATTGAACTAAAAATCATCGTCTTCATTTTAAAAATCCTAACTTTGTGTGTTTACTTAATATATGAGTTCGAATTAACAAATTAAAATCTTTGAGTTTACACATATTAAGTGTTTCCACTGTAAACTTTGAATATACCGAGTTTGAACTTCACTGTCACCTTCAAAACTTAACTCCAGGTCATGATTTTCAGTTTTCTACAAGTATATTTAACTTAAATTCCTAAGTATAAAGTATCTGCAAAAAGAAATATTACAAATTTCCTACTGTTTATTGTTCTATAATCAAAAGATATAGAAAACAGTTCCCAAACTATTTGCACTGCACTGGAACATTCAAATTCTTATTCAAACTATATAACAAACTCAGAATTTCTTAGATCAATCAAAGTAATAGGTTTACTCACAAGTCAAACTTTGAATAGAAGGCAAGGTGTTGATGAAACTGCAGAAGAATTTTCCTGAAAGCCTTCTTTTTCTGTTTTTGAAATAAATTTATGTTTGCAAAGCAATAATGTGTCTCAAGTTTGCTTTAGGTTTAGTTAAGTTTTATAAACGAACATAATATATAGGTGGATATATATAGAAGCTTTGAACAGTAGGTTATAACTGGACAGTTTTATTTGTTTGTATTGCCATGCTTTTTAATTGGCTATGAAGTTAATACCCTACAGAAAGAAATTATCACAGGAATTCGGCTGTAGTACTTGCTTGAACAAAATATTGTGCTATTAAATGTATGTGCTTTCATTTATGTTTACATCTAATTAATGTTTGCTGATACTTACTTATGTGTTGTACAAAGATTTTTTTTTTATTTCGGCCAAACATATTTTGTATAAGACACAGATTTTGTTTTTATTATATTGAAGTGAAAACTTTGTTTTTCTTATGCATATAAACTTACAGCAGCACCTAAGGTTTATATTTAATTTGTGTCTTTGTCTCTTGCATACTTAATTTACAAAGTATCTTTGTTATAAATTTTTATTAAAGATTTTGTGTTGTACAATTGAATTTTACAGATTATTGTTTGACTATATTACTTGTATTCTATTTGTATTTCAGATTTTACAAGCCTTTGATTCATAGCATTGTGTTTGTATTTTTATACTTCAAGTTATAACTTATATTTGTACATTCATCTCTTTAGTTATATTTTATATTTTATAATTATGTTTTTATACTTGTTTTGTATGTTTATGTTATAACCATCCATATTGTTTTATACTTCCATGTTTATGTTTAATATTACTGTGTTTGTTTATTTTTAAACTTATCATTTTAAAAACTACAGTTGTATTCATATGTATATTACCAAAGAATAAAAATATAGAGTCTTTGATTTTTATTGAATAAGACAGATTTTGTTTTAAATGGTTTTGAAGCATTAAACTTTTTTCAAATCAAATTTTTGTTACAACACATATAACTGTTAAATATCAAAGATCTCATCATTTTAAAAATTTAAAAGCTTGTATTTAATTTAAATTAGATTAAATATTTATTAAAATATGCTGTCAAAATTCCGGGTTGTTACAAGTCCACACCTTCTGTGATGGCCTGCAAATCCGTACCCCTTTGAGCCGACAATATTCCACGTCAATTCAACTCAAAGTGGACAGAAATACATGTCTTCAGGGTTAAAGAAGAAAGAGGTAGAAGAAGAAGATAAAAATAACAACATCAGAGTCTCACAATCGCAGCGAAATAAAATATAATATATAATAACAGCTTTTAAATACAAAGAAACCTGTACTGTTATATATACATACCATTATCTGAGTACAAAAATCATCCATTTATTGGAACAGCTTAATACTTCTCCTGACACGGCAGAAATAATAACCAAGTACGGAGATACGTCTCTGTCATCCAACTCGTCTCTTGAGCTCCATAGCATATCATCCTGGATCTGTTCAACTCGATCTGACCCGAGCATCATAATAAAACAACATCCGAGTCAGTCTGGAAAACCAGCGTGAGAAAATCACACCCAATTGGATTATTATATTTTGAAAATCCTTTGAAAGGTATCTCGTAAGACCACGCCATGAATAAATATGTCGGGTTTTTACCTTACGGTAACCAAAACATTTTTACCAAATCCGTCTGATATTATAATAGTGTCCATAGAAAGTAAAATAGAATCTAGCTGAAATGCTTGCATCTCACATTCCAGCAATAGTTGGGCACAATCAAAACTGTACAGGCGATTATTAGAGATTAGATTCCATAGAATGGCAGGGCTACTAAGGTAGTGCCCGTCATAGTACCTAGTCTAGATTAGAGTACCGTGGACCACTCCCGATCCCCTGCAACACAAGACCAAAGCTACCCCTTACTGGATAGTCCGAATAAGATCAACCCGCGGTTGGAGCGACCAACCGCCACACAGCCGAAAAAAGGACCTCTAGACAGGGGAAATCTTACCCTACTTGGGTGCTACCCACTTAGCCTTGCTGCATCTCCCTTGTTTTAGCCATTCTCGGTTGATGAGGCTTGAGGCTATGCGTTATCGTTTAAGAACGAGTCTTACTTAGAATGCTCATCGTCCTCCAGTGACGATGTTCTGATAGCATTCGTCTATACAAGCTGCCCTAGGTCTGGATAAACCGAATCACCGTCTTCATCATCTTCACGGTCTTCATTCGTAACAGTTTAAACCAGATCGAAGTGGTTTTCGGATAATTAAATCCGATCCCGGTCTCTTCGGAACGATTAGCGCATTGGCCAATATTGATTGTCAGTTATTTAACTATCAAATAACATTTAAAAGCAGCTATTATGACTTAAATAATTTTTCCCAAGTCATTTATCTCAAAATATCTACTCAAGAAATTATTTCCTTATTTCAACAATTTGAAAATAGTTTCAAATCTCGTTTATTCCCACGGAACAATTTCGACCTTTGCCCAATACTTAGAATATTTTTCCCACTTCATTTAATGTCCAACACTTGAAAAATATTCATTTATTTTCTATTTTCTTTTCTCAAAAATCATTTACACTTTTATTTGCAAATCCCCACTCGTTTACACAAATTCTATAAATTTAAGAATTTCTTAATTTATTTCCTTTAATATTCCCAAAGACATTTATGCTTGCTTATAATCCCGGTTTCACTTCTATTTCCTTTGTGAATTTTATTTCACCCTCCGAAGTTTTCTTATCTTATGCTTTAGCAATTTATTTAAGCTTCCATAATAACCCTATAAGATCTTCCTCTAAAATCTTATTCCATTAAATAAACTTCGCTTCTCATCTCAAGAGGATTTATGATTGAATTTGAAAACATTTGAAAACATATATCTCTATAAAATAAGAAAAAAATGGTTTATTTTTTCAAAATATGGTTTAAGGTAAAACTAAAATATCAATATCTCATAAGTATTAAAGTTCGTATCCAGTTGCTAATTGATTTACAAAGTTGGTTTATAAAATTAGAGTTTATCTCAACAAAAATCTATTTATAGAAAATCCAATATTCCCAATTTCCATTCATAAAATCCTCTGGATTCGTATCCTATCGATCCTATCCAAATTATCACTATTCTCATATTCGAAATATATTCCATTATTTCTCTTCCAACGGTTCCCATAACTCGATATAAGTTCAAACCATTAACTTATATTTTCAACATATCCACTGATATCATTTTATCTCATTTATAAACCCCGTTTATAAATTTATAAACTCCCTTGAGTTTTCCATTTATTTATAAAAACCAATTCTTTATTTATAATTCAATTATAACATTTTAGCCTTTAATAAAAATTCGTTTTATTTCAAATCTATTTACCGATTCCAATATCTCATCCAGCGCTTAATAGATAATTTAATTTCAAGTCTTTACTTAAACAATTTACAAATGGTTAAGTAATACCAAGTTAGCCTATATATTTCCTTAGTTTCTTAATTCCCTTCTTAATAAATCAAATTTTCAATATAAATAATTTCTTTCAAAATTTCCCTTTTTAAATTCCTTCACTTAATTATTATGGTATTTAAAAATATCCAAATTCAATTCACAGATTATTTGACATTTAATAATTAAATTCACATACCATCCATAAAAATTTATTTATCACATCATATATTAACATATATATGAACAACAAATATTCTTGAGGAATCCCGTTAGATCCCGCCAACCTGTTTCCCTGCACCCACAGATGTTAGTCAACAAATAAAATACCAAATCCCACTTCGAGGAGGATATCACGGTATGTAGGGTCATCTGCTATTATGCGTGGCGCATAGGGTCTCATCCGCTATATAATGCGGGAATATCAATCACTCCAATATATATACTATATATAATGTCATCCAACAGATAAATCATAATTTATCAATCAATATCCACGATTTAAATTTATCATTTAATTTTAATAAGGTAATCCAAATGAGTGAGAATATCTTGCCTTTATTTTCGTTTGCAATCCACTTCAATCTTGACTTGGTTTCTTCACGATTTAAGACCTTGTATAACATTTATATGATTTATTAATATTTGAAACAATCGGACAAATCAGTTACCATTTCATAATTTTATTTAACCTAATAATTTAATTTTAAACTAATTTCCTTTTAATAAAATATTTTTAGCGACTAAAATAATTAAATAAGTTTATTAAACAAATTAATCTCCATAATACATTATTTTAAAAATAAACTAGCAAATTAAAATGTGCATATGTATATTATTATATTTTTTGAATATATATATATATATATGTAGATTTCATAAAAATTTATATAAATTCTTTCAACCTTTTAAAATTCCTCTTTTTTGCTTTTCAAAACATTATCTATAAATATATATTTCTGTTTATCTATATATATTAAAATAGGTATGCGTACATACATATATATATTTATGTTAAATTTATACTTCTTCTTTACTGTAAATCAAAAATCCTATCTATATATTTCTGTTTATATACCTATTTACTACATTTAAATTAAAATGGAAATTTTATACCTTACTGTAAAATCAATATCGTGTTATATATTTTCTGACCTATACATACATACATACATATATATATATATATTACAAAATATGTATATATAAAATCTAATACCTAACAGATCCTTCCTGCCCTCAAATCGCGAGCCTCAGAACTCGTCAACATCCCATCACGACCATGCCAGCCAAACTCATCCTTGCCTCGAGTTCGAGTCTGCCTATTCCCACCGCAACCCAATCCCTCAATGCCTACACTACCACGTTCGCCTCTCTCTTGTCACTATGGTGCTGCGACACTCGCCTCGCCATTGCGAACGACTTCACCAAGTCGCCGCTCCATTAAGTTTGAGCTCTCGCTCTCCTCCCCTAGTGCTAATTCGCGCTTGAAAATAGGCGACTCAACCACATTCTAACTTCTTCATCGAATCCGAACGAATTAATTTAGTTCAGAGAAGGAAGGCCGCGATTATTTAGTGAATTGAAGAAGGCATGATTTGATTTTGTGAATCGTGAATTGGAAGAGGAAGGGATTCACATGATCTGGTTTTGAATTTTGATTTTTCATTCTTTTTTTTTGATCGAAGGTTTGAAAGAGGGCACGCGTTTTAAGTTCGAAGAAATTTGCTCGGCCCTAACTTCCATTTTTTTTCCTTTTGAACGGTCTGCTTGCTTTTAAAAAGAAGAGGGAAGGGATAAGAAAAAGCACGATGAGATGTTAACGTGCCTGCATCGGGTTGCTACATTGCTTTGGAAAGGACCGGAAAAAGCTCTGATGTGAAATTAATTTGACCTGTCAAATAAAGTATATTTAAATTTAAATGTAAATCGTCTTGAATTCATAGCTTAAAATCTTGACATCCTATTGAGGCGTGCCATTAGACGTTCACAATGTTATACCCCTATTTAGAGCACACTGAAAAAGGTTCCGGGTCCTAATTCGATCGTATGAAGAAGATAGCCTTTTGGACCCAGTTATTATATTAAATTTCGATATAAATTTCAGCGTGTTTATATACCGTACGATCACATGGTAACTCCAAATGCTACGAAAATTGAAATCCAATAATAACAATCTATTACGGACCCAACGAAGCTGGTTTCATCAAATTCCGAGATTGTATCTCGAAAGGCTTTTTTAAATGTCAATTTAAACAATATATTTTTAAATGCCCATACGGTAATGATTGATTGTAATAATAGATGTTAATATAAGAATGGAATAACTTAAGAAATAAATGTTGGAATATGAAATGAACAGTAAATAGTTGTGATATAATGAGAATTCGTTTGAAATCTAATATTGAATATAAACTGCAATAATAGTTGTTGGAATCCTTTAATTGAAAAGAAAAGACAAGTGCATTGTGATTAATAAGTTTAACATAAGAACTTACATTTTAAATTAAGATAAAGATTTTAATGAAATTTTAGCGTTGACTTGAAAGAATAAATTATATGTTTCTTCTAACCGGAGTAACAAATGTTCAAATTGAATAAAAGACAGAGTGAATGTTTTTGTAACAACCCGCATATTTTACGATTGTAAATTTAAATGTTTTATTTAAATATAGCATCATTAGTCGAATTAAAGTCTGAAATGCTAATTTTTGTAAACTATCAAATTAAGACTCCAGACCACTTCCATTGGGTCCAAAATGGCGTTTGCGACCTTTTTAGTATAAACGTCGATATGTTTGGAGTTGACTAGAATTTTGATATTTTTATTTGGGGCTTTGGGTTTGGGTTTCATCCCACTAACCTAACACGAGAACCCAACTGCTCTATCTAATAACTCCCACTCCACTCCTTTTCATTCATTCGTAACATTTTCTAACAATCAATCAAAAGGAAAAATGGGGAAAAAGAGAGGAGATTAGAAATTCCTAAGCCCTAGTTCTCTTAGGAAATTCAAGTTCTAGATCTAAAATCAAAGATAAGCTTTGGTAAGCATCCTCTTCATTTTCTCCATCTTAATCTCTCTTCAATTTTTAGAAAATTTTAAACTCTAACTTAGGAAATATTTGCTTATGATCTTAGATTTGAGCTTCTTGGGTTGAAGTGAAGAGTGGTTGAACTTTCCTTTTTTTAAAGCTTCTCAATCATTGTTTTTGGGTTTAAAGGTGATTCTTGAACTCACATCTATGTTTATAGCTTTCACTGTTGTTAGGTATAAATTCCTAACATCTATTCCATGTTCATTTGCTTTTGATTTGATTTGATTTGGTGAATTTTTCAATTTTGGTGTTTTGAAGTCAAAATCTTTAAAAATTCTATCTTGGATGTTTGAACATGTTATTTGTTGGCATATGGAAGAGCCTATAGGGCTGGTTTGTCGGTTGGCATAAATCCCTAACATCCATCGCTTGTTCGATCGCTTTCGGTTTGGATTTTCGCCCTCTTTGGGCTACGTTGATATTTTTGCCTAGCAGGAAAATTCAGACGTATGGTTGAAGATCCAGACGTCTGGTTGAAAAATCCAGACGTCTCGAAGGGGTCCCTGGAATAGAAAAAAGGGCAGAGCTAAAATCTAGACGTCTGGAACGAAATCCAAACGTCTAGAACAAACTTCAGACGTCTGGTTGAAAAATCCAGATGTCTGAAATGGTTCTGGAATCAAAAAGAGAAAGGAGAAAAAGCATATATTTTTCCAAAACCTAGGGCCAGACGTCTAAAAATACCCACCAGACATTTGGAACTGTCAATTTTACCTATTTTGGAGTGAATTTTCAATTTTTATCGAATTTTGTTGATCCAATTGGTTGTTGTCATTTATTATCGACTTTGATGACTTCTTTTCAAGATTTTTGGGAATATCCATTTGATTGGATTTAAAATTGATTTTTAGGGTTTTAATTCACATCGTCGAATGTGAATTTGTGATGATCGATTATTTTTACAATCGTTTTCTGTGATTTGTCATTTTAAAATACAAAGGTTTCTATAGTAGCCGTAAATATCCAAACTCTTTCACAAAAATGATTTCAACGTTTACTTTTAATACAAAGTTCGTTTTTAAAACTGTTTTCCAATCTATTAGTATAAACAAACCTTTACCTCATTCGTTCGAGAAATCCAATTAAACGATTTAGCTAAACAAGTGGTATGAAACGCTTGCGTTTACTTTGTCGGTTAATTCTTGGACTTGTTCAATTGAAATCTTGTGGCAATTTTCGAGTGGAAATCTACAATTTATTCGTAAATATTTAAGTTAAGCCAGTGGTTATGGGACATGAAGCTAAACTCATTTATTTACCAGCTTGGTGTAATTCAACTTTTTATTGATCAACAATGATCATTTTGTGATTTAGACTAGCGATATGCGATGTCTCTTTGTCCATATGGGGGACTGCACCTCATTCTGTTGAGCGCATCTCATCATTTGTATAGGCTAGTGACCTATGGGTTTTATGCAGTTTGGTTCATCGGGTGTACCGTTATTGTACTATGTCATTGCTCCAAATTAGTTGAGTTTCGAGTTCGTCGGGCGGACCTTTATTGGATTACGCCGTTGTTCTGAATTATTTGAGTTTTAGGTTCCTTGGGCGTACCGTTATTGTACTACGTCATTGCACCGGCTCTATGGTTAGCGACCATGGGATAGCGACCCGTTTGTGATACACGAGTTGATTAGTTTTCATGCTCCCGTTTGTGATAGGCCTCCCCCTTTGTGTTTTTTGGATTTCTAATCATTGATTTCTGGAATTTGTGTTTCACCAATTTTTGTAATTGGCATTGATATGTTTTATCAGTATATGGCATTTGGTGAATAAGCTAAAGAATATAACATTCTTTTGGTGTTTTGAGGAGATTTGAGATATTGTATGATTTTTGTTGTTATCTGATGTATACTTGTTACAGTATGACATTATTGTTATCATACTTATTTTCATATCTCTTATCCTATCTCATTTTTTATGATATTTATAGCTAGACTAATCCATTTATTATTTTCTTCTTAAGTAATACTCGGGTCAGACCGAGGTATTTCATGTGCTTCTACTTAACTTCTTATCAGGGTATGTCATCTAACTTTTAGCTAACTACTTTAACTTAATAGCTTTTGTTTTTATATATTCAAGATAGAGACTCCTTGTTGTATACATATTCTTTTCTCTGGCACTTGTACCTATTCTTTTGTGATGTAGTGGATCTTGTGTGACCACTACTTTGATGTACACATCTATGTGTTATATTCATATCTGTTTCCGCTTTGTGATATGAATATCTGTGACTGATTTGTGTTATGCTTATTTTAATTTTGAAGATCACTTAGCCACTGTGTAGTAGCTTTGAATTTGTATCTGATGTGTCAGATTTCTTCTTGAAATGAAATGCATGTAATATTATCTGGCACATCGGTACTCGCATAAAGCAATTACACAGATGGTCGCTCCTCAACAACCTTATTCTTCGTGCTAGTCGATGGCATTACTCTATAGTGTCCTTGGCTAGTGTGAGTATAGAGGTGGAGCGTCACATCTTAGTATCAGGGCCAAACTTCGGAACAATATAGAATATTATAGCAAGGATCATTGTCCTAAGCTCTCTTAGGAATCGTGCCTTAGGATTTAGTTCGATTCATTGGACCCATTCTATCCTATTTTCTTTTATGATGCCTTGTTTTATCAATCAAGTTTGTTTGGTATTCATTCAGAGAATAACCTTTTTCCTCTTCTTTCTTTCTTAAAGAAGAGAAATGGTTAGATCCGGCGATTCCAGTGCCGGTCAATCCAATGCTACTCCTCAGGATGGAGTATTTATGTCTGCTCAACAGCTTTTAGATCTTGTAAAGAATGCTCAAGCTGTTGGACCCATTCCAGAGACTACTCATCCAAAATTTGGGTTTGCAAGCTTGTGCAGAAATTATACAGATTTGGGTGGAAGGCCATTCAAGGGTTCTGAAAGCGTTATAGAAATCCAAGCTTGGCTTAGAACATGCAATCACATCTTTTCCTGCATAAATCTTGTGAATCTACATCGAGTCCAAGTGGATTCTAGCGTGCTCCAAGAAAGAGCATTAGATTGGTATGAGCTTTTGATTTCTGAAATTGCTGAAGCGGATCTTACTTGGGAGCAATTCCAAGAAAGATTCGAATTAAATTTTGTGCCGGAAGCTAAAAAAGTAACTTTAGCCTGACGCTTTATTAATCTTGTTTAAGGTGGATCTTCTGCGATGGATTACGTCGCATCTTTCGAATCTCTCTCTAAATATGGGTCGAGTATATTAATACCCCATTGAAGAAAAATCAGAGGTTTGTCTATGAGTTGAATAAGAACCTCAAAAATCCTTTACTTCTTAAACTAGAAGTTTCTTCCAATCAGCTGTAGATATCGCTCTTCGACTTGAAGAGGTCGATAAAGAAAGTGATGTTGAAATTCTGGGCGTCAATAAGAACTTCAGCATCAATAAGAAGAGGCATCCCTTTATTAAGTTCGAAAGTCCTAATCTCAACAAGAAAGTGAAGCAAGCAACTTCGGTAGCAAAGACTCCCGTCCCTAATCGTGGAGAATGCTACAATTGTGGCTCTAAGGACAACTATATAAATAGGTGTCCAAGGCCTATTTCTTGCCGCAATTGTAAAAGTTCGTATCATTATATATCTTCACGTCCCAAACTTCAAACAAGAGAGAGGGTGAGATGATTGTTGTGCAAGCTCCTAGTGACATTTCTCTTGGTCAAGGTATTTCTCATTCAATCCTTGATGACATTTGTTTTGTGATCATCCTATTCGAGTTCTTTTTGATACGGGTGCACCCTCTTTTACATCAAAAGAACTTGTTGATACTTCATCTTTAAGTGCTATGTGCTTGATGACTTCACTAAAAATTGCAAAATCAGTTGGTGGATCAGCAACACTTAGTTTACTTTCTAAAAATGTTGAGATTATTTTATGTAATTGTGCGTTCCGATCAGATTCACGTATTATGTGCTAATTAGGTTTCGGGGTGATTTTGGGAATGGATTGGATTAACCGTTATGAAGCTATCCAATATCCAACGAGGACTATCTGTCTTCGACATCCTCAATCTATTAAGCCGATTTCTATTTTTCTTAATGATTTCGATTCCAATTTGGTGGCATCATTTTATTCTCTAGACCCACTTTTTGAGGAAGATGTTGCTTCCCTCATTCAAGTAGTTTGTGAATTTTTCAGTATCTTTGAGCTTGTCTTAGGATTTCCACCTAAGCGATCTATTGTGAGGTGCAAAGGTCTTTTCAGCTCGACCTTGCCACCAGTTTTCATCAACTACGAGTTGTAGAGGATAGCGTTCCCCTTTACCGCATTCCGCACTCGTTATGATTCTTATGAATGGCTCGTGATGCCATTCGGTTTGTCCAGCTTATTTCATCCATCTTATGAATCGAGTATTCTACGAATACCTGGATGAGTCCGCCTTGTATTCATTGATTATGGATGAAAACAACAATTTAAAATTTGCAAATTATTTTAATAAGATACATTTATAAGTATAATTGGATTTTGTTCTTAAAACGAGCAAAGAGTATTCGTAATTTTTTTAAGAGACATATTTATCATATAGAAGATGATTTTGTGTTGTTTTGCTCATTGAGTGCTTTGAGAATTCTGATCGATGCACTTGATCAACGTTATCAATAGGAATATCCTAAATGCTATGATGAGACAGTCAGACACAGTAAATTGACTTGGAATAAGTAATTTTTTTTAAAAAGATGATTACATAAAGTTAGTTATAATTTTGAAAGTCTTAAGCTTTTCGGGAAAGAGGATCATTTGAAAGAACTCCTTTCTGACGCTCCTATTTTTGTTATTCCCTAAGGGAACCAAGACTTCATTGTTTGTATCGATGCTAGTCGTATTGGTTTGGGTGTCATTCTCATGCAAAAAGGGAATGCATTATCGCCTATACTTCTATACAATTAAAGCCTATCGAGACCGAATATGCCACTCATGATCTAGTGCTCGCGGTCATTGTTTCCGCCTTTAGAAATTTGGTGTTCATTAGTGTTTCACCTATGAAGGGTGTTGTGTGTTCAGTCGATCAGGAAAATTAGCACCTCGACATGTTGGTCCAATTTCCATCACCGAACATATTGGTTCCATGGCTTATCACCTTTTATTACCAGCTTAATTTTATGCTATTCATAACGTTATCCACGTCTTTTAACTACCGAAATGCCTTAGAGATTACGATTTTATTCTTGAGCCCAGTGTTATTAAAGAAATTGAAGTTTCATCTAATTTGATTTATGAACAACATCCTATTTGTATCATTGCTACGGAGGTTAAACGCCTTCATAATAAATATGTTCCGCTTGTGAAGGTTCAATGGTCCTAAAATCCTAAGGATTACTCTTAGGAATCCAGAGAATTCATCGAGAAAACACATCTGGACTTACTCACTCGTGCTCCTTAAGGTGAACTTCTCATTTCAAAATTTCTTCTTTCGTGTTGATATGGTTTTATGGTTGTTACTCTTTATTTTCTTCTTAAGTATTGCGTAGATGCAATTTCTTTAAGGAAGGGAGTCTGTAACAACCCGCATATGCTAGATTGTATATTTAAATATTTTATTTAAATATAGCATCGTTAGTCGGACTAAAGTCCAAAATGCTACTTTTTTAAACTGTCGAATTAGGACTCAAGACCATATCCATTGAGTCCAAAATGGCGTTTGCGACCTTTTTGAATATAAACATCGATATGTTTGGGGTTGGCTAGAATTTTGGTATTTTTATATGGGGCTTTAGGTTTAGGTTTCTGTCCACTAACCCAACAAGAGAACCTAACTCCTCTACCTAATAACTCACACTCCACCCCTCTTCATTCATTCGTAACATTTCTTA
The DNA here is from genome assembly GCA_030765085.1 of Allium cepa. Classification (NCBI taxonomy): domain Eukaryota; kingdom Viridiplantae; phylum Streptophyta; class Magnoliopsida; order Asparagales; family Amaryllidaceae; genus Allium; species Allium cepa. The sequence goes on along the minus strand of CM060931.1, from coordinate 921,402,041 downwards.
ACACTCAAGCAAAAGGAAAAATGAGGAAAAAGAGAGGAGATTAGAAATTCCTAATCCCTAGTTCTCTTAGGAAATTCAAGTTCTAGATTTAAAATCAAAGAGAAGCTTTGGTGAGCATTCTCTTTATCTTCTCCATCTTAATATCTTTTCAATTTTTAGAAATTCTTAAACCCTGACTTAGGAGATATTTGCTTACGAGCTTAGATTTGAGATTTTTGGGTTGAAGTGAAGAGTGGTTGATCTTTCCTTTGTTTTAAAGCTTCTCATTCATTGTTTTTGGGTTTAAAGTAAGTTTTTGAACTCACATCTATGTTCATAGCTTTCATTGTTGTTAGGTATGAATTTCTAACATCTATTCCATGTTTATTTGTTTTTGATGAATTGATTTGGTAAATTTTCCTATTTTGGTGTTTTGAAGTCAAAAATCTTAGATGTTTGAACATGTTATTCGTGGCGTATCAAAGAGCCTATAGGGTTGGGTTGTCGATTGGCATAAATCCCTAGCATCCATCGCTCATTCGATCGCTTCCGGTTTGGATATTCGCCCTCTTTGGTCTAGATTGATTTTTTTTTCCTACCAGGAAAATTCAGACATTTGGTTGAGAATACAGACGTCTGGTTGAAAATCCATACGTCTGGTTGAAAAATCCAAACGTCTGGAAGGGGTCCCTGGAAAAGAAAAAGGGCAGAGCTAAAATCCAAATGTCTGAAACAAAATCCAGACGTTTGGTTAAAAAATCTAGACACCTGAAATGGTTCTGGAATTAAAAAGAGAAAGGAGAAAAAGCATATATTTTTTCAGAACCTAGGGCCAAATGTCTGGAAATACCCACCAGATGTTTGGAACTGTCAATTTTTCCTAGTTTGGCTGTTTTTTAGTGGATTTTCAATTTTTATCGATTTTTGTTGATCCGATTGGTTGTTGTCATTTATTATCGACATTGATGACTTCTTTTCTAGATTTTGGGAATATCCATTTGATTGGATATGAAATCGATTTTTGGGGTTTTAATTCACGTCGTCAAATGTGAATTTTTGATGATCGATTGTTTTTACAATCGTTTGTCACTTTAAAATACAAAGGTTTCTATACTAGTAAATATCCAAACTCTTTCACAAAAATGATTTCAGCATTTACTTTTAATGCAAAGTTATTTTTTAAAACCGTTTCCCAATCTATTAGTATAAACAAACCTTTACCTCATTCGTTCGAGAAATTCGATTAAACGATTTAGCAAAACATGCGGTACGAAATGCTAGCGTTTACTTTGTCGGTTAATTCTTGGACTTGTTCGATTGAAATCTCGTGACAATTTTCGAGTGGAAATATACAATTTGTTCGTAAATATTTAAGTTAAGCCAGTTGTTATAGGACATGAAGCTAAACTCATTTATTTACTTGCTCATTGTAATTCACACTTTTTGTCGATCAATGATGATCATTTTGTGATTTAGACTAGCAATATGTGAAGTCTCTTTGTCCATGTGGGGGTCTGTATCTCGTTCTACTGAGCTTCATCTCATCATTTTTATAGGCTAGCGACATATGGGTTTTATGGATTTTGGTTCATTGGACGTAGCGTTATTGTACTACGTCATTGTTCCGAATTAATTGAGTTTCGGGTTCGTCTGGCGTACCGTTATTGTACTATGATGTTGTTCCAAATTATTCGAGTTTTAGGTTCCTTGGACGTACCGTTATTATGCTACGCCATTGCACCGGCTCTATGATTAGCGACCAGGGATTAGCAACCTGTTTATGACACACGTGTCTGTGAGTTTTCGTGCTCCCGTTTGTGATAGGCATCCCCTTTGTATTTTCTGGATTTTTAATTATTGATTTTTGGAATTTGTGTTTTACCAATTTTTGTGATTGGCATTGATATGTTTTGTCAATATTTGGGGTTTGGTGAATAAGCTAAAGAATATGACATTCTTTTGGAGTTTTGAGGAGATTTGAGATACCGTATGATTTGAGATATCCGAACAATTGACTTCGAACCCTGGCACGTACGAGAGGCCGCAGAGATCCCACGCCATCGTGATTGCGAGCTTCACGCACACGAGCTTCGAATCGCCTTTCCTCCTTCGCCCTCCGATCGTCCGCGCTCCAGTATAGTGCCTTGCCATCAAATCAAACGCCTCACCAGGACATACGCACTCCAATTCGCGACATATAGAGGCCATCGATTTTATCTGGATGCTCGCGTGAGAGCCCTCGTCGTGAAACCCTTTTTGGCTCGGCTGCTATTTTGATTTCTTTTTTTCATAGAGGCGGTGTGATTTTTGAATGAAGTCGATTCGAAAAACAAACAGCGGCAACCATTTTTTTTCTGATTACAATTTCGAAACGAAAGAAGGGAGAGATTTGTAGTGTCGGCCTTTTTTTTCATTTGAATGAAGATAGTTTTTTTTCTTTTCATTTGTTTCTTTTTTTCTCTTTTGATAATACTCGGTTGAAAATGCAAAAGAAGGGGAACGCGTGTCAATAATTTTTGTCAAGGGTTTAGGAAGAAGAAATGCGTTAAATTTTCCTATTTAATGTGAATATATTTATTCAGTTTAAATTCAAATACAAATTAAAATTGTTTCTGAATTCATAGCTCAACATTCCGAATTCCTATCGAGGCATGCCGCTAGGCGTTTATAATGTTAAACCCCTATTCCGAACGCAATGGAAAAGGTTCCGAGTCCAAATTCGATCGTATGGAGAAGATAGCGTTTTCGAACTCAGTTATTAAATTAAATTTCGATAAAATTTACAGCGCATTTGCTTATTGTACGGCCACACAACAATTCTGAATGCTACGAAAATTGAAATCCGATAATAATTCAATATTACGGATCCAATGGAAGCGGTTTCATCGAAATCCGAGACTGTGCCTCGAAAGACTATTTTCAAATATCGATTTGAACCATATAATTTCAAAACTAAACAAACCGCTTATAAATTCGATTTTAAAATTTTTATTACCTTCAGTACTATCAATATAAATTTTCTAAGCCATCAAATTATTTTTAACAAGCTTAAAACTGAAGATTCAAATTTTTACCGAATTTTCAATAATTAAATTTAATAATTTTTAATTGCCAAATTCATTATGATATTTGAAATTCAAGTTAAACTAATTTCCAATACTTAAAATCAATTAAATATTTCAATTTCAAATGTCAAAATTTCCGCGTCGTCACTTTTGAGATATTGTATGATTTTTGTTGTTATCTGATATATACTTGTTACAGTATGGCATTATTGTTATCACATGTTTTTGTCATATCTCCTATCCTATCTCATTTTATATGGTATTTATAGCTAGGCTAATCCGTTTATTATTTTCTTCTTAAATAATACTCGGGTCAGATCGAGGTATTTCTGGTGCTTTTACTTGACTTCTTATCAGGATCCATCATCTGACTTTTAGCTAACTACTTTAACTTAATAGTTTTTGTTTTTATACATTCAAGATAGAGACTCCTTGATATATACGTATTAATTTGTCTAGCACTTGTACCTATTCTTTTGTGATGCAGTGGATCTTGTATGACCAGTACTTTGATGTACACTTATATGTGTTATATTCATATTCGTTTCCACCTTTGTGATATGAATATCTATGGCTGATCTGTGTTATGCTTATTTTATGTTTGTTTCCGAAGATCACTTAGCCGTCGTGTAGTAGCTTTGAGTTTGTAACCAATGTGTCCCATTTTCTCTTTAAATGAAATGCATGTAATATTATCTGGCATATCGGTACTCGCACAAAGCAATTATACAGATGGTCGCTCCTCAACAGCCTTATTCTTCGTACGAGTCGACGGCTTTACTCTGTATCGTCCTTAGCTAGTGTGAGTATAGAGCTAGGGCGTCACAGCTTTAATGAAGGAATAACATAATTTGTTATTTGAAATGCATCTTAGAGAAGTTGGTTTTCAATAAGATAAAAACATTTACTTTGTAAATAGTGTATAAATTTTGTTGTACACGAAAATTTATAAAACATGTTTGAATTGGTATAAATGAAAAGAAAATAGTGTTTGTAATTAGAATTTGGTGAAATTAGTAATGAAATAGTTGGAATTAGACTAAATGAAATGTTTTCAATTAAAAGGAAACATAAATGAAATTGTAATGAATGAGTTAATATAGAAACTTGCATTTTGTGTCAGTATGGAATGAACATTTCAACTAAGATGATTGCATGTTTTGAGACGTATAAAAATAAAACTTTCATTTTGAATAAATATGATTTCGAAAAAAATTTGAATTTTAGGATAATATGTACACACACACATTAATATCCAAAATTTCTAAATATATCTTACGGTTCATGGTTGTGTAAATGTTGTGGAATCAAGTAGAGTTACTTTTAATTAACAATCGTACAATAATTACACATGTTCGTGTATATTTATTTTTCCATTTCATATATGATTAAAACTTGCAAATTTGTTGCATTACTGTGACCGTTATAGTAAAATAAAAGAGTGAAGTAAATAACTTTATAATGCATAGATAGATATATATTCATTAAGTAATAAAATTGGTTTGAGTAACATAAATAAGTGAATAGATTAATTGATTGATTGATTGTTAAGTGGTTGATTGTGTCTAATGGAGTGTGCACTTATATTAGCGTAAAACAAATGTTTTAATGAAGAATTAAATGATAAATATGTGTATATTTGGGTTTGCTGAAGTGAATTAATAGGAGTAAGTTTTGGAATTTGGATCCCAAAGGTTTGTTTGTAGTATATAAGTGGTCCCTTCATTTACTTTGCATTTATTATCACATCTACATTCTCTTTCTTTTCATTTTCGAGTTCTCCTTGTAGGTTTCATTTGAGCATCCATTTAATTATTAGACTATTCATTCGTTTCTTATTAATTAATAATCGCCTAATTCTTTTCATTTGTTTCTCAATTGTTCGTTTGCTCCTTTCAAGTGCTTTACCTGAAGGTTTTTTCCTTTTACTTTTTCCATTTTAATGTGAACATCCAAATTAATTTTCATGCCGTCTAATTAGCATTTACTATTCCCCGTTTCTGAAGTTTATTTCTTTCATGCATTATTAGTTCTTTTTTTTCTTTCATTAGCAACTCTTTCTTCTGAAGCTTCATATTAAGGAACATAAGATTTATTTTTATCTTTAATCATATATTTATTCATTTACTTCACCTCTTTCAATACTACCATTTTAAGGCTCTTCGTATTCTTACTTCATTTCAATTACTAGTTTGTTTACATATACTTTATTAGCTTTTCATTTGTTTCCATCTTCATCCCTGTATCCTCATTTCATTTTCTAAATCTCATTTTCTGTAGCTTCATTCCTCCAAAAAAAACTTCCATCTCATTTTTCTCTATCTCTCTTCATTTTCATCCTCCTTTATTATTTTTCTTCCTCAAATCTCCTTTTTTTTCCTTTCAATGCTTCCCTTCTCTTATTCTTATTCTTCAAATCTTCTTCTTCTTTTTTCAAAGTTTCTTTTTCCTTTTCAATTCTTCATCTTCTTTAAATTTTCTTTTTCTTTTCCAAACATTCTTCTTTTTTCAAATAATTTTCTTCAAATCCAGATCTATACAAACTTCTCTGCCTCTTCCAAAACTTTCTATAAAATAGAAGATTAAGATAGCAAGGAAAGAAATCGAAAGGAGGAAGTGGTAGAGGATCCAAATCCGAATAGAAAAGGAAAATCCATAAAGTGAGTGTTTTAACCCACTCACACCTACTAAATTATCTTATGTTAGTTAAATTGAATTTATGATGTGATTTGGAATTGATTGCTTGATGTTTGGTATATTTAAATTATCATTCTATTTAAATTTAACTTTTATTGCATTTAATCATCGCTTAATTAAATATTGAATTTAATTGTCAATTTAACACATGTGAATGATAATTAGTTGTCTATTGATGTTTATTGGTTGATATTGGTGATGATTGTGATGTATGTTTAATTCTTGATATTGGATGATTTGATGTTATATTTAAATTATTACAACACTGCAAGTTCACATAGTTATTGTTAGAATATCCCTATGGATTGAAATGATACATACTTGAACGATCATATAGAATCGAAGAAAATAGTTATGTGTTGGAATGATAAACCCAAGTGATTTTCATTGATTTGGAATTTGGGATTGCGGATTGAAATAATATATACCTGTAAATTTAAATTTTTGCGGATTGAAATGATAAATATCCGTATCACATGACCATAGGGTAGAAAATTATAAACGGACACCGGATTGGTTAAATTAAACGATTTGAAACCCTTAAACCTAGAATTGGATTAAATGATATTTTGAAGGAAATTGATTTATATAAATTGAATTACTTTGAGATCCAAGTTTGAAGGTTGGAATTGGAAATTGGTTTAAATCGAAATTCTAAAATATTTTAATCTATTTTAAATCTATTTAAAGTATTTTAACCCATTTTAATCTATTTTAAATCTCTTTTAAATTAGATTAATCTATTTTAAACTACATTAAACTATTTTAAAATTAGATTAATCTATTTAAAATATATTAATCCATTTTAATCTATTTTAAAATTATATTACTCTATTTAAACTATATTAATCCATTTTAATCTATGTTAAACTATATTAATCCATTTAATCTATTTTAACTATCTTAAACTATTTTTAAAACTATTTAAAAGTAACTAAACTATTTTTTGAATTTTAGGTTTTGTAAAGTGGAAGTTTTATATTTAAATCCTTTATTTTTAAGTAGAATACGATTAAACGATGTTATAACATAACTAGCGATTTAAATGACATATTTGAGTAATATGATGATTTGAATGAGGATTTAATCTATTTTTTGAAATATAAATTCGAAAGTGATATGATTTCAAATGTGATAAATTTCAAAAGTAAATATGATTTCGAAAATGATATAGTTTTGAGAATATGATATTCTGATAAAAATTATAAATCAGTTTTAGAAATGTAAAAGAACCATTCAGTGTGAATAAGCATTTGGTTGTTAAAGACACCGAGATCAGATATTGTTACTCTCTGCCAATACCGAAAACCACTTTAGCAATTGTGTACGTGGTGGAGATTGCATAAATGAAGTAGGATGGTTTGGCGAACAATTATGTATGAGGTATTTACGTGATCTTGGCTCCCGTGAGTCAGCATGGATCTGACTAAAACAAGAGCCACGCCGGGCCAAGTGAGGTCACACCTCCGATCGAACACATTTCTTCGATAACATATTATGATTTTGTGATGATTTGGTGTCCACTCCTCAGTTTTGATTACGGGAGTGTGTTTTGAGGTAGGCTGTAATAGCTGCTATGCGTTACCACTAGTCCGGATCCACAATTGGAATATCTACCCTAGCATTGCATCGAGTGTCGTGTTCACATGCCCAATCGCGCCTTCTACGAGTTTGTTTTGTGTCATAACTATGGAGTGCTCCCTGATAGCCCACCCGTTGGTGGAGTTTACAGTATCTATATAGACTACGACGTCATATAAAATATGTTAAGGGGGACTTGGATAACGCCTTAACACTATTTTAATACTTTACTATAAACACTATTATAATAGTGTATTGTACTATGTATGTAGATAGTTTAACGGATCCTTAAGGGATGGAAATCCCGAGCATCTCTTAAGTTATTGCACTCACGCTGACACTGTATAGAAGATACCAAACGCTGTAAACGTCTCCGACGCCGTTACACTCATATTCATTTATTGTTGATTTAACTTGCATAAGGTCTTTTGGTTCTGACTCAAGTGTTTTGTTTTTTTTCAATTCGCTCGGGTCAGTTTGAGCTTTTCAGTTTATCGAAGACTGCTTCTAGAGGATGAAGACGGAGATTTGTATACTAGTATTAATTATATTTATTCTACTACATCACGTTGTTCCGCTGCATTTATTTATTATTTATTCTTGTTGTATGTAACTTTGATCTATATTATAAAAGAATAATCAATGTTATTTGTAAATAGCTTCGTGAACTGTTTATTTGATTATTATATTTTGTCATTCCACCGTGAGATTCTGTATTTGTTTTCTTTCTTTCTCTACTTTTTTCTTAGTTACCCCATAACAATCTGCACTTTTGAACGGGTTGAGTCTGACGTGTGTGTTTTATCATCGATTTAAAATGTCTAAAAAGGCAGGCCGTTACGTATACTAAAGTATTTAATATAGTTTAAGAGAATATATTAAGGTTAATAAACTTAATTAAGTCAAGATAAACATCGATGTGACAATTTAGCAACTAAAATAAAAAATTATATCACATCTTCAGAGACATAAAGGACCAAACATTATGGCATGTTTACTTTGACTTGATAGAGTGGTGACTAGGGGGAAAACATGTACCTAGAGGTGTAGGATCATGATGAGATGTCGTGAGGTGAGTGGAGGTAGTGTTGAAGGGTAATCAGGTAATTTTGCATATTCATTTATATGAAACATTTTTCCCACTCTCGTTTCCATTCATTTTTCACTTTTCTAATTTTATTAAAGCATCTCCATTTTCTTCTTAGCTTCATGAAAACTTATAATGGCTTCTTATGTTAGTTTTTAAGATTTTAAAAGTCAAAAGTTTAAAATTTGTTTTAAATATTCAAACTTATATCAAAACTCTTTCTTTTCCATTTTCCTTCCATTTCCTTCAACTATAATTTCCTCCATGCTATTCCAAATTAAGGTTTTATTTTTTTCAAACTATATAGAAATTTAGTGGCTATAACTATCATTGGAATGACTTTTTTCAAATTTCGAATATTTTTGGGTCAAAATTGCATTAATTTCGGACTTATTTTTGGACCCATAGTTTCAAGCCCGAAATTACCACTCCTTCTTTTGATCATATCTCCCTCAAATCCTATCCAAATTTAGTGAATTTTTTTAAATAATAGAGAAAATAATTTACTAAAACTTTTCTTTTTACCACTTATCCAATTTTAGAGAGTAAGATGGCCAAAAATCGATGGGAAGATGACCTATTTTGAGTGATTTTTGTTGTTTTCCAAGATTTCCAAATCCTAAAGCATTTCAAGTTTTCAAAGATTTATGGTGATTAAAATTTAGTTTATTTAAAAATTTAAGTTTTACTTCTAAACGTTGCATAAATCTATGTATGATATGTGGCTTGATGTTGTTAGGTTTTGATGTAGTTGAATATGTTTGAATGATGTTGTTATGTGTTTGAAAAGTTAGGCTTTGATTTGAAGTATAAAGTATTGGTTATGTATGCATGAATATGTGTTTGCTTATGTTTGGGTTGTGAGATGTATACGTTGTGATGGACATGATTATATGTTTGTTGCTTAGAAAGTTAGCGCTTTGGTTTAGTTTATTGACGAAGGAATCCTTTTGTAAAAATACGAGTTTTGATTTAGAAATCAAAAATCATTTCTAAAGTTAGTAAACTTTGATTTGTCTTTAAAATACCTTCTTTGTATTTCAAAAAGTTAGAAATATTTTTGGTGATAAGTTATCAAAGAGGAAAGTAGGAAAGCATTTATGTGAAATGGAAACCAGAGCGATAGTTGCTATGGATATAACTTCGACCAAATTTTAATTTTTGGAAAGTAAGTTTCAAACTTTGAAATGGTTTGAAATGTTTTGTAAACATAACAATGATGTTTTAAAAAGTTAATTAACAGTTTAATGAATAATTATTAATTAATTAAGTTTCAATAATTAATTAAGTATTAAACAAGGTTTATAATTTTAATGAAGTGTGGATTAGTACTTAACCGTTAATTAAGTTAGGGTAATTAGTACTTAATTATTTTTAAGTAATTATGATTTGTTAATTAATAAAAGGTTAATTATTATTTAATTTATTATTTCAAATTAATTATTATTTAATTATGATTAATTCAATTATTTAATTTTTGAGAAAGGGTTTAATTATTAATTAACTATTAATCAAGTTAAATTTAAGTTAAAATGTAATTAAAACACAATTATGATTTATTTATTGTAAATAAAGATTTAATTAATTTATTTAAGTTTTAATTAAGGAATATTTAATTAATTAATTGAGATGAATTAGTAATTACTTAACAATAAAGGGTTTAATAATTAATTAAAGATTATTTGTGGTTTAGTTATTTATTTTTAAAGGATAATTATTATTTAATTATTTATTTAATAGTTAATTATTATTTAATTATTAACTGAAGGTTTAAATTTTGTTAAGTGAAGAGTTTAATTATCACTTAATTTTTATATAAAAGTTTTAAAGCTTTAAACCACTTTAATTCCGAAGATCGATTTTGTTTTAAAGTAACTTTATTTTAAAAAAATATTACTATTCCAAGCGATTTCATTGTCGATTAGCCTTAAGTAATCCCAATTGAATATGAAACCCAGTGACATGTTTAGCAAAATGAAACATCATTTTGCTAATTAAGTTATATTGGACATTTATTTGATAGTAGAAATCACAGTTCTGTAATAATTTCCCAAGGAGATTACATTGACATATATTAAGTGGAATAAAAACCCATTCTACTGTTATATTAACTTGGACGTATGTTTAGCAGATTAAATCCTTGTCTGCTATTATAGTAACTTGGACATCTTACCTATATGTCGATTTGTTTGTTATTTGTTGATTCTCTTATACATATTTTCTTGTTATGTAAATACCCTTGCTATAACTTAAAAAGTAAACTTAATTAAAAGAGAACCATTACAGTCACTAAGTTTCTTTCTGATTTTTATGGTCAGCCATACTTTTAATAATGGTTTCAATTTAAGTAATGATTTTAGCAAAGGTGCTTTAAATTCATTTTGTTTATCAAAAGGACTTTATTAACTGAGTTTATCAAAGGAGTTTTACTTTAAATAAGGATACTTATAATAAATTTTTATAAATGATTTTAGATATTTATAAACAAAGTTTATAAATAATTTTGGAGAATTATAAAGAGATATATAAATGGTTTTGATATTTGTAAAAGAGTTTCGTAAATTTAAATTGGCGATTTGTGAAGAGTTTTGTAAATGGGTTTGGAATTTAAGTAAGGAAGATTCACAAATAAAAGAGATTTATTAAAAGGATTCATAGAAGGAAATTTGTAAAAAGACAAGAGATTGGATTTCCTTTAACTGACCATCTTAATTTCGGTGGTACGGACATTCGTTCCACACTTAACATCAAAGGAATATTGTTTGAGGTTATCTTTATCTATAATTTAAATAACATTTTGGTTTTGATCATTTGATATGATTTGGAAATGAGAAATCTTTCACAAATGCTTTATGAATATACATATATCAGTGAGATAAGTATATGAATGTTTTTGATAAATACTTATGAAAAGAGTTTTAATAAATGAAAGATTTAGTTTGAGACTTAGTGGTTGCTATCGGTAATTAAATCTCTAAATTTGTTGTTTTTTGTTTATTTGATAATTAAATAACCGACTATCAAATCTAGACCAAAATATAACTCCGGAAATATCTAGGAGAAACTATTGAAAGTTGTTTCGAAGAGACTGGGATTGGATAAGTATAAATTATCTGAAAACCACTTCGATCCAACTCAAGGATTTCGAACCAAAGATATCTTATAGATGATTGAACGCGAAGCTTTTGAAATGCAAGGGCTACTTGCTACTAATCCTGAGTGTGATTCCAAAATGGATGTAGTGAAGATAGTGCCTTTGGTTTCGTTCAGACCTAGAACAAACTTTTATGGATGAAGGCTGTCACTATATTACTTCTTGGAGGGTCGTGTTAGTGTTCCAAGATGGTTGCTATATTAAAAGTTAATCGTAGCCTCAAGCCTCATCAACTGGGAAAATGACCAAAGTAGGGACGTGCAACAGAGCCATGTGGGTCACTCCCATTATGGTATGACCATACCAAGATCTAGTATCGATATCTCTGTGAATGCTTTGGGACCCATTATGGTTGTTCGATTGCAACCAAAGAGTGATCATATTCGGAGCTATCTAGCAAGGGATAGAATTGGTCCTGAGTATCAAAGGTATAATGCATTGTGACCTCCCGTTCATTTTATCTAAAGGTGTACGGATTCGGTTGGTTGACCCTTGCCTTTTCTTAGTTGTAATCCATTCTCTAATAAGTGCCTTCGGATTTGATTGTATACCTATTTTACTGAAATTCAATAATGTAACAATTTCGGCTATGATTAATATGTATTTGTATTCTAGACATTATCATAATATTACTGAATTTTTCTATAAAAATGTTTTGGTTATCGTAAGGTAAAATTACGTCCGTGATTATGTGTGGCATGGCCTTATGAGAAACCTTTGATTTTCAAGATCCTACAAGTTATAATAAATTAATTCCTTGTGATTTGAGTTTCTCACATTGATTTTACCAGACTGATCTATGCGTTATTTTTCTTATAATGCTCAGGTCAGCCTGAGAAAATTTTCTAGATTTAGTTGGATCCTTTGGAGCTTTCAGATGACGAGATGGATTCTCCAAGACGTATTCAGAATACATACCTTATACTCTTTTGTTGTTTTCATTTTTTTTATTTGTATCTATCAGCAATTATAAGGACTGTTATAACTGTCCAGGCTGACAATAGGTTAATGTACTCTGATGATGTGTATAATAAAGATAATTTCTTTTTGTAAAGACTTGTTCATATTATATATTACTCGTCACGTTTTGTGAGATTCTATTCTTTCTTTTTCTTTCTTTCATTCCTAATGACTTGTCTTTCGGATACTTAAATGACCGGCACACGAATACGGAGGATGTATTAAGTATCGTCTTTAGGTGTAAGAAATGCAGATCGTTACACATGGTATCAGAGCTTAGGCTGAGCGAACATTTAGACTTTGGTGGGGTAAAATCATTTGAGATAGGGTAAGCGAGACCTTAGTATGAGTTTGATTGTATATATAAGAGTGTGTATTTATTAGTGCAATATAAATTTTTTATGTTATGTTGATATAATTGTTTAGTGGTTATGAATTCTGGTCGATACAGAGGGAACAACTGTATTGATAGGGGTTTCTAAACACTTAAACTAGGCAAATCAATATAGTATCGTTTTAAATGGGTAAATGAAATAATTTTACCTAAATTATATTATATATATATAAAAGAATAATTTTCAAAAATAAAATGTAGTTATATAAAATGTGACTGTTGTTAAGAGTTGATAATATTTAATTATTATTATATAGAATTTGATTAGTCATGCTCGTCCAATTTTTGGCATTGACTATTTTCTAATCTACTAGTAGTTTTCCTTTTAAGTATAGGTTAGGTAGATAAAGTTGGGGGAACATTGAATCAAACACCTTGTGAATTAAGTTTCACAGTTTGACTTTAAGGCGTTCGATAATAATGTTGGGTTAAAAATTTGCTTTAATAAAAGGTGTTTATTAAAGAAATATTTCAGATGATTTTATAAAAGCCGATTTTTATAAATCAGAATTATAAAATATGCTTTGGAAATAAGATGATTTTTTAGGAAATTCAAATCCCAGTGGCTTTAATAATGTTTTCAAACAATTCTTGGAAAAGTAGTACTAAATTTACTTAAAAATACTTAAGGTATAACTATTTTGAAAGGAAATTTGAAAGTAATATTTTTCTTTGTTCGGGGAATGAGTCTCGATCTATTTTGTGATGATTAGAATAATCTTTTAAGTAACAATCGGATTTTTGCTTAGGCTGATGTGATAGTGCACTTAGTAAATTATTCTCTTTCGCATTGTACGATTGAAACAAGTTCAAAATCAATATGAATCCAAAGCAAGTGGATGATAAATGTTCTGTTAAAACGATTTAGATGAAATATATGTATATATAGTATTGTTTCAAATAAAAAAGGATATGAAAAGAAAGAAATATTTTTATAATTAACTAGTTCAAGTGACTCAAAAGTGACTAAAAATGGCAGGAAATGTGTTCGGAAGGTAAACACATTTTTTGAATCTACACTTCTTGGTAAAGGGATTTATGATACTATTTGATAGTACCCAGTTCCTTGATATCATTTTAGTGTTACTCAGGCTATATGTACATTTTCTAAGGGTTAAAAATAAAGTATCATTTCAAAATGTTTTCAAATAAAACCTAGGTATTTGGATCTTAAGTTTTCAAAATATAAAGGTACTTTGATGTAAGATGGGTTGATAAATGAAGTTAAAATTGTATTAATAAGAACATAAAATTGGTTTCATTAAATCGCATCTTTTGATTTTATCATCTAGAAGTAAAAATTATTTGATGTTATTGGGCTGGCTGATAAACGTCTTTACCTTAGAGGAGTCTAAGAAAAGTAGACACAAGGATGGAGTTTGGATACCAGCATCCTACTTTTCTTAGCTACTTACCAGACCGACTGGGTAAAGAGGATGAATTGGTCGACTCAGTTTTAAGACCCAAAATTATTTTGGATCTACATCTGAATAGTTAAAAACTGAATAGAATTAAAAATCAGATGTTTTGTATATATACTCTTAGATGTAGGAGAGCATTATGCAAGTAATAAATTAAAACGATTTTATGAAAAGGATTTTATAAATTAAGTTATATCATTTTTAAAAAAATTGAGCCTAAGCTTAAATTATTATGAAATGTTTTCATAAATATGTTTTTGGGAGGATTAATAGCAATTGGGTAAATAAAGAACCTTTAGATGAGTACGTAGGTTGTACGTAGATCAGTTCCTTTTTCCATATAGTTCTCGATCCCAGATTCGAGTGCTTGACTTGAGGTATTTTACACTATTCTGAATAAAGATCCATCACTCAATTTTTATGGCGAACACTTGGTTAGGTTTCCTAATTTAAAACCAAAGTTTTCTATCATAGTATATGGTTATGTGAGGAGAACAGAGGTTTCTAATTGAGAAGCCTAATGGAATCCGCACTATGAAGGGTAAGCGATACTACTTCGAAAGTAAAGCTATGTATTCAAGTGAGTGTTCAAATTAGATTTTGCATAAGCATGATCTATGTACATCTTATTGACTAAAGAGTAGTGTTAAGTATATCAGGGATTAGGGCCGTGGTAAAATTTCGGGGTCGAAATTCTTTTAAGGGGGAGAGTGTAACGCCCGAAATTTCACTGTTTTAATTTGAAAATAATTAACTAATTTTAATATTCAAATAATAGATTTTATAATTAAAATAAAAATATTTTAAATAGTAAATAATGATGTTGAAGTATTTTTTCAAATTGGTAATAAAAATATATGGTTCGAAGAAAAATCAAAAATGTGACCGGAAACCATTTCCCGAATTTTCGAAGTTTCATCAATTAAACGTTGTTTGAAATACTATGTACCTTTTTGTATATATATGCACACATATAATAAAGTATTTAATATGGTTCAAGAGAATATATCAAGATTAACAAGCGTAATTAAGTTAAGATAAACATCGGTGTGACACTTTGGCAACTAAAATAAAAATATATATCACATCTTAAGAGACAGAAAGGACTAAACATTATGACATGTTTCCTTTGACTTGATAGAGTGGTGGATAGGGGAAAACGTGTACATGAAGGTGGAAGAGCATGGTGAGTTGGCGTGAGGTGAGTGGAGGGTAGTGTTGGAAGGATAATTAGGTAATTTTGCATATTTATTTCGTATAAAACATTTTTCCCATTCTCTTTTCCATTCATTTTTCACTTTTCTAATTTTATCAAAGCATATCCACCTTCTTCTTAGCTTCATGAAAACTTTTAATGGCTTCTTATGTTATTTTTTAATTTTTAAAAAATCAAAAGTCTTAAATTTGTTTTTAATATTCAAACTTGTTTTGAAACTCTTGCTTCTACATTTTCCTCCCATTTCCTTCAGCCATAACTTCCTTGATACTACTCCAAATAAAGATTTAATATTTTTTAAACCATATATAATTTTAGTGTCTACAACTTTCAGTTGAATGGATTTTTCAACTTTCAAATATTTCTAGGTCAAAATTATATTTCTTTTTGACGCATTTTTGGACCCTTATTTTCAAGCCCGAAAATACCACTCCTTCTTCTGACCATATCTACCTGAAATCCTATTCAAATTTAGTGATTCTTTTTTTTAAATGATAAAGAAAATAATTTCCTAAAACTTTTCTTTTACTAATTGTCCAATTTCAGAGAGTAAGATGGCAAAAAATAGATGGGAAAATGACCCATTTTTGAGTGATTTTTTTGGTTTTCCAAGATCTCCAAATTCTAAAGAATTTCAAGTTTTCAAAGATTTTTGGTGAGTAAATTATTGATTTAAAAATTTAAATTTAAATTATAAATGCTTCATTAAATTTTGTATGATATGTGGCTTGATGTTGTTAAGTTTTGATGTAGTTGAATATGTTTGAATGATGTTGTTATGTGTTTCAAAAGTGAGGCTTTGGTTTGAAGTATAACGTATTGGTTACGTGTGCGTGAACAAGTGTTTGCTTGTGTTTGGGTTGTGAGATTTATATGTTGTGATGACATGATATATGTTTGTTGCTTAAAAATTTAGCACTTTGGCTTGGTTTATTGACTAAGGAATTCTTTTGTGAAAATACGAGCTTTGATTTTGAAATCAAAAATCATTTTTAAAGTTAGGAAACTTTGTTTTTTTTAAAAAAATACCTACTTTGTATTTCAAAAAGTTAGAAAGATTTTAAGTAATAAGTTATAAAAGAAGGAAGTAAGAAAGCATTTCTGGAAAACAACATCCATAGCGATAGTCGCTATAGATGTAGCTTCGATAAAATTTGAACTTTTCAAAAGTAAGTTTCAAACATTGAAATGGTTTGAAATGTTTTGTAAACATAAAAATGATGTTTTAAAAAGTTAATTAACAATTTAATGATTAATTTTTAATTATTTAAGTTTCAATAATTAACAATTAATTAAGTATTTAACAAGGTTTATAAATTTTAATGAAGCGTGGATTAGTACTTAACTATTAATTAAGTTAGGGTAATTAGTACTTAATTATTTTTAAGTAAGTAATTATAATTTATTAATTAATAAAAGGTTAATAATTATTTAATTTATTATTGAATAACTAATTGTTATTTAATTAAGATTAATTCAATTATTTATTTATTTAAGAAAGGGTTTCATTATTAATCAATTACTAATCAAGTTAAATTTAAGTTAAGATGCAACTTAAAATTAATTATGATTTAATTATTTTTAATAAAGATTTAATTTATTATTTAAGTTTTAATTAAAGAATATTTAATTAATTGATAATAAAGGGTTTAAATTATTATTCAATAATTAATTAAAAATTAATTATGGTTTAATTATTGATCTCCAAAAAGATAATTATTATTTAATTATTTTTTATGTAATTATTATTTAACTATTAATTAAAGATTTAATTTTTATCAAGTGAAGAGTTTAATTGTTATTTTGGAGTAAAGAAAAAAGAATCACGTCTTCTATTTTTTTGCTATCATCCATGTAAAATTGTATCAATAAGGAAATACATAATCAAAGATTTGACATGTGGACATAGGATTTCGAAAGAATCCGGACCACATAAAATTCCCATGCCATTTATTTCTATGCATTGTTACTTAGTTATTTCATTTCATATTCCTCTCAACTTCAATTAGAAAATAGAATATAAATTTGATTTTATATTTTAACAAACAGTTAAAGTGCAACTGTTCGCTTGTGAAGCTTTTGGCAACATAAATTGAACACCATTTAAATTTGTTGATTCCAAAATTGTGGGAGCAATTAAAGCTTCATTTACTTCAGGATCATCTGTGGTGTTATGAGACAAAAAATCTCATCAATATTTTTGGCGCTAGAAGGAGGGCCCGAACCTCCATTCCCAGCTTCTTATTTCCAACGAGTCTACCGATGCTGCCTTCACTTGCCATGCTCTCAAAAAATCTCGAAGATACTATTCATAGCCTTAACAACACAAGTATAGACAAATTCCTTAGATAAAGCCCCTATAGATCCCATCCTAACCTTGATTCAAACCTTCCCTAACCTGACAGACCGACGGATGAAGGGGATAAAGGAGACAATGAGTCAAGGTACAGCTCTTTGACAAACATCATCACTGTCATCTACAACCCAACGTCGTCACTCACTAAACATGCTACTATATAGCAAGTGAGTGATTACATCAATCTTAGAAATGAGAACGTGAGATTGTACTATGAATCGAAACCAAGTCATCCATTATTAAGCCGCTGCCGCAAAGGGAAAACAAGTTTGATCTGCCCTTAACAATGATGACGCTACCTTACCCTTTAAGGACAACTCGATCCGCTCTTAATTTGAGGCTCATTTGCTTTTCCCTCACCTTCTAGAAAAGAAATCCCCAAGGTATCTTTGAATGCTCCCTGCTAGCATGATGAGAAAACAAACAAGCAGCGAAGTCTCGGCAACCCAAGTGACCCCATATGCCCTTAAGATAACACCGGAACGAGGGAGGATAAACCTTCGTTCCATAGATTCATTAGCACCCTTAGATGTCTCATCTTCCCAGGTCTTCGCCTTTTCCTCCCTGTGCAATTAAAGCGTTTAGTGGTTCTATAGCAGTGGAGATGCAAAAAGCTTTATTGGAAATAAAATCATATCTCCAAAATTAATTTATTCTTGTCCCTACATTACTTATGAAGGAAAATAAATAATTTTCAATCATATATAACAAAACAGAGAATATACGATTTAAGCAGTCCCGGCTTGGTTACTAAAATAGATTTCTAACATATGTTGAGCATTCAGGCCATATACTTAGGTCTTTACCCTAACTTTCTTGAATTGGTTTAAAAAATAACCAGTCAAATTTGCCTTTTTATATTAATGTTGCTAAAGCGGGTATTGTGGATAACAATGGCGCTTTAAGCGGATCTACTATTTCATAGCGCTAAACTTAAAAGGCATAGAGACGGAAGAGCCCTACACGTTTTAGCGGGGATATAGCGAGGCTTTAGTGAGGCTTTAACTGCATATCTTCCTCCTCAGTTATCCTGTTTTCTAAACCAATGAGTGCCAATTAGACAGTGATTCCGATGATGGGTTGAAGCTTAGTTCGGGGTGGAACCCGAGAACCACCCTCTACCATTATGAAAGGATCTAGAAAAACATTACTGTGGTCAAATCATTAAGTAGGTTGCACTATCGGCAAGGAGACCAAGAAATTCGATTGTTGTGTTATCTGCGCTAATTATCGTCCTTGCAAAGCATGGAGCTGAACTGATTGAGATGCACACCCATTCGAAAGTCTCAAGGAAAAGAAGAAACAATGTTAGAAGAAGAACCAAGATCGGAAACCTAATACACTTGCGGTCTTTTGGAGAAATTAAAATAATGGAGAAATTGAAATAAAGCAACTGATACTACTATAAAATACAAATGTTTGGTACTGCGTGGGGTCTTAAACCTCATTCTGAACGATCTACGTTACTGATTTAAAAAATATTGAATTATTATGAAAAAATAGTAATACAATGAACTGATCATAGGGATATTAGAAGGCCCGAACCAGTATAAAAATCTCTTTATGTTAATCTCTATGGAATCGCAATTGGACGTAGGGAAATTAGACGGCCCAAACCGGTATAAAAATCTTTTCTATATTAACTTTGTTAGCGTAGTCACGTTGGACATAGGGATAATGGACGGCCCGAACAAGCTGTCAAAATGAAGCTACACAAAACGCAGACCGGCTTTTCAACCAAATTGGTTGTAGGTATATTAGACGGCCCAAGACAGTATAAAAAACCTTTCTATGTTAATTTCATTAGCGTAGTCACATTGGATGTAGAGATATTTAATGGTCTGAGCAAGCAATCAAAATGAAGTCGCATAAAAAGTTGCCCGACTTTCTCAGCTAAACAGGTAGTAGGGATATTAGATGACCTAAACCAGTATAAAAATCCCTCCACGTTAATTCTGTTAACATAGCCACACTAGACATTAAACATCATGAACTAGTTATAAAACCCATGCGCATGAATTAAGAAGGTTGTAAACATGCAACCCGACTTCACAGTCAAATATCTATCTACCCCAAAATAGTGGGGCAGACCTTGCCAAGTGCACGAACTTGAACTAATTTTGAGCAAGGGGCAGGTCATGCCCAACATGCAGTAGAACATGCATGTCAAAAGCATAGTTCAGCATTCATGTACTGCATAAGAAGTTGATCCAAAAAATGATAAAAAACAACATATGGAACATACTGCAATTAACAAATCAGGTTCGATTCCAGAAACTGCTTAAAGCTTGTTAGGTAAATTTCAAAAAAAAAGGATTTTTCTTATATTTATTTAAGTCATGCTAGTACACACTAAATACTGCGCTCGTCACTAAATACTGCGCTCGTATATGTGTGATCCGTACTTCTACAAACAACTTAGAAAGCGCAAAAAAACAATACATTCCAATTAAACTAAAATGCTTCACGAGTCTGACTCAGGCTGGAAGGAAGAACTAGCTGTAATCCTTTCCTAATAATATGATATGCGAAAACATGATGCTGAAGGTCGAAGAAAGCTATCCTTAATTTGAAGGCATTATAAGAAAAATCATTTTTAGTTGTAAAAAATTTGTTGCATTTCTATTAAATGCAACTAATAATATTTTCACTAATAACACAAACGCGGCCAACAACATTTCGCGTTCCCGCCTTTCCTAAAAAAATTTGCGTAAGCTAATAAACATGACCAACCAAAATCCATTCGTGTACTTAGAAAATTTGTTATCCTCTTTCACTTTTACCCCATCTGCTTTCTGCTGAAGAAAAATTTCCCCCTTTTAATCGAGCTCAAATTTCATCGCGCTGAAGAGTTTCTCCTTTTCATCATCGACTCCGTCGTTGTACTCCACTCAACATTGTCGCGGCAGCTAGCAAGAATTTTTCCTCACGGTACAAATATATTTAGGTATGAATTTTTAAATCAATTTTGTATTCAATTTGATTTTATATTAATTTGAATGCATCGTATTCCCGAATTTTTGTATAGCTTGAATAGTTGATTTAACCCTAATTTGAGTAGTTGATTTTATTATGTATTTCATTTCAATAAATGTGACTAGTTTGAACTATTTAGCGATTAATTTGAACTGTTTTTGTTTACTCTGTAAGATGTTTAAGGCCTAATGTTACGACCTAATTTTTCGACGTCCGAAAATCGACTTCAATACGTCCACTGTATCAAATGCCGAACAAAACAAAACATCAGAATCTCACAAACGCAGCGGAACAATATATAATAGATCAATGACCGATCTTTATACAAAAAGAACTATATCTATTTTATACATTACATCATCAGAGTACAGAAAAAATCAATAGCAAATGCTGGAAAGTTATATTAACTTGTCCCTATAACTGAGTACATAGCTCATACTGTACAGTGGAAATATATATCAAGTACTTGTGATACGTCTTGCCATCCAGCTCGTCTCTGAGCTTCTCAGCATCCTACCCTGTATCCTATAATACTTGGTCTGACCCGAGCATTATAGTAAAATAATACCTGAGTTAGTCTAGAAAACCAGCATGAGAAAACACACTTAATTGGATTATTAAAGTTTTCAAAATCTTTTTGAAATCAAAGGTATCTCGTAAGACCACACCACAAATAAACATGTCGGGTTTTTACCTTACGATAACCAAAACATTTCTTATCAAATCCTCTGATATTATAGTAGTTTCTATATACAAATACTTATTCAAATAGCCAAAATTGTTACATTCATTAAATTCTAGCATAATAGGTATACAAACAAATACGAAGGCACTTATTGGAGATTGGGTTTCCATAAATGGCAGGGCTACTGGGGTACCCCTCGTCACAGTACCTGGTCTAGATTAGAGTACCGAAGATCCACCCTGATCCCTTACAGCACAAGATCGGAGCTACCCCTTACTGGATAGTCCGAATAAGATCACCCTACGGTTGGGATCGGCAACCGCCCACACAGCGGAATAAAAGGGACAACTAGACAGGGATCACCTTACCCTAATTGGTTGCTAGCCACTTAGCCCTGCTGCACCTCCCATGTTTTAGTCATTTCCAGCTAATGAGGCTTGAGACTATGCGTTACCTTTTTAGCACACATTCACTTAGAATGCTCATCGTCCTCCTTACGATGGTCTGATAGCATTCATCCATACAAGTCTGTTCCCGGTCCGAACAGAACCGAAGGCACTATTCCTACTACATCCATTTGAAATCACCCTCAGGATTAGTAGCGATTAACCCTTGCACTTCACTGCTCCATCTTCGACTCCAAGCTCTTGCCTTCCTCATGAATACGTTCAAACAGGATTGAAGTGGTTTTCGAAAAATTTATCCCGATCTCGGTCTCTTCGAAACGATCAGCGAATTGGCCAAAATTTATATTCGGTTATAAAACTATCAAATTAAACAATCATCCAAACAATTGTTTTATTTCTACTTAAAAGCAACAAGTCTTAATAACTTAGATTTTAAATAATTTAAATCACTTTATCCAAAAATATATATACTTTAAAACATTTAAAATAAAAACTACTTGAAGACTTTATTCAAAATAATAGTTATGAAATTCCATAATAATTTTCAAGTAAAACTTAGCCAAAACTATCTTTAAAATAAAAGTCATTTATATAAAGTATAAATATTTGGTAACTATCTCTTAAATCATAATGCTAATTTAATCTTTAAAATAATTACTACTATAACTAAATTAATAAATATTTACTTTAAAATCTTAAACCAATTTAAATAATAAACTTCTTAAAAGAAAACATTCTTCTTTAAAACATTTTAAAACTTCTAATTTATACTTAAAAATTTTTCTTTGAAAATATACTTAGCTTTTCGAGAAATTTCACTTTCCATTCCAATATAACCATCTAATCATTTTATAAATCCTTCTTGATTTATTTCCAATTTAAATGTCTCAATCCCGTTAATTCGATTTCCAAAATTTATTCCATTTTAAAATAAATTCCTTTACTTACTCAATTTTATTTCAAAACCTATTAATTTCATATTTTACTTCTTTATTTTGATTTAATATCTTAATTAACCGAAAATTCCAATTTCATATTTTTTTTTCCAAAATTCTTCTTAATCTCAACCAAACTATTTTAAACCTTGAATTTAAAAATAATCTTTCATTCCTTTAAATAATATAACTTAGGTTTAAAAATTCATTTATTCTCATTTATTCGAAAATCTCCTTTTCCATACTCGGAATTTATTTATTAGAATTAAAAAATCAACTTTTATCCTTTTCCAATTCATTCTTTAATTTATCCAAATTCTTTATAATTATTTTACTTAAAAGTTCTCTCTTTTATTTTCCTTCAAAAATCCAATCAATATATTTCCGTTATCTTAAAATACCAAAATATATTCAGCCAAACATAGCATTCAATAATACCAATTACCAAAATAATCTATCATGGATTATTAAATAAATCATATCATAGAATATGAAATAAATTAAACATTTTTGAGGAATCCAATTGGATCCCTCCAACCTGTTTTCTTACATCCACAGATGTTAGCACAACATAAAATACAAATCCCACTTCGAGGGGGTATCGCGGTATAAAAAGTCATCCGCTATTATGCGGGGGCGTATAGGGTCTCATCCGCTATATAATGCGAGAATATCAATCACTCCAATATATATATACACACACTATAATATATCACGTCCAGACAGATAATAATTATCAATTTCAATAAATAATTCAATCATTTAAATTTAACTAGTTAAATTAACTAGCAATCCAATTTGAGTGAGATTAACTCACCTTTTATTTTTGTTTGCAACCCATTTCCATATCGACTTGTTTTTTTAACGATTTCAGACCTCGTATAAAAATTATATGGTGTATTAACATTTGAACTAATCGAACAATTAATTACCATTTATCAATCTAATTAACTAGGAATTTTATTTAAACTAATTTTTCTTCAATAATTTATTTTTAATGACTAAAATTATTGAGTAAGCTAATTAAATAAGTTAACCACCATAATACTTGGAAATCAATTTGGAAATTGATTTAGTGTTTGAAACTGTGTTTAAAAAGGAGAACGAGATTATGGAATTTATAAAGTGAGTTTATAAAGTGAAATAAGATATCAATGGATATTTGGAAGTATAAATTCATGGTGAGAATTTGTAAAGGAATGGGTAATTTGTTTTAAAAATAAATAATGGTTTTATTTTTAAAGGTGGAAAGGAAAATTTACGGGATTGAGACGTAAATAAAATTGGAAATAAATCAAGAAGGATTTATAAAATGATTAGACGATTATATTGGAATGGAAAGTGAAATTTCTTGAAAAACTAAGTGTATTTTCAAAGAAAGATTTTTAAGTATAAATTAGAAATTTTAAAATGTTTTAAAGAAGAATTTTTCTTTTGAGAAGTTGATTATTTAAATTGTTTTAAGATTTTAAAGTAAATACTTATTAATTTAGTTATAGCAGTAATTATTTTAAAGATTAAATTACCATTATGATTTAAGAGATAATTACTAAACATTTATACTTTATATAAATGACTTTTATTTCAAAGGTTGTTTTGGCTAAGTTTTACTTGAAAATTATTATGGAATTTCGTAACTATTATTTTGAATAAAGTCTTTAAGTAGTTTTTATTTTAAATGTTTTAAAGTACATATATCTTTGGATAAAGTGATTTAAATTATTTATAATCTAAGTTATTAAGACTTGGTGCTTCTCGGTAGAAATAAAACTATTATTTGGATGATTATTTAATTTGATAGTTAAATAACTGACTAT
Organism: Allium cepa; assembly: GCA_030765085.1. Classification (NCBI taxonomy): domain Eukaryota; kingdom Viridiplantae; phylum Streptophyta; class Magnoliopsida; order Asparagales; family Amaryllidaceae; genus Allium; species Allium cepa. Next base: position 921,377,311 of record CM060931.1, on the reverse strand, counting down.
CAATTTTGGATAATACGTTGATCGTTTTGAAGAGATCGGGATCATGATTAATTTTCCAAAAACCACTTCGATCCAGTTTGAACATTTTCATGAGCAAGACAAGAGCTTGGAGTCGAAGATGGATCAGTGAAGTGCAAGGGCTAATCGCTACTAATCCTGAGGGTGATTCCAAATGGATGTAGTATGAGTAGTGCCTTCGGTTCCGTTCGGACCATGAACGGACTTGTATGAACGAATGCTATCAGACCATCGTTAGGAGGACGATGAGCATTCTAAGTGCATGTGTGCTAAAAAGGTAACGCATAGCCTCAAGCCTCATCAACCGGGAATGGCAAAAACAGGAGAGGTGCAGCAAGGCTAAGTGGCAAGCAACCAATTAGGGTAAGGTCATCCCTGTCTAGATGTCCCTTTTATTCGACTGTGTGGGCGGTTGCTGATCCCAATCATGGGGTGATCTTATTCGGACTATCCAGTAAGGGGTAGCTCCGGTCTTGTGTTGCAATGGATCAACATGGATCCTCGGTGCTCTGGTCTAGACCAGGTACTGTGACGAGAGGTACCCCAGTAGCCCTGTCATTGATGGAAACCCAATCTCCAGTAAGTGCCTTCGGATTTGTTTGTATTCCTATTATGCTGGAATTTAATGAATGTAACAATTTCGGCTATTTGAATAAGTATATATGTATAGACACTACTATAATATCAGAGGATTTGATAAGAAATTTTTTGGTTATCGCAAGGTAAAAACCCAGCATGTTTATTTGTGGTGTGGTCTTACAAGATACCTTTGATTTCAAAAGGATTTTGAAAACTTTAATAATCCAATTAAGTGTGTTTTCTCAAGCTGGTTTTCCAGACTGACTCGGTGATATTTTAATGCTCGGGTTAGACCGAGTATTATAGGATACAGGGTAGGATGTTGAGGAGATCAGGTGATGATATGGATGGCGAGACGTATTATACGTACTTGATGTATATTTCTGTGGTGCAGTATAAGCTATGTATTCAGTTATGGGGACAAGTTAATATAACTGTCCAGTATTTGCTACTGATTTTGTTGTACTCTGATGATGTAATGTGTAAAACAGATATAGTTCTTTTTGTATAAAGATCGGTCATTGATCTATTACATATTGTTATGCTGCGTTTGTGAGATTCTGATATTGTTTTGTTTTTCTCTTCTTCTACCTCCTCCTTCTTACCCTTACAGATTGGTTTTCCGGCACTCTATTGTTCAGCATTTGATACAGTGGACGTATTGAAGTCGATTTTCGGGCGTCGAAAAATCGAGTCATGACATTTATTTATACTTGAAATCTTTTCAACCTTTTAAAAATAAAATTACCTTTTATTTTTAAAATGAATTGCACATTTTCTTGTTTTTAAATTCTAAATCTCACCAGATTCAAATCCAATTCAAAAGTATTTCCGAAATAATACTCCATTATTTCGTTCAAACGCTTTGGAAAACATTTCAAAAATTCCCACGATTTAAAATTCCCAAACTCTTTGTTTAAATTCATTTTAAATACTTTTTTTTCAAAATCTCCAGGATTTAAATTCTGGTTTAAATTAAATTTTAGTTATGCTCCATTGTATATCTCATACTTATACAATTCTATTTGGTTATAAATATAAACCATTTCAAATTTTTAGATTCTTCCTTGATTAAAATATTAACAACCAAACATCTAAATATATATAATTTCAGAAAATTATTTTTTTTAATAATAAAATACAATTTTGGGTAAAATAATTTTATTTACCCATTTTAAAACAATATTATGTCGGTTTATCTTGTTCAAGAGTTTGAAAATCCCTATCGATACAGTTGTCCAGACTGCACTGACTAGAATTTATAAACACTCAACCGATATGTCGACACAATATAAAAAACAATATTTTTATATTCACTAACAAATATGCGCTCATATCTATTAATACACTCAAACTCATTTTAGAGTATCACGGACTCTATTCTTAATGAGTAATCCCTACCGGCGCCAAGGTTCTTGCTTAACCTTCAGCTCTGATACCAAAATGTCCCGATCCAATTTTTCACACCCGAAAATCGACTTCAATATGTCCACTGTATCAAATGCCGAACAATCGAGTGCCGGAAAACCAGTCCATAAAGGAAAGAAGAAGGAGGTAGGAGAAGAAAAAACAAAATAACATTAGAATCTCATAAATGCAGCGAAACAATATATAATAGATAAATGACTGGTCTTGATGCAAAAAGAACTATATCTATTTTATACATTACATCATCAAAGTACAACAAAATCAATAGCAAATACTGGACAGTTATACTAACTTGTCTCCATAACTGAATACATAGCTAATACTGCACATCGGAAATATACATCAAGTACGTGTGACACATCTCACCATCCAGCTCGTCTCCTGAGCTCCTCAGCAATCTGTCTTTTCGGGCACTCGATCGTCGGCATTTATACAATGGCGCATTTGTGTCGATTTTCGAGTGTCGAGAAGGGCAGGCCGTCACAACTAAGTAGTAAAGAACTATTTCGTTTTAGGGGGTATAGCAAGAATTGAAAGTTTTAGAATGAAAATTAGGTGTTAATAACTTACAATTGTCTCTATCCTATTTAAACGTAGGGGAAATTGGTAAATGCTACGTAATCTAAGATATAATAATGATATATGCTTTGATTTTCTTTGAGTATATGAATGTTCTGTTGGAATATTATTGTATTTGGGTTTATATTCAAATATTGATTCACTGTCTATTCAATATGCTCACATTTTATGCTGCATGAATTTTTTTTGGTTTTATCTATGTGAATCAATGCATATTTCGTTGAGTTTTTGTTGCTTTGAAATGACCAAGTTTTAGCCATATGGTTTTTATGTTATACAATTTTATTTGTTTTATATCTTTTTGGTAAACTTGCTCTTAAGTTTATGTAAACAAGGTCAGTTTGACATGTACAATAATAATTAGATAGTCTAGATTGCATAAGGATTGCATGTTATTTTATTTACCAACAATAAACAGGAAATATAATTTTGTGATTGTTTGTGATTACTGTAGGTTATTTTATTTTAGTATAAGTGATTACTGCAAGTGGTTCCTGTTTATGTTTATAGGAGTCTTACTGATCAAGACATGGAGGAAAGATGATTTTGTATTATAGATTTTGTGTTTTAAATATAGAATTTAATAAACTAAAATTTCTACTATATGTGCTGGAATTTTTGTTGATGCATGATTTAAATTTTGCATACGCTGGCTAATTGCAGCACTAGCAAAACATTTAACTGAAAATTTTCTTCTCAATTTGATCGATTTTTTTATTTTTGCTTAGTTGAAATATAGCAGAAGAAATTAGTGGCTTGATTTTCTGATGAAACTTCTATTTAATAGCTATATATTGAGCATCTTAATACCATAAATCTTGCATCTAGAGATACATACATGATATAATGTAAACAAATACACCTTTTAAAATTGTCTTTCTGTAGTCTACATTTAAAATGTGGTAAATTTTCAATTTTAGTCGTCTACTATTCTTTATGTTCAATTTCACAAAATGATATACTGATTCTGTGTTATAATATATACTCCTTTGTTAGGCTAAAATGTAGTTAGGATTATAAGCATATAATTGCTTATTTAGTAATATACTCTTTTTACAATTTGTATTACAATCTATTATTCAGTTTTTATTGCTGAAGTATATGAGAATACAATTAAGAAAATGTATTGGAGTTTGTTATTTCTCTTAACTTTCTACATGAAAAGATAATTATATGAAATAGGATAACTACCAATAATGACATCAAAAACCATATGAATTAACCTAGTGTACTATGCATGTAACCTACAACCTACATTATACATCTATTTCATTGTAGTGACTTAGTCTAAGATTTTTGAACTTGTTTTAATTCGATTTATTTATATCAACTTTAATTGGTATGTCATGTTAACTGTAGTTTTTCTTGCTGGTATGCTCAATTTGGATTGTTGTGCAAAAATTGCACAAATGCGAAAAAACAATAAACAAAATCTAGATTTGCCAATTTGAACATCACTTAATCTAGCAGCAATTATTCTATTACTCCAAATAAATAATAAATAGCTATACAGAAAAAGGAGACGCACAATATTTATACTGGTTCCATTATCATTAAGGTAGTGTACATCTAGTCCAAAAGAGAGATTTTATTACACATGAGAGAGTTACTAGAGATTGAAAGAAAAGAGTTCACATACCAAAGCCCTAAATTAGGGGTACCAAGAAGAAACACTCTATTTGGAGATTAGCAAGTATTTCACTCATTTCTTTAAGCAAAAAAGATGGAAGAAAATAATCACAAAGTAATATGACTACTGAGAAAGAAATAATACGCATATCCTTTTGCATATATATTATTCCATAACGTGAGCATGCATTTATTTTCTTGCCGTCTAATGGAAATGCGATCCAATAATTTATGCATTTTCACAATAAACACACGTGATTATTTATCATTTTGCACACTTGTTTCCTTCTATTTGTGATTTTGTATCACCAAAATTTAACATGGATTACATGTTTGTAATAACTTACTCTCACTGAAAATATATTATTGAATTAATTCTTGTTTAAGCGTTTCAAAACTTATCGTATAAAGATTATAGTAAGGCTCAATTTTACTATAAATGGTTATTTGATTCAGCGAACAATTTTAACATGCGTTTATTCTTTAATTAAAAGTTTTTTACGATGATCTGCAACAAGTCACTTGATTTTACTTGTATTTCAATCATTGTGTTTTTTACATAATTATTACTTCCAAATATATAAAAAACTTGGGTTCCAATCATTGTATTTCATAACATCAGTTTTGTAGTACGTTTTCTTTTCCATTGATGTGTTTTTTCGTAACAATTTATTGTCTAATCCAATGGTTCCAACTTGTTAAAGTTGCTATAAACTTCTTATTACCTCCATTTTCCCAAACTAACGAGACATTTCTACAAATGTATTTAGAAGTTGATATTCTAAATGTCATTACTCTTGGGAATTTGAGTTTTTCAATTATTTAGAGTGCTTATTGCTATTTATTGCATTTAATTATTCTTGGAAATGTGTAGTTATTTTTTTTATTACAACAGATAACCAATATCTTCATCAATGTTTGGAAACTTATTTGCCTTCATATGTCGATGATGGAAAAAGATTGGTTTTTTTAAACAGGTGATAATAAGATGATTAACTTAATATGTATTTTGAGAATTGAAACATGTAATATAATATTAAAACTCTTTTTTTTAACTTTTGTGATAGAACTAGTATAGGGTACCGACAAGGAGCAGTGAATTTTATGCATGCTGCAAAGAGGAATGTAAGTGGTGTAGAAAAAAATTTGTGTCCCTGTAAAGATTTTCAGAATCTTAGTCATCGTGATGGCCACATCATGTTGAACATTTAACTATGAAAGGAATGGATCCTAGATACGGTTTATGGTTTAACCATGGTGAAGAGACAAATATAGAGAAGAAAACAAATGCGTTTAATGTATATGAGTTATTTAAGATGATTCACTATGAAGATGAAGATTCTCTGAATCATGAAGTTTTTATGATGATAAAGATAATGTTGATTCTCAGAGAAAAGAGGATGAGTTTATCAAGAACTTGAAAGATGTAGAAAATCCATTGTATCCTGGTTGCACAGATCACACAAAATTATCTGCCATCACCGTTTTGTATAATCTTAAATTTGAGACTGGCTTATCTGGTAGTGGGTTTATATGCTTTTAACTGTGCAACATTTATTTTTGCCGAAGGATAATGTGCTTCCCAAAACCTTATATGAAGCAAAGAAATTTCTTAAAGCACTCAATATGGGTTTTGAAAAGATTCATGCTTGTGAGGATGACCGTTGCCTTTTCAAAAAAGAATATAAATACTTAGATACTTGTCCAAATTGTGGTTCTTCGTGTTGGAAGAAAAATCAAGATACTGAATAGGTTATACAAGATATTCGAGTTAAAGTGTTGGGATACTTTCCAATAATGCTGAGATTTTGAAGAATATATAGATCTTGAAAGATGCAGAAGATTTAAGATGGCATTTTATTAATGCAAGCAATGATGGAAAAATGCATCACCCTATGGATTCTATGGCATGGAAAATGGTGGTGAAAAGTGTAAATCTTTTTCATCTGATCCACGGAATCTTAGGCTTGGTCTTGCTATAGATGGATTTAATCCATTTTCCATGTTAAGTCCGAAATATAGTTGTTGGTTGGTAATGCTTGTGACTTAAAATCTCTCGCGTTTGTTATGAATAAAGAAGGAAAATATTATGTTAACCTTACTTATTACAAGTCGAAAGTAATCAGGGAATGATATTGATGTATATTTGGGGCTTTTGGTAAAAGACTTGCAACATTTGTGGTGTATTGGAGTTGATGCTTATGACGCATTTAGTAAAACTTTGTTTAAACTGAATGCAATTTTTCTATGGACGATTAATGATTTTCCAACTTATGGAAATCTTGTTGTATGTCGTGTGAAGAAAGAAAAAGCTTGCCCATTCTGTGGCATCAATACCCATTCTCATTGGTTGATTCATAGTCGAAAGAACATCTACATGGATCATATAAGATTTTTACCTACTTCAGATTCACGGAGGAAATAAAAAGGCATTGTTTGATAACACCATAGGGAAAGTTAGTGCTCCTAGAATTCTAACTAAGAGAAACATTTATGCATTGTTGAAGGATTATCTAAATGATTTTGGGAAAGAAAAAGAAAAGAAAAGTAAGGAGAGGAAGTGTGCTTATGATGCAGAAGATGAAGATGATAATATTAACAATTCTACAGAAATGGAGATATCAAGGTAGGAAAAAAGATTGATTTTCTTTGATTTGCCATATTGGAAGGTTAGGAGTTAATTTATTTACTTTTTATAGTTTTAACAGAAGAAAAACCCAATAATGCGTTATTGTTTCGGTTTTCGTAGGAACTTCCATTACTTCACAATTTAGATGTGATGAGAAAAACATTTGTGAAAGTTTATTGGCACGTGTTGCATGATAATAAATCAAAAGATAGAACGAATTGTAGAAAGGATTTAGAGGATTGGGGAATTCGACATGAGCTTCATGCACAAACTTATGGAAATAAAACATATCTTCCGCCAGCTCCATACATGTTGTCAAATTCCAAGAGGAAAATATTTTGCAAAAGATTGTACGATTTCAAAGGGCCAGATAGCTACTGTTCAAATTTGAAAAATCGTTGCAGGATTGCAAAATTAGTGGATTGAAAGCATATAATTACCATGTATTATTGCAACACTTTTTGCCAGTAGCATCGAGAGGATTAATGGCCAAGAGGCAACAAAAGCAATAATTTGCTTATGTTCTTTTTTCAATAAATTATGTCAACTTGTTCTTGATAGAGAGAAGGTAGAACAAATCAATGTTGAGATTATTGAAGTTTTATGTGAGCTCGAGAAATTTTTTCCACCATCTTTTTTGATATAATGGTACATTTTTTAATTCATATAGTAAAAGAAGCACAATTGTGTGGACCGGTTCATTTTCGTTGGATATGCCGATTGAAAGATATATGAAGACACTTAAAGATTATGTATGAAACTGTGCACGAACAGAGGGATGTATTGCAGAATCCATGATGTTTTTCAAAGAATTTTTGAAAAAATCAGGACATATATAGAAGAAAGAAGCTTGAAATGAAGATTATGAAAGCAATGTAATACTTGATGGACGTCTGATTTCAATGTCCAAGACAGTTACATTGTTAGATAATGAGAAAGAAAATGCTCATTTAACCGTATTAACGAGGGCTATGGTGGAACCATTTATAGAGCAAGTTTATGTTACATTGTTTTAATTATTTTGATATGTTTGTAATGCTAAATATAACTTATAGTCATTTTTCTATACTAGTTTGCATTTGGAGGTATTAGAATATTCAAACCGGTGTATGAGAAAAAATTCGACCTTACTTTGGGAAACACATACAATGTTTTTTGCCGATTTGATTAAAAGAAAGGTTAGTTAGATTCCAAATGTATTCTCATTTGACTACAAATATTAATCTAAAATATACCTACCAAATGGAATTTGTTGTAGATACTTATTACCTCCAAGGATCATGATGACATGTTAAGATGGATTGCTTTTGGTCCGAAGAATGATGTCATGTCTTATAAAGGATATATCATTAATGGGCAACGTTTTCATATAAAAGATGTTGGGAGAGAAACCCAAAACTATGGGGTGACTTTTGATGCAACTACTATGTGCAGAGCAAGTGCAAAAATACGTCCCAAGTGGTTGATATGGTCACTTAATATGGAATATTTACGGATATAATTTTATTATATTATCATTTGTTTTACACTCCTATTTTTAAGTGTCGTTGGATGTATATAGGAAATGGAGTAAAAGTTGATGTTGATGGGTTCACTCTTGTTAATTTACATCAAGCATCGTTTTCAAAAGATCCATACATACTTGCATCTCAAGCAAGATAGGTATTTTATTCAAGAGAAAATGATGTTTCTAATTAGTATGTTGTAATGAAAGCACCATCAAGAAATTTTGATGATTTAGAGTCACATGATTGTGTTGAGGAAGATATTCAAGTCATGGAAGATTGCGAAATAACTGAAACGGATGATGAAGATGTTTGTTACGTTAGGAAGGATTGCAAAGGCATACTTAAGTAGATTATATATTCTACTAGAACATATAATTAATTTATGAAAGTATAAATCTGGGCTATTTGGAAATTCATTTGAACTTGTATTAATTCACTTTAGTGACTTTTGTTCATCTGCACTATTATTCTATGTCTTAGCTGCTTTATTAATGCATTCCTTTACATATCTCCACTCGGGTCACCGGCTTTATTGTGGTTGTTGATTTGTATTTAAGTTTATTAGGAAATAATGTTTTTCTCAAATAACATTAATAGATGCATGTTGCAGTTTTGCTCGATCATGTTTATATCTTAGAAAGTAATGTTTTTCGTTTCACAACTCTAACATAGTTGATGATGCATACTACTATATTGACATTACCTATCATATCAACTGAAGTTACACCAGTTTATACATGTACAAGTTAATGTCAGATCTGTTACAACTTGGATTTGTTGATGATTGTAGTAAGCATAGATGTCTAAAAAGGTAATGGATAGACTTAACATCATAAGATATGGCATTTTAGTTGGCTCTGTAATGGGCAAAATGATGTTAAATTTTCCAAATTTTAGGCATAATTCTTTAGCGCACTATTGATGTGGTTAACCGACTAATATCATGAATACTTCTTATTTACTTTTTTATACCAGTAAGCATTTAGTGATGCAGTTGATGCTTTCAATATTTTAATAGCTAAATATGTTATGTTATTATTTTGTTGATATTATCAGCTAAGTAAAGACAAGATGGAATTTTGTGATATGATTCTTTTCATTATATTGAGATGTTTGATATATATGTATAATGATTCATAAATGTGAGTACGTCATTGCAATAAATATATAACTAACTATCAAATATATTCATGGATGGTATGCAATAGCATTATGGAGTATACTGGAATTATTTTTTAATTGCAAATGCAAACTTGGCATTTTACCATTATTATACTAAATCTTTGGTGTAGGTTTCATCCTTTTCAAATAGCACTTCTAGCTAAAAGCATCAGAATACACAGGCATAGGAATATGGATAGTTGAAAGTACTCTTACGCATCAAGACAATCGCTCTGAAAAACCATCGTCATTGGTTTCAGTACAAAAATTTTGGCTCCTAAAAGTGTTCATTACATATAAGTGATATCACTAATGTAAAAGATGTTAGCTCTTATTTTACAAGCACATGGACATTATGCTCGCTGTAAAAATTTTTATTTATGAATTAATTTTAAGGTGCCTTCAGATTCACTGAACTAATTTATGTTTTATCCTCTATTTCCTTTTTTATCATAAATCTAAACAATACCATATTTTATTTATTTGCAGAAAAGAGATGTTTCCAAGCCTTGTACGTACTCGCAACTAGAGAAAGACTGAAGAGGAATCCCAGAAGTACAATTCAGACGGAAGTATAATTAAATGACAAACGTAAGAAGACAGCCAATGTTTGCAATGATGGGCAGAAACAAGTAGTCAATGCTAATAAGCTAGCCGGTGCTTGCAATGAAGGCTAAGAATGAGAAGTCAATGCGAGAAAGCGAGCCAGTGCTTGTAATGAAGACAATGAAGATAAAGAACTCCACTCAGAAAATGAATTCCATTTTGACCAACCTGATGATGCCGAGATGGAAATTGGGAGATCAAGTGAAGCTGAAACTACAAGTACGTCTTGGAAAAGAGGTAGTAGAGGTCCAACAAAAGCAAAAAAACTCCCAATAAACATTCATGATCGAACTGAAGTTGAGTTCAATAAAGTAGGCATACCAATAGGGCCAGGTCAGTATATTTATCCTCCTTTCTTAGACCGCTTGTGTGGGAGCAGGTCCTATACACACTTCATGATTAGAGGAATCTAAGTGACGAGTTAAAAGTTGTTTAATGGTGATTGATTCAGATATGGAAAGCAAATAATTATACTTATTAGGACAACTTTTGAAATGCCAACATTTTTTCTTTTTAAGAGCAGAATAAATTAGTTTATTACTTCTATTTTTATATACCATTTTACTGGTATCTCTATGGTTGATTCCCTTTCTATATTAGGCATTTAAATTGTAATGTAAACAACCAAAAGATTATTGCATTTGATGTCTATACTTTCTTTAATGTATAGTACCAAATTCAAAAACATATACATTTCAATATTAAATTAACAAAATATTCAGTTGATATATGAATCAATAATTAGGTAAAAACATAGATTTATGTAATTGTCTTTGATATCAGCGTTAGTAATTTAAAGTTATATAACCACAGTAATATAAAAATGAAATGAATATATACCATAAGCTAGTATTATTTTTTGTAAATGTGCCTGATGCAACATTGAATACAATAACAGTTTTATGAGCATTAGCAGAGATCCATGAGCATTCCAACTATAATTTATTCTTTCGTCCTAATATAGTATACAGTAACAGTTTTATAGCAACACAAAGCTTTGACAAATAGTTGTTGTTAATATTATGTGTTCTGGTGTTAATATCATGTTTTCATGTATTGTTGCAGATTCGATTTAAATTGGAAGAGGATTGGCAAAGAAAAGTCGTATTTCAACAAATGGGAACAATTTGGAGGTCCTCAAAAAGAAAATTGGTTCCAAAATTAAATAAAGTGGAGAACTAAGAGGAAAGATTGAAACTGAAACCTACCAATATCAAAAGCATGGACGAATGGAGAAAGTCTGTGAAGGCGAAAACTAGTCCGTAGTTTAAGGTAACATTAAGATATTTTTTTTCATATGTTGAATGTAAAGCAACATATAACATTGTCGATATCAAGAAATATAATAATACATATTCAAAAATTGAACCACCGATTGCCTGTGTACTGTCAATTGTTGTATAGCTTGTATGAGACAACCAAATCAACTTAAGCAAGCTAGCTTACCAGTGGTCGCTAATTCTAACACCTTCCAATGATTTTAGAAACGAAGCGAGAAATTTTCAACCCTTAGGGATAAACAACTTCCATACACATCTAGTCGTAGGAGAATAGCTAGATTGGTCGATGACATGGTTAGTTAATTAAGCATAGCATTATGTAATAGTATTTAATACTTATCAGTTTAATTATTTAATGTTATTATAATGTTAGAAAAAAAGGAAGTCTAGATCCATCGACCATAACTAGAGCTGATGTTTTGGTTAAATCTCACTTTAAAAAAAAGGTTAACCGGTGATCGTGGAAGATGCAAATACTATTGTAAGAAATTTTTTTCGGTGTATGAAAAATTGTTCGATAGGAAGATGCGTTTACTATCGTAAATTATATGTATGTATTTAATTATGTAGGAGGAGAGTAAAAAATTTGGTGGCCTATCACAGTCCAACTCGTCACAGAAAGTTAACGAAGATGTTCTTGCACATGTATTGGGACAAGATAAACTAGGACGGTTAAGGGCATTAGGAAGGGGTTGTACCTTAACTAAGCCAGTTGTGGCCCAGTCCAGAGACATACAAGTACCTCAGTGTCAATAGCAAATAACAGAATTAAAGAGTATGGTACAGATGCTGGTGGCCCAGAAGGTAAACTTTTGTAGTGCTTTCTTTCTGTTTGCAGTGCTTAATTTTGTAGTATAAAAATTAGTACTATTTTTTATTTGGGTCATGTCCAAATAATATATTTTGAAAACTCTATAACTATAATCTAATAAATATTATGGTTTTATTTGGCTTGTTGGTGTAGTTTTAGTGTAATACATGTACAATGGTGTACATAGACTCACAATTACTGCTTCTTTGCTATTTTTGATTTAATTATGATTGTGTACACAGACTCACATCTATAATGATGTACAAATGTGAGCTATTTGTGATTAATTGAGCATATCCACTTTAGTGCTCCTAAGATTAAAGTATGGTAATATTACTGCTTTGCTGCATGGTAAAAAAGTTTGAAAGGTAAAAGGAAGTTCCAAAGAAGGGAGCACACCTGAATTAGTACTGATAATTATATTACTCAAGAAATAGCATTTGGATTTTAGTTTTCGATCTAGTAATTGATATAGTTTTCGATTGAATAATGATAGAGCAATGACGATATATGTTCAGTGTATAATTGGCATGGAACCTCTGAATTTTTTGCCGGTGGGAGAGTGTTGTCCGAGGACCCAAATGAGGTTGTCAATGGCATTCGTCATGGACCAAATGTTGTAAGCATTATTATAGATTTTGTGGAAGAACTAAATACTTGTTTATGGAGGCCGACATCAGAAATGACAGTATTAGCAAACGTTGAAATTAAGGCAGTAGTACAGCCATCTACTTGCATAAAGAGGGCACTGCGAGCACACTTGAATGAAGTCAGTATGGTAAATTTTGCAATTCACAATAATTTCGTAGGTTTTCTACAAATTTAATTTAGAAATATATCATGTACAATAATTTCACTTAATCACTAAACTCTTGATTTAGACATTGCCTTTTTAGAGTAACAACGGTGCCCAAGATGACAAATGCAAAATTTATAATTGGAATGAGGTTGACAGGGTAGTTGCAGAAGGACGAATCTACGCAAAAGATCCTCAACATATTGTTAATGGTATTTCGCTTGGTCCATCTGTCGTTGTGATTTGGGTGGACAATGTAATAAATGGAGATGCTTACTTGTGGCGACCCATGGTTGATATATCGTTCATTAAAGATGTAGTCGGTATGAATATAGCATGGCCAAAATCGAAAGTTGAAGTTGGTAATTGAAATCTAAATATGACTGGAAATTGTGCAGCTTCTCCCCTAAGATCCACAACCGCATTCGTAAAGAAAAACAAGCAAGAATGTGTAAGTATATATATTCGGCAGTTTATATTTTGTTGTGGTTTAATGTTTATGTACAATAAGTTCAATTTAATTATTTAATTTCATGTTTACCTATACAATAACTATCATTTTGTTTGATTTTATGTCCATGGTACCGGTTTTTACATCTACTTTTCGAGTGAACTTTATTTTGGATCATGGTTAATTTATTTTGTTTGTGCATCATTTTTATTTTGGTTTCATTTAATGTGTTGGTTTTCTTTTTAATTTGGCTTCAGTTCCATTGTTTGTACAATTTTATGGCTTTATCTGTTAAAGATATAATGTTAAAATATACAACTTCTGATGATATTCAATATAATTTATGATTCCGACCTCGTTCCCAATCTTTTTGTGAGGTGGCAACATGTTATAGTATAAGTGGTTCCTGTTTATTGTTGGTTTCAAACTCAAGTATACATGATGAATGATGGAATGCAGACGAGTTCTTCTTATTATCATTTATGATGAATATAGTTGTGGTCATTATGTGTCGATGTATTTGTGTTCAGTATTTATGTGTTTGTATATAAATATCGCATATATATTTAGTATTTATGTGTGTGTATTCTGCATAATAATCTCTCTTTTTTCCAGCCAACTGCGAAGTTGGTAAAAGATGATAAATGCAAGCTACTCGGTATGGGTGGAATTAATGAAATAGTGGCTGAAGGAACCATCGCTTCAACCGATCCAATATCAATGGTTCATTGTCGTCCATCGGGACGTGATGCTGCTAAGGATTGGTTTGAAACAGTGAGAGTTTTGAATGCTGAGCTATGGAGACCCACATCAGAGTTGACGTGCATGGAGGATGCCTTTGGCGTTCCCATAGCCTAGCCAATTGGAAAAGTGATTAAAGAAACACAATGAAAGGTATGCAATTCTATATATGATGAAATATTTTGGTTCCTATCAGTTTATGTCGCAATATTGCTTTAAAATATCACAAAGTAATTAAATTGAATGTTCATAAATGAGAAGAGTGTGAACTTAGGCCATAGTGTATCAGAGTAAATGATGTTATGATAGTAAATGTAGGCAATGTTTGAAAACATATTTGATAGAAAGAAATTATTTTAAGTGCAGGAATACACTACAAAATTGGTTAAAAATAACAGAATGTAGTAAAATTTAATTAACATATGGTTACAACTTATATATGTAGTTAATGGCGGAGGTATAGAGTGCATAGTGGATACTTACCTTATAATCGGCCGTGATTAGCTTAGAAATTGTAAGAAGTGATCCTGTTAGACGTCATTTGTTCCTTCAAAATATGGATACGAAAAATAAGTGGAAACTATGGCACAAATTAGCCAAAAAAAACATAAAAAGTTTTTATGATGGGTCAAAAATAGAAACGCAGTTAAGATAATGAATTGGTACTACGTAAAAGCATATACTAAAGTTCGGGGGTTCGTATGGAGTTGTAGAATTTGGTGATAGTTGAAGTTTTTTTTTTGGTAATTGGTTGCTAAGTAGAGTATATGAGGGTTGTAGTTTGAAGAAAGGGAAGATATGTAAGGTCGCGAGTTATGGAAGTGGCTATTAGGTTGTGATTGCATTGACGGTAGAAAGGTGATTAGGTTTGTGATGATATAGAAGTATGGTGGGAGGAGGTAATGAAGAGAAATTTGATGTTTTTTGTGAGTCAAGGAAGAGGAAGTGTTTTTCTATATATGTTTGTGGTGGAATGAGGGTTGTCAATAGTGGTGGGGGTGTTGAAGATGACTGTTTTAGGTTGTATAAGTGCTCGGAGAGGATTTATGTATGTTCGAGTCATGTTGCATCTAAGTTAGGTTTGAATGTTACAGTTATGAGCATTTTGCCTTGTCAGGTAATATATTCACACATGAAATGAACTGTCAACTATATACAATAATATATTGGATTGCTGCTAGTTGCATACATGAGATATAAGTGCATATATGTGTGTTTGAGCGTAAATATGGTTGTGTCCATGATAGTACAATTGTGGGTGTGTTTATGTTTATGTATGTAATTTGTTTCATGCATGAGTGTGTGAATTGTGTTAAATGCTCGGTAGTGAGTGAGTCTATATATATGCAACTGTGCTAAAAGTGTTGTGTAGTATAAGTTGCTATATTGGTATCATGCATGAGTTGAAGTGTAGGGTAGGATGTGAATGACCTATGTATGTTGTGAGTTTGCTGAGCAAAGAGAAATAGAGTTGCTTGTTTGTACATACATTTATGGTTTTACATGCTAGTACATCCTTTTCTTAACTTGCATGTAAATGGCATGCCAGTCGTACTTTTATTAACTACATGCTTTTACTGAAACACACACACACACATGTTTTGAGCTATTATATTTTGGTTGTGTTATGCAGATAATGACTTACTGCTGATATTTTGGATGAAGCCTCATGTATCACATTTGCAATATCACATTACATATTTGCAATATCACATTTGGATAAAGTTGTTTATTAGGTAGTTTGGTTGTTTATTGTACTTGCTTAGCTCAACTGTCTATGGCATTTTAGATGCATCACTGTTTATGGTAACTATATGTACAGTTAAGTTTATGGTAGTTCGGTTGTGTAACTATATGTACGGTTAACTTCTTGTCTTGAAACTACTGCTTGGTTATGAACTAGTTGTGTTTATGGTAATGCAGTTGTTTATGTATTTTGTGGTTCTTTCAATGTGTTTATGTTTGAATATGTGTGCTTATGTATTTTGTGGTTGTTGAATGTGTTTGTGTTTTACTGTGTATGTGATTATGTATACATTATAATATAAGCTATGAACAAATTGAATTGGAGGGTAGAAGATTTGCAACGTTTGGAAAATGCTGCAAAGTGAAAACATGGCAAAACCCAAAAGATATGGCAGCGGAATAAAAACTCTACAAAAGTATAAAGTGGAAAAACTGAAATATATGATGGAAAACAAAAAACGCTACAAAAAATGTACAAGCGGGACAAAATTAATATGGTAGCCTTTGATAAACGCAGCTGTAGGTTTTGGCTATAAGTTGTGCCCTAAATTACAACGTTTAGAAAACGCCACCAAAATAGTTTACGATACTATAAAGATTGTTATCAATGTTTAAGCAACGCTGCAATAAATTTTATTAGCAGGTTTATGAAACGCTGCAATAAATTTTATTAGCAGCGTTTATATTGCAGCTTTATGAAACGCTGGCGTTTATATAAATGCAACTAAAAAACATGTATTTTAGTTGCGGACTTTATCACGACTTTTATAAAAACACTGCTAAAAGTTATGGCAGTGTTTTTTGTGCGCCACCAAAAATAAAATTTCTTGTAGCGAGGGTAGAAGGAGAGTCACTCGGTTTAATAACGATAACTGATGGATGACTAGGGGTAGTGCACTCGTAAGCAGTACGAGGATCATAATATGACCAACCCAATGGTCACCATAGTCCTCTGGATCGAATTCATAATCTACACGATTGCATAAGAGCGTCAAATCAAATCATAGAAATAAGTGAGTGGAAATCACTTGCTTCACACCAATCTCTACCTTAACTTTACCTCCCTTCACATTGTGAAGCGTTTCTAATAGGGAAGCCCTATTTAACCCCCACGAGAGACTGCAATAGAATCCAGACGAGCTTCACATTATTGTGAATGTTTTGTTCTTAAGGGCATTCACACATTCTATAACGACCTCCTGGTTCGTTCGATCTTATACAAAAGTTGATCCCTTGTTTTCTCAACGGTACTAGAAAAAGGACCAAAGAGCTCTTGCACAGAAGCTAGGTGAGGTGAGGTGCGTGTCCCATAGGTTCCCATTTCCTTCTTATAATGATCCTCCAACTCATTAAACTTAATCTCATAATAATTTTTCAAATCATTCTTCCATTTAAGAACATTGTATGAATCAGCCCCAGAAGGAAGTATGGAGGTAACACCTAATCTTAAAGTAACACTAAGGTTCAGAGCTGTAGATTCTTCAACTTTACGTTTCAAAGATTTAATTTCATCCATGTATACGACCTCATATATACTTTCAGCATGCTTCAATAAACCTTCCAAGTATACAACTTTAGCCATAGCAGAATTAAGGTTCTTTTCAAAAATGACTACCTCTGGGTCTTGATCGGAAGAAGGGGCTAAAATTCAAACAATCCCACACAAAATGAAATTAAAGATGAGTACAAATATGTAAAGTAAGAACAAGAAACTAGCAAACTTCGTAAAGAAATCTCAATCCACATAACATATATACAACCCTGAATATGATGAAAAGTTACATGTCATTTTCTAACGCGAGCTCCAACAATACTACCCTAAGACACCTAAGACAAACTGGCCAAAGACGGAGCTAAACTGACAGGAAAGGTCCTTCAAGGATCATAGCAAGCCCCGACCCAATGGTCCATTGGTCTTTCTACGATCAGTTCGAAACCCATCATATTACATAAGAAATTATGATTAAGTAAAGGGCAGAAATATTCGAAGGAATCCCTGGCACATTGTAAGTGAACCTGCCATCTTACTCTTAATTTTCTCCCATCTATATTTTTTCTAAGAAGGTGAAGATCCTACCGTAAACTTCACTCAAAGAGTCCTTAAGCTCATAAATTCTCAGTACAACTTCCTTCCTTATGTTTCCCAAAGTATCGATTAGCCGAGACTTGGTTTTCTTGGTATTCCTAGCAAAACCACCAAAACGCCTAAAAGTGTCAGTCA
This sequence comes from Allium cepa, assembly GCA_030765085.1. Lineage (NCBI taxonomy): Eukaryota > Viridiplantae > Streptophyta > Magnoliopsida > Asparagales > Amaryllidaceae > Allium > Allium cepa. The sequence goes on along the minus strand of CM060931.1, from coordinate 921,359,128 downwards.
TCCACCCCTCATCTCGTGTACGGGATGCCACCCTTGGCTCCACTACCCCTATGCTATCAGTCGTTGGAGAAGACCTAGAACTTACAGGGCGAGTTAGAGTCACATCCAAGCAAGACACCGTAACTACCTTCTCAGTCTCTTTCTCTCGAGTTAGGCGAGTAATCTCCGTAGACATATCTTGAATGGTCTTCTTCTGCCAAGAAATCTCATTCTCATAAACAATACCATAAATTTTTTCGGCATCTTTCATAGACTGCTATATTCCCTTCAACTTTGACGCAACCTTCCTGTTGGCTTTTGTGTTTTGATTAAGAAATTTAACCGACACGAAGATTCATGAATCTACGACAAAGAACTACGTAGACCTGACTCAACAAAATACAGTACGGTTCATATATATATATATATATGTTGTTTAGAGTCAAAGTCCAGTTTTAACAATGTTAAAATCTATCCTCAAGTAGGTCGCAAACATACACATTCAAAATATTCTATAAAAGCAATAAAAGTTTTATTTAAAAAAAAAAACAAAATAATAACAATAATGATATATGAAGCAATACTTGAACTTGGCCATTGTTAAAAGCATGTTTTAAATATAATGAAAAGTTACAATTTCATTTTCTAATGCAAGCTCCAACTATACTACCCTAAGGCAAATTGGCCAAAGGCGGAGCTAAACTAACAGGAAAGGTCCTTCGGGGATCAAAGCAAGCCCCGACCCAATGGTCCATTGGCCTTTCTATGATCAATTCGAAACCCGTCATATTACATAAGAAATTATGATCAAGTGAAGGGTAGAAATATTCGAGGACATCCCTGGAGCATTGTAAGTGAACCTGCCCATTCTTACTCTTAATTTTCTCCCATCTAAGTTTCTTCTAAGAAGGTAAGTTCCTACCGTAAGCTTCACTCAAAGAGTCCTCGAGCTCGTAAATTCTCAATACAACTTCCTTCCTTATGTTTCTCAAAGTATCGATTAGCCGAGCCTTGGTTTTCTTGGTATTAATAGCAAAACCACCAAAATGCCTAAAAGTGTCAATCATCCACCCCTCATCGCGTGTACAGGATGCGACCCATGGCTCCACTATCCCTATGCGATCTATTGTCGGAGAAGACATAATACTCATAGGGTGAGTTAGAGTCGCATCCAAGCAAGATACCGCAACCTCCTTCTCAGCCTTTTTCTCTTAAGTTAGGCTAGCAATCTCCGCAGACATATCCTGAATGGTCTTCTTCTGCTAAGCAAACTCATTCTCAAATACAATACCATAAAGTTTTTCATCATCTTTCATAGACTGATGTATTCCCTCCAACTTTGATGCGACCTTCCTGTTGGATCTTATGTTTTGATTAATGATAAGAAATTTAACCGACACGAAGAGTCATGAATCTACGACAAAGAACTACAAAGACCCGACCCAACAATATAAAGTATGATTCATATATATAAATTATTTAGAGTCAAAGTCCAGTTTTAGCAATATTAAAATCTATCCTCGAGTAGTTCACAAACATACACATTTGAAACATTCTATAAAATTAACAATGTTTTTATTCTAAAAAAACAAAAACAAAATAAGAAAGATAATAATATATGAAGCAATACTTAAACTTGAGTCATTGTTAAAAGCATGTTTTAAATAAAAAATCAAGTTTTCAAAGCATGTAGCAGGGCTCGAACCTAGGTCACTAGTTTAGAAGTCAAGTGCTCTAACCAAATGAGCTATGGTAAATTTTGTTTATCAATAGAATTCATTCGACTGAACATGGTCATTCAGTCGACTGAACATCTATAGGCAGTCTATTGAACCTGTTGACATACGTATGCATGTTTATATTTTCAAAATCAGTCGACTGAATTCAGGGACAAGTCGATTGACCTGGTTCCAACTGCCATTTTCTGAATAAACACTTCCTTTCATGAAGAGCTTTCTTCTTCGTAGAAGGTTATGACCATTGCTGTCCGTTAAAGTCTTTTCACCAGAAGTTGTAACTTTCTATCTACTATATATATGCTTAAGTTTCAAAGATCAAATCACTGAATTCACTTTTCCTTCTTGCTCTGACTTGAATTATATTCTTCGAATCTATAGCTCTCTTGAATTCATATATTCATAACTTTTAATCACAACTTCATATTTTTCAAAGAAATCCAAACTTCCTATTCTTCATATACACACAACTATACACATCATACTTGAGGAAAAGATTATATAAAGGGTGTACTACAAATGACAAATCTGTGTTACTAGAACACACAAGGTCAAGACAGTCTACTTTGTAATCAAGTCATGTTCGCTTGCTCAGGCGTCAAGTCCTGTTCGGTTGCTCAGGTGGTCAAGTCATGTTTGGTTTCTTAGGTAGTCAAGTCCTATTCAGTTGCTCAGGCAGTGTAAACATATTCTTCCAGGAGGGCTGCTAGTTTTAATTCCAAAAGGAGTTTAAGATTGGATGTAGAACGGGAAGTTTGAACCAGTATAAAAATCTCTGGTGTCATTATTTACTTTACTGCTATCTTATTTTATATTTACTTTCAGAATGATTTAACAAGTTTAGTTTTTATATATTCTATATTACACGATCCTATAGCACAGTCACATTTATTTAGTATCAGAGTCTGGGATTCTAGGGATCGTAACAACATCCTAAAATAAATGGCCATAAAGAGATCTAGTCAAGGCAATAAGAAGAGGAAGAGAAATAATGAACATTCAAAGAGCAAACAAACAAATGCTTCATGGCTAAACTCAGATCACAATCAATATGCTTAGATTCTTCATATAAAGATCTTTGATTAGCACATGATGAATTATTAAAAGATTGTAAAACTTGAAATAAAGTTAATAGAATTCCTTTAGCTAAGTTAAAAGATTTTGAGCAAGAAGTTTCCAATTTAAAAGAGGAAAATAAATTTTTGGTAAAACAAACTAAATGTTTTGAAAATACCATAAAAGAACTTGTTTTACAAAATGATTTCCTATAAGAAGAAAATGAGCAGTTAAAAGATAAAAACAATAATCTTTTGGAGGAAATCAATGTTTTGCAAAATAAAAATATATTTTTGAAAAATTATTTAAATAATTCTAGCTCTTTATTTTTGTCTCTTGAAAAAGAGAACGAACCTTTAACTAAAAAGAATTTAGAATTATCTAAAGAATGCGAGATTTTAAAAGATAATAAAATATTTTACAAAAAGAAGTTTATAATTCTAAAGAAAACTTTGAAAGATTAAATAAAAAAATCATTAATTTTACCAAAGGTAAGATATCTTATCTTCCTTAGTTACAAATTAAAAAGCTCACAATGATAAAAGTGGTTTGAGATATAAACAAGCTAAAAGTAAAAACTGTACTAGATATGTGTTCTTATATACTAATTTTAGTGCTAGAACTAGTAACCAAGATAGTTTTAAAATCAGTTACAATCGTAATAGTACTTTGTTTAGAAATGGTAGAAATTATTTTTTAAGTACTAAGCTAATGACTAATAATATTAAGATATGGATTCTAGGTAATATGATTGATCATGATAAGCAACTTTATATTAACAACTATTATAAGAATGTGATTTTTAATAAAAACTATATCTATAAAGGTTCAACCACACCCAACTGGGTATGGTTTCCTAAAAAATAGGAAATTATAAGAAATTTGGGTATCACATGCTTTAAATGTTAATTTTTTTTCTAATACCTTAGATTATAAGTACTAGTTATTTTTAAAATTGTTTCATTGTTTTAGAGGTTACAACCATACCTATTTTGGTAAGGTTTTCATCCTATGATTAACCCTTGGACCGTAACAAGTAAGGGGTTACCAAAATTATTATTTTTTATTGCAGGTACTTAGAGAAACAAAAGGAAAATGATAGATTTTGGAATTTTAAAGGATGTCCCATATATTTAATAGAATTATGTCGTCATATAAACTCTCCTTTTTGTCGATGACAAATTGCTCTGATACTATTTGCAGCAGGAATAAAAGCATAGATTCAGAGGGAGAAACTGAAAGAAAAGGCTAACATATATTCAGGGGGAGGACGTATATTCAGGGGGAGGAGATATAGAACAACGAAGCAATATTATTAACATTCATTCATATTACAAATAGAGTTCTCATATCATAAAGGGGAGAATGTTGGATCTTATGTTTTGATTAATGACAAAAAATTCAAACGACACAAAGATTCATTAATCCACGACAAAGAACTATGAAGACCAGACTTAACAATATAAAGTATGGTTCATATATATATGTTGTTTAGAGTCAAAGTCCATCTTTAGCTATGTTAAAATCTATCCTTAAGTAGTTCACAAACATACACATTTGAAACATTCTATAAAAGTAATAAAAGTTTTATTTTAAAAAAAACAAGATAAAATAATAACAATAATAATATATGAAGCAATACTTGAACTTGGGTATTGTTAAAAGCATGTTTTAAATAAAAAACCAAGTTTTCAAAAAATGCATGAAGCGGGGCTCGAATTCAAGTCACTAGTTTAGAAGGCAAGTGCTCTAACCAAATAAGCAATGGTAATTTTTGTTTATCAATAGAATTCAGTCAACCGAACAACGTCATTCAGTCGATTGAATACGTATAGGGCATTTATTGAACCTGTGCACATATGTATGCATATTTATATTTTCAAATTCAGTTGATTGAATTCATAGACCAGTCGAATGACCTAGTTCCAACTGCCATTTTCTGAATAGACACTTCCTTTCATGAACAGCTTTCTTCTTCACAAAAGGTTATGACCATTGTTGTTCGTTAAAGTCTTTTCATCAGAAGTTGTAACTTTCTATCTACTATATATACGCTTGAGTTTCAAAGATCAAATCATTGAATTCACTTTTCTTTCTTGCTCTAACTTGAATCATATTCTCCCAATCTATAGTTCCCTTGAATTCATAGATTCATCGCTTTTGATCACAACTTCATATTTTTCAAAGCAATTTAAACTTCCTATTGTTCATATACATACAACTGTACACATCATACTTGAGGAAAACATTATAGGAACGGCGTACTACAAGTGATAAATCCATGTTACTAGAACACACAAGGTCAAGACCATCTACTTTGCAATCAAGTCATGTTCAGTTGCCTAGGCAGTCAAGTCCTGTTCGGTTGCTCAAGCGGTCAAGTCCTGTTCAGTTGCTCAGGCAGTCAAGTTCTATTCGATTGCTCAGGTGGTGTAAACATATTCCTCTGGGTTAAGTGAGGGCAACTAGTTTTATTCCAGAAGGAGTCCGGGACAGGATAAAGAACGGGAAGTTCAAACCAGTATAAAATTCTATGGTGTCATTATTTATTTTACTGCTATCTTATTTTATAGTTACTTTCAGCATTAGTTAACAAGTTTAGTTTATATATATTCCATATTACATGATCCTATAACACAGTCACCTTCATTTCCCAGCCCATGTATGTAGCTTATTGTTACATTCATACTGACATGTGAGCGCATCATTAGCTTCTTTAATCTCCTCACAAAAAATTTGTAAATCCTTTTCAAGCATTTTATTCTCGATTACTAGGTGAGCTGCCTCTGCCTTGATGGAAACAAAAGGATCCTTCATCTCAACCCTGAAGTCAGACATGCTTGTGTCATCCATCCCACAAACAATGGGAATAGAAGGAAGGTCGAGTTTGAAGGCTTCATTAGGTTCAGGTAAATGTTCATGGAGGCCAACCTAATCAGTAATTCAAAAAATATTGATTCAAAGACAATCGAAATGCCTTTGATAAGGATATAATATAAACGTCTATTATTAGCAACATAGACTAAACAAACCCATGTATAGAAGAAACATGCATATAATAACAAAGGATGAAAGGATTCACTCCTCATGTAAGTTCCTAAGTTTAAGCCTAAACCACTCCAAATAGGGGCTATCGGGTGGGAAAGAGCCACTTTCTAAGGTATATTGCCATTCGCATAACATGGTCACTAAAGGCTTCTTTCTCTTAAACTACTTGGTCAATCCGGGAAAGTAATCCTTGGATATCATCCCTAAATTTTACAAAAGACTCATCCAATTCTTTTTGACACTTATAAATAGCCACAGCACTAAGATCAAGGCAGTCTAAGGTTCGGGTCTTGAGTCTATCCTCGCTTTCCTTCAAAAGTTTAGTAAATGAAACTTCTTCATAAGACAAACAAAAACAACAAAGACGAAATAGTCATTCGCAAGAAAACATCAAAATAAGGCAAAAAAGGAAATTTGTCATAAAAAAGTGAGGATAACAAACTAATTTTCACTGCATATTAAAAAAAATTCAAAATCAACGTACAAAGAAGTTTTAAGTAATTACATGAGGAGTAGAAGTAAGACTAGACACCTTAGCAATGTCAGCATCCTTAGGCACCTCGCCATCTCGAGGCTCATCACCTTTAATTTGATGCAAAGAGGTAGAAGGAGAAGCTCACGATTGGATTCCCCAAAAAGTCAAGCTTGACCTCCTCCTTAAATTAGCGTAGAGCTGAGGCATATAGACTATAGGTTATAATAGAAGTGCTCCCCTTAAGCTCCTTCTGCGTCGTTTTTAGCTCTCCCTGGGCCATTACCAGTTCTTTCTTCTTCTCCTTCAAACTCACAATCTTTCAAGGCTAGGGCATCCGCAGCAAATTCAAAATCCTTTTCAACCATTTCCCAAAATACTTTAAAAATCTTTCTCAATCTTGGCTTTCTCAAAATCAAGTTGGACCATCTCAAAAGCGATGCTAGTCTTCTCAAATGTAACAGAAGCAAGATCCACTTCAAGTTTGACAATCCGAGCAAGGGTAACAACCTGCTTGCCTTCCCACTTTCGCACCTCTATCGTCAAAGCAGTAAGTTGGAAAAAAAGAAATAGTAGATAAGAGGAAATTAGATAAGCAATCAGTCAAAAAAATTACTCATATAGGATCAGAACTTTTCCATCTCGGACACAAGCGTAGAAGGAGAGAGTTTTGGTAACAGGAGGAGAAGGATAGAAGGAGAAGAAGGAAATTAGAAGGACAATGTATCCAGTGTAGTCTTCCCCACCTTCTCAGCTAAGGAGGAAAAGAGCAATGTAAGAGCTACTGATGTAGAAACGGGGAAGCCATCAAAGGAGGAAAAGGAGCGGAAGGGATTAGTTTCTTGGCACTCTGGTCAAACCAGTATCAGAGTTAGGCTTCCACTTTTAGCTATGCCCCTTCAACGGTTTACGATGGAGCGATTTCAGGGCTTTAGCATTCATTTCACCTGTATGAAAATAGAAGGCTTCAAGATCAAAGTAAGTTCCCCACAAAGGTCAGAATCATAAAAATAAGAAGCCTAAAATTTATTATTAACAAACTATACCATCAGTCTCAACTGATGTCAAGGAAGACTTAATAATATCGTAAGAGAATATGTGATGTGGGCATAGAAAATTGTGCGTCTTTAGCATCTTTTCGGCAAAAAATATCTAAGTTTTTCTCTCCTCTACCTCTAATCCTAAAATATGGTTTCTCCAAATTTCATATGACTCAGAGGGATCATCATAAAAAATGGGCCAAGTAGGACGATAGTGGAAGGGAAAATGGGAAATTGTCGGATTTGAAATAAAGAAATATAAATCGCTCCATCTCTGAGTTTTCGAAGGGACGTCCATAAGGATCGCCTTCTTGGCTTAAATGTAATGAAAGCCAGCATCGCTTCACATGGGAATCTAATTAATATCAAACAAAAACTGAAGCCCTTCGTAAGTAAGGGTGTAACCATTCTCTACATAAAGAATGAAGGTGGCAACCACAAGAGAATACAAAAGGGGAGCAAGCTAGACAACAACGATATCAATGGCCGTCAGCCACTGCCGGAGAACCGGATGTAAGAAAGATAAAGCCCACATCATATATGTTCAGCTATGATGGGGGTAAAACTTATGTAGGAGTGTTAATATGCTCGTGAGGTTCGAAAATCCTAACCTCATAACCTACAAACCCAAATTGATTTAGAATAGCATCAGCTTCTTCCAACCGAGTAATTTTAGAGGAGAAAAGTACATGGGAAGATGAAGAGGAAGCCATTTCAAAATCTCAAGATTAATTAAAACGCTAAACTAATAGGATCTAACAAAAAATAAAAATAAAAACAAGATTCTTACTTCAAACTAAATGAAAATCCAAATTCAGATACGAAATCAATCTAACAGATATTGGGTTTTTCATTTCTTTCCTTCTTTTCCTTTCTCGAAAAAAGTGTAAAAAAACAAAGAGAAGACGAAGGAAATGTATATGTACCTTAATTTGAACACTGATCACACGACTGAAATAATGAAGGAATATGTGAAACGTCAATCGATTAGCAGCCAAAATAATGGATACAAAGATAGAGAGAGATTTGCCTAGAGAAACGAAAGGTTTGATTTGAAACCAGAAAGTGGTCCAATAAGGTGATAACACATGTACAACAGTATTAAATGCAAAAGCGACTAGTAAGACTTTTTCCACTGACGAAAAGTAAAGTTAGAAGTGATGAGATGGGCATACCAAGTGTGAATAACAACAAGTCTACACCGATCTATGATCATCGCAGACTTGGAGAGCAAGTGTTATACCCATACTTTTCGAACCCTGTTGAAGGCAAGGTGATGTAAAACCAAGATCAGAACATGATGCTCTCTCAATAAAAGTTGGTCTACAAAAAGGAAAAGCAAAGAATAAAGCGAACTCAAAAGAATATTGTGCTTGGAAACTACACGACGAAGACAAAGGTCCAAACTGCGTCGATCCCCCTAATCCCTATATTATATCATGATATAAATACATCTACAGGGTGCATTAAACAGTCTACAACCATGAAACATGGAACTTCAACGTAATCAAAATCCCAAAATAACAATAAAACGTTAACGCTGCACTGCGACAAAAGGAGTTCTATAGATGGCATCAAAACATAATACACCTCACTTAAAAAAAGACATATGCCATCAACGACATACTACACTCACAAGCCGATATACATGGACAGTAGAACTGTGCTAACAATCTTGCATTAAAGGGAAATAGGAATGTGCTACCCCCGTTTTCTTTTGACACTAGAAAAGAGTGAATTGACACGACAAGCCGCCATCAAGACATGAGCACAGTGAAAAGTCTGTGCTACACCCAAAAGGCTGAATAAATCTCAATTCATTCCCAAAGCTTGTACATTATCTCCAAGAGTGGATCTGCACTGTACTCATTAGAAGCTACCTAAGCAATCCAAGGGTTGCACGCAGGTTACTCAAATAGTGCACTAACGTAGATCCACGCTTATGAGTAAAAGACAAAGATATAAGTCTCCCTAATCAATAATCCACGCCGTCCATCGCTCAAAGCAGCTCGGCACAGAGCTGCATAAAGTGATAGCCTTCACAAATGATGGCTCAATCACCCTAACCAGCCACGTAAGTATTATCTATGCTTAGGGCAGATCAAAAGAGAAACCATCCTTTGAGGAAAAAGTAATAAAAGCGGCGCAGTTCAACTAAAAAAGGAACAATGGGTTGCTATACTCACACTCAAAGGTAATGCCTGGGTCAATCACCCTCCGAAGAGAGGGAATTCATAGCCCATCCAAATTTACAAACTCCCGCTACAAATTCAAGCACTCCCGCTTTAATTTCAGATATTCCCACCTCGATTTCGAACTTCCCGCAACTCCTAGAATTTGACTGGTTAAAGTATGATTGCACGTCAAAGACATGTTAATGATCTACGCCCACCAAACAAATGATGCGGATGGATGACACACGGCATGATCCAACGGGGGGAACTAAAGCAACAGAAGAAGAGTGGTAGTGGGAATCCATATACATCTTCTACACTATAAATAGGAGACAGTCTTAAATGGAAATGATATCCTTTTTTGGAGAAAAGAAGAAAAAGAATCGTATCTTCTATTTATTTTTGCTCTTATCCATGTAAAATTGTATCAAGGAGGAAATATATAATCAAAAACTTGATCTATGGATGTAGGATTTCGAAAGGATCCGGACCACGTAAAATTCCAGTGTCTTTTATTTTTATGCACTGCTAATTAGTTATTTTATTTCAACATCCTCTCAATTTCAATTTGCAAGTAGAATATAAATTTAATCTGTCATTTTAACAAATGGTTAAAGTGCAATTGCTTGATTGTGTAAGCTTTCAGCCACATAATTACTAATCAAAGGCAAATTTAACATCACTTAAATTTGTTGATTCCAAAATTATGAGAGTAATTAAAACTTCAGTTACTTCATAATCATCTGAGGTGTTGAGATGAAAAATCTCATCAAGAATAATTATACTTCTAAAGGTTCTAAACCTACTTAGTTATAGTTACTAAAAATCTTACCCCCGAACCTTAACGTAGGAAGTTGTTACTAGAACACTGTCCTATATTTTATAGATACACCACATATTGAGGGAGATATGTATTCCTAATTTTCTAATGCATATGGAAATGAAACTATAAATGTAGGAAAATCAAAAAAATTAGTAATCCTACCTTTACTTTGATTTTATGAGAAATATTATCTTTAAGCTAATATATATTTTTGAGATAAAGGATTTATCTTAAAAGAAAATTATATTTATGGGTATTGGTGCAGTAAAAGGTTAAGTCTTAAAAATATACATACGCATTGAAATGTTTTAATGATATAAATATATTTATATTATTTATTGTATAAGTTTGAAATTTCTTGTTTAATATATTTATATGTGCGTGCGTGCGTGTGTTTCTATATCAAAAATGCAAAGAAAACACACAGTACAAATTTTTTCTATCATCCAGTTGACAAAATAAATAGCCCAGTTGACTAAAACTATATACAAAATATATAAACTATACACAGTTGACTAAAAGATTATAAAATATATGACTAAACCAAAGCTTGGGCTCAGGAAAGAAAAATTTCTTAGAACAGTCGACTGAAAATTTTGCCAATCGACTGAACTAAGACCAAAAATTGAACTGGTTAACTAAATTATATAAAATAGTTGATTATGTCCAAGCTTGCTCTCGGGTTATAAATTTACCCTAGTTCAGTCAACTGAGCTAGTGTAAATTAGTTAGCTAAATTAATTTTTCACGGTCGACTAAATCAACCCTTTCTCTTTGGAATAAATTTTCAATTGATTCGATCGATCGAATATTTCGGCCAGTCGACTGAATTGGTGATTTCATGTTTTTGGAAAAAATAAAAAAGCCTTGTCGTTTTTATTTCTACTTTACTCTTTCAAAATTCAAAACCCTATTTCTCAAAAGCTTTTACTTTGCATCCATGGCTCCAAAACAAAAGCTTCTAGTTAAAAAATGAGAACTATCTCAAAGAGGCAAAGCTCCTTCATCTTCTACTCCTTCACATCCTGAATTTTCTTTCGACGAGAAAATTCAAATTTGATTGAATCGTAGGCAAAACAGCTCTAAAACATTTCAACGAACTCGATGACAAATGGGTATTCGAAAAGACTTTCTACAAGTTGTATTTCGAAACCTTTTGAATTGAAGCAAAAGCACGAGAGCATGAATTCTTTCTCTAATCGATGCTAACCAAAACAATGTAAAAATTTATCCTTTCTTAGTAAGGATATTCCATGCAAACTTGTGTGGAAATCTTTACAAGCCTGAAAGTGACGAAGGATTATTATGGAGCAAAATTCTAGGAATAGAAATTTAGTTGCATGTCGAAAATATTAGGGCGGTCTTAGGTTCTGCTAGTTCTAGGTATAATTTAGAGGATATTAACCACGACAAATTTGCTTATAACTTTACTAGCTATTTATTCCACATGGAACAAATAGCCAATACATCTGTTAATCTTCGTCCCTAAGCATTAATTCTTAATAAAATAATTATCCACACCATTTTGCCAATAATCGGTAGCTACGAAAAGACGTATAACAATAATTACAAGGTTTTGTATGCAATTTATTCAAATAAAAAATTGAATTGGGCTAAAATAATTCAAGATGGTATTAAGAGTTTCCATGCTACTCTCGACACATTATGTTCTTTGCATCCTATCTGACTAAGATTTTTATTCGCTTTGAAATTGATGCTAAGAGTATGTAAGATTTTACTTTGCCTAAGGTAATGGACCAAAATTCCATTTCTCTTATGAAGTTACCTTTGAAAAGGAGCCTCTTGTACCTCACAATGTTTGTTTATCTCGCATTGTTCAAGAGAACATAGCCTAGTCACAAGCTCAACCAGCCGTGCAACAACTCAACAAGAAATTGAAGTGGAAGTTAATTGGAGTTCCGAAAGTGGTAAGGAGTTTGTATATATCGAGCCTTCCAAGGCTATCTTCGCCAACACGTCCATCCTCAAGAATCAAGAGATTCTTTTTAAATAACAAAGTAAACTAATTAAGAGGCAATTTTTTTGAAAAGACCACGGTTGGCTTTTTGGAGAAGATATGGAACAAAATATCTTCACGTTCTCATCCATCTCTCCACATGACTCGGAACTAGAAAGCATGATGCTTATTTCCTTGGGTTGGTAAGTTTGTGTTTTCTTATGTTTGTTTATGATTTGGTGGTGAACTATTTGTTTCTCTTGTAATATTTAAACTTAAATGTTTTGGTATTGGCACTTATGTGGTGATTATGTATATTTGTTTGGACATATGTTGTGTTTTTTCGTTTTATATGTCATATGTTCTTGTTTGCTAAGTGTTCAATTTGTTCATTGTATCATTCTTCATTATACTTTCATGTTTGCTATTGTTGTTTATGTAATTTTCTTGTTCCTAAAAATGTTTGTTTGTTGTTTTTCATGTATATGCATCTCATATAAATCCCTTGCATTTTTCATTTTTGTAGTCCCACCTTCATCGTATTCACTTCTTTTTGTTGATGACAAAGAGGGAGAGTATATCGACAAGGGCAACACGTATTAAGGAGGAGAGTTATATATATTATCTTATCTTAACTTATATAGTTGTCATCATCAAAACGGGGGAAATTGTTAGAACCTCGTTTGTGTGTTTTAATAATGACAACTATATCTTTGTATATATCTAGAATATTATATTATGCAGGTTCTAAAGGATATTGAATCAGAGAATCAAGGAAAAATGAAAGCAAGATCATCTACATGTTAAAAGCTAAGATGGATCGTCAAGTCAAATGTATGTATTTGGTCTTAGATATACTTGTGCATCTCTCCTCGATAATTCATATGTATACACACACACACACTTGCATACAAAGATTTCCAACAGTCAAAGAGTTAAAAGATATAAGCAAACTACAATATTGTAGATAATACAACATGTCTGATAATTCCTGTTGTTAAAGCATAAGGAGTCAACCTTACACGTTCCTTATTAAACATTTTAATAAGGTGTTTTTGTGTATTGTTTGGGACATTCCCAACATCCTTTATGTTTAATATAAATGATATAGTTTACAAATCCCATATCGGGTATTAAACAACCAAACTATTATTGATTTTAATATAAGTACATCATTAACAATCAGCTTATGCTATTTACTTATAGTCTAGAAATATCTATTTACCTTTTAGTATTCTTTATTATGGACACACGCTTCCTCTGTATTTTGGTTGAAAATCAAACTATTTAATATTTCTATAAAATACTTACTCAATCTTGATGCTTATATAATGATATTGTACCATTTTTTGGATCTTATCTGGAAAACCCACAAATTCAATATTGCTCTTACTGACTTTGAGACAATTTAATTATTAAGTGCAGACAGTCTATTCTAAATCATTATTTAGAGTTTTTCATTTCAACGCATATATACCAAAACACAAAGTCACACCAGTGATAATTTTTTGTGAATAAAACTAAATTAACTTGAGCACATCAAACGATTAATGTATTACGTTAATTTCAACAATTGAAATTTACAAAGTTATTCTTATCAAGGTGGCTCATAAGATTCCAACTGTATTAGTCTTTCTCTTGGAGGCACATTTGCAGCAGCTAATGGATCATATCCCTTCCGATGCAAACATCAATATTATATTTTGATCATGCATTTGGAATCCATTTTGGATTTGCGCATCATATCATATCATATAGTCAGTAATCTTAATGGTTTAATTGATAATTGAGGATTATATATTCTTGACATTGATAAGTAACTCTTAATTTCTTTTCAAAGTGCAAGAATACTTATTAGACATTCTAATGCATTATGTTCATTTAGATTTAGCTAATTTCATTTCATCCCTCGTAATCAGTTTTGTTCTTGGATCGTATCCAAATCCATTTTACTACCAATAATTGCTAAAATAAATTCCTTCACTAGAAAGTTGGTATTTCCTGAAATAACAATTGTTTATCTATGCCACAAAATAGGTATTCATAAATACTTAAAGAATTGCCTTATACATAATGTTGATTGGTTTTTAGTTTATAATATTATGTTCAAAACATAACTTGGTCATCTAATGACTATTGTTCTCAAACTTCTTTGGGGCGATTCATACAAGAACCTTTACATAAAATTATTACGTGTGGTCCTTGACTCGCACAACCTGCCAACTTATCGGCGTAGGATACGTTTCTTTTAAACCCTTATCTTGTATGATTTTGTAAACTATTCTTTATACAAATTAATTTAACCTCGTGGACTGCTCTTAAGTATATGACCTTACTGAAAGAAGTTAACACAACTGCACTCATAATTAATCATATTTTATCCAACAACATTTGAAAACTCTTTTTCGATACAACATTATGTATCATAAGGAGGAGTGACTTTAGAGATTGAATATTTATCCATATTAGGTACATTCGGAACTCTTTCTAATATACTTATTTAATTGAAGCGAATCATTTTCTTTTCTTTTGCATGCTATTTTATTTACTTTCGTACGATATTCTATGAACTTATCGTAAACATACTACATGCATATCAAATACACATGTTTATGTTTGTGATAACTCATCAATAGATACAATGAAATACGTGAAACAGTTTTAGAATTAATAAACTCTCGATTGCATACATCTGTATGTATCAATGCATAGAGCTCATCAACTCTTATGTTGCTCCCACTCAATGAGTGCTTTGCCCATTTTTGGTTGAGATATAATTCACGGGTACCATATATTTCATAATCATATAAGCTAAGAATTATTTCTTCGAACAACGGTTTAGTCCATAATTCCAAAATAATTATAAGTAAATTTGATATTTATGTATTTTCTAATCTGTCATAAATACCACAATTATAGTTTTATTTTAATATAAATACCACTATTATAGTTTTATTTTAATGTCAAATAT
Organism: Allium cepa; assembly: GCA_030765085.1. NCBI lineage: Eukaryota > Viridiplantae > Streptophyta > Magnoliopsida > Asparagales > Amaryllidaceae > Allium > Allium cepa. Next base: position 921,343,872 of record CM060931.1, on the reverse strand, counting down.
TTATAATTTCATACTGAAATAAAACAATATCTATTTTTTAGTCAACAGTGAACAATAATAATTATTTCATAAATAATTTTTGGTACATTTTATGAAAATAATTTTTGTAATTTGATGCGACCATAAGTGCTACGTGGCATGCTCCCACTATTTCCATTTTTACTATAATAGCGTATGAAATACAAAGATCCATTCAACCACTTAATATATACTATTTATTTCATCTACTATAACCAGTTTACAGTAGAGAATTTTCAAATCAAGTATATTAAATTCAAAGAAATAAATATCACAGAAAATAATTTTCTATTTGAAAATACATCTTGGAATATAAATCATATTTTTATTCCAATGTTAAGTATTTGTTATTCTTTGCAATTCTCGTTTCCGATGTTTCTTTATAAAATAGAAGCGACCATTCACTCTCTTCAACTCAATCATGCCTTAAGTTACATCCACTCTTACACATTTAATTTCCTTTTTTAATAGTAAAACCACTCAAAGGAAATATTCAATATCATAACGAACTCTTTACAAAAGTGCATTTGGTTATCCTTAACTTTTAAGGATATCAAATAAATTACACTTTATGTAAACTAACATTTCAGTGATCGAATTCTTAGATATATCTTATAGCATTTGGTCCAGTGTTAAATGTAGCATAATAAGATCATTATTGTAATCGGTCATATTAAATTCATGATCTCACACTATAAATTACTCGATCATCTCAATGAACTAATTCATCGATGTTTCGTACATTACGAATTGTGATCATTCACCATATAATTGTTAGAACCCTATTTGTGTGTATTAATGATGACAACTATATCTCCATTTATACCTATATATCGTGCAGGTTTCAAAAGATCTTGTCTTATAGAATTAAGGAGAAATGAAAGCAGGATCATGTAAATACCAAAAGCTAAGGAAATACAGATTTCGAAGTCAAATGTACGCATTTTGTCTTAGATATACTTGTACATATCTCCGTGATAGTCCGTATTCACAAACACACACGCCTGCATACAAAGAGTTCCAAAAATCAAAGAGTAAAAACAATTTAAATTAGTCGTCTATATAAAAAACATATTTTATTTAGTTCAGTCGACTAAAAATATTTCCAATAATTGACTGAACATGAACATTTTTGTACAAACATTTTTCTAAACTTACCACGTAAATTATTGTTTATAAGACCTACTTTTTATTCTTAATCAACTGTTCACCCTATAATGGCTATTTTCTAAAAAGTCACTTGAATGGTTATGATCATTCAAGAGCATCCCTGCGAATGGTAATGGCTGTTCCAAATGATTACTACTCTTCGATGCAACTCTTTGATATCTATAAATAGAGATCAACATTCAAGAATCATATTAACTTTCTCAACTTAGTTTCTTGATCTCTATTCTCTCTCAAGCACTATTGGACTCTCTTGCATTCAAAGTATATTCTTTACTCAAGAATCACTCAATACACTTCCAATAATCACGAAGCATGCATCTTGAATTATCAAGGAGATTATAGGAAGTCTTACACCATCAGCTAAAATTTGTGTTAAAGGAACACAAGGTTACCAAATCAGAAACTCTGTTGTATTGCCTATTCCTCCGGGCAAAGTGAGGGTATTTGGTTAGTGGAAATTTCGAAGTGAAGCTTCAGGACTTGACGTAGGACAGGAGGTCCAAACCAATATAAAAAAATTCTAGTGTGATCTTTTTTATTTACTTTACTATACTCTACTAGTTAGTATCGCTTAGTTTTGAATATACGCTTGAATACAAATCTAAGCTATATTATACAAGATCCAAATGCACTTTCAATAACATTTATATGTAATCGTATATGGATCAAACATCTATATTCTTATATTACTTTTAGAGTTCAAACTCCTTGAAGACACTACACAGTCTCGGTCAAGTAAACTCGTAAGTAAACAAGTTGCAAATGTACTTAGTGGTTGTATAATTAGGCACTAACATGGGGTGACATGAAAAAATTATTGGTAAGTATATTTTACATTTCGGTTTGTCAATATTAATTTAGTTCATTTGTATATTTCAATTGATAAACATTTTATCAATTATATTAATTGCATAAATATGTCAATGTAGATTATTATAACATTATACAGCAGATGTTCTTACAATATTAGAAAGGTTCAAAAATACCATTTCATTTTTCTAATAAGGCTTCCACTAGTCTTTTTTGTTTCTCCAAATCCTAAGTTGAAACATAGAAGTCTTTCGATTTCACTAGCAGGTGTTGGGACTCGTATATCTTGTGATTCTAACCCTAAGGAAAGCTCAACAACTCATACCCTTATATACGACGGATAACTCCCTATTAGTTGTATCATATATAACCCTAACCCGTGGTTCCTTGTTCTAATCTCATTTTTTTACCTTGAGAAAAGCTCAACAAGTAAAAAGTGGTTATTCATTCATACCCACCATTTCGCGATGACCTAAGTACACTATACATACCTTGTGGTAAGCTTAACATATATACATATATATAGGTATCTTACCTCATCTAATCTATACATTATTAACAATGCACATAACATCTCTAGCTTGAGAAAGCTCAACAAATAGAGAGTATGTAGGTAATTTATTAATGTATAAATGGTAAATGACAATTTTATATAAAAATTCATAATCTTCATTATATTATATCAAGTGATATCAACTTATGGAATAATATATTTTATATGAATAACCTCGTGATTCAAGTGTCAGACACATCAAAAATCACGGTATATGTACATTTACGTATGCATTCATTCCTTAACTCTATTTAGAGTTTCTTTAATGCTCCATCTTTAGTTTATACATTCAAAGTTTTATTATTATATAACTTTTATGTTTTAATTAACTTATGTAATAATCTTATGTATAACATTATATTAATTAAATTAATTTTAATTAATTAACACTTTAATCAATTATTATATTATCAATTATAACATATTATGTCGAATATATGTATCATAACCTTTATAGTAATATATATATGTATGTATGTATGTATGTATGTATTTTAATTTACTAATTAACTTCTAAATAATTTTTTAATTAATTTTTTTGAATATATTTTATTAATTTTGAAAATTCTTTTATATACACATGTATGCTCATATTGTCTTAAACAATTCAAGACAACATATTATATATCTTTTATACATTTATGTATATTTAATTAATTTAATTATTTAACTAATTCATTTATTTTGTTAATCTTGTTAACAAATTATATTTTCGAAATTAATTTTTTATGATATTTTTAAACATTGTGAAAATTTATATTATAACTTTTATATATGTGTTTTATTTTAATTTTCAAAACAATTTGAAAATCTATACTATAACAATTAAATATTTTTCTTATTTTAATTTAACTTTTAAATTTAAAACTTTTATTTTAATTTCAAAACAATTATGAAATTTAGCACAAGGCCGAATTCAAATTAGGCCATTTCTATTAGGGATAACCTTTGGCCTTATCTCATTCTTTTAGGCTAGGCCAATAGACAGGTAGAACAGAGTACATGATTACCCAATCCCAACCTTAAACATTACTTTTTTAGGGACCCTACTATACGAGTAGGCTTTAATAAGTTATCCTTTATACTGCTAATTTCGACTGCATAGGTTATTTGGCTCCAATAGCATTATTGAAACTAGGTTGGCACATATTAGGATAAATGGGTAAATTTCAATTTTTTTCATTATTGGATCTTTGATAGGTCTACATAGTCTAATTCATCAGAACCGTTCTAAATTTTATGTTAAATAAAATTAATATTTTATATAATTTTTATTATATTAAATATATGTGTACTGTATACACATATACGTGTGTACGTACACATGCAACAATGTAATATGAATATGATTTTACATGCCCGTATGTAGATACTAGCTATAAATTATTTACCTAAAACATTAATCAAACTATAAAATATTAGTTATAAATTATTTGCATAAAACATTAAATAAAATACTCGTGCATGCGCGTGGGGCGCGCACACATATATATAGACGAATGAATATAATTAAATTATAAAATTATTTTAAACATTAATTTTTAAAATTATTTTGAATATTCATAATATAAAATTCGAACATACATATATATAATATGTATATATATATATATATTTGATTTAAAGTAAAATAAATACATATTACATATAAACTTATAATTATATATACATAATTTATAATTAAAATACATTCTGCTGCCACTTTCGGCTTGATAATAAAAATATTTAAAAAAAGTTAATTTTTGTTTTTTAAAAAATTACTTAGTTAAAAATTATAATTAATTAATAAACCGTATAAAAATAATAAATAAAATATTTAAAAATATTTCGAAACCATATTGTATATTCATATTATATAAAAAATTCCAAATTTGTATATTATTTATAAATTCACTCACAAACATTTTATTTATATAATCAATTTTGAATTAAATAATTTTGTTTATGTATTAAATATTCAAAAAATAATTAATTTTGGTAATACTAGCATTCAACGTTTCGGTTATATGACTCTTATATGTAAATTTGGTTCGTGGTTAATATCGAATCATTTGAATATTAACGTTCACATGTCACTTAGCAAGTAGGGTGACATTATGAACAAATTTATCGCTTACTTGGCATCAATAAAATTTAATTTTAATTTATTAAGCATTATCCAGTATTGACAATTATTTACAGTAATTCTCTTCGTTAAAACTATATCACTTTGGACTTATGGAATTTAGCAATGGTCAAAAATCCAACATCGTCCATATTTGACTCCATAGTCCAAACACAAAATCTTTGGTTCAACAATAACAATTATTATTAACCTACTGCTCTGGCTAGATACTTTGACTTTGAGCCGATTTCAATTGACTGTGATACTATCCTCATATAACTGAGGATACAAATCATCTCTTGAATAATGTTTCAATTCCAATGCTTTCACTTGACTTAATTATAGTCATTCGATGGACGTTGTGCCACGATTTAACTATAATCAAAGCTGAGATTCCATCTTGAAGCTCAACATTATTCTCAAGTTGAGGGAAACAATGATGTTTTCTGTTTGATTTTAGTCATATTAACTAACATAAAACCATCGAGTGAATCATTCCATAATCATCCAATAACTATCAATACGTAACCTTTTTGTGCCCCCGGTTGCCATGTGTAATATACTGTCCAACATTTGGAAAGCATTACATATTTTAGCCTCAATAGATGTATCAATATCCAGTCTCAATACATCCGACTAGAAATATCTAAAATGATATGTTTATTTTACTGTAGTAAATCATTCATGATTACAACATTTGTAAATACTATCACAAAATGTAGCATTTATGGGTTTTGTATTAAATATACTTTTAACTAAATTAATTAATTAATATAACACATTATATCAAGTATATAATAGAAAGAAACGTATTTTATTTTGAACAAGATTGATTATTGAGTTAAATATACAAAACAATCACATAGTTATCCCTAGGGTATACACTAACTCAATCGGAAGTGACCAAGCCTGTGAAAGTGGGACTTGGTCTGAGACTACTTTATTAGTTGAATAGAGTATCATTATTTATTGTTATGTAGCCTCATGTATGTTGATGATGTTGAAATGTATGTATTAGACATATACGTTGTATTTATTTGATAGAGGATGAGCATTGATTCTTTTATATTGACCCACTGAGACTTTTGTGCATTTTCTATTATATTTATCGTTGCATTTGATGAATTTGTGTTCTCCATTATATATTGTATATTGTGTATTGTTCTATTATATAAATGAATGTATTCATTACCTTGTACTGATACCGAGTTTATACACACACACACACATATATATGTATGTATGTATGTATGTATGTATGTACACACACGCGCTCACACACACACATATATAGTGTATACTTACCAACGCTGGCTCAAGTGAATATTCACGTTTGATAGCCCATATCGCATCATTTTCAGTATTATCAGACTGTATTATCTAGTAATATACTTTGGTAGTATTGGTATAGAGGTGAGGTGTCTCAATTATCGAAACAGAAAACAAAGTTCAACGTGTGTTTTACCACTTTTCAACTGGGGTATGTCAATTTAAATTAGGTTTAACGATATTTCATGCCATGCTAAATTGTTTAATACAGAAATCAAGCATCGAACTTTTTTTGATGCATCTTCTCCGTACCATAAACGAATGAGAATTTCACAATTTAAAAATTCGCATCCTATCATTTTCATCTTCATTAAGGTTTTCTTCTGAAAGTAGAACACTTTCTTGAGTTTAAAGCGGTCTTCTCTTTTGATCATGCAAAATTTTAATGGTGTTTTGATTTGAATTCTCCGTTAATTTGATTAGAGTTTGTTTAGGGTTTAGAGAAAGGTTAAAAGATGATTAAAATTTTAAGAGAAAACTACTTATCATAGTGTATGTGGGTATGTGTATATTTATTTATTGGAAATTTTACCAATATAAGATGGTTTTAGAAAGTAATAACAAATATAGGCCAGTTTTAAAATTAATTACAGAAATAGACCACTTTTTTTCTGGTATATTCAATTGGCGATTTACGAAAAGTCGCCCGAAGGAAATAACATATTTCCTAGTTAGCGAAGCTTCGGGCGATTTGTCAAAAATCGACCAAAAGCTTAATTAACCCAACCGACAACCTAATTTCTCTCTCACTTCCACCTTTTCCATAAAACTGAAAAAAAGTTCTCTAATGACAGCTCTATTCCGAAATCAATATTTAAACTCTTTAAAACCTTGGTTTAGTGCTAAATCTATAGATCCAGTCGACGTTTCTTAGCAATTTTCATCTAGTTGAAGGTAAAATCAGTAAACCCAAGTTTCTTTTGTCTAATTTCTAAAGTATGGTGAACTCAGTAATTGGTTATATAAAGGTAAAAAATTGGTTTAATGTGTACAAACGGAACGATTTGTATATTGATCTGTAGAATGGCGAGAAATATGATTCCTACGCTTTGCTACTACGACGACGAACTAATTGTCGATGATCAAAGGAGTGGTAAATATGTTGGTGATATTTGTAAACCAGGAAGAGTGTGAAAAGGTTGCAAATTAACGGAAATAAAAGAAGCTGTGTACAGAACAACGAAGATTAACAAAGAAGAATTTGAACTTGAACCAGTGGTTAACTGGCCTACGGACTCAGGTTGTAAAGCAATAGCATTAGCGAACGATGACGATGTAGAAGTAATGTTTTCTGCTGTTGCAAAATCTATTGAGTTATACGTAGGGAAAGTTGCAAAGCAACAACAAGAACAGCAGGTGGCATCTCCTATTGTGAGTATTGGAATTGGATACTATGTTGGAGATTGCGGATCCATCTACTGACTACGTGTTTCCTAACTATAGGAATTCTTATGCAATCGATGAAAGATACCGTCCTCCATCTATGCAGTACGGGTTTATGTCGTACGAAAACTCGCAGTCATTTACTCAACAAAGCAACATTTATTGCAATCCGCATAGGGATGCAAATACAAGTGCGAGGTAATTTTTTTTAATGAATTGGTAGATTTACAATTATGTAGTTAAATTTTCTTATGCTTTGCCATAATTTAAACAGCTTCTAACAACAAGACATTCAACATGATGAAAGCGATGAACATATTAATGCAAACTATCGTAGTCAATGTATACTAATCCATATGAACTATATAATATGAGTCAAAGGTATGTTTATAGATTGGGCTATATTTTTCGTCTCATTTGGTATGTATTGTCAGTTAGTTGCGTTTTATATTTCAATCAAACATACGACAGTTGATTCTAGAGCACAATGGAGTGCTGGACCATCCACCCATTCTCCGTATGCAAATTTTGACAATGATATGGACGTTGGTGGGAATGAAGCCGTGGGTAAAGAACTTCACATAGATAGCATGGTCGTTGCTTCTATGAATGTTAATGAAGACTCTTGGATACAAAGAATGTAAGTTAACAATGAGGCGTTGAACTATGACTTCCCTACAGCGGATGACAATGATGCAGATAGTGATGAATCAGATATGTAAGTGCCTTTTGATGATGATCTTTGCACCGCTCAAATGTTGACAAGATCTATTGTTGGTAATCTTTAATTTTCCGATGAAGCGATTTTCAACTGCTTTCTTTCAAGGTGGTTTTATGTTGGAATGGTTTTTAAGACAAAAAAGAAGTTTCTTCAACAACTAACGAAGGTCAATTCTGCATGTTGTTTCATACAAACTAATAAAGTTGAACAAAACGCAATATAATGCTATATGCAACGTTCAAGGTAATTGTCCTTGGAGAATACATGTCATAGTTTCGGATAATTTGAGTCGGGATGGTGGGAAATTTGGAAGTATCCAAGCTGTTACGAAAATAAAGAGGGAAAGAAGTTCAAAATCAATTTTTTATTAATCACAGAACTTAACCAAAATAAAAAAAAGCTTGAGTTATACTTATACAAAACATGAGAAAAGAAAGCCCAGCATACACGGCCCAATATAATAACCAAGTCTAGAAAAGAAATGCACGAAAATAACCATACACATTACAAACTAATATCAGTAATACTCAGATGAACTTGAACCATGCAAGCAACAACATTCTCATAACACTCCCCCTCAAGTTGGAGCATATAGACTCATCATGCCCAACTTGGCATATAAGTAATCTACTCGTCTTCCACCTAATGCCTTAGTCAAAATATCAGCAACCTGCTCTTCACTCCGAACGTACTTAGTGTTTATAATTGCCTGCCGAATCTTTTCTCGAATAAAATGAGAATCAACTTCGATATGTTTGGTTCTCTCATGAAACACTAGATTAGATGCAATGTATAAAGCAACTTGATTGTCACAATTCAATACTATTGGTTTTTCAACCTACAAACCAGTTTCAGTCATGAGATGACCAACCCACATGACTTCACACACTGCTTTGGACATAGCTCTATATTCAGATTCAGCACTTGATCGAGCCACTATACTTTGCTTCTTGCTTTTCCATGAGATTAGATTACCTCCTACAAACACACAATAGCCAGAAGTAGATTTTCTATCTAGTCTTGAGCCTTCCCAGTCAGCATCAGAGAAGCATTCTACTCTGATATGGTGATGATTCGAGTACATGATACCTTGCCATGCAGTTCTCTTCAAATATCCCAAAATATACTCTAATGCCTTCCAATGATGTTTACTTGGTGATGCCATATACTGACTAACTATACTAACAGAATATGATATGTCAGGTCTTGTCACTGCTAGGTAATTCAGTTTTCCAACAAGCTTTCTATACCTTTCTGGATTTTCAAATGGTTCTCCATCCACTGCTAGATTGCTGTTTGGCATCATTGGTGAGTTATTTGGTCGAACACCTAATTTCCCTGTTTCACCCAACAAGTCAAGAGTATACTTTCTTTGAGATAGAAAAATTCCACTCTCATTTCTTGTAACTTCAACACCCAAAAAATACTTCAACTCCCCTAAATCCTTTGTGTGGAATTGTGTATGAATAAAAGCTTTAAGTGAAGAAATTCCCACTTCATCATTCCCTGTTATAACAGTATCATCCACATACACAACTAATAGGATAATTCCAGCTGTAGAATTCTTATAAAAGACCGAGTGATCGAATTTACTCTTGGTCACTCCAAATGATTCAATAGCTACACTAAACTTTCCAAACCAAGCTCTAGGACTTTGCTTTGAACCATACAAAGTTTTATTAAGCTTACATACCATTTCATTCTTCCCCTAAGTGGTGAATCCAGGAGGCTGCAGCATAAACACCTCTTCTTGAAGATCACCATGTAAGAAAGCATTCTTGATATCCAATTGGTGTAACTTCCAATTCTGAACAACAGCAAGTGAAATGAATATCCCGATTGAAGTCAACTTAGAAACTGGAGAGAAGGTCTCTAGATAATCAATCCCATAAACTTGAGCATATCCTTTTGCAACGAGTCTAGCTTTATAACGAGCAATAGTCCCATCTGAATTTATTTTAACTGAAAATACCCATCTGCAACCAATTTCTTTCTTATTACTAGGTAAAGGAACCAAGTCCCATGTTTTATTAAGTTTTAAAGCATCCATTTCCTCAGCCATTGCAGCATACCATTTAGGACTAGATAATGCTTCATTAATTGTTTAGGTGTAGAAACAACGTCCAATGATTTAAGGAATACGCAAGTGGTAGATGGTAAGTGATTATATGATACATATGATGATATAGGATATGTGCACTGTCGTTTCCCTTTTCTAAGTGCAATGGGTAGATCAAGTTCTAGGTTAACATAAGGATTTGGATCATGAACTGGTCCAGAATTATCAATAGGATCTTCTAGTGGAATGATCTCTTGAGTAGTATCACTGAGTGAATAAATGAGAAAGTTTTCATTTTATGGTTGAGCTGATTCAGTTAGTTCTCGTGATGACTGAAAATATGAAATACCTTCGTGAAACGTTACATCAATAGACACTAAATACTTATCAAGACTAGGACAGTAGCATCTATAACCCTTCTGCACTCGAGAATATCCAACAAAGACACACTTGATTGATTTAGGATCAAATTTAGACAATTGTTGCCTTACATCTCTAACGAAACATGTACTCGCAAACATTAAGGGTTTGACTAGGTATAAGGGTCTATTAGGAAGTAGAAGCTTATATGGGATATCACCATTCAACACAGATGAAGGCATCCTATTTATAAGGAAACATGTCGTTGACACTGCATCTTCCCAAAAACATTTAGGCATATTCATTTGAAACAATAGAGATCTAGTTGTTTCTAAAAGATGCCTATTCTTTCTCTTGGCTACACCATTTTGTGATGCTATATCTACACATGAGGTCTCATGAATCATACCATTGTTGCTCATAAATGTATGAAATAACTCTGATGTATACTCTTTAGCATTGTCACTTCTCAAAGTTTTAATTATAGAATTAAACTGTGTTTTAATTTCTGCACAAAACTTGCAAAATATAGAATACAACTCAGATCTATTATTCATAAGAAACAACCAAGTGACATGAGTATAATCATCTACGAAAGTAACAAAGTGTTTAAAACCAGGTTTTGATACAATAGAAGAAGGCCCCCAAATATCTGAATGTACAAGTTCAAATATAGAATTAGCCTTTCTATTCATTCTTGGACTTGAACTAAGATGATGATGTTGTGCAAATAGACATGATTCACATTCTAAAAACTGTATAGAATTATATTGGGGACACAATTTCTTGAAGACAGGTAAAGAAGGATGGCCTAACTGACAATGTTCTTTGAGTGCTTGATTAATGCTCGTACATGCAACATGAGTTGATAACAAAGTATCCAAAATGTATAAACCTTCTAATTCATGTCCCTTACCAATAATCTGCTTGGTTGTCAATTCCTGGAATACACAATGTGTAGGGTAAAAGGATATGCAGCAATTCAACCTTTTAATTAATTGACTAACCGATAACAGATTAAAGGCTAGATTTGGTGTATACAAAACTGAGTTCAGTGATAGTTGTGATGCAATAAAACAGATCCAGTCCTTTGGTGTTAGATAATGATCCATCAGCAAGTGTAATATTCTGAGTAGAATTATCATTCTGAAAAACTGAGAAAAGCTATGGATTACCTGACATATGATCAGTTGCTCCTGAATCAATAATCCACTTGTTTGATTTGACAATAGTTGAAACTGGATTAGAGCTCTTCTTTGACTCCTCCTTGTATTCAGAGAATTTTGCATACTCATCGGCTGAAATAAGAACAGATCCATCATCATTCTTCTTTACAACATTCACTGTTTGATTTGATGAGTTTTGCCATTTATTATTTGATCCATTATTCTATCTTTTCCTAGCTGCCTGTAACTTCCAACAATTCTGATATTTGTGACCAGGCTTCTTACAATATGTACACAAATTTGGATTCATCACTTGGTTTTCGGCCGTGTATGTGTATTTTGTACAAATCTACTTGCTTCACCCTGGTTCCTTTGACTCGTTAAAGCACTACTGTTAGATGCACCGATTTGAGTATTTTGTGCATTCAAACTATCTGATCTCAAGATTCGACTAAACACCTCATGCAACAATGTAACATCTGATCCATATAACGCTTGTGCTTTAGCTGATTCATACTCTGATGGAAGACCCCCGAGAAAGCTCATAATTGCCATTTGCTCTCGTTGTTGATGTTGCATCTTCACATCTGAACTAATTGGAAGCAATAAATTGAATTCTTCATAGGTTTTCTTAAAATTCATAAAGTAGTTCATTAGTGTTAGATCTTGTTTTCCTGAATATAAGAATTCCAGATAATCCATCAACTCTTTCACAAATCCACAATGATTGATCAAACTAATAACACTGCCATCAATAGTATTTCGAATTTGAAGAGATAACCGTGCATCATCTCTGAGCCATATCTGCTCATCCTTATCCTCTGAGTCTTCCTTCGGTGGATCCTTTTGGAGATGGTCATCCTTGTCAATACTCCTAAGATACAAGCGAATAGTTTTGCTCCAGTCAAAATTATGATCAGTGATCTTTTGACATCACCGGCATCACATCCATAATTGATTTGCTTTCCGTCATGGCAATACTAGAATCGATGAGGATGAAATCAATCTAGATAGATTGTTTGGATCGAGATTACTTTGATACCATGTTACGAAAATAAAGAGGGAAAGAAGTTCAAAATCAATTTTTTATTAATCACAGAACTTAACCAAAATAAAAGAAAGCTTGAGTTATACTTATACACAACATGAGAAAAGAAAGCCCAACATACACGGCCCAATATAATAACCAAGTCTAGAAAAGAAATGCACACAAATAACCATACACACTACAAACTAATATCAGCAACACTCTGGTGAACTTGAACCACGCAAGCAACAGCATTCTCATAACACAAGTGAACACACTTGTGTCAACCCAATAGTTAATTCCAACCATAAGCAAGCAACTTTGAAATTTCTTGTGACAAAAATCATATCTTTTGTCAAAGCCGATTTAGATATTTCAGCCGGTATAGTTCAAGTGCTTGTGCACGATCAGTTGTTCATCAACATAAATTGCATGAAAGCGTGGCGAGCATTAAGCAAAGCAATAGCGAGAATTTATGGTGATTGGTCAGAATCATACTCGACTTTACCACGGTTCTTTGATGAGATAAAAAGAACGAACCTTGGCTCTATAGGTCATGTGACACATGATGAAGTGAGAATGTTCGATCGTGCTTTTTGGGCATTTGGACCTTGCATTAAAGGTTTTGTGTATTGTCAGCCTTTGTTATGTATTGACGGACACACTTGTATGGTAAATACAGGGCACATTGCTTGTTGCAACCGTGGTAGATGCACATGATTGTCTTTTTCTTTTGGCATACGCAGTAGTTGAATTGGAATCATGTGATTCTTGGGGTTGGTTTTTTTCCTGCATGCTAGAATTCATACATAGTATTCGTGGTCGTTGTATTACTTTCATATCCGAAAGGATGAAAGGAATTCCAAAAGCTTTACACGGAAAATGGTAACAACCGCACAAACATCGTTATTGTGAAAGACATATAATATCCAACTTCCAAGTGGCAGGATTCAGAGAGAAGCGATTGACATGGTTATTATTTTCAGCAGCGTGCGCGTCCGATCTAGTTGAGTACATGAAAATTATAGAAGAGATCAAAGCAATAAGTAGGCATACGCATGAGTGGACTCTGGGAAATTTTGAAGAAAACTGAGCTTTGTGTAGAAACGATGGAGGACGCTTTCATGTAATGAAAACTAATGCTTCTAAAAGTTTTAACGGTGTATTGAAAGGAGCTAGCTACCTATAAAGTCTTTGGTTGCATGAATATTCTATCACTCAGTTGAATATTTCTGCAAGCGTCGCCAAATTACAGATGAACCAGCGACACACTTGACTCCAAAGTGGGAAGCCAAAATAGCAGAAAGAGCCAGTGAAGCACGTCATTGCAGACTAGTACGATTTAGTCAAACCGAATGGCAGGTAATTCACTACTTTGGTGATGAATACAAAGTTATAATCGATGGCGCCAACTGCTCGTGCACATGCAATATTCCGATACTACATAAGATACCATGCTCTCATGTAATGGCAGCTTGTTCGGCGCATACAGATGGGGCTAATAGAGCACACCATGACTTAGCATCAAGATGATACTCCGTTGACAGCTACACAGCTGCTTATAAGCCCGATTTTCACCCCATGCGTGATAGGAGTTATTGAGACGCATATAATGGTCCTCAGATATTGCCGCCGACTGTGAGACGAAAACCGGAGAGACCACGGTCTAAAAGGATCAAAGGTGTGATGGATGAAGGCCAGTCGTCCAAATCAAACAGATATAGCAAATGCGGTGTGCTAGGCCATAATCGTAAGCGATGTACTATTGCTATGTAGATATGTTTGTATAATTTAACTTCTATGTAATTGAACTCTACTTTCTGTTTTACAAGTCAAGTTGTATGCTGCAGTTCAAAAATTTATTTGTAATTGAACTCTACTGCTGTCGCTTGTTTGTTATATACGAAACAACCTGCTGCTATCTGGTAACAGCAGCAGGATAAGGGCGATTTTCCAAAAATCGCCAACTAGCGATTTTGGAAAATCGCTAGCACCAACTGCTGCTAATAAACAAAACAAAAATACCAAAAGCATGTCCATACTATATAACAACATCTTTAATTCACATTCCACTGCATCACACACAAGTTGTTCATGAAAGCAACACAATAACATCTTTAATTCACATTCCAATGTACATAATAAACTATCAAATGCATGTCCACGTCTATGACAATAACACAATCATACCGTATACAACACGCTTAAAAGTACATTGCCATATCCAATATAATGCACGTATCATCTACGCAAGCGACGAAGTTCCATAGGCGTATGGCGACGACGACTTTTCGGATGTTGGGACATGTGCTCTTCTTCCTCGATCTCGGTGGAAGGATCAAATGTACATGGCAGTTGAGAAGGTCCATGGGTGAAATCTTCCGGGTGTTGTGACGTCGAAGGTCCTTCTTCGGACGAAGTTTCTTCACCTCTTTTGTGTAGCCTACTATAAGTAAATAGGAGCAGCGGTGCCCCCCGTGAGGCGGAGGTATGTCTGTTGGAAGTGGAGGTATAAGGGGGAAGGACGTCTCGGGCTGTCTAACTTATTTCTCCCCAAGACTGCGCGTGGAATGTTTTTTTGATGTACATGCACATCCCCTTTGACTGCGCATCGTGATCTAGACGTTGTTCGAGCCTTTCGGCGGTTTCCAACGCCTTGTAAATGCCATCAGCCTGTAGAACGCAAAGAGAATTAGTTATCTTTATTTCAAAATATATTTAAATTAACGGGGTTAAGTATACTTACAAAGTTTCTCTCAAGAGGGGCACGAGGGGTGTATGGATGGTGGGGAACAACCTGTACAGGTGCCTGACGAACATATCTATGCATGATGTGCCAATAGCACCGCATATATGTCTCTAGAGGGGTGATCGACTCTCTCTCAAATTGCGCAAACAAATGACACTGATTCCATATCTCCATAGCATTTGCAATTTCCCCCACATGATACTCGTCGGTATAAACTGGAGCATTTTTCGGAATATGCTGCGCATTACAAACTGGCTCATTACCGATCAGGTAGGTGGTGTGCAGAACGAGTAGTGCAAATGAGTGAAAGCCTGGCAGTGAACAGATATCTAGCGGCTGTACATATAGCCGAAAGACCTTCCAATACATCCTGTGTGTATAGAGTCCAGGTCACCGTAGTTGGGTCTAGAACATCTAGCTCGTTGCGGTAAAAGCGTACATTCCATCGGAGGTATAAGATGTCTTTTTTGGACCAATGCATCTGTCAACAAGCGAAGAAATAATATTTTAGTGTAAACAAATTTCGAATTAGAAAATTAATTTTCAAAGAACGAGAAGTTATACCGAGATCCAAGAGGGTGTGTGTGATCGACGACAATATTTTGGACTTGGATCCGTCTGACATGTAGATATGTCTATGACCAAATCTATAGGGAAAAACAATTTAGCAACTTAAAACATATTACAAAAATGGTCTTGCACAGAAGTAGCAAGATAAATTATACATGTTCTTGAACAAGTGTCAAACACCCACCTATAAGCTTAGTCACCATAAGAGCGTGATTGGAGAGCTTCATATAGGTGTACGCCAAAACAACACTACCCCATAAGTACCGGGCGCACTGAGCGAGATCGGCTAAATATGGTAGCCATTTCAAGTCGATGCAATTTTTGGAATGATCGCACATCAAACGGGATGTAATGAGGTGTAGAATAATGGCTCGAGCCCGCTGTTGGATCTGAACCTCTGTAGCATCTGCAGGTATATCATCAGCTGCAGTGTGTCTAAACCATTTCACTTCTACCATATCGTTACCCCTGACTTGTTGCGGGAGAGGAGTAATACCAAGTAAATCCATGCACAATTGAATATAGTCATGGTGGTCCTTACCCGTCACTGGATTGCCTTCTATAGGCAAACCTAAAAGCACGGCCACATCCCCTAATGTGATCGTCATCTCTTCGATAGCAAGAAGGAATGTAGATGTCTCCGGTCTCCGTCCATCGACAAGACCTGTGACCAGATGATAACCTAACTAGAGGTAGCCTAACCGCAATACTATCGGAAAGCCCGCTCGATCAATCTCCTCTAATACTCTAGGATGATGTGAAGTGACTTTCTTGAGAGAAATAGAGCGATCAATGGTGAAATCCGCTTCTTCGCTCTGTTTAACATTACATGTACATAAATTAATGTTTACACAATTTGTGAAACGAAAATCATAAGAAATTACCACCATATACGCTTCACTAGACATGTGGTGTCTAGGCTGTAAGTACAATACGCTCGGGTCTACTGGACCAGGCTCCATCTCGATGTAATCTACAAAACAAAGATTAATGCATTTAACCTATGATTATCATAAATTTATTTTTCTTCAACCTATACTAAAGTACACGCAATTGAATGAACATTCACTTGCAAAAACCCCCTAATGCAATCTATAAGATATAGCTTTCACAAAATCTTGCAAAAAATATGAAATCTAGAAACCCTAAAAATGCCCTAAATCATGAAATTGGAGATGAGTGCATTACCAATGTCCTCCACTATTCCTGATGTAGAAGCCATGGCCCGAATAAGCTTCGAATTTGATTAAAAAGCAATGAAAATTAAAAATTTTGGAAGGGAGAGAGCTGATACCCGAAATGGTTTTTTTTGAGTTAGCTTGAATGTTTTAAGAGTGAGTGGGGGGGGGGGGGGGGCTTGGCTGTCTGTTTTGTTAGAGGCAAAACAGTGGGCGATTTTCAAAAATCGCCAAAGGCAAAGTTCTATCAAGTTGGCTATATAATGACAATTAAAATAAATACAAGGTAGAAGTGATAGAGTTGTTTGAAAAATCCAAACATATTTACTGCACCAACACATCCTACAACAATACGGGAACTACTCTATCGTGCATGCTCTATAGATTCCTCCAAACAACTCTATAAGACCATGGAAATTCATCCTATGACAATTACATCGATATAACCATCAATTTCAAAGAAAATGAAACATATATGCTATGAAATATGAGAATATCCCTCAATTGCAGAGTACCAACAACATATAGAACTAGTAATACAAAACTAATAACATACATTCTACGAAAGATGAAAATATTCATCAATTACATGAAAAAAATAAACCACCCAACACAGGTTTCCTGATCAGAAATAGTTTGTCAAACGTATCCATTGCGAACATAAGCTAAAAATGACATTTTCTTCTCTACCAACATTTTCTATTCATTCTTCAACTAATTTTTTCAAACGTCTAACTTCAGCTTGCATTTCGAGGGCGTATTCCACTCCTCGAGCACACAATGGAGGATCGATCCACTTTATAAAATTACAGCATCCCACTTCGCTAGGATTTATCATTTGATCTTCGTATGACACAACGTAAAATCTTCGTCCGGCGTTAATTTCAGTTTTGGCTACGATAACCATGCATTCATCGCCATATCGGTAAACTGGATATACACCAGATGGTAGCGTAGGACCTACAACATTATATGACTTAGTATTTTACCGCAATGGGAATTTGCTTGCCTGGTCTTTGGTTCGCTACAACTTCGCGTAAGCGAGTATTGAAAGATAATGTTCCCGAACGGAACTTTTGCCGTATCGGCCCAAATTGCGTTTCTGGAACAAATTCTACATCATTTAGATGCTTAATGTCCCTTTGAGCTTCAAAATCATCGTAACGTTTCGACATTGACCCGTCCTCTATCTCCCAATCATCCATGTCTAGTTCAACTGCGAGTTCGTCAACATTGATTAGAATACACAACAGCTCCGGAATATGTTTTGCTTAGCATTAACATATTACAAATCGATAAACATTACCTTGTATCGAAGATTACGCCTAGTTGTTGAGAAGCTTTGATTATATCTTGCGCGAATCGAACTTTTTTTGGGTTCTACGAAGAAGCAGAGTTTGAGAAGGTTCAGGAATTTGATGATGAGTTTGGTAAAGTTGAGAGTGAAGAAGAAGATAGGTTGTTGGTTGGTTTTATAGCAGGCTTTTGAGCGATTTTTGATCCATTGGCGATTTTCTAAAAGTCGCCAACTAGGAAATATGTTATTTTTTTCGGACGACTTTTCGAAAATCGCCATTCCGCTAACTGTATAGACCAGAAAAAAGGTCTAGTTCTGTAATTAAATTTAAAACTGCGCTATATTTGTTTAATCCAGCCTACATTAATAAAATTTCCTTATTTATTTGGACCCTGATAAATTTGGAGTTGCGATAAAAATACCAGTAATAAATATATTAATTTCTTGTCTAAAACCAACCGATTCAATGTTCAATGCGTGTCCACAAACAGGCGTAAGAGTAGAATAGACTGGATAGTAGCATTTTATTCATAGCAATGCCAATGTCATTGCTTTCAGCAAGCTCTTTCTCTTCTCCATTTTCCACAACCAGATTCTCAGCTCAAATGGGCACATCAAAATCAAACGCGCAACAAACTGAAAACTCAAGTCTTGAACCGAACGAGAGCAGGAAGAAGAAAATATTCGTGGCTGGTTCAAGTGGTAGAACGGGGAAGAAGATTGTGGAGAAACTGCTCTCAGAAGGGTATCGTGTAAGAGCAGGCGCTCTTGACGTGAACAAGGCGAAATCTACCTTGCCAAATGACCCCAGTATCGATATCGTGAGTTGAACTACCCCAATTCCATTGTAATTCCAAAATACTCGGACTTTTAAAAATGAACTGTGAAAATTGGTGTTTGCGGTAATAGTGGCTGAACAGAGAGAACTACAATTAGGGTTAACTCTTGGTGATTATTTTGCAGATTAACATCCATCCTTGTATGGCTTTTCTTCCTTTTCTTTTGTAGGTGAAGGCTGATGTGACGGCTGGGGCAGAGAAATTGGTTGAGGCAATTGGGGATGCCGAGGCGGTTGTTTGCGCTACTGGGTTTCGTTATTCATGGGATATCTTTGCACCATGGAAGGTGAGATTACAATAGTAATTTTGGTGATTAAAAACTCAGTTTGAACCTTCATCACGAGTATCAGTTTGAACCTTCATCAAAATGTCAGTTTGAAATCAAATTTTAAAGCTTAGGATTGCTTTAAATTTTTATTTATTTTCCTTTGTTGTTGTTGCAGTCGATGAATCCACTCATGTAAGGAAAATAGTAGGGTCAAAGACTTGCAACATCAAAAAAACTTGAAATAAAAAATATAACCAACATCAGAAAATGATATTTGCACTCATGTTGTGGTATTTTAAAAAATTTGTAACATGTGAATATGATTTTTTTTAAAATGAATAACACTAATGACATATACCGTTCTTCCAGGAGCTTTGCTACACCCTGCTAGGTGGTGCTGTCTCCTAGACCCCCAACGAGTTAACTAGCCTAATTGATCGCCGTTTGCAGGGCGTTGGTCTTGCATCCCCACTTAGGGGTTGCCACCCTCCAACCCTATAGTGGCAAACATTTAATTTTTTATATTATTTAGTCAAAAAAAATTGATACGTAAAATAAAAAATACCATATCTATAACGTACATAAAATAATATTAGTATTATTAAGCTAATTATGCTAAAAAAATATATTTCAATTATACATTAAATTTTAAAAACTTAAAACATATTTAAAACTATAAGAACACTAAATTAATATCATAACAATAAAATACAAAAATTTATTCTCTTTTTAAGTCTCCTTTTAAACCACAAAGCACGATCTCCTTTCGCTGAATTTTTCCTTTCAAACTCCTTTAAATTCTCCTTTTTGCAATCCATGTTTGTTTCGTAAAGGATGCACCCTAACACATTATATAGCCTCTTCCTTTCAACCAACTTTTGCTTTCTTAGTTTTGAGAAATGATTTATGACCAAAACAGTGAGTGATTGCAAAACACTTCTATTTTGGCAATCCAAAACCTAATGCTTAAATAAACTGGGATACACAAACTGTTTTATGATATAAATCTGGAAATGAAACTCAAATTGACTTCTATGTCATATGAGATTCTGACTTCATCCTTCTGCAAGCACTTCTTGTTTGTTCACTGTGAAGATATAAAACTGCACCATCAATTATAAGCGAACAACATCCAAAGTTCTGACACTAGTATTGTTATTTGTAAATGAAAAACAAAGATTAATAGACATCTATATCATACGTGTCTATAGAAGGTTTTGACTTCAGATTTTTTTAAGCACCTACCAAATTGCTACTTTATTCCGAAAAATTGAAACTACGTTATTAATTATAAAAGATTGTCACTGAAAATTATAGACATCAACGATATCACTTTAAACAAAAGCAAGAGATTCATAGATTTGTATTATAAACTAGATTTTGACTAAACAATTGCAGTTTGTAATGTGTGTTGAGTTGATCAAAATGTTGTCCAATTAACTAGAAAAGCAAAATTGTGTTTTCCTTGCATATTTACACTTGCAAATGTTTAACTCATAGGTTGCACGCGGTAATGTTGTGAAAAAAGAAATATTTAGATTTTACATACATTGTTAGCAATTGGAACTTTTCATGCAATGTATCGTTAATTTATTGAGATAAATACATTAACAAATCAATTTTTATTTATTTGAATATATATAATTGTTGTTAAGTGGCTTATTCGCCTGTATATTTGAATAAAAAATAAGGTTGTTATTTTTGTTCATATAAATGAACTACTTATTTTTTTAATACTTTTTAGGGTTTAATACTATTAAGCAAATAAATGAATATTAGTTAACTATATTAATTTGTGTGATTTAAAATGTATGCTTTGTTAATTTTTAAGATGCATTTTATCAAGATACAGTTTGAAATTGCTTTCTCATGCTTGACATAGTTGATTTAATAAACAATATATAGATTTTGTTTCAAATATCATAGCAATAAAAAAAAATCAAAAATTGAAAGTTTAATAATAATAATACAATGTTGTTTTACTATTATTAAACTTTGCAGCAAACATCAAAATATTCATCTATTAATAATAATTGCCCTTTGTATAATCAAATTATGGAAACATTATACAATGAAATTTATTAACATTATTTTGAGTTAATTATCAGAAAATAAAATTTAAAATGTGAGGAATTGTAATATTATTTTAATTTTGTTAGAAATTATATATAATTTTTAAACTATTGTTTCATATAGCAATAACTTCCCTTTGTGGTAAAACATTGAAGAAGAAAAATCAAACATTTGCCTCAAAATAATAGTTAGTAAGCATATTTATTATTTTTGTTAATGCTAGTTTGTAAAAAGCTAATTTTGAGAATCTAAAAATGAAAAGGAGTTAAATGTAATCGATTTATATATTTCAGATAGTTATAAATAATTATATATATTATTATTTATAGATTCTACATATCCAAAATGGTATTTTGTTTTAAATTAATTTTAAAATAATATCATCGAAATTTAATCAATTATATATTGAATATAATCTTTGACCAATTGACACACACGCATATTAAATACTTATAAATTATTATTTTTGAAAACGAAAAAGAATGAGATGTCAGTACGTATATGCACTTATTTTAATGATTATTCAAAGTGGTGAAAATTAACTTTAATATTAAAAAATGGATAGTAACGTAAAGATAATAACTTGAATGGAATTTTTAAACCATCGATATATTTAATATAATATAATCAAGGAACCAAAGGATTTAAAAAAATACTTTGACCTTACTATTCGTACATATGTATAAGCAAGCACATATATATTGTCGGTAACATAATATTATTTTTTGAAATAAACGCTTTATGGATTTGAAAATAAACCAACGAGGGAGACTTAAAAAATAAATATATGATTTGAATGTAAAATATTTAAAGAGAATTATGGATAAGGTTGGAAGGCGATAGAATCAATGAGAGGCTTTCACATTTTTATACTTTATTACTATTAGATTGAATATAGAGAAAATAAATTTAGGATGCATTTTGACACAAAAGGCTTGATTACTATTATTTCATAAAAATAAATAAACTTTTGATTAAGAACATATTGTTACCAATTCTTCCTCTGGGTACCTATTGTCCAAATCAAAAATGAATGAATTTTTAAGACTTCAAGGATCTATTGATATAAAATTCATCAACTGAAAGGAGTATAATAACAACCACGATATTAGTAAAAGAAATTAACAACCAATGTGGATGACATGCTTGAATACTTTTCACTATCAATTTATTTTTGTCATATGAAATATACATTTACCTATATGTATTATTTTTGGTACAACAATCATGTTATTGATTCTTATATTGTTGATATATGCAATATGATTCAAAATAATTGAAAAGCTATCCTTTAGAAGTATATTTTCTTCATATGTTATATGATATATGTCACGCTCATTTTTATATGTCAAGGCTTTCAAGTGTTCCTTGCTAGGTTCAACGAGACAACTTTGTGGTAAAAGATAAAATAAAAAATCAACTTTGGGTGGTTGTTTTAACAATCTTTTGAACATGTCCATGTACTCCATGAAATTCTCACCTTCAACCATCTTCAGGCTGTAAGGGTCATGCTTTAAATTTAGGGATGTTTTAACCTACATCCATGTTTAAACAAAATTTGTCTCACATCCTTCTTTTTAAATTTACAATTTTTTTTCCTTCCAAAAATGATAT
Source organism: Allium cepa (assembly GCA_030765085.1). Lineage (NCBI taxonomy): Eukaryota > Viridiplantae > Streptophyta > Magnoliopsida > Asparagales > Amaryllidaceae > Allium > Allium cepa. The sequence continues at coordinate 921,320,584 of CM060931.1, read as the reverse complement.
TACTAGTTAAAATAAATGTCGTGCAATTTTCCTCGGTCATTATTGGATCTAATGTTTATGAATGTCGAACATTGGTTTAGTGTACTCAAAATTGCAGCTCAAGTAAAAGAAAATGCTGCTGATGCACTGTATTTGTATACAATGCAAAATATTTACACTACAAATATTTACAATTTCAATCTATGCTGTACATCGATACCAAATAAATGCAACAAATAACTATATTCAAACATTTTCCTAGATTATGATCGTAAATGTTTGTGAGACAAATATCCAAAGCAACGTAGTTAAAACATTTGACGGTTCCATAGCAATGAAGGTTCAAAAAGATATAGCGGAGACATAACTATGATATAGATGAAAATAATAGAGGTGCAAAAATGCATATTTAAGATAAAATTTAATTGCCAATACCAATTTGTTATTAATCTCACATCATTGGTGTTGGAAAAAAGAAACAATATTTACTATGATATTAGAAAACCCAAGATCGTTTTCATCATACAGTTCAAATTTCAACTTATAAACAATGATTTAAATTATGTTGGACTCTTAGACTTTGAACTTGGCGTACAACCTAGCTTTAACTGATTTTAAAAGAGAACTAGACAAGCTAAAATTTTCATATTAAAACCGCTAAACTGTGCTTTAATTTGCAACTTGTTGTGGAAATCATGGGGCTAGAGTGGAGCTGCAAAAAAAGGAGTGCCATTGAACACTCCTCATATATATATATATATATATATATATATATATATATATATATATATAGAATAATTATTATATTCTACTAAACTAATATGTACGATGTTCTAGTATACTAAACTAGAGATAAAACAAATCCTCTCTAACAATCTAGCCCACCTTCAGATTACATTGTTACTGTTGCAATGTATTTTGTTCAGTCTTGCTAATATTAATTAGTTTTACCATTTTCAGGTTGACAACTTTGGGACTGTGAACCTTGTGGAAGCTTGTCGCCAAATCGGCGTAAGAAGATTTATTCTTGTCAGTTCTATCTTAGTTAATGGAGCTGCCATGGGCCAAATTCTTAATCCAGCTTACATCGTGCTTAATGTGTTTGGACTGACATTGATAGCAAAACTTCAGGCAGAAAATTATATAAGGAAATCCGGTATAGATTTCACTATAGTAAGACCTGGTGGATTAAAAGATGGTCCTCCAACTGGAAATATTGTCATGGAACCTGAGGTAACGTTGTTTTTTCCCCCTCCCTTTCACGCCTTTTACAAGCAGCTCTACAGCAAATGGTATCTTTAACTTTGGCTAATGCCATGGCCCATAGGCACGAGAAGTTCTGTAAATTACTCTAGATAACCAATCATCTTAGCTTTCCGTTGAGTTTTCAAAATAACACCCCTTATGAACTCACATTATTTAATAAACCAAGTAACTGATTTCCTGTTGTGTTGGTTAAGTGGTTTGTTGTTAATGCTGCATTGCTTCTGTTAACCTATGAAAGTCGGCAGCATGAAATAATTAGCTGAATAATGCAAAAGAATTCATTTGTTAACTGAACTGACGGACTTTTGGGATTGAATGAATGCTTTGTCTTCAATCAACATCTTATCAGTTTTTTAGAGAAAGGACCATTGCTTATTTGTTGAATTATTCTTTCTGACATTACAAAATCAGACATAAAGCATGGAAAAATTAACCCAAACAGACAAGCACTTGTGCATTACAGTATAGTTGACTGTTGTATAAGCTATCATATTCCTGGTTATAGGTACATGGGCTGGGTGCGGTTGGTAAAATAACAACTAAGAACAACATAAATAAAATATATTTTATTGTTTTGAGATTGGTATTTTTTTTTGATTTAAGAGATCTTTATTAATATTTAACCATGGAACATTCTAAGTCGAGATCCAAACAACATGCATGTTTTTGAGATATTGAGTTTTGATTTTAAGCGAGAATCAATTTTTGGCTATCGAGTGTCAAACAAAATTGATTTTGATATTTTAATTTTGAGAAGAGAGAACTTTTTTGAGAAGAGAGAAGGAGACGAGAGGATGCTTGGTTTCATCAAACATTAAGAAAATGAGAAGTGGGCCTGGATGGATGAGAAAAGTGCGATTGGGTGATGGATGGTGTTTTGGTGCGTGCAAATCCCCTCTGCCTCCAGGCCCTCAACCAACGCCTACTGACCCCCCTCCGGGTTTCGCTCCTCTGAACACCCCAGATCCCAGCCCTGACCTTGATGAAGGATTCGTGCCCATTCGTACGAACAAGTGGAAACGTCAAAACAGGGTTCGATGCATGCTCCCCAACCGTATGTCCCTTCGAATCAGAACCATCATAATAAGAACCTGATATCATCTTATCCTCCTCCCATTCTGATCATTCCCAAGCTTATCAGATCTCAACCCACCCCGCTCATTCTTATACTGGATCTACCACTAACAATTGGAATTTTTCCACTTCCTCTAACCGGGCGTGGAGTCAGGTGGTCAAGGGAAATAACATTCCTGTTACTATACCTTTAAAATATTATCAACCTCGTGAATTTAATTCATTGCAGCGTGTCAAAATGTCAGCAGAGGTTATTCAAGATGCAAGAAAACAATGGGACAATGCCACTGTGATTTACGTTGTTGGACCGAAACCGTACTATCCTTATTTCAGAGATTATATTACTAAAGTATGGAAGCCTGAAGAAATTTCTCCATATACTGTAAGGAAAATGGTTTCTATGTCATAAAGTTCAACAATAAACAAGACTGTGACAAAGTCATTGAAGGTGGTCCATACTACTATAACAAGAAGCTAATGATGATGAAGAAGTGGTCCCCTGAAATGTAATTAACTAAAGAACTTCTTAATTCTATCTTGATATGGGTGCGTTTTCTTAATCTACCTCTTGACTATTGGACAAAAGAAGGGATTAGTCGAATCGTCTCAGATAAAACTGGACAAGTTCACAGAAAATATAATCAAAATTGCTTATGTGAGAGTTCTAGTCGAAATTAATAACTCAATTGAATTTCTAAGTAAGATCCCTATTCTTACGGAGACAGAGGCAATCAAATGGCAAGAAGTAGCTTATGAATGGAAACCCATGGTTTGTTCTAATTGTAATAGTTTTGGACATAACGACACACATTGTGAATTCATTAAAATATGGCGACCCAAAGAGACGACAATGAACCAGTCAAGTGATAACTCAGATATGATCATCGAAGATAGTGCGAATATTGAGATAAACTTGAAGGGAATCATAAACAATCCTATTTCTATACCAGACACGATTAGTCCAAATCAGGAGCAAATAAAAAACAATTCTCCAACTGAAGAATTAAACATGGTTACAGACAACCAAATTATCCAGGAAAATAATATTGTCCAGCCAAGAGTTCAGTCTTTGACTTTTAATACACATTCAAAACAAGATTCTCCTAATGCCATTTTTGATATGGATAGTCAGTCAGAAGACAATTATAGAGACAAAAACAGAAACGTTTCTGAAAATAAGAATGAATCATCTCCAGCAGAGCAGACTTGCGATGGTACCGTCAACAGTAGCCCAATAGTCCAACAGAATCCCAGAACAAAGTCCACAAGGAAAACTAAACCAGACGAGGTTCCCTTCGAATTAAAGCATCATCTTCATCGGAGGTCATAGAAAACCCTACATGGAACTTATTGTTAATCAACTGAAAGGTAAGAATAAAAAATTGAAAAAGCACAAGACATTCGAGGCTGCTACCTCCCATGTTGAAAGTAGCATGCCAGACAATAATTAATTAAAAGAGTTTCTCTTTTGAACATCTGGGGCATGAATGCCCTAACTAAACAGTTAGAAATTCTACAACTGGTAAATAGTAAAAAAAATTCTTTTCTTGGTATTCTCGAATACAAATTATCTATGGAAAATAGTGAGAGATTTATGGGCAAAATTAGTAGTAACTGAAAATATTCCTATAATATCTCTAATGACCAAAAAAGTCGAATTTTAATTATTTGGGATTCCTTTCAATGGTCAAATATCATTTTGCATTCTAGTGAACAATACATAAACTTGTATACTACATAATGCTAGTGGGGTTAGTATTCTATGTTCGACGATTTATGCTCTCAATGATGAGATGAAAAGAGGAGAAGTTTGGAAATATCTTGTGGAGCAATCGATTAATTTTAATCTTCCATGGATTGTGGCGGGAGATTTTAACTCTATCTTGTCGCCTAAAGATAGAATTAACAACGGCCTGCATAACTTTACAGGGGAACAAAAATTCGTTGACTGTATACTCTTATCTAAACTAGTGGAACCAGACTTTTCTGGAAACTATTATACTTGGAGAGGAGGACAAGGTTTCTCTATTCGTAGCAAAATAGACCGTGTCTTTGTTAACAACCTTTGGTTGGATCGATTCAACCAGTTTGGTATCGATTTTGGTAACCATTCTATCAGTGATCATTCCCCTATTAGTATTAAATTCATTATATAAATAAAAGGAAGAGTAGAATACCGTTCGGATATAGCAATTCTTGGCATTTACAAGCTGGCTACCTTTCTTCCATTCAGGATGCTTCTGCAAAGGAATTCCACGGCGATCATCTGTACATCCTTTTGTGCAAACTGAAAGAAATAAAAAATGCATTGAAAGTGAAGAAATAATAAAGTAGCATACATAAAGAGGTAGACCAGTTAAAAGAGGAGGCTAACCATTTATATAACTAGCTTGTTCAATTCCCATTGAATGAAAATTTGTCTCCGCAATACAGTTCAATAAATGCACAAATTCACAATTTGATGAGGAAAATAGCTGTAGAAAATGAACAAAAAACGAAGAGTAATTGGCTATTGAAGGGCATAGACCAATCAGATTCTCTTACAACAAGATTTTCAAATGAAACATGGGAATCAACATCAAAAAAACTGGCGCTCGAAGCTGTAAAATGTTTCTCTCATCTGTTTTCTACATCACAGGTCACATATCAATTTTCAGGTATTATTTGTAAGAAAATTCTATCTGAAAATGCGAGAGAAAGCTTATGCAAACCTTTTCAACTAGAAGAAATAAAGACCGCAACTTTTCAGATAGAAGATAACAGTTCCTAGGCCCAGATGGTCTTAACTCGAAGTTTTCAAATTACATTGGGAAAAACTTAAAATGGACATCTGGAATGCCATGAATGACATCCTCCAATCAGACAACATTATTAAGGAAATTAATCATGCTTTCATTTGCCTTATTCCAAAGAAACGAATGCAATTGAATGCTTGATTTCAGACCAATCTCTCTATGCAATGTCATATGTAAGATTTTGGCCAATCTTCTTTGTAATCGACTAAAACCCTCTATGGATTACCTTATTTCATTTCATCAAAATGCATTCATCCTGGGTAGAATAATATCGAAAAATTCTTTACTTGCATATGAAATGGTCAGAGAATTTAATAGGAATAATTCTAACAATTTTTGCCTGAAAATTAATCTGAATAAAGCCTATGATAAAATAAACAGAGAATTTGTTCATCATATGCTGATTTCCATGGGGTTTTCTATAATATTTGCCAACCTCATTTACAAATGTATAGCTACCCCTTCTTTCTCAGTCTTAATTGATGGTTCGCCTTGTGGATTTATTGAGAGCAGAAGGGGTTTGAGACAAGGCGACCCCATATCTTTATATTTATTCGTTATTGTCATGGAACTCCTTTCAATCAATCTAGAGGTGGAATATTTGAAAGGTAATATCACTCCTATTTATAATATTGAACCTATTATAACTCACTTGCTCTACGCTGATGGTATTCTGATTTTGACCAAAGCTACCAAAGAAAAGAAAATGCCGATTATATTACGCAGATTTTCCAGTCCTTGAAAACTCTTACTGGATTAGACTTAAATCAGAACAAGTCTACCTTGTTTTTCTAGTAAAGGAGCTTATCACAAACAAATTATTACCGAGACTTTCAACATCACAGTTGGAAACCTTTCTGTATTTACTTAGGCATCCCTTTATCAAATAACAAACTCAAAGCTAGAGATTTTGGTCACTTATTAGACAGAATCAATAAAAAATTTAATCATTGGCAGAGCAAATTACTTAATATCAGTGACATAATAGAACTAGTAAAAACAGTGACCCAACCAATGATTCAGTTTTGGTTACAGTTTACTCAATTTCCAGCCTTTGTTATACAAAGAATTAATTCTGTGTGCCAATTTTATATGGAATTCTAAAGCTCACAAGATGTCTTGGGATGATGTTGCAAACTTAAATATGAGGGTGGCATTGGAATCAGAAAAATTGAGGGAATTGCAAAAACGGTAGCAATTAAATTGATTTGGCATTTTATTCAAGGTGAATCAACTTGGGCTAAATGGATGTATAATAAATATTGCAACAAAACAAAATTTTGGACTGCTGCATTGAATAATAATGCTTTATACACATGGAAATATTTGTTAAAAGCAAGACAATGGTGTAAATGTGCTACTGACAAGAAAATAGTGAATGAGGAGGACACTGAAATCTGGTTAGACCCATAGATCAATAGGTACTCACTGGTGGATAGCCATGGGTGGAACACAATGGTAACTGTAGATGGCAGAGACAAAAAAGTTTCTACACTTATAGCAGGTAATTAATGGATAAATTACCTAGAATGTGTGCCTATTCAAATGCATGATAGTATACATAATATTACAATTCATGCTCAAAAACAAGAAGACTTTTGGTATTGGACTCGTGGAAAAGATGGCCAGTTCAGTTTAAAAACGGCATGGAATCACATCAGAGTCAAATATATCGAATTTAACTGGGCAAAAATTATCTAGCATAAAGACTGCACAAAAAAATCTACTTGTGCTCTTCTAGCTAAACTAAACAGACTTAACACAAAGGAAAGAATTATTAGATGGACTAATAATGTTGATCGGTCCTGTGTGTCATATCTAAATCAACATGAAGATGAGGATCATTTATTTTTCAACCGTGCTTATTCGAATCAGATTCTAAATGAAATTATGCGGAAGACCCAAGTTAACTTCGGAAATGCTACTGATATTAATCAAATTCTAGAAATTCTGTGTCAAAATCAAAATAGCAACCAATTCTCAATAAAATCAATAGCATCGTCTTTACCATCCTAATCTGGCATATTTGGTGCGAAAGGAATAATCGAGTTTTCAAAGGTATTAAACTTCCTGTTCAAGTCAGAAGCATTCTTATAATACATGATTGCAAGCAATTACTTCAACATAATCTGAACAGTGAGAAAATAAGCATAGATCTGGCACTTATCTTGGGCAAATCAGGTATAACAGTGGACAAAAATCTGATTTTGGATCCTCCTTGAACCCATTGAAAAATCTAACCTCCCAGCTGCTAAGAGACCGCCTGATTTTTCTTTTTTCCTTGAAGACAAATCCGCTTTTCTGCCATTGGAGAACTGGAGCGATGGAGTGGTCTAGATCCATTTTTTTGAGTAAAGTTGAGTTCGATTTTCTCTCTCTTGAAGATTATCAAAAGAAATTTTTCGAGCTTGATGGAGTTTTAATTTCCGTTGCTGTGTTGTTTAGATGGGCACGTGTTAGTGTTCTTTTGTCCTTTATTTTGAGTGCATGTTTGATTAAGTTTAGCCCTAAGTTGTTTTGTATGAGTGGTTTTGGGTGTATCTGTCTTTTGTTTACTCCACTCGTTTGACAATTTGGTTTTCCAGCTCTCTGTCTTTTGTATCGTTAATGTATGAACATGATATGTACTATTTTTTCTTGTAAGACACCCATTTAGGTTATGTGGATTGCAAGGTTTTAACGAGGCATATCATGTAAATATATGCGTTTATGTATTTAATAAAGTACATTTTTTCTAAAAAAAATATTATTTTAAATTACTTATTTTGAAAATAGATAGTGTGTTTTTCATTTGGTAGGCATGGTAGTTTATTTTGAGCTGTTATCATCAATAGAATATTAACTTCGGGTCTATATTTTTTGTTTTAAATGTAAATCGGGTCTCTCTATAATTTTTTTTTATTAATTAGGTACCTACTACTATAACGTCACATTCGACCAAAATCAATATCCTCCAACTCATTTAATTTCAATATTTAAAACGTGATTACTTTTTGTAGATCAATTGGATTTAAAAAGCGTTTTCATCATTAAACCACAAATTTAATTAGCTTTCCAGTGATATCCATTGTTAATATAGTAGCTGTTAACCTCGCCTCGGCCGTGGCTCACCGATCCAAGATAATAAACGACCTAACACACTGCCGACTTAACAAAGGATGCCGACCTAAGGCTCGAATGGGCACCGACCTAACTACTTAATGCCTTAAAGGAGGACGACCTAACACTCTGCCGACTTAACAAGGGATGCCGACTTAGTATCTTAGCACGGAAGACCGACCTAACTGCATAAGGTTTAAGAAGGATACCGACCTAAGGGACTTGAGAAGCAGACCGACTTAAGGCTCAAAGGAAGTTCCGACTCAACAGCCTTAGCTTGTTGCCGACCTAACGTATGAACCGACTCAGAATGAGTGACGACTCAACTTATTGCCGACTTAACAGGGACAGCGACTCACCGGGTTATAACCTTGATGCTTTAAAGATGTTGGCCGACTCATGGGGAAAACCGACCTAAGGCCTATGGTGGGTCGTTCACGACCTAAGCAAGCGAATCGGATACCTCATCATTTTATGTCATGGCCCCATGACTCGTACACGACTCATGACCTGGCCCCATAACTCGTTTACGACTTTGGAATTGCATGAAATCAGGTAAGTCGGCTTAACTCTACTAGACCGTGAATTTGCCTCTATAGGTCGGTCGCGACTCAACTAAAGTCGGTGACGACTCAGGACTTGGGTGAAAAATTCTTACCCAGATTTGCCTATAAATAGAAAGCCATCTCCAACATTCGAAGGACTTTTGGATCATTCTCTTCGTGGCATCAAGGCTCTACTATCTTCAAGACAATCTAAACTCCATCACTTCAAACTCACGCAAGATTTTTAGACCAAACTTCGCACAAAGATTCGACATATCCAATCATGGATTCAAAGAACTTTGTCACGACGAAGTCTTCTCTAGCTACTTGTCTTTTTGAATTGAGTTGGATTGTAATTGAAAGAGATTGTAATAAGTTGTAATTCAGTCAGCAATAAAAAGAATTGAAGTGGACGTAGGCTTGATCATAAGCCGAACCACTATAAAACTGCTGTTGTTTACTGTTTTTTCTACAGTTTTCTGCTTATACTCTGTTCCCGAATCATCGGGTGGTGCTTTCACAACTACACTTTACACACCGGGGTGTTAGCGCTCAAATTTTAGCGTTAACAGTAGCTAAAAAATAATTTTTGAAAATCATAAGTTTATATAGCAATTTTGACTGCATTTATGTAATGCAGTTATTTTGTGTCACCACATTATGTAACTGCATTATTATGGATAATCATAACCTTTGTATAGTAGTTTCAACTGTAATGCAGTTATTATCTTTTAACCTTATTGAACAAAAATTGTTTTGAATCATGCAATTATGGTTGCTTTTGAATATTGTAATTGCATTAATGTAATGCAGTAATAATTTTGATTGTATTTGATAATTTATCCAAACTTAATTTATTTATAATTTAGATGCATTTAGAAAATGCAGTTATAATTTTAAAGCATTTTTTAATTAATTTAACTGCATGTTAATTTTATAACTGCACTTACGTGATATAATAATAATTTTAATTACGGTTGATAATTCTATTCAACCTTAAAGCAGTTATAAATTAATTATATTAATAAAATGCAGTTGTGATTTAACATCATGTTTTGGATAAATTTCACTGCGTTTGAGGATTTCAACTACATTTATTTATTATGGTGATATTTTTGGCTACATTTAACATATTGATTTGAATGCTACAATTATAGCTGCATTTTAATGATGATGCAGTTATAAATACGTTATTTATATGAAAACATTACAAATTTTCAAACAAAATTAATGATCGGATATTTACATATGCATAACACAAATCATATAAATAATCATAAATTTGCGATTTAATGGTAAAAACGTTTTGTCGATCTGATATTTTTACAAAATGTTATTGCATTTTGAATTTTTGATTTATATAGGCGTGAAGTATTAAAATGGGTGTAAGAATAATAGTTACCAATAAAGGATGCCAACGGAAAATTATGGATAGGGACCTGATTTATATAAATTATCGACGAATGATGTTTTGTTTATTTTGATTAAAAATAGGGACTTGTCGTCCAAAGTCCATATCATCAATCACAACTTCGACGTAGAAATTTGATATCTAGTGACAATGACCGTTATAGTAATGGTAAAGTTACCATTATCATTGTCAGTTCATCGACTATCATAATCATGCTAAGTCGATATACCAATGAAATCGGTATGTTAATGGTAAATTTTACCATTTTCAACAGTAATACTTGTAATAATTCTCAATACCAACGGTGACGGTAATTTACCAACCCATTTATACTTTATATCCTATAATTTTCAATACCAACGGTGACGCTAATTTACCAACCCATTTATTTACTTTACGAGCGTTACGGCACACACTTCGTCCGTGAATTGTTTTTCTGCAAATTGTATAGGTTTAACACGAAATTATTTTTGTTAGTTTAAATTTTATTTCTAAGTTTCAACATCAATTTTTTTTAAGTTTGAAATTTTGTTTATATTATTGATTAATAATCTATTTGTTAGATCATATTTGTATATGATATTAAGTTTTGATGTTATTTATTGATGGATGTTTTAAAATTATAAAAAAAAATTATTTGTTAGATCCTATTTTTTAGTGCTATTAAGTTTAGATAATATTTGTAGACCGATGTTTTGAATTTATAAAAATAATAATTAATTGTTAGATCCTTTTTTCAACTAATATTAACATTTGGTATAAGGGGCATTTTTGGTAGTTCATGCTTACACCAAAAAGGGTGATACCAAAGGTATTAACTTTTATTAAAGATATCCTGCTAATTGCATCTTCTTTTTCTTTGTTTATGTTGTCATATGACACTGGTAAATTATGATAAAAACTATTACAGTACAAAAATATACAAAACTTTTTGCTTTTTGAAACATACTACGTGTCAATATTTTAAGCGATTTGAATTAAGCTACGCAGGTTTCGAACCCGCGACCTTTCACACAAAGACAAAACATCTAACCATTGGGACCGTGGTGTTGATCCAATAATTTGCTATTGCTAATGTAAGAAAATTGTTTAGTATAAAAAATCAAGTCTACTGCGACAAATGTTAACCTTATTTCAGAGTACTGTTTAAAGTCAAAGTCAGTGACAATGATTCCATATAAAACTTATAACTGTGAATTATATGGCTTTTTTTAACCCATCATTGCAGGATACTCTATCTGAAGGTTCTATATTCAGAGAGCAAGTGGCAGAGGTGGTTGTCGGAGCATTGTCTTGTCCAGAAGCATCATACAAAGTAGTTGAGATTGTTGCCCGTAGCGAAGCTCCCAAACTTCCCGTACATGAGTTATTTGCTGCCATCAAAAAACACTGAACCTATGCATTCACATTGACTAATATTTGCTGTTTGCCGGAAGACATCTTTATGAATTCTGGCTGCCGTGCTGTAAGGATATGTTTATATTAATGCAATCATTCAATGTCAATAGTTTCTCTCAGTATCAAAACAAAATGTCTTCTATTAGCAGTATGAGAATTGTTTTAGGTTTATCAAGTAGGTACATTGTATAGTAAACACATTCCATTCCTTGTAAAATTTTAGATACATAGTGAATGAAAAATCCACAACTAATACTTGTACAATGCTATATGAGCTAACATATAATTTCTAAGTAGTAAATTCCTCATCGGTCAAAGGAAGCCCGACCTTTCGAACTCTATTTGCTCTAGAAAATTCCGTATTAGTCAACTGAAAATCTTGACCAGTCAATCGAAAAAGATTTCCAGTCGACTCTAGATAGAATAGTGCTTGGGTCCAAAATGGCTAAAAATAAAGTCGACTGGTAGACTATACTAGTCGATTGGAAGTCTGTAACTGAAGCTACAGACTACCGATCGTCTACCCCTTCTTCATCTTCTTTTCTCCGCTGCGCCTTCTCCGCTTCTTCAAATGACGCGCCGTCTTCACCAATATGATTGTAGCCGTTTTCACCAATATATTAGTCATTGCTTGTTTGTGAAAATAATGCAGAGTCAATAATTACGTTCAACTTAAGCTTATGTTCACCAACATAACGAAAAGACAGAATGGCGGTTGATACTAACTCGGAGCTCACTGCATGAGAACCACAATTTTAATTGCTGAGTGCTGGAGGGTATAATAATAAGTTAGGCACCATGAATGCAATGATTAGAATTTCCACGTAGCCCACGGGCCACGTCCCCATTTTACTGCTACGGACCAATGATTTGAACACACTATCGAATCGACCAGAACTATACACGACCAGCCGTTGAGCAAGAGATAGATGGGCCCTCTTGAATAAGTGTCACAGTTTTAAAATAGATATGCCACAGTAGTTTGTTTGGTTAGGTGTGATCTGTCTTCAATAAGTTTTTGGTACCACTAAACAAGCTACCGGTTCAGAGGGGACCTGTTAATTAGAGACAGGAGCGACACCTTATATTCTGGCCTTTTCACTGATCCTTTATTTATATGGGGCCTCCGTGAGCTGATTTTCTGTGTTGGTTTAGTTCTCATCCACTCGGATAGTGACTGTCATTCAAAGCGGATTCAATATATCACTTTGTTTATCTGTTCTTTCGACATTACTCTCTTTTACGTTGTCACTGTAAATTCTTTTCCAATGGTAAATTCTAAGCAGTCAAATTAACATAGTTGCTTGTTGGTTTGAAACTAAATGTTGTCATAGGAAAGGAAAAGTAAGCAAGCATTAACATTGATTGGTAACTTGATAATGAAAATAGACAACATGGAATAATTAGCCTAATATGTGTGAGAATTCATTTGTTAGCTGAATTAACATACTTTTGGCATTGAATGAATGCTTCAATAAAACAAAATTATATTGACATCTTATAAGTTTTTTAAAGAAAGGACCTTGGCTAATTTGTTGAATTATTCTTTCTGACATTACAATATCCGTCATAAAGCTTGGAAAAATGAACCCAAACAGATAAGCATTTGTGCATTACAGTATAATTCACTATTGTATGAGCTACCATATTCCTGGTTACAAGTACATGGGCCGTCTGCCGTGGGTAAAATAAAAACTAAAATGCTTAGGTAGATAAATAAAATTTAATAGAAGAGTCAAACTTCAAAAAGCAGAAGAACTCCGTATGACTATCAGGTTTCTGCAGTGGGCTCATAGCAGTAAGAGGCCTTAGCCCTTGGGACAGGTGAAAGATTGTAAACTTTTACTGCATGTAGCACAAATTTTTGTGGAATTCTCTAAGATTTGTACAAGTAAAAGATTGTCAGACCTATTAGGTTTTAAAATTAGACCCTGAAATAGTGCCCCAAGTATCATACAAGGGTAATATTATTAGCCTGTAGATGTAAACTTTTGGTTTGAAAGAAAATGGTTAAGGATATCTGGAGGATTTGGTTACCACCGTTATCATTCGTCTTGGACATGAGTTGAAATTTACCTTTTTGATAATAGTTGAACTTGAATCTTTGACCCTGGTTTTTACTCCATTAACTTTGCATCCTCGAATTGTGCCAATTGATTTTTCAATTCGGATTATTTTCCGAATCAACAATTTTTTGTAGGTGCGATCTACGAATCGTCGGCATCATCTACGCAAAAATCACCTCATTTCGAGGACTAACCCACTAGATATAAATCCTTTAAAATCAACCGCCGTTACTAAATATTTAAAATACATAATATTTTGCGTGATGATTTTTGTTTGTTTAGATGTATCGGAATATAGTGATTTTTTTTATCAAGATAACGTTGATGATACGTAGATCATGCGTGCAAAAAATTTTGAACTATAACAAGTAGATATCGAATAATGAGCTGGATATGCGAAAAATTGTAGTTTTCATACATAGTAATGCCTTCTCATATCATCCTTTAATGGAAGACGAGAAGCAGGTGAACGACGTAAAAAAAAAATTTCATTGTTTTGAGATTAGTATTTTTATGATTTAAGAGATCTTTATTAATATTTAAACCATGCAACGTTCTAAGTCGAGATCCGAACAACATGCACACTTTTGGGTATTGAGGTCTGATTTTAAACTTAAACCGGTTTTGAGGCATTGTGTGTCGAACAAATTTGATTTTGATATTTTAATTTTAAGAAGGGAAAACTTTTTTGAGAGGAGAAAATGAGATGCGATGATGTTTGGTTTCATCAAATGGTAAGAAAAAGAGAAGTGGTAGACTTCTCTTTTTCTTGATGCGTGTAATGGTATCATTTCACCACAACGAAAATGGAATATTATCTAAATGCTATCTTTAGAGTCTCAAATGATAAATATGTTGTTTGTACTCCAAGGTATAAAATGTTGTTTATTTGCAGTAAATGTATAAATGCAGTTTTAGTATGAATTACTACTACTACTATCAGTACAAATAATTTAGTATTGTTGAAGAATAATATACATGAATATTATTTCAAATTAGTTATTTGAAAATAGATAGTGTGTTTTTCATTTGATAGGTATGGTAATTTATTTTGAGTTTTTATCATCAATATCAATTTCGACCAAGGTATTAGTTTTCGGTCGGAATGACGATTTCGGCCGTTCCATCTCGGTACCGATCAGAGCTGGGATGGAATCTGACCAAAAACCCGGTCCGGTCGTTACCCAACAATTAATTTTTAATAATTGAAGCAAAAAAGAAAAAACAAGGAAAAGACTAAAAGAAACCGAGAAATAGAAACAAAATCGAATGCGAAATCAATTTGAACTGAGATCTGAAAGCAAATACTTAACTGGACATTATTGCGTACAAATCGAATTGAAATTCAAACCATAAATTTGCAGTAGCATAATCTTTCTTCATTTTATTTTATTATTAAGGGTTGCATTGCCCTAGTTTTTTTTTTTTTTTTTTTTTGAAACTGGGTACTTATATTTACAAAGTAGGCAGCACACAAGTCTGCAAGAATCATCATGGCGCACAGTTTAATATGCCAGAGGCAGGGATCGAACTGCCGACCTTGTCGTCAACAGCCTGACGTTTTACCACTGCACCAAGGCCTCGGACCTAGTTTTTTTCTTTGTTCCTTCTGCAGCAAAAAAAATGAGAACGATGGCTATGGTTTTGGACCTTGTGATATAAAATTGGTTAGGTTGCAGTATTATACGGGCGGGTGGATTTTAAGGGCAGTAATTTTAAAATGAGGTTTTGATCTAGTATTTTGGGCTCAATTTATTTGGGCTTTACTAAAGTTTTATGTTATTTTAGTTGATTTGTCCAAGTAAATAAATTGGCTGCAGTTAATTTTTAAGGGGTTCGATTGTATTATGTAATTTACGCAGATTAATTGTAAAAAAATATCCAAATTTGAAATCGAAACCGAAACAAAAGCTGAAACTCCCGAAATTGATCGAAACTACACAAATTTAAAGTGAACGAAACCGAGACCGAGACTGAAGTCTCAAACCTTGATTTCGACACATGAATTTGATGTCTAGTAGTAATGGCTGTTACGTTAATAGTAAAGTTACCTTTATCATTATTAGTTTATTGATTACCATAATCACGCAAAGTCAATATACCAGTACAATTGGTACGATGATGGTAAATTTTTCCACTTTCTATGCTAAAATACTTGTCATATCTTCTCAATATCAATTGTTCCAACTCATTTATACCTTTTTTATTTTTATTATTAATGCATTTTTTTTGAAAAAACAAAAACAAAAATAGAAAAAGAAAAAAAAGCAAGCGATCAAATTTAGTCTAGGAATACAACTCAAATGATGCTATTTGCATTTCTTTTCTTTCTTGTTGATGTATTTCATTACATGACACGATTAAATGTATGATCAAAAAACAATACAAGGAAAAAACATATACGAAATTTCTCGCTTTTTTAACGTACGGTAATTTAGCATTACTAATGTGACAATTATCAGCTTATCGGTATACTAACATTCGGGCTAACCAAAGTATTAGAAACAGTAAGTAAACATTCTGAGTTTACTAGCAAAAACAGTATGGTAACGGTTTGTGAAGACTTCCCTACACCCTGGTATCCAAAGTTTCCTATTATCTTCTTATGTTAATCTCTCTTGGATCACTGACTACACTAATTAGATTGAAGAAAACTGGGTTTCTAGCTCTGGTTTGGATTAATAGAGATATGGACGTGATTCGAGAAGGGAAATGACATGTCTGCTGCAAAAAAGAGTATATTACACCTTATTTTCGGATTGGGCTAACGAGCTACATTAATCACTCTCTAATTACCCACTAATCTTTTCAGAACTAGTCAAAACTTAAAAAAGTCATAACTTCTAGCCGGAAGTCCACGTTTTTCTACGATACTTCGATACATAAAATACGGGTCGTTGCATAGTTTTTACAAAATGATATCAACAACCATTATCATAGCAGCCATACTTGTAAATATTTTAATAGAGGGTCCATTTGTAGAACTTCATCCCACAGCAAGTTCAAAACAAATTTTCGTTTGGTGACATTCATATTTTACCAGAACACACTAACTATTATAAACTTGTATTTCATCTTGTTACATCTGTTGTTGATTTTCTTTATTCTCATGTTATATATGTGTGTGAAATTTATAGTTGTTTAGTATGAAAAAATAAAGTTTACTGTGGTAAATGGTAAACTTATGGTTTCATAGTACTGTTAAAGTCAAAATCAGTGACAATGATTCCATGTAAAACTTATAACTGTGAATTATACGCCTTTTTTTTAACCCATCATTGCAGGATAGTCTATCTGAATGTTCTACACGCAGAGAGCAAGTAGCAGAGGCGGATGTCGGAGCATTGTCCTGTCCAGAAGCATCATACAAAGTAGTAGGCATTGTTGTACGCACTGAAGCTTCCAAATTTCCTGTACATGATTTATTTACTACCATCAAATAATACTGAACCTATGCATTGGTATCTGAGTGATGTTTGCTCTTTGCCAGAAGACATCTATATGAATTCTGGCTGCTGTAACTGCAAGGATATGCTTATACTAATGCGGTCATTCAATGTTAATAGCTTCTCACCGTATCAAAACAAAATGCATTCAATTAGCTAGGCCTGTCATGCTTTCGGATGCGGATAGTGACGTAACCGCATCTGCATCCGAAATAATTTTAGGATATCGAATATCCATCCAATTGTCATATCCACTAACGACGATAAATCAAGAATTACAAAGAAAATTTTAGTTTAACATAAATATTTTTCAATTTCATTGATTATAAAAGCGTTAAAAATTAAGAAATGTGATGATAAAAAACAGTTTCGAACGGTTAATAAACATTAAGTGCATATAATATAAACTAGTTATTTAATAAAATAATAAACGAATATCATTTACTGAATTAAAATACATACAATTTGAACTATAATTTTGATATAAATCGGACGAATAATTTTCAAATGCGGATGTATTCGCATCCGCATCCGTTTCTTCGGATATCCCATTTTTATGCGCTTTTCGGATGCGGATGCGGATGGATTTTGAATTTTTTGGTTATCCATTCACAGACCTACAATTAGCATTGTGAGAATTATATTAGGTTTAGGGTGTGTATTTGGTCAAAATAATTTGTGACAGTACAACACACTATAAATTCCCTTCGAATTCTCCATCTTTGCCTCCACCGTACAAACAATTCCAAAACTGAAAATTCCATCAATTTTTGCCGATTGGACATCGATTTTTTATGTTAATTTTTTCGTATTCATTTTTTATATATTACTATCTACCTTTTTTAGTTTTTTCAATTTTTGTTTTGATTTTTTTATAGAATATGTACATGAATCTTTCAGCTTCATCCGCCATATTCTCAATTGGACCGACGAATAATCGAGTTGACTATTGGTATCAGAATATCCTTGCCATATTCAATAAAAGGATGGACATCGAATATACCAATAGCCAGACGAAGAACAAATTCGAAAACCTCAAACGTGAACAACACTCGTGGGACAACCTTCTATAGATTGAATTCAGGTTCTAAAATGCAACGAAGGGCACCGTCGGAGGAAGTGACGAGTGGCGGGATTTGATGGCTAATAAGTACAAGAAATTCGAAGTGAGCCTGCCTTCAAAATTCGAAGAACTCAATGTGATCTTCGAAGTCTGCATGGAGACTCCAACTTACAAGTTTGAAATTCTAGACAGTCCACCATCCACCGTCCCGTTCGACATCCATATGTATACCGTCTTTCTGAGGGACGATACGGTAGAGATTAGCAGTCACACTCCTTCCGCTCCAACGCAACTGTATCGCTCAATTAGAACTTCATCCCGTGGACTTCAGTCGAGTGGAGTTTCTACGAAGGCGCAAATATGACACAAACCATTGATAGATGTTTGGCTATGCTAAAGGAGAATGATCCAGCTGAAAATGGCAAATCACGTATATTCTGGCCAATAGCGAGTCAGACTACGAAGCCGTCCGTTTGCTGCTGAACAAGCCCACGATGCTCATACGACTAGTTCTGTATCCAGTAGTGAAATTTGAGGGCAACATGTAGATTTTAATTTGTATTTCGAACTATTAATATGAAATAAAAATTGTTCTTTTTTTGCATTTCATAATTTATAAATAACATTAATTAATTTTACCATATTGATTAAAAAGTAAAACATATTACAACAACAAAAATAATTATTAATAACAAATAATTAAAATATTTCTTTGAAAATGTCCCTTTCGTAACACAAAAATGCATTCTCCTTTTGTGTCCTTTTCGTATTTTCATTTTGTCCGTTCCTTTCGTGTCGTTCAATATCGCATCCTTATTAAGTTGTAGCAAACACATTCCATTCCTTATAAATTTTAAAATACCAAGCGGGAATGAAATATCACAATTAATACCAGTACAATATTATATGACTGACATATCATTTCAAAGTAATAAATTCCTCATCGTTCAAAGGAACTCCATTTGCTTTAGAAAATGCCGCACTAATCGACTGTAACTCGTGACCAAATCAACCAAATCGACACAAAAGTGTGCTCGGATCTAAAATAGCCAAAAATACAGTCGACTGGTAAACTCTGCAAGTTGACTGAAAGTCTGTAGCTGAAGCTACAGACTACTTGGCATCTATCTCCTTCGTTCTTTTTTTTTTCTCTGTCGTCAATATGATCGTAGTGGCTGCCTTTTCAATCTGGAAATATTGTGTCACCACTTCTAACAATATGTTAGTCATTACTTGTTTGTGAAAATGATACACGGTCAATAATTACGTTCAACTTAAGCTTATGTTGGCCGACATAACCAAAAGACAGAATGGCAGTTAATACTATCTCGAAGCTCACTGCATGAGAACCACAATTTTAATTGCTGAGTGCTGGAGGGTATCCATTTGATGTTGTAATAAGTTAGGCACCATGAATGCAGTGGTTAGAATTTCCACATAGCCCACATCCACAGTTTACTCTTACCAACCAATGATTTGAACACACCATCGAATCGACCCAAACTATGTAAGACTAGACCAATAATTTCCACAGTTTTTGGTATCACTAAAAAAGCTACCGGTTCAGAGGGGGCCTGTTAATGAGAGACAGGTTTGACACCTTATATTCTGGCCTTTTCACCGGTCATTTATATGGCCCCTACGTGGGCTGATTTTCTGTGTTGGTTTAGTTCTCATCCGCTCAGATAGTAACTGTCATTCAAAGGGGATTCAATATATCACTTTGTTTATTTATTTGTTCTTTTGACATTACTCTCTTTTACGTTGTCATTGTAAATTCTTTTCCAATGGTGAATTCTAAACAGTCAGGTTAACATAGTTGTTTGTTGGTTTAAAACTAAATGTTGACATATGAAATGAAAAGTAAGCAAGCATTAACATATTTAGTAATTTGATAATGAAAATAGACAACATGAAATAATTAGCTGAATATATGTGAGAATTCATTTGTTAGCTGAATCAACAGACTTTTGGCATTAAATGAATGCTTTGTCTTCAATCAATAAAACAAAAATTATATTGACATCTTATCAGTTTTTTAGAGAAAGGACCATGGCTTATTTGTTGAATTATTCTTTCTAACATTACAAAATCCCGACATAAAGCAATTAAAAATTAACCCAAACAGATAAGCACTTGTGCATTACGGTATAATTCACTATTGTATGAGCTGCCACATTCCTGGTTATAGGTACATGGGCTGTCTGCGGTGGGTAAAATAACAACTAAAATGCTTAGGTAGATAAATAAAATTTAATAGAAGAGTCAAACTTCAAAAGGCAGAAGAACTCTGTATGACTATCAGGTTTCTGAACTAACAGTAGGCTCATAGCAGTAAGAGGCCTTAGCCCTTAGGGCAGGTAAAAGATTGTAAACTTTTATGGACTTCTCTAAGAATTGTACCGGTAAAAGATTGTCAGGCCTATTAGGTTTTAAATTTATACCCTGATAAAGTACCCCAAGTATCATACAAGGTAATACAATTAACCTACAGACGCAAACTTTTTGTTTGAAAGAAAATGGTTAATGATATCCTGAGGATTTGCTTACCACCATTATCATTTATCTTGGACATGAGTTGAAATTTACCTTTTTGATACCAGTTGAACTTGAATCTTTGACCTCGGTTTTCACTCCATTTCCTTTGTATCCTCCATTTTGTGCCAATTGATTTTTCGGTACGATTTTCAGAATTCAGCTATTTTTTGTAGATGCAAACCACATCACATATGCAAAAATTACCTCATTTCGAGGTTTCTCGCCCACTAGATGTAAATACTTTAAATCGGTTACCATCACAAAATATTTATAATACAAGATATAGCGCATGAAGATTTATGTTTGTTTAGATGTATCGAAATATAGTGATTTTTTTACAAAGATAATGTTGATGATACGTAGGTCATACTTGCAAAAAATATTGAATTATGACAAGTAGATATCAAATAATGAGTTGGGTGTGTGAAAAATCTTAGTTTTCATACATAGCAATGTCTTCTCGTATCATCCATTAATATAAGACGAGAAGGAGATAAAAAACATAAATAAAATATATTTTTTTGTTTTGAGATTAGTATTTTTATGATTTAAAAGATCTTTATTAATATTTAAACCATGCAACATCCTAAGTCGATATCCGAACAACATGCGCATTTTTGAAACATTGAGTTTTGATTTAGACAAGTATCAGTTTTGAGGTATTGAGTGTCAACCAAATTTATTTTTGATATTTTAATTTTGAGAAGGAAAAACTTTTTTGTGAAGAGAGAAGAGACGAGAGGATGCTTGGTTTCATCAAACGGTAAGAAAAAGAGAAGGGGGTGTGGACGGATGTGAAAAGCATGATTGGGTGATGGATAGTGTTTTGATGCGTGCAAATAGTATCACTCTTTATTGATGCGTGTAACAGTATCATTTCACCACAACGAAAATGAAATATTATATATTCACTAATTACACCAATTAAATTGGTGGAAAATGAGTTTTTAGCTTTAGTTTGGATTAATAGAGGTTAGGAGATGATAGAGAAGAGGGGAAATAACTAATGACTGCCGGAAGAAAGAGTATTAGCCCTAATTTTCAGATTGGGCTAATGAGCTATACTAATCACTCTCTAATTACCCGTTAATTTTGTCAGAACTAGTTAGACTTTCAAATAGCCATAACTTCTTGCCATCAAGTCTAAATTCTTAATATGATCACTTTACGGAAAAAGAAATCATCATCCCAATCTAATGAATGTGGTTTCAGGCCGTAATCCGACTTCTATGAAAAGTTATCTACAAGATTTTCAAGATTAAAACCGTTCAACAAAAATTCTAGACATGGAAAATAATGCCAGTTAATATTTTTCAAAATTATAGAGTCATACCACCTCATATGAATTTAAAAATAATATTTATGATCTTCCGATACATAAAATAAAGAATGTTACATAGTTTTTACAAAATGATATCAATAATCGTTACCATAACAGTCATACTTGTAAATATTTTAATAGAGGGTCCATTTGTAGAACTTCATCCCACAGCAAGTTCAAAACAAATTTTCATTTAGTTATGTTGATATTAAACCAGAACACACCAACTATTATAAACTTGTATTTCATTTTGTTACATTTGTTTGTTGTTGATCTACTTTATTCACATGTTATATATTTGTATGAAATTTGTAGTAGTTTAGTGTAAAAAAATTATGTCTACTCTGGTAAATGTTAAAATTTATGGTTTCAGAGGACTGTTAAAGTCAAAGTCAGTGTCAATGATTCAATATAAAACTTATAACCGTGAATTATATGGTATTTTTTAACCCATCATTGCAGGACACTCTATCTGAAGGTTCTATATGTAGTGAAGCTCCCAAACTTCCTGTACATGATTTATTTAATATTTACTGCCATCAAATAACACTGAACCTACGCATTGACATTGAATAATATTTGCACTTTGCCAGAAGACATCTTTATGAATTCTGGCTGCTGTAACTGTAAGGATATGCTTATATTAATGCACTCATTCAATGTTAATAGTTTCTCACCGTATCAAAACAAAATGTCTTCTATTAGCAGTATGTGAATTATTTCAGGTTTATTAAGTAGTATGGTGGGTTTATAAAGTAGGAAAATTGTATGGCAAACACATTCCATTCCTTATAAAATTTTAAATACACAGTGAATGAAAAATCCACCTAATACTTGTATGATAATATATGACATAACACATAATTTTGAAGTAGTAAACCCCTCATCGTTCAAAAGATTCCCGCATCTAACGACTTGAAATCTTGACAAGTCGATCGAAAAGGATTACCAGTCGATTGGAAGGAGTTTCAATCGACTTGTAGACTCTACCAGTCGACTGGAAGTCTGTAACCGGAGCTACAAACTACTGATTATCTACCCCCTTCTTTGTTTGTCTTCTTTTCTCCGCTGCGCATTCTCCGCTTCTCCAAACGACGTACTGTCTTCAGTGTGTCTTCACCAATTTGACGTAATAATAAGTTAGGCACCATGAATGTAGTGGTTAGAATTTCCAGGTAGCCCACATCCTCATTTTACTGCTACCAACCAATGAGTGGAACACAGCATCGAATTCGACCAAAACTATACACGACCAGACATTGAGGATGTGGCCATCTCAATTTATGTTCGCATAGGTGTCACAATTCTAAGATAGATACACCACATAAGTAGTTTGTTTGGTTAGGTGTAGTCTGTCTTCAACAAGTTTTTGGTACCACTAAACAAGCTACCGGTTCAGAGGGGACCTGTTAATTAGAGACAGGTGCAACGGCATGTATTTTGGCCTTTTCGTTAGTCATTTATGTGGCCCCTGTGTTGGTTTAGTTCACATCCACTCAGATAGTAACTGTCATTCAAAGGGGATTCAATATATCACTTTATTTATTTGTTCTTTTGACATTACTCTCTTTTACGTTGTCACTGTCAATTCTTTTCCAATGGTAAATTCTGAACAGTCAAATTAACATAGTTGTTTGTTGGTTTAAAACTAAATGTTGTCATATGGAATGAAAAGTAAGCAAGCATCTTATCAGTTTTTTTAGAGAAAGGACCATGGCTTATTTGCTGAGTTATTCTTTCTGACATTACAAAATCAGACATAAAGCATGGAAAAATTAGCTCAAACAGATAAGCAATTATGCATTACAGTATAATTCACTATTGCTACTACTACTATTACTACAAATTAATTTAGTATTTTGTTAAATAATGTCTAAAAATTTATAATATACTTGAATATTATTTCAAATTATTTATTTTGAAAATAGATAGTATGTTTTTCATTTGCTAGGTATGGTAATTTATTTTGAGTTTTTATCATCAATCACAACTTTGTTGCATGAATTTGATGTCTTGTGGTAATGGCTGTTACGGTAATGGTAAAGTTACCATTATCATTATTAGTTTATTAATTACCATAACCATGCTAAGTCGGTATACCGTTACAATCGGTATGGTAATGATAAATTTTGTCATTTTCAACGCTAAAATACTTGTACTATTTTCTCAATATCAATGTACCTGT
The DNA here is from genome assembly GCA_030765085.1 of Allium cepa. NCBI lineage: Eukaryota > Viridiplantae > Streptophyta > Magnoliopsida > Asparagales > Amaryllidaceae > Allium > Allium cepa. The sequence continues at coordinate 921,296,398 of CM060931.1, read as the reverse complement.
ACTTTACCAACTCATTTATACTTAATATTTTCTTATTTTATCAATACATTTTTTAAAAAACAAAAAAGGAAATTGAATAAAGCAGGTGATCAAATTTAGTTTAGGAGTACAACTCAAATGATGCTAATTAATGCATTTCTTTTCTTTCTCGTTGATGTATTTTATTACATCACACGATTAAATGCATGACGAAAAAACGTTACAATAAAAAACATACCAAACTTCTAGCTTTTTTAAACATACGTTAATTTACCATTACTGATATAACAATTATTAGCTTATCGATATACTAACATTCGGTCTAACCAAAGGTATCGGTAACGGTAAGTAAACATTTTAGGGTATGTTAATGGCCTTTTAAAAAAACAATAACTGTTACTGTAATAGCCCTGCTTATAGTGTAGATATTTTTATAGAGGGACCACTTTATCCCATAGCAAGTTCAAAATAAATTTTCGTATAGTTAGGTTGACATTACTACCAGAATACACCAACTATTATAATCTTGTATTTCATCTTGTTACAGTTGTTTGTCGTTGATTTTCTTTACTCTCGTGTTATGTATGTGTGAAATTCGTAGTTTTTTTTGAAATGTTGGTAAATGGGCCAAGCCCAGAACGTTTACAAAAGAAAAGATGAGGTCGGGTAAAGTAATATGTTAATACCAACAACCTCATAACAAGTACTCAAAACCTAATAATACTAGGGCAAACAGCGCCTCCATCATCAAACATCGAAATAAACGAAAATGGCGAACCGCCGAGAGCGAACTCAGTTAAAAACACAAAATCTGCTCTCTTTAAGCCTATATTAGTGGCCTAAGGAGGCTTCCAACTCTTTATAGCTGATCTTTGCATCACACGAAACTTTGATATGTAGAAAAATTTCTTCTCCTGACTGGTTTTTGCTTTTGCTTCAACATGTAAAGTCAGTCCTTTGCTAGAAGCTTTATCAAGCCTTAGATCTGAGAGGAGATCAACACAATTAGATGATTTATTAAGCCTCTCGAGTGTTCGACTATGTTGAAATCTTTGGGTACTTTAGCAGAATAAGTTTCAGACTTGTTGTTATATTCCAAATAGGTTGAAAAAGCTGGTTCATACATCCAGCTACTTTCCCCTCTCTTCCAATAAGATAAGTGAAAATTTTGCTTGTTGATAATACTTCTGCAGTGGTTTTAGCCTAATCTTTGATCATGTACTGTCCAGTGAAGCTTATTATCATGCTCTCGAAGACCACAGTTCATGCAGTAACCTCCAGAACTGTCAGGTAAAAATAAAATAGTTTTACATTTTGAGATATTGAAATTAATGTCCTTATTATTAATATGTGCCTTGATACTTCCCTTGCAGTTATCAGTTGGCATTTTATTGTTCTGGACGAAACTGTTCGAGCAGTTTCTTGTTTGGTCTTTGTACCCCTCTTCAGATAAGTGTCTGTTGATATACGCATTATTATCTCCTTAGTGTGGAGCACTAAAATCATATTTGATATTAATTGTCGGTTGCCAATTTTTATCCATGCTCAGATAATTGCCCATTTGATCATGAATACTGTGTGCATGGTAGCTTCCGCCCCTATCAGATATGATATAACAATTATTAGAGCTCAAATAATGCTTATTATTAGAAAATAAAAAATTATTTTTAAACATTCTTCCCTTATTATTACAGAGTCTTTCCTATGGTGATGGTAGAAGCGACCGCCACCAGTATTGACTGATTTGGGAGTGGAATTAACATTATTCGAAGGCTTTTCCATCGAATGACTGTCATTGTGATGTAGATGCCTCACATTGGGAGAATCAGAAGCGATTTTCTCACTCCGTAAGAAAGATTCTAAACTCTCTTTATATTTATCCATGTGCCAGTTTTTATGATTTGGATTGTCTGAATATTTGCTTTGATTCCTATGTTTACTAAGAAGAATCTAACAATCTAATTCAATTTTTTTCCAAAGTTAAATGCTTTCTTTTTCTGATTGAGAGTGAAGTCTTTGATTTCTTTCTTTTCAAATATGAAAGATTGTTGCAGTAAGCATAATGCTAGCTTTTTTGAATTCCTTGGATTTTTCTTTGAAGTTCTGTTGAATATAGTTGATGCATTCTCTGATGCTTTGAAGTGCCTGATTTTGGTTAATTTTGAGCGTTGTTTTGGCAATAGATCATATATGTTTTGAATAAGTACAATCAAAAAAACAAGCGATTGATACACTCAATTTCATTTCAGCAAAGCATACATATTGTATCTCCATTTTTGTTCCATTTTAGGCATCTATCCCTAGTGAGGAGCATGTTAATAATTGCAAAGCAGACCCAATGAGATATTTTTGGACAATTTGATTTGTTCCATATGACAATGTGCCAATCCACTTCAGTTTCACGATCTTTTATGAATTCCAATGTTTTTTAAAAGGAGAAAGAACCTTTTGTAGATGGTTTCCATTCCCACTTATCTTTTGGAAGATTAGGATCAATTGTGATTTGATTGATGGCTGTATTGAAAATAGAAGTAGCTGGATGCTAAATATATTCCACCTGCTGTTTTGAATGATGCTACTGACTTTTCCATTGATTTCACCAAACAAACATAAGTTGTTCCATCTTAGAAGACTAACTAATGTTTTTCCATGTATCCAAGGGTCAAACCACAAACTAGTCCGGTTTCCATTTTTAAATTTTCCTTCCAAATGCATGATGCTAGTGTTTCTGCTGCTGAGAATATTCTTCCAGACAAAAGAATGATGATTTTCAATACCAGTTGTCCAAAAATTCTTATTTTTGAGATACCTTGCTTTCATCCACTTTGCCCATAATGAATTGCCATTTACAAATTTTCAGAATAATTTGAGTTTACACACTTTTCTCAATTCATTGATGTCTCTCAGACCCAAACCACCAGCTTTCTGTCATAAACAGATTTTTTCCGAAGCAATTTTGTACAGTACCATATGACCTAACACGTAATTTTGAAGTAGTAAATTCCTCACCGTTCAAACGAATATACGACGTTTCGAACTCCATTTGCTTCAAAAAATCCCATATCGGTCGATTGGAGACCTTGACCAGTCGGCCAAAAAAGATTTTCAACTGACTCTAGGTAAAAAAGTGTGTTCGGATCCAAAACGATCAAAAACACAATCGATTGGTAAAATTACCAGTCGACTGGAAGGAGATCCAATCATCTTGTGGACTCTACCAGTTGACTGGTTGAATATGATAAAGAGTCGATAATTACATTCCACTTAAGCTTATGTTCACAAATACAATGAAAAGATAGGATGGCGGTTGATACTGACTTGAAGCTCACGTTGTGAACTACAATTTGCTGGGTGCTGACGGGCATAATTTAATGTAATAATAATAAGTTAGGCACCATGAATGCAGTGGTTAGAACAAGCTATACCGACATCTGTAATTAATTTCGGCGCGGAAGATTATTCTAGATTGTCGGAGACCGTGAATAATTCAGAAGGACTGCCATCGCGGAGTTATAGTAATCATGTATTTCATTTTATTACATTTACTTGTCGTTGATTTTCTTTACTCTCATGTTATGTATGTGTGAAATAGTTTTTTAGTATAAAAAAATAAGGGGTTTTTAGGCTCAAGTAAAAAGTTAGAGAAAAATTTAGTCTCAAGGATAAGAAGTTTGTTTTTTAGGCTGAAGGACACTTTCTAGTGTAAATCACAGAATGATAGTTGTAACTATCATTTTCAATTTACACTAAAAAATGTCCTTCAGACTAAAAAACAAACTTGTCGTCCCTGAGACTAATTTTTTTTTGCAACTTCTTCCTTGTGCCTATTTACCTGAAAAAAATAAAGTCTACTTTGGTAAATGTTAAAATTTTGGTTTCACGGTACTGTCAAAGTTAAAGTCAGGGACAATGATTCTATATAAAACTTAAAACTATGAATTATACGCCTTTTTTTAATCCTTCATTGCAGGATACTCTATCTGAAGGTTCTATATGTAGAGAGCAAGTGGCAGAGGTGGTTGTCGGAGCATTGTCCTGTCCAGAAGCATCATACAAAGTAGTTGAGATTGTTGCACGTTGTGTGTGAAATTTTGGCGATACAAAATCACAAATAAAAGGAAACAAATATGGAAAAAGGAAAGTAATCACATGTATTTATTATGGAAACGCATTAATTATTGGATCGCATTTACATTAGATGGCAAAAAAATAATTTCATGCTCACGTTATGGAATAATATATCTGCAAAATGATATTTATATTATTTTTTTCTCAGTAATCGCATCGCTTTGGCATTATTTTCTTCCATCTTTGCTAACTAAAGGAATGAGTAAATTACTTGTTATGTTTGCAGTATTTGTTACCATTGTAAAGTGCCTTAATTATCTCCTTACCATATTTTGGTAAAATAATCGACGGCTCTCATGAATTTGTATTAGCTATATATTGAAGGTAGATTTCATTGTAAACATATCTTGACATTCAACCAGCAATCCCCAAATAGAGCGTCTCTTCTTATTAATCCTAACTTAGGCTTTGGTATGTATTCTTATCTTATGATCTTGTGTAACTCTCGCATGTGTAATAAAATCTTTCTTCTTTGGGCTGGACATACACTATCTTAATGATAGTGGAACCAGTATAAATATTTGGCGTCTCTTTTCTTCTCTACGATTATTTACTATTTATTTGGAGAAATAGAATAATTGTTGCTGGATTGAGTGATGTTCAAATTGGAAAATCTAGATCTTGTGTTTTTTTTGCGTTTATGCAATTTTTCACAATAAATTGGTATTAGAGCAAGGTGATTTGTTTAAATTTGTGCATCAATGCCTTTTAGAAAGAACGGTAGATCCGGTGGTAATTATGCTACTACTCATTTCGATGGAAAAGGAGAATGTGTGCAATATGGAAGATAAAGATGGAGGAGATTATGTTGAGAGAGAAAAGCGTTCCAGTCTTGGAATTTTAGTGATAAGGAGTTTAGTGTGTTGAAGAAACATCTGAATTTGGGAACCTATATCTGCTTCATGGCTCAACGCTAATGTGTGGGCCTTATGCTGATTTCCATGGAAAATTTGGAAGATTGCAAAAGAAGATTCTATTTTTTTTTATACACCATATTTACAATCCACTTGGTACGTCAAGTATTGAGGGTGGTGCTCATAATACAGAAGAGTTTAGCCGATGCAGTCAATTTTGATGACGGATTTGGCGTCGTTGAGGCTTGACAACTTATGATGCCGTCTTAGAGAGTTCAGTTCATAGAGCTGATTTTTGGCGGATTTGGTGCCGTTGAGGTATATCGTCGATTTTGTGATGCCGTCTTTAAAAAGTTATACAAATCATGTGTGGACTTGGGAACTTTGTGAAATTGCTAGCTAGCGCTGGATTTGTTGATTTGCATATCGGTGCTTTCGAGTATGCCTCGAACTTGGTTTGGTTTTTCTCAGCGACTTGTGGTGCCACATGATGGTATATGGAAGGAGAGAGATTTGTCTTGCATTCAAAGATTTGGATTATTCTTTTTCTTTATGTCCATTGGCTTTTGGTTTTAGCTTTGTATCCGGATTGCCGATTGAGAGATTTTTGGCTTGGTGACATAGAGATTATTTTGGTATCTACTTTCTTTTTATTTTGGATTTTTGCAACATTTTATTGACGGGCGGGGACATTGTCTGAGCTCGTTAGCAAGGTGTGATGGAGGATGGCCTTGTCGTAACCCATTCGGTAAGTATTCGTTTTTTTGTTTTTATCTCATTAAGAGATTTTGGTTGAAGGTGGAGTTCATTTTTTAAAAAAGTTTTACGTTGAAAAAAGAATTTGAGTGGAGGTGGGATGTTGAAGATATGTGATTTTTTATCAAGGTGGGGTTTTAGATTTTGGTGATACAAAATCAGAAATAGAAGAAAATAAATATGCAAAAAGGAAAATAATCACATGTATTTATTATGAAATTCATAAACTATTGGATCGCTTTCCATTAGATAGCAAGAAATTAAATGCTTGCTCACGTTATGAAATAATATATTTGCAAAAGGATATTTATATTATTTGTGTAGCAGTAATCGCATCGCTTTAGGAATATTTTCTTTCATCTTTGCTAATTAAAGGAATGAGCGAATTACTTGCTATGTGTACAACATTTGTTACCATTGTAAATTGCCTCCATTATCCCCTTACCATATTTTGGTAATATAATCGACGGCTCTCATGAATTTGCACTGGCTATATATTGAAGATAGATTTCGTTGTAAACTCATCTTGACATTTAGCCAGCGATTCTCAAATAGCGCGTCTCTTCTTTTTAACTCTAACTTAGAGTTTTGGCATGTAAACTCTTATCTTGTAATCTCGTGTAACTCTCTATATGTTATAAAATCTCCCTCTTTTGGACTTGACGTACACTATCTTGATAATAGTGGAACCAGTATTAACATTGTACGTCTCTTTTCTTTCCTATTGTTATTTACTATTTATTTGAAGCAATAGAATAATTGTTGCTGGATTGAGTGATTTTCAAATTGACAAATCTAGATCTTATTTATTGTCTTTTTCGTATTTGTGCAATTTTTGCGCAACACACTGAAGTTCCCAAAACTTCATGTACATGATTTATTTACTTCTATCAAACATTGGCTAATATTTGCTGTTTGCCAGAAGACATCTTTATGAATTCTGGCTGCCGTGCTCTAAGGATATGTTTATTTTAATGCAGTCATTTAATGCCAATAGTTTCTCACAGTATCAAAACAAAATGCCTTCTGCTAGCAGTGTCAGAATCATTTTAGGTTTATTAAGTAAGAAAACTGTACAGCAAAATACACTCCATTCCTTATAAAATTTTAAATACACAGTGAATGAAAAATCCACAACTAATGCTTATATAATGCTATATGACCTAACACGTAATTTTGAAGTGGTAAATTCCTCACTATTCAAAGGAACCCTACATTTCGAGCTTCATTTGCTTTAGAAATTCCTGCATTAGTAGACTGAAAATCTTGACCAGTCACAAAAAGATTTTCAATCGACTCTAGACAGAAAGACGTGTTCGGATTCAAAATGGTCAAAAACACAATCGACTGGTAAAACTATCAGTCGACTGGAAGGTTCCAATCGACTTGTACACTCTACCAGTCGACTGGTTGAATATGATACAAAGTCAATAATTACATTCCACATAAGCTTATGTTCACAAACACAATGAAGAGATAGGACGGCGGTTGATACGGACTTGAAGCTCACGTTGAGAACTACAATTTGCTGGGTGCTGACGGGCATCATTTGACTTAATAATAATAAGTTAGGCACCATGAATGCAGTGGTTAGAATTTCCACGTAGCCCATATCCACAGTCATAGCCGGCCTAGGGGCAAGCCCACTAAGCCCCTGGGCTGGGGCAACCCACCTAGGGATGGGCAACATTTTTTTCTTCTGATAAGCCCATAAAGAACAATTACAAATCTAAAATCACGTTTGTCAGATTCACCAGCTTATTAATTCATCGAACCTAGGGCTTCCGTCCACTGTCCACTCCATTGCCACAAGTCTGCTGCTGTCGTCCGCCTTCGCTTGCCTACTGCCACCTCTACCCGCCGCCTGCTTGTTGTTGTGCAAAGACTAGAATTCAATATTGCTGAAAGCCTGAAGCTATTCCTCTTGCCTCTTCTTGCCAAGTTAGGTGGTTTTGATTTTCTTTTATTTAGTGAAACCCAATATTGATTTGCTGAAGCTATCGTAATCTGTCTATAGGTCTAAGACTTTGACACAAGATTGAAATTGCACTGATTGTTTTCATATTGCTGAAACGGTGAAACCCAATATTGCTGAAATCCAATTTAATGAATCCCAATATTACCGAAATCCAATATTGTTGAAGCAATTGATTGTTTTCATTAATTTTATATTAGTGGCTGAAACATAACTGGATTTATTGCTAATGTTTTATCCAGTTCGTTGACTGACAATGGCTTCATCAATGGTGGGCTCAATCCATCAACTCTTTAACGTGAAAACAAAAAAATCACTAAATTCTGGTTAATTTCTAAACTCTTTAAGATAAAATTTTGGATTTTTATTAAATGCAAAATTCATGCATATTAGCAAAGATGAGTTGATGAAACATTGTATTTGCTTAGAAGGTTATTTAAAACACAACCAACAATGCGTTATTTTGGGAAAAGATCTATTTCATGATCTAAGAGCTTTGCAAAGTATGTTACCTAAGGAAATAACTAAGTCGGTTGGCATTCTTGATTTATAAAATATTATGTAGATAATGCTGGTTTTCAATGTGCATGGGTTGCTTATCCGATTTTACTACAATTTCGGTTACAGTTGTTTCGGCGGAGAGAAATTTTTCTAAATTGAAATTAATCAAAAATTATTTTTGAAGACTATGCCATAAGAACGATTGAATAGATTAGCAACGATCTCAATTGAAAGTAAGTTTTTGGAGAAACTAGATAGTTACAATTTGATTGAAGAATTCGCTACAAAAAATGCAAGGCGAAGCATATTTCCTTGAACAAGTTTTATATTTTATATGGACTTTCGTATTTCTCCACTTTATATAGTGGTTTTTGTATGAAAAGTTAATTTAACTTTATATAACTTTACTTGGTTTAGTGGTTTTTGTATGAAAGTTATTGTGTTGTATGTTGTATCTTTTTTATTTGATTGCATGCTTACATTTAAACATAAAAAATTTACAAAAAAATAAAAAAAATTATTTAGGGGCAATCAAAATAGTTTTGGGCTAGGGCAACCCAACTTTAGGGCCGGCTCTGTCCACAGTTTACTGCTACTGAGCAATAATTTGAACCCACTGTTGAATCGAACCAAAACTATACACGACTAGACCAATAGTTTCCACAGTTCTTGGTACCACAAAACAAGCTACGGGTTCAGAAAGGATCTGTTAATAAGAGACAGGTGCGACTCCTTGTATTCTGGCCTTTTCAGTAGTCATTTATATGGGCCCTACGTGGGCTGATTTTCTGCGTTGCTTTGGTTCTCATCCAGTCATATAGCAACTGTCATTCAAAGCGGATTCAATATATCACTTTGTTTATTTATTTGGTCTTTTGAAATTACTCTTCTTTACGTTGTCACTGTGAGTTATTTTCCAACGGTAAATTCCAAGCTGGCAAATTAACATAGTTGCTTGTTGGTTTATTACTGAATGTTGTCGTATGAAAAGTAAGCAAGCTTAACGTTGATTAGTAGCTTAATAATAATGAAAATAGACCACATGAAACGAAATAATTAGTTCTTAAATTTTTTTTAGCTGGCGTCTTCCAACTAAATTGAAAAAAAAAAAAGAACATTGACGACATTTGGTCGTCAGTATACTCTGACCAGCTCAGTGCTGAGCTGGTCAAAACACGGTTATATTTGATATTATTTTTAAAGCGAGACCATTTGCGTAATAAGTTTCAAAATGAGGGCTAAAATGCAAAAAATTCCTATTGCATGTAGCATAAACTTTTATGTACTTCTCTAAGAATCCTGCAAGTACAAGATTGTCAGACCTATTAGGTTTCAAAATTGAAATTTTTTTCGATTCAACTAGAAGCTTATTACACAAATTGCTCTGTTTTAAAATTATATACAAACGTAGCCTTGTTTGGCCAACTCAGCGCTGAACTGATCACCCCATTTTTTTCAAAAATTAATATCGATATTTCATATAAAAACAAATATTTTTTTCGGATCTACTTTAATAATAACAACATCTTGTACATTTGGATCAATAATAACGATGGCTTGCTACTGTAAATTTATCCAGTTTTGAATCAGATAGCGTCGACCAGCGACATCTGCCAACCATCCTGGATTTTCCACATATTTAATTTGGCGACGCTAGCCGTCACTAAACTTGCGACGACGCCGTCACTAAATATATTGGTGTCGACTGTTTTTGCATCGCTTTATAGCGATGGTTTGTGATAGTTGGCAACGGTTAGCGTCGCCAATGACAATGTCTTTTGTAGTAGTAAAATACGGGTCATTGAAAGGTTTTTACAAAACAATATCGATAACCATTATCATAACAGTCATACTTGTAAATATTACAACACAGGGCCCTTTTGTACAACTTCATCCTACAGCAAGTTCAAAATAAATTTTCATTTAGTTACGTTGGTATTTTACAAGAACACACTAACTATTATAAACTTGTATTTCATCTTGTTACAGTTTGTTGTTGATTTTCTTTATTCTCATATTGTTATATATGTGTGTGAAATTTGTAGTTGACTAGTATAAAAAAATAAAGTTTACCGTGGTAAATGTTAAACTTATGGTTTCATATAGTCAAAATCAGTGACGATGATTCCACATAAAACTTATAACCGTGAATTATATGGCTTTTTTCAACCAGTCATTGCAGGACACTCTATCTGAAGGTTCTATATGCAGACAGCAAGTGGCAGAGGTGGTTGTCGGAGCATTATCTTGTCCAGAAGCATCATACATAGTTGTTTATGAATTCTGGCTGCTGTAACTGTAAGGATATGCTTATATTAATGCACTCATTCAATGCTAATAGTCTCTCACCGTATCAACACAAAATGTCTTCTATTAGCAGTATGTGAATTGTTTCAGGTTTATTAAGTAGTATGGTGGGTTTATAAAGTAGGAATATTGTATAGCAAACACATTACATTCCTTATAAAATTTTAAATGCATAGTAAACTAGAAATCACAACTAATACTTGTACAATGCTATATGACCTAATACATAATTTCGAAGCAGTACCCCACTTTTCTAACTCCATTTGCTTCAAAAATACTTGCATCAGTCGACTCTGAAAGGAGTCCCAATCAACTTGTATAGACTCTTCCAGTCGACTATCGATCATCTACCCGCTTCTTCGTTCATTTTCTTTTCTCAGCTGCGCCGTCTTTGCTTCTCTAAACGAAGCGTCGTCTTCACCAATATGATCGCAGCGGCCTCTTTACCAATCTGGAAATATTGTACCACCACCTAAGCTTATGTCCACCAACATAACAAAAAGACAGAATGGCAGTTGATACTAACTCGAAGCTCACTGATTGAGAATGAACTGCAATTTTAATTGCCGACTGCTGGGGGGCATCAAGATGTAATAATAATAAGCTAGGGACCATGAATGCAGTGGGTAGAATTTCGACGTAGCCCACGTCCACAGTTTACTTCTACCGACCAATGATTTGAACACAATATCGAATCGACCAGAACTATACACGACCAGACGTTGAGCAGGAGATAGATGGACCCTCTCAATTTATGTTCGCATCGGTGTCGCAATTTTAAACTAGATAAACAAAAGAAGTAGTTTGTTTGGGTAGGTGTGATCTGCCTTCATTAAGTTTTTGGTACCACTGAACAAGCTGCCGGTTCAAAAGGGACCTGTTAACAAGAGACAGGTGCGACGCCTTATATGCTGGCCTTTTCATCAGTCATTTACATGCGGCCCTACGCGAGCTGATTTTCTGCGTTGGTTTAGTTCTCGTCCACTCGTACTAATATAGCAACTATCATTCCAAACGGATTCAATGCATCACGTTGTTTGTTTATTTGTTCATGTTGTCACTGTAAATTATGTTTTTATGGTGCATGGCAAGCAGTCAGATTAACTAATGCAAATTAGCAACAGATAAAAAAATGATCCTGCACGATTTGTTACATGAGAAAATAATGTAAAAATAAATACAACCACTACAAAATACTACTAAGCCGTACCATTTAACATAAAAATAATAACAAAAGGCAAGGTCTATTATATTACACGATAAAATTGAAAAATAGTTGTTGTATTTTTTCTTTTAAGTTCGGTAAATACATAAAGGGGAATTAATTTAAAGGACAAAGGTTTGTATATTTTTTGCCTCAAGGACACGACCTCAATATTTTTACAACAAAAACAAACATTCTTCTAAAAATTATTCATAAGGACAAATATTTTCTAAAATTATTCAGAAGGACAACAAAACTGCTACCGAGCTAAAACTGATACCTAAAAACTACTACCGATAACTACAAACTGATACCTAAAAACTGCTATCAATAACTAAAAACTGATACCTACAGAAAGTTGTCCTTCATGATAACATATTGAAGGTCTGTCCTTGAGGCTAAAAAGCTGTGAAATTTTGTCCTTGACAATAATTTTCCGAATACATAACTGATATTGCACAGTTGTGTTATAAAATAATTTATAAAAAATAACACGAGAAATATTCGAAAAGTTAAATAAAAATGATACAACTTTTACAACTTTGTAAATTTTCCAGTTGTGGATCATGAATGGCTATGTAGTAGCATTATAAATTAATTTATGAAAGTAGTATTACAGACTTCCAAAAAATAAAATAAAAATGATATCGCATATGAAAAAATTCATAAAATCATACTCGAAAAAGGAATTTAAATATATTAATTCAAAAGTGACACTACAATTCATGAATCATACTACAACTCAAGAAAATGTTAATATACTTCATGAATTGATACTACAATTTATAATGCTAATATAAAATAATATTGTAAGATTGTTACCCGGTTATTTCGCCTGGCTACATGATGACAGCACTAGAGGTTCTTGATTGGGTTGAGACCAGACTCAGGCCAGTAAGGGGTTGGAGTTGTATGAAGCGGGCCCAAACTGTGTGGGTCAGCCTATGTACATGGCTCGGCCTATAGGCATGGTTCGGCCGAGGGAAGAGAGGTGTGTGTCGCACGGTCTTATGAAGCAGTGTATGCCGCTCGGCCAAAGAGAGATTTTAGGAACAACGTATATATATATCTCTTGGATTGGAGAAAAAGTTCGTCACTCGGTCTTGGAGAGGGGATCATCGCTCGGCCAAGATAGGAACAACAAAGTGGCTCGGTTAAGATGGGTAGGCCTCAATCGCTCAGTATAGGTGAGGTTAATCTTGATGGTTCGGTTAGTCGTGGACCAGCCTTAGAAGAACTACGACACACGCTGCTCGGTCAAGATAGATCGATGTGCATCTTTCGGTCAAAAGGGTTTGGAACTAATACACTTCTTTGCTTCGGGTCGTACTGCTACCTGGTTCGAGCCCTTTCACAATCCGCTTCGTGTAAATGGCGAGACTCCCACTGGACTGGTCGAGAAGGCTCGGCAATCGCTGTTCGGCATGCCTGGCTCGGTGCGCAGGAGTCACCTACTATGGGCCGAGATACCTTATCCCCGGGCCTATGAAGGAAGTACAGTCTATCTTCGCCTATAAATAGAGGGGCAGGGGCACAGTGAAAAGGGACCTTTTTTCGAAAACGCTAGGGAGATTTTGTCATTTTCAAAACTCATTCCTTTTCAATTAGAACTTGTATTCAAGTTGTTGGTATACGGATTGTATCTGTATTCAATTATTTGGAAAAACAATAAAGATTAAACTCAAAGTGGACGTAGGCAGTTACGCTGAACCACTATAAATCTGGTGTTGTAGTTTTTGCAATTAATTATGCATATATTCCTCTATTTTAATTCTCTATCTTCATTCTTTCTTTGGGTGTTAGTGACCAATTTTGGTGCTTTCACCGAGAATCGCATTCTTAGGTTATTAGGATTTACTTTGTAGCTATTGGATTGAAAAAATCCCCTGAAGAAGATCCAAGTCATTCATAGGAAGTCCGTTGATTCTACTCAGAGTTCTTACCAATAACTCTACAATGGAAAGACTTCGTACCAGATCATCCTCACACAACGTAGACGTCAGCGAGGCTGCTACTTTCCACCAAGTAGGACCCAACAATCAACAAGTTAATCCAGGCGTAGGGACTGCCACCGCCCAAAACCAAATGAAAGTTGTAAGTAGAACAGAGTTCAACGAGCTGATGAGAGAACCCATGGAAAGCAGGAGACAATTTAACGAACAGATTCAAGCTAACGCCAACCTCATGACTCAGCTTACTCAACAACAACATCAGAATGCTGGAGATAGCCCCTTTCCTTACTCCTCATCTGACAGCTCGACTTCGTCCGATGAACCTCTCAGGCGTAGACGCCGCAGAACCAAAACAACACAAGCAGGTGTTACCGATCGATCAACCAAGGATAGTCTAGGTTCCCTACCTGGAACCATGGCTCCTCACTTACATCAAGGATATCACACCCAAGCTGGAGTAGGAAACTTAGGATTTGGAGCACGAGTGGAAGTTCGACGGCCGGCTCACCAAAGTCTAATAAAATTGGTCCCCAGGATACATGTTTGGTAAATTGCCAATAGAGGAGACACCAACCAGAACGATCTCGTAAGACAGATTCCAACCTGCCATCTTCCATACAAACCCCGGACTTATCGGCTACGTTCAAATAGCTGATGAGAGAAAATCAAGGCTTGACTAATGATGATTGGGGGATATCCAGAAGTCATACTCCATTCACAGATACTATTCTACATGCTAAGTACCCCAGGAAGTTTAACATGCCAACTATTCTGGCCTACGAAGGGAAGACTGATCCTCGACAGCATGTGATGAGATATGAAGGGATGATGGATTCAGCTAGACCAAATGATGCAACTAAGTGTAGATGCTTTCCAATAACTTTATCTGGAATTGCTACCATGTGGTTCACCCGATTTCCTTCACGGCCTATCTCCATCTTTGATGAATTAGCGATGAAATTTCTGGAACAATTCAGGATTCATGCCACTCGTCCCAAGGATGTGATGTCCTTGTCCAATGTGATTCAGGCTCCAGGGGAGTCGTTAAAGGAGTACTTGTAGAGATTTCATGCTACGACTACTGAAGTTAGTAACACAAATGACCATGCCATTCTAATGGCTGTCATGCGAGAGGTAAATCCGGATTCAGAGTTTGGTGATTGGCTGGCAGGAAAGCCTCCAACTACACTAGAACGTTTTTATTCCAAGGCGCATCAATTCATAAGCAGAGAGGAAGCCTGTTGGACGAGACGAGACAATGCACCAGGGCCTGGCAAGGAAATTGTGAAGAGCAATATTGCTATAAAACAATCCGATGATAACTCGGGGAAGGTCTAGGTCAATGTCCAGAACAAGCCAGGGCAATCTAAAGGATCCGGAGGAGGAAATCCCAGAAAGAAAAGGGAAGCAGGAAAATGGGAACCAAGGATTCCGACTTACAACGAATACACTCCTCTGAATGCATCTCTGGAAAATATTTACCTATCAACTTGTAATACTTTTCAATACCAAAAGCCACGCCTAAAAGAGTCCACAGAGGAACAAAAGAGGACAGGGAAGTATTGTCGCTTCCATGTGACTTACGGGCACAATACCATGGAGTGTAGACACCTCCACGATGCCATAGAAAAGCTGAATCGACGAAAAAAGTTGCAGGAGTTTGTCAAGAACACGTAGGAAGGTAGATAAGGAACATCAGACCCCGGTCACGGGCAAGCTCCATGCCATCCAGAAGAACTTGCTCGAACTGTAGGTAGACTAGTCATAAACATGATAGTCCATGGACCTCACCCCGTAGACAAGAATTGCCAAGAAATGGAGCGGTATGCTAACTCCCTAAGGCATGCAAATTTTGAATGTTGTTCAAATATGGAGGATGGGTCCCTGGCTAAGCAGCAGCGAACAATGATGGACGATATAGTATTCAGGAGCAGAGATGCTAGTCAGGTGGAGGCTCCTACCGTTGATCCGATGGTCATCTCCGCGACAATCGAGCCATCATTTATGAAAAGAATTTTGATTGATTATGGAAGTTCTGTTAACATCATCTTCAAAAAAGCATATGACCAAATGAAGATGGAGACAAAGGATTTAAAACCATCTAAAGCCCGTATCCATGGCTTCAATGGTGCAGCTACCAATGCCGTGGGTTCTGTTGAATTGCCAGTTGAACTTGGACAAGATGAATGTAGGAGGGTGTGAATCCTGCCTTTCATCGTTTTGGATACTGATTCTCTATACAATGTGATTCCGGGTTGACCGGCCCTGACAGGTTTTAAGGCATGTTTAGTCCCTTGGTGTTTAACTTTGAAATTTCCAACGGACGAAGGAGTTGGTGTTGTGCACGGCGATTAGGTGACCGGTTTTGCGTGTTATGTGGCTGAGCCGAGAAAGGTCCAGCGAAGGGAGAAAGGAAAGGTTGCGGACTGCTCCTTCCATACCCGAGTCACTGAAAATTGACAAGTAGTGCCTGAGCCCTAACTCGGGCAACACGATCGGATCTATAGAGACTATAGTTGAGAGATGATGATGAGGAACCCAGGAAGGCAAAAGTAGCGCTGGCTGAACTGACGATTGACATTCCAGTCAGCTGAGATGACCTATCGCGAGTACTAAGATTGGATCACAACTCAACCCCTCGATGACCGAGGATCTCACTGATTTCTTCGAATCGTACCAGGATGTTATCGCTTAGACACATTCTGATATGTGCGGGATTTCTCCCACCATTGTGAGTCATATGTTGAACATAGACCCGAGGTATGTACCAATAAAGCAAAAAAGGAGAGGGATGGACTCGGAGAGTTCCGCTACTCTCAGAGAGGAGGTGGACAAACTCAAAGCCAATAGGTTCCTCCGTGACGCCCTCTACCCTGAATGGGTGTCTAACCCGTGCTAGTGAGAAAAGCAAATGGAAAATGGAGAACCTACGTAGATTACTCAGATTTGAACAACGCATGCCCTAAGGATAGTTTCCCTTTACTTAGAATTGACTAATTAGTGGACTCAACAGCAAGATACGAGTTATTATCATTTATGGATGCGTACTCGGGGTATAATCAAATCCCAATGCACATTCCAGACCAAGAACACACTAGTTTTGTCATAGACATTAGGCTGTATTGTTGTGTAGTGATGCCTTTCGGATTAAAAAATTCGAGAGCAACTTATCAGCTTCTGGTGAATTAGATGTTTAAAGACTGGATTGGTAGAACAATGGAAGTCTATGTGGATGACATGCTCGTGAAGTCACAGTAGTCTGACGACCACATTCGAGACTTGGCGGAAATGTTTGATATACTCAGATATTATGGAACGAAAATCAATCAACTGAAGTGTTCCTTTGACATTGCGTCAGGGAAGTTTTGGGTTTCATTGTCAATACGCGAGGAATTGAAGCTAACCCAGGAAAGGTTTAGGCTATTAGAGACATACAAGAGCCCAAAAATATAAAGCAAGTATAAAGCCTGAACGAAAAAGTGGTCGCGCTTAGTCGATTCATATCCATAGTCATAAATAAGTGTATTCCCTTCTTCGATGTAATAAAAAAAAGAAAGAGAAGTTTCAAGTGGGTGCCTGACTGTGAGGATGCGTTCCGTGCTTTGGTAAGGCATTTGGAAAGTCCCTAGGTGCTGTCGAAGCCTGTAGACCATGAAGTGTTGTATGTATACTTGGCCGTATCTTAACATGCCATCAGTACAGTGTTGGTTCGCAAGGAGGAACGAGTTCAAAAGCCGGTGTACTATGTCAGCAAACGTTCGACGAGGGCGGAAAGAAATTATACTAAAATTGAGAAGCTAGCCTACTGCTTGGTGATTGCATCACGCAAGCTTCGTCTATACTTTCAAGCACACTCGATCAGTGTTTATACCGATTAACCCTTACGATAGATACTCCAACAACCAGAAGCCTTTGGAAGGATGTTAAAATGGAATATTGAGTTGAGTCCATTCGATATTACCTATCTACCACGAAGGGCCATATAAGGTAAAAGGCTAGTGGACTTCATCGCTGAATTTACTGTATCAGATGAACCAAATAGTGATGATGTTATCCCTCTATTCGACAGAAACTATACACCGATGGGGCATCCAACGACCGTTGTTTTAGGGCCGGTGTAATTCTTGTGACTCCCGAAAATCGATAAATTTGTTATGCTTTGAAGCTCGATTTCCTAGCTATAAGTAACGAAGCCGGATATGAAGCATTGATTGTTGGCTTAAAACTTATTTGGGAACTTGGAGTGAAATCGGTTGAAATCTTTTGCGACTCATAATTGGTGGTGTACCAAGTGCGGGGAGATTATCAAGCAAAGGGGCAGAGGCTTGCTCCATACCTTGCCCAGGTTCATGAACTATTGGCAGACCTTGAATATTACGATATTTCGCATGTCCCGCGTGAATAAAACAAAGAAGCCAATTCATTGGCAAAATTTACAGATACTAGTGATGCACAGCAAATGGGATTGGTTCTCGTCGAAATCTTACATGCTCCGAGTATAAATGTGACGGAGGTAGATTTCGTACATCTTCTAGTGAGCTTGAATCAGCTAGTTCACTGTGAACCATGAAAGAAATAATAGAAATCGAGAAGGAGCCATGGATAACCCCATTCAAGCAGTGCCAGCTACTTGGGGTCTTGCTCGAAAGAAAGAGCGAAAGACGATAAGTCATTCGCAAAGCTTCGCGACATGTAACGCATGATGGAATAATGTATCGAAAGGGATTCTCGGTCCCCTTACTCCGGTGCATTGCCCACGGTGAGATAAAACGAGTCCTGAAGAATGTTCATGAAGGAGAATGTGGTGACGATACTAGGGGGCAGACACTAGCAAAGAAGATCCTCCGTTATGGATACTATTGGCCAACTGTAAATCGAGATGCTGCAGACTATGTAAGGAGATGTGACAAATGTTAGAAGTATGCAAAAACCCCAAGATCTCCGCCAACGAAACTCACACAAATATTTAGACCCCGA
Organism: Allium cepa; assembly: GCA_030765085.1. Classification (NCBI taxonomy): domain Eukaryota; kingdom Viridiplantae; phylum Streptophyta; class Magnoliopsida; order Asparagales; family Amaryllidaceae; genus Allium; species Allium cepa. The sequence continues at coordinate 921,277,765 of CM060931.1, read as the reverse complement.
CCATTTGCAATATGGGGAAACGATATAGTCGGTTCCTTGCCTATATCCAGAGGTGGTGCAAAATACGCAATAGTTGCGGTCGATTACTTTACCAAGTGGGCAGAAGCAGACCCCTTAGTCATAATCACTTCCAAGGAGGTCATTAATTTTGTTTTACGAAACATTATATTCCATTTTCGCCTCCCGTGAACTATCATTACGGACAATGGAACTCAGTTCGAAAGTAGGGAGTTCAAAGAATTTTTTCAAAAGTATGGCATTGAGAAAAAGTTTGCAGAAGTTTCTCATCTAAAGTCAATGGACAAGTAGAAGCCGTAAACAAAATAATCAAGTCCATATTGTGAAAACGTTTGGAAAAGGCTAGAGGCAAGTGGGTGGATAAGCTTCCAACAACACTTTAGGCTTATAAAACCACCCACAAGTCCGGGATTGGCCACACTCCATTCACATTGGCATATGGCACGGAAGCCATTATACCCGTGGAACTTGAAGTTCCTCCACGTCAGATAACTCACTATGACCCTAAGATAAATCGAGATCTTTTATTAGAATCACTGGACTTCGTTGATGAAAAACGTGAAGAAGCTGATTTAAGGGTAGATGCATATAGGCACCGAGTCGCTCGATATTATAATGAAAAAGTCCGACCGAGAATCTTAATTGTGGGCGATCTCGTTTTGAAACGAGTTTTTCCGGTCCTATCGCATATGAATCCCACATGGGAAGGTCCATACGTCATTGAACTAAGGCTTGGAGAGAGAACTTTCAAGCTAGCGACCATTGATGGCATGAAACTTCCCTGAGCATGGAATAGTGAGCATCTGCGACGTTATTATACTTAGTCTATTTCTTTCACATTTCAATTGAAATTATTTCTAGTGTATTTTTATTTCATTGATTTTTAGTTTTCAGCGTGTAATAAGACAATTCAGTTTGTTTTCACTAATAAAGGCTTGAAGCCATCTTTTCCATGGATTATTGATCTTTCCGTGTGTGATAATTCTATGGCAAAAATTAAAGTTACATTATTCTGTCTGGCGTATAAACGCGCACAAAAACTAAAATCTCCATATCCCTAGAGTGCGGACTAGAGTACTCTGAGTCCCCAGAGTGCGGACTAGATTATAAACGACTCAAAAATCTCCAAGTCCCTAGAGTACGGACTGAAGTACTCCGAGCCCAAGAGTGTGGACTACAGTATAAACAACTAAAAATCTCTAAGTCCTCAGAGTGCGGACTGGAGTACTCTGAGTCCCCAGAGTGCGGACTAAAGTATAATGACTTAGAATCCCCAAGTCCCCAAATTGCGGACTGGAGTACTCTGAGTCCCTAGAGTGCGGAATAGAGTATAAATGATTTAAAATCTCCAAGTCACCAAAGTGAGGACTGGAGTACTTTGAGTCCCCAAAGTGTGGACTAGAGTACAAACGACTCAAAAATCTCCAAGTCCCCGGAGTACGGACTGGAGTACTCTGAGTCCCCAGAGTGCAGAATGGAGTATAAACGACTCAAAATCTCCAAGTCCCCGTAGTGCGAACTGGAGTGCTTTGTGTCCCCAGAGTGCAGACCGAAGTATAAACGACTCAAAATCTCCAAGTTCTTAGAGTAGGGACTAGAGTACTCTAAGTCTCCAGAGTGCGGACTAGAGTATAAATGAATCAAAAACTCCCAGTCCCCGGAGTGCGGACTGGAGTACTCTGAGTCGCCAGAGTGCGGACTAGAATATAAGTGACTCAAAATATCTAAGTTCTCAGAGTGTGGACTGGAGTTCTCTGAGTCCCCACAGTGCAGACTAGATTATAAAGGACTCAAAAATCTTCAAGTCCCCAGAGTGCGAACTGGAGTGCTCTGAGTCCCCAGAGTATGGACTAGAGTATAAATGACTTAAAATCTCCAAGTCCTCGGTGTGCGGAGTAGATTACTCCGAGTCTCCAGAATGCGGACTAAAAGTATTCTAAGTGCCCGAAGCGTGGAATAGAGGATCTACGATTTTATAAAAAAATTCGAGTCATATGGAGGTGAACCGGAGCTTGTGTAACTCACCAAATTCCGAGTCATGGAAAAAAGTTAGACAATAAGCTGAAAAATGAAAGTCATCCAAAAAAAAGAAACTAAGTTTTATTCACAAATCCCAAAACAAGGTTCCACTACAATCCCTCCTAAACTCAGAGTCAAAATTCTATTTATATTGGCTATGAAAATAAATAGAAATAATTACATAATCCAGGCTAACTCTCGTTAAACGAGCATTATAGCTACTTCTTTGACTTCTTCTCCTTCCTTGGTTTCTCAGATAACTCCTCCCCCACGCGTTTTCTCTTGGACGCTTTGCTTGCGAGGGAAGTGGTGTCCGAGAAAGGAAGAGGAACTTCCAGTGGCCTGGTCCCACAGGGGAGAATGGCCTTCAAAGGCCTGTTTAAGGGATCATCTAGTTCCACTACTTAGGGCTCGACCTTGATTTTGGCTTTCTTCTTCTTCTTCTCTTCCATAAGCTGTTCCTCCATGCTCAATTTCGAAGTATGTCCATAGGAACCTGTAATTTCAACCTCGTCATGTTCTTCGACAGGGGATGGATTTTTAGATTTGTCTACGTTAAGCGCCTCAATTACTTGAGCGTCAGGTCCAGAAGTCTCTCCCGTTTGAATTGCCTCTTCCGTTTTCTCCTCCTTCTCCGTGGCGACATCGCTCCTTCAAGTTGGCTTGGGATTAGAACGGCCTGCACAAAGTCATAAGAGATAAATGTTGGAATACATTAAGTACTCGCCGAAAACGACAGCCCTTTGAATTTTGAGAATAAAAGTTATGTATCAGTTTCTGGCTGACTCTCAACTGTCCGGGGAGTTTCATCCTCTGGAATGGGAGATAGGACATGAACATCAAGGCCGGGATCTTTAGGGTCATAGCCAATTACTGCTCGATGGGGTCAAGTGATGGGCGACCAGTCGGTTGATTAAAAGGAGGAACCAGAGACTCAGTTCTGGATGGATCGGCAATGTCATACTTTCCTTTTGACGAGGTGGAGTCTCTGCTATAAAGAGCCTTCAGTGCGAACAAGTCCAAAGGCTCATTCCCCCAAAGAAATTCCTTCACTAAAGCTTCTTCATCAACCTCTTCGGTTCCCGACTCAACCTTTTTTATTTTTAGTAAAGTGTCCCATGCTTGGCCAAAGATTCGAGGTAGACCTCGTCAAGAAATGTTAGGTCGCGATGCATGAGAACTCGAGCATTGTACTCGGCTATGAGTGGATCCAACATGCACTTAATCTCCTCCCTATCAGCCTCAGCATCCGCCTTAAGGCGAGAATCAATCTCTGTGAACGCTATTCTTTTGCAATCCTCACGGGCTTTATCCTTCAACGTCTCGGCCTTGGAGAGTTCTTCATCGAGCTTTGTTTTCAGGAGTCGAGTAGCAACAATCTCGTTGTAGTATCATTGCGACTCCTCTTGAGCAGCAATCTTTTCTTCCTTCTCTTTGAGAATTAGCTCTTCCAACTCTTTGACTCGTTAAGCGAACGCATCTCCCTCCTTTTGAACGGAGTCTTTCTCAAAAGCTAAGGCGCCACAGCGTTGAACTGCTTCTTCGATCTATTTCTTTTGTATGACCTCCAAACGATTAACTGCCTCAGCTGTGTCTTTAGCATTTTTCTAAGCATTTCAACCTAAGATTTGTATGAGAAAAGCTCTTCATCCTGGGCATTGATAATGTCTTTGTCATGGATGGCTTTGAGTTTCAGACGATCGATTTCACGTTGGCGTTCGATAGAGACTTCTGAAACTTTTTCTACCAAATAAACAAAGGCATCATGTTGAACATAGACATCATTGTTGTAAGCAATGACACTTTGTTTAACGTCCTCGAAATGTGATGAATCGCTGGAAGAAACTTCAGACCGTCGAAACATAGTCTTGGAAATGTGGCTTTAAGCTCAACTAGCTTTTCCACTATCGACGAATCATGTGTGGGAGCATAAGAAGTTTGTCTAGAGACTACGAGTTTTTTGTGAAGTTCCCGGGATTTCCTGGTGCTAGATGAACCAGAGTGTTGGTCATGGTAAGTATCGGACTGGGACCCCTTATGAGCTGGTTTCTCCCTGGCTTGCTCTGGTTGAGAGGGAGGATCGTGAAGGTATGAAGTCTGATTGTAAATTTTCCTTTGAGATGATGAATCCCAGGAGCGATAGTCCCTATCGCTGTCGTCGTCTCTATCACGGCATTTGCTGGACCTCTAATTTTGACCGGAATGATGGATAATAGAGGACCCACGAAGGCAGTCGAATCTACGTGTGATGCCCCACCTCTATGCTCACAATAACAAAGAGTATTAGAGGAAATACTGTCTGTTATTACAAAGAATAAGGCTGGATAGGAGCGGCCATCCGTAGTTAGGCCTTACACTAGTATTGATTATCTCAATAGGAGTGGTATATATTTTCTATTTTTCATCTCTTTTTATTTACTCCCATCGACATATTCAATTCCAGTATAAAACGAACTATGATGGTTCATAATAGTTTAAGACAAGATATATAATAATAACACAGATAAGCTAGATGCGGAACACAAATAATATCAAATCTCATATATATATAACTGAAGTCAGTTACAATACACGTGATACAATATATAATGTACTTGTATATGTAACTTCCAGAGTCGACAGTTGTAGTTGTATCATAGTAAATAAAAAGAGATGAAAAATAGAAAATATATACCACTCCTATCGAGATAATCAATACTAGTGTAAGGCCTAACTACGGATGGCCGCTCCTATCCAGTCTTATTCTTCGTAATAACAGACAGTATTTCCTTTAATACTCTTTGTTATTGTGAGCATAGAGGTGGGGTGTCACACTACGAGGGTGTCCTGTATCAACAACACAGAAATTAAGTGAACACGAATTAGCAAGAATAACACGATGGATGAAGTTTAAGTGCGAGGTGAGGTGTAAGTGTTATTGTGTTTGTCCTAGTGTTTTCCCTCGACAGACCAGTTTCTTTGGCTTTACTTATCGAAATTTTTTCTCCTTGATTATGGGCTTGAACACCTTCATTGCCTCTCGCGGGCGAATGAAGTTTTAGGGCTTCTGGATCGTTGAAGCTATAATTGAGCAACTCATCGGGAATAGTGAGGTCGGATAAACCTTTCAGTAGTGAACCCTCTAAGTGCTGCGGAGTGGTTGTCCAATGGAGTAACTGTGATCTTTGAGGTTCCGCCTGCTCTCTTTTTCCTTAGTTTGTAAGTCGGCTTTTTTTTCCCTTTGAAGGGGGAGGTGGTTTATCGGTGCCATGTGCCTGAACCGCCGGTTCTAGAGTAGGACTTACGTTCTCACCCGGTGCTTCTGACACCCCAGTCTCTCTAATTTCACCTTCCTCGGATACATCGGGGGTCTCTCTTATTGAGGGCATCGAAGGCCCAACTTGCGTTTTGCCTTTGTATAAGGTCGGTCTGGTTGTAGTGGCGCTGTGGGGGAGACTTATTCGACGACCTTCCACCAACAGCCCATATCTTGAAAGTGTTCTACTGGAGATGATGGATTTGATGTCTCGGTCTCTCACGGGAACAAATCGAATAGCTTCGACGGCTTCAGAGTATCCGGAACCTTCGAGACGCGAACTGATACCTATAAGAATCGAGAAAATGCTTAGAAATAACCCACTTCCTACTGCATACAAATATTAATCTTGAAAAGGAACTTACTCCCTTCCAGCCATCTCCTTGCAAAGCCGGGGGCAGCAAACGTAAAACCATTCCTGCTTATATTGGGAGAATTTTCTCCATGTCCCCGTCAGGATTTGGCATTTAGAGTGTGGCTCGAGGAATATAAAAGATGGGCCGTCGGATCGTCTCTTGAAACGGTATATACAACAATATCACTTGGAGTGGGAAGCCTGAATAGAATGCTCATAAAAAGGATACACGTGCCGTAAAGGAACGCGTGACTATTGGGATGTAACTGAGTTGGGGGCAATCTCAATATATTGCAACACATCATGGAGGAAGGAGTTGAAAGATGGCACGCTACCAACCCAACACATGAATTTGTTGCATGCCGTATATCCAGCTGGGGGTAGGTGAGAACGATCTTGTCCGATGGAACCAGTACATCGTCAAAAGGAATTCCGTGGATTGAGCATAGTCGATGAAGAGAATTTTCATTAATTCTCGAAGCTTGAGAATCTGCCGGATTGTCTAGGATGATTGCTCCATCCATGGCATCAGGAGCCAAGTCAACAGACGCAGTCCTTGGGCTTGGGATATTTTGTGCAGGAGTTGTGGATGGATTCGAAATTCCCACTACTTCCTGTTGAGAACTTGGCTCAGGTTTATCTGAGACTGTGACAGAACTCGACTTTCTAGACATCTTCAATGAGCATTCAATTTGGATAAACACCTGTTTAAACTATACTTGAAAGGTGATCGATGTCAGATATAACAAATAATAAAATATTTCCCCCGTGTGGTGTGTGAACTAGTATAGCCGTTCAAGCTTGAGTATAAAAGAGTTAAAGATCGATGAAAAATGAATGAGCATTTGATTCTCATCTTCGAAGATCGTCATCGCTGACCATATACGAGAGCTTGTTCTACATTCGATAGTATGTGCCTCAGAATCGGACATTGGAATTATGTGTTAAAGGACGTTGTTTACTGTTGTTAAGTTGAGTTTGTGTTTATAATCTTTAACACTATGAAGTCATTAGTCAGAATCAGTTGCATATGCATATGTGTTTGGAGTCTTATCATTATTCGTTGTTTTGCGACCAAGTGTGGGAACATGTATATTTGGCATAGGTAAAGTTCGATTTAGGGTGACTTTGATTATTAATGCTGACCCTACGGTCCGAAGTCGATTGACACCCTAGACTAGAAGCATCGACCCACTCGCTCTTCTCCCTCCTACTTCCTCAAATCACCTAACCATTTCCTAGGTGCCCATCGACCGACACTATCCCTTAAAAAAATGACTATATTTCTAAACAAATGATGACCGACCCACTTCATCAAACTCTGACCGACCCACAACGACAGGCGGAGTTGGCAATACACACTCAAGCTCCCTTAACTGGCCGAACCACTCTCTTACTCTCAATACTAAACTGGTCTCGCTCGGTAATACCGATCCTTATCTCCAACCATGGTTTATCGACCTAGCCCTGCTCCAAAGTCTTGCCATCTTGACTCCCGAACTCTCTGCAACATCGACCTCAAGACTAATGCAAACCAATTTCTCTTAATAACCCCTAAACAAGCGCCAATCCTATAATGTGACCTCCATTATGGTTTTCTCCTACCGAACCTATGAACTCAAACTCAGAATGAGATTCTAGACCAAAAGAAATGGAAAGGACGGGAAACGCCTATCTATGTGAGAAGTGTGAGACTCGTAACAGTTGTGGGGACAAGAGATGGGTATTGTTCGAATTAATCGACTACTAGAGTTTCGATGTTAGAGGTCTGGATTTGAAAAAGGGAAGGATGGATTAATTGGTAGACGGTGATTGGAAGAGAAAAGGTTGACTGGCTTGTGAGAGAAGAACGGAAGTAGGAAGAAGGTAAAGGAGTAGACAGCGGGGGATTTTATATGATGAATGGGGAAGAAGAATAGGCCTTAAACGGTAGAACCAGTCAACTCGACTAAATAGGTCATAAAAGGAGATCGCGATTCAAACGAACACATGGCATAGTATCAATATGCCAAGCCGCATTTTTCCTTGCAATAACAATGGACCAATGAAGATGCGGGTATACTTATATACGTACACGCATGTTTACATATTCATATGATGTTCCCAAAGTTCTCCATGATCCAGTCTTCTAGAAATTGGATTCACCCGGTTTTTGAAGAATTAAAAACGAGGCTTAGTTGTATTCCATACCTGATGGTTACCGTTCCGAACGAATTAACACCTGAGAGTGAAGACTGACCACAAACTCAAAGCACATCACGTTGGTCCACGTAATGCACTTTGGGGGGCAAATGTTACCCAACTACTTGGCTTAGCTACATGATGACAGCACTAGCGGTTCTTAATTTTGTTGGGACTAAACTCTGGCCAGTAAGGGGTTGGAGTTGTATGAACCGAGCCAAAACTGTGTGGGTCGACCTATGTACATAGCTCGGCCTATAGGCAAGGTTCGACCGAGGGAAGAGAGGTGCGTGTCACACGGTCTTATGAAGTAGTGTATGCCGCTCGGCCAAAGATATAGTTTAGGAACGACATATATATATATATATATATATATATATTGGATTGGAGAAAACGTTCGTCACTCGGTCTTGGAGAGGGGATCATCGCTCGGTCAAGATAGGAACAACAAAGTAGATCGGTTAAGTTGGATTCGGCCTCAGTTGCTCAGTATAGGTGAGGTTAATCTTGATGGTTTGGTTGGTCATGGACTGGCCTAAGAAGAACCGCGACACATGCCGCCCGGTCAAGATAGTTCACTATGCATTGAAAGGGTTTGGAACTGATACACTTCTTCGCTTTGAGTTGTACTGCCGCCTGCTTTGAGCCATTTCACAATTTGCTTCGTGTAAATGGAGAGACTCCCACTGGACCGACCGAGAAGCCTCGGCAATCGCCTTTCAGCATGCCTGGCTCGGTGCGCAGGAGTCACCTACTATGGATCGAGATACCTTGTCCCCGGGCCCATGAAGGAGGTCCAGCCTATCTTCGCCTATAAATAGAGGGGCAGGGGTAGTGAAAAGGGACCTTTTTTCGAGAACACTGGGGAGACTTTGTCATTTTCAAAACTCATTCCTTTTCAGTTAGAACTTGTATTCAAGTTGTTGGTGTATGGATTGTATCTGTATTCAATTATTTGGAAAAGAAATAAAGATTAAACTCATAGTGGACGTAGGCAGTTACGCCGAACCACTATAAATCTGGTGTTCTAGTTTTTGCAATTAATTCTACATATATTCCTCTATTTTAATTCTTAATCTTTATTAATCTCTATACACAAATCTTTCTTTGGGTGTTAGTGACCAATTTTAGTGCTAACAGAGATACAATATTTACATCATCTAAAAAGAAACTACAATTGTTTATAAACTTCCATTACAATTTAGAAAAAAAGCTACTACAATTCAAAAACTTCTACTGTAAAGTAGCATTTTGAATAAAAAGACATATAACTATATTTATTTAAAAAACACAAAATGAAATAACACAGTATCATTGCTGCACATATCTAAAAAGAAGAAATAATTTTTATAAACGTATATTACAATTTCAAAAAAGCAACTGCAATTTAAAAACCACTACATTAATTCATAAAATGCTACTGTTAAATATTAGTATGAACAGAAATATACATAATTTAATTCATTAATAAAACAAATAATGATACTACACAACATCATTACTATGCATACTTAAAAAGATGCTACAAAATTATATTACAAAATCATAAATGATACTATAATATATATATTTTTATCTACGAATGCCAGCATTAGGAGCAAAAATACATATAACTATTTTATTTTCAAAAAAATACACTACTCGGTATCATTATCCACTGTTACCTTCTTCTTCCCCAATTCCATGTTGACTCTCCTTCATCTTTTAACTCTAATCACATAAAAATTATCCCTCTATAATTGCTGCAACATATTAATTCTTCGACCATCTTTATGTCAATCTACATCACAGTCTCCTCGTCCATCACCGTCAAACTCGTTTTGAATCTCTCCATTATTGTTAATGCCAAGCTCGAATCCACCACCATCAAGAGCTGCTGCACCATTATCAAGATCCGCCGCATCCCTTCATCTCCGTCCAAACTCCACCATGTAAAGAAACGTAACCTAAAATTAGTGTGTCCTTGCACCTACAAACTCTGTCCTCCAACTCTATTACGAAATAAACTTTGCCCTTTAGGCACAAAAATGAAGTGCATGTCCTAGCGCATAAAAGTTGAAATTTTTCCCTTACTATTTTTCTGTTGTATAATTTCAAACTAGATCATGTTAATGTGTACCTTATGGATACATGTTTAATTACAACTACTAATCTTAATCGCTAAAAAACAAAACATTAATTAATGCATGTAGCTAGTGTAATACATATTAAAATAGATGCCATTCTTATAAATTCCAATAATAACACAATTATTAGTTTACAAATTACCTTTAATTAACATGATCCGTTCTCTTTCTTTCATTACCTTCATGTAGCAAGCCATATTTTAACGTTTATGAATTTAGTTTAATTGAAATACTATTTTAATCGAGCAATTAGAATGTCAATTTTTGGTAGATAATGAAATTAAGATTTGAAAGCTTTTCCATTGCATCAGAATGTATTAGAAGTCTTTCGAGTATGAACATCGAGATGTTCAAAGTTATAGGTTATGTACAAAATGATTTTTATATGAAAGGCTGGGTTAGTGCACCTTGACTTAAACTCAATGTTGCCTATAAAGTAACAACATAATCTTTATCCCCTCATTTTCTTTATGTAACATTTTAAAAAGCTTTCATCTCTTCAAACCTAAACTTTCTTACCTTAAAATCATTGAATCTTCCTTAGATAAATTCACATAAATCCTAATAAAATCACTGTGAATCTAGTAAGTTGATTTAGAGAAAACCTCTTTCATATCAAGAGATTTGGAGAAGAAGTGGTTATTAATTCTTTGTTATAAGCTTTAGGGAAAAAGGTTGGTGCTTCTTAGTGTTCATTAGTTAATTTTAGCGAGTGGAATCAAATCGCCACGCTTCTGTTTACTTAAATATGTATGCTTATATATATTACCAATTAAATATAGCGGGCTGAGATCATGAAATGAAAAATACCTATGAAGTTGCTTGTTGATTTAAAGCTAAATCTTGCCACTTAAAAATTAAGCAAGCATTGACATTAATTAGTAACTTGATATGGATGATAATGGGTATTTTAATGATAGAGAACATGCCTATGCAATTATCTTGTTGATTTGAAACAATAATCTAGTTACATAAGAAGTTAGTAAACACCAAAAATGATTCGTAACTTGATATTATTATGTCAAGTGCATCAGCCATATGAGTAAATTAGGAAAATTTCAGAAAAAAAATCATTTTACTTCATTATGCACTAGATCTTTTATAGTGTTATCATGAATAATGTTATTAACATTAAATATGATTTAATGTTATACTGGATGATGTTGAAGTTATATATTATGTCATTATCATTATCATTATATTAATAATAATAGAAGTCTGATTTTTCAATGCTTTATTTGTCCAAAATATTTTTAAAATAATTTACGTGTACTACCATATATATAGGATTTTGAATCATTAATATATAAGTGAAAACTACTATTAAAATAATTTTAATTTAAATTTAAATAACACATATTTAAGCTTAATATTCATAATCTACTATTATAAATTAGATATCCTTATCACCTGAATTTGAATATCAAATAAGTCAAATGAATAATAGTTATACACACACGCGCGCACGCTCATGCGCGCGCGTGCGCACACACACTCACACACACACATATTAATTTTGATTAATTATGTCGATATATAAATATCTAAAGATAATATCAATATTATAAAATCATAATTACACTATTAGAAATATAAGTATACAATATACTATTCAGTAATGTCACTGTGTTCCGAGTTTTAAAATGAGCTCAAAGACGCAAGTTGCTTGCCGAACAAAGTTCATACGTAAGAGTTATTCGCATTTAAATTTTTTTGTTTGAAATATAATTTAAATATTCATAGTGGATTTAATATAAAAATACGTTCGCCTGCTTCGACCAATTCTCAGTGCCAAAACCAAATCTTTAACTGCTAATGCAGCCAATGTCCAACTGACATCACCATAGGTACTATCACCGATCGCCTCAGTGCACCTGACGAACGTGCTAGCTCACCTTTGTTGAGTTTAGCTCTCTTGAGATTGAACTTCATTTAAGCTTATCAAACCCTAGATCAGATAACCGCACCACTATGCTTCATATGTGACATGCCTTATGGCCAACTCTCTGCTTATCTCTAGTAATTGATCAAAGCCATGTATCACATTTTGAGTCCACCTTTGGTGATCGTTGTTGTGGATCTTTTGATTTTGAACTTGAATTGTATCCATGCATAAGTTCGTGCACGCATATGCATAGAAAATTGTTTCAGTAAATTACTTTCAACCGAAAACTAGGAGTTGCAGTTGTGTGACTCCCACACGTGAAATTATCCATCAGTAACTGTTTGCTAGATTTCTAGCCAATCTCGAGCTTAGGACTAATGGTGGATATTAGTAAATGTAATCTAATACGGCAGTAAAAATGTAAAATGAGGGGTTAAAGATGAAAACTATATCTAATGCTAGTAAAGTAAATAACGTACAATGATTTGGTCTTGGTAAAGATCTACGTCCACTGTTGCTACTAATTTTATTGCTAGGGGTTTCAATTACAAAAGGATTAATATAAGGGCTTTGAGTTTTAAAATATATTTCTTATAAAACTAGAGAAAAATCCATCCTGGTTCAAGTGCATGTGAATATTTATTTATAGATGTTGAGATCGGGCTGCGAACAGCTCAAATTCAAGCTTTAGACCCTGGGTTCCCTCTTGACCATTATGTTGATATAAGGTCTAGATGTAGACTAGATATGACACTAGGTGGAGAGAATGGTTCGAATAAAGGATAGCTGGTGAGCCATACCCGAGCGTGATTGTATCAAACATGTGATAGAGAGCAGTTAGGAATAGTGGCACCACCGGCATGTGAACTATGAAGTACAGAGTGTAGTCATTGTTGCACATTGACATTTCTATCGGATGAACATTGTTATTTTATATTGATCTCATCGGGGAAATAATACGGAATCATCATTTCTTTATGAAAAAGTCACCAAATGCTTTTGTCAGTTGCCTGTCGTGTCATAACAAAGTGATACAGAAGAGAGTTTGAACAACCAAAGGAGTGAAGGGTAAGGAAGATGCGGGGCATGGATGGTGATGTGAAAGAAGATGATCTCATACTGCGACTTCGTAATGCCCCATAAAAATTAATAAGAAATTAATTAATTAAAATAAAGCTAAAGATGGAAATTTCACAAACTTCAGAATTTTTCCACGAAAGCTACACCATTATGTTCGTGGTCATTTTTTGATTAACTTCCATATATAAAGTTCTACGATTGGAGCTTAACGGAAAAGTTATTGACGTTTGAACTTTTTGAATTTAAAAAAATTCAAAACGAATTTAAATTTAAAATAATAATTTAAAGTTCAAAATCAAAGCGGTAATAAATATTTTAACGTTAAGGAAACTTAACGTTTAAGAAGAATGTTAATGATAGTTATAAAAGGGGAAATAGATAAACAGAAAAAGGTAGAAAATAAATTACGCTCATGGTAGAAGGCCGGTCGACCCCCTATATTGGGCTGGTCGACCATTAATGGTGGACCGTCCAGGTTATGCCAATCGTCTGATTAGTAAATGTCGGCTAGGGTTTGTCCTGGACATAAAGGGCCTGGATTTTATTATTTTAAACCGACTTAACATCTACTATCCAAACGTCTTCTAACTGCTATAAATAAGATGCCATCCCACTCATTTTTATTCATAAAATATTTGTAACGCTAGCAAAAATCCATTAGTCTTCTTCCTTGATTTTTTGATTAGATTCAACAATTCAAATCCAAGGTAAAAAGTTAATTGGTTTATATACACACACAAGCGTTTGTCTAACTTTATTCTTCCATAATACCTGAATTTTGAATCTTACTTATATACAATTAAATTGTGGTATATTCCATAAAAAGGAACCTAATGGAAGAGTAAGGCGTAGGCATGAATCAAATCCAATTGAAAGTAAGGAAACTATATGTGGGTGGAAATCTTAGGTTTTCACATTTAAAGCAAGAAATTTGTGTAAAAGTTTGGATTTTGTTTATGCCATGGGGAAATTTTTGTATGAAAACCCTAAACCTTTAAACCTCAAAATTCTGCAACGTCCTTAATTTTTGATAACATTATTCAAAAAATTTAATTAGATAAATTAAATTGAATAATGATGATCAGGGGATTGAGGTTTGAATAAATTATATAATGGACCGTGCTTAATAATAAAAATTTAATGGGCTTTAAATTGGTTTATAAGATAATTAATTTACATGTAGGCTTAGTGGTAATTAGCCATTCTATTATACACGACTATACACATCTTACTCTTGTATATTCATGTTCTAATTTTTTTCATTATTCACAAACGAAATGAAAACTAAATAGTGCTGGCCATTAATAAGGCGGAAAAAGGAGAAATTTCAATCTAAAGCTAAGGATCAATGCTGGGGAGGATTAACCAACAATAAATATCAAATTCCTTATCAAATCTAAGGTGAATAATAATTTATTTCATCTTTTTTTTGGTTTTATAATCATACGATTTCAGATTTGAGTATTTTTTTTTGTTTTTAAGACATATTGGATGATGATATGCTTAGTTTATGAATTGATTTAAACAATTTATTTGTACATGAAATTCGTATGGTTTTAGGGGTAAAACCGTAGGTTATTGATTTTAAAATGTCATGGAAATTTTTTATGTTAACTAAAACATGATTTTGGAGATGGGTTTTATTTTTTAGGATTTTCCAAATAGTGGAAATTTTATTATGAATTTTTGATGATAAATATGATGTATTTGGGTTTAAAAATTTATTTTGAGTATTTCATGAAGATATTTGGTCTAAATTTTTAATGTGTTTGATTACATGATGAAATCGAATTTCAATGATTTTTGGTGATTTTTCGCAATTGATTTACAGGAAAGTAGATTATTTTAGAAGGACTTTTCTGAAATGATTGGTTTTGGTATATTGAAGGGATTAAACATTACATTTTTATGGTTTAAATATGGTATAAGTACGGCGGTTTTAAATGTAAAGTATTTGAAAAGTTTAATGGTGGCCAATTAATGGTTTACAAATAGGCAAGTGTTATGAAGCAATTGCTAAAATAAGCAACATTTCGTCCTCAAATTTAGAAAAAGGTGTTCCACCTCAATTAGTAACCCCTTTCGACTCCAATGGTTCCAGCCCCTTTCGACTCCAATGATTCCACCCCATCATAGTCGAAACCAATACACAAGGTATCACCTAGTGGTACACAGTGGATTGAAAGGAAGGCTGAAGTCTTGGTGTTGAAAGGTAAGCTTTCAATGGGGTCGAAACCCTGCTTTGTTTTTTCAAAAGTTAAAGTCTTGCCTTATTTTATTTAAAGCTTTCGACATAGTTGAAACATATTCTTTCGAAAAGGTTTTATAAATAGCTTTCGAAGAAGGCTGATGAACTATGTGATGGAGTTAGCTTTCGAAGAGGTATTTTTCTTAAATCAGAGTCTGCGAAAGCACTGATGTCGACCAAGTCAAGACCTAGCCGCAAATTTTCCTTTCGACTGAATTGAAGTCATTTATGTTGTCGAAAGGGGTTACTTCTGTTTTAACCCAAACTAAGCCTTTTTCCTGAATGCTTTCGAAGGGGTTGAGGGTTTCAAAGGTGATGAATTCGAAAGGGGGTTTGACTATGTACTTCAAAGTTTTAATTTTTAAAGGCCTCTGCTTTCATCTAGATGGTTTCAACACCATCAATTTTTCTCCAAATTAATTTTAGATGGTTTCCAAAAAGTTGCTTTCGTATATTACCAGTTGGCCCAAATGATGTTTTTAAAGAGTAAATCCAATGCTATCGAAAGGGTACTTTATTTGTTTCAAAGCAATGTTTTAAAGATTTTTTTCTTGATAATATCGAAAGATATCATTGGTTTCGAAAGGAGTATACTTAGAGTTTTGAAAAGAGGTTTTCTATGCTTTCAAAGGATGTCATCCAGTGGTTTCGAAAGTGATGTTCTAATGTTTCAAAACGAATAACCAATTCTCATTTTTAAGAGAAAAACCATGGCATAAATAAAGATTTGGCTATTATTCACATTGTTATTAACCCATAAAATATGTTGGGGAAGGGTAGAATAACATTATAGGTTGACCCAGTAGTGAACATAAATTAAGAAATGTTAAAACCTTAAAACTAAAGATATTTGCAGGGGCCAATAGGTTTACAGTATGCCCATGAAAACTGCATATAACTAATGACATTGACAGGAGCCAATAGGTTCATAGTCATCCCAAGAAAACTATGATTTGATACTGGCAAGGACCAGTAGGTTTGTAGTTATCCCATGAAAACTATGTCTGGATTAAGATATTGACAGTTAGTCAATAGATTCCTAGTTATCCCATGAAAAATAGGATAAGGGATAAGATATTGGAGTTACCAATAGGTTTTTAGTGATCCCATGACAACTTTTATATTGGATAGATAGTCTAGAAGCATTTAACAGGTTAATAGTAATCCTAGAAACTATAAATGAGACAGATAGTCAGAATGAATGGGAATGGGTAATCTAGATTTGATATACTTTTTTGCATATCATCATAAAGTTTTTGAAATACTATATTTTAACCATTGCGGATGTAGGAGCACAATATATGATTTGTAAATGTTTTAGGATACTAATGAGGGAAAAACCCATTTCGTTAAGTGGCGTGGTCTTACTAGATATCTAAATGGTTTGAGATGGTATGTACCAGGTTTTATGTCTGACTCGAATTTTTTGTTTTCCCCTTAAACTCTCGGGTACTCAATTGATTTTGAGTAGCTTGAGAGTTAAGGTTTTCAAGTGTTTTTTTAGATGAATAAAGCTTCCGAGGACATGTAGGAGGCAAGCTTGTTGTTTGAGTTCTTCTATTTTTGCTGTGTGTTTGGATGTAAAGGAAAAACTATTTTAGTGCCTTATTATATTCTCTGATCATCCAAGGGAGCATCTTAATATGTTTCTCTTGGCGTATTTTGTAATAATTATGTGTTATCTGAACGTGGTTTACGAATTGGGATTATATAATAAATTTGGAATATTTTAAGATGGAATGTGGAATTTATTTGCTGTTTAAATTTTTCCATATTCTTGTGTTTCTGTATATCAATGGATCTAATATCACCATATTTGGTCATCGAGGATTTATAATTATGGATGACTACAGTATCCGTAGTTGTTAGTTTGGGACCTCCAAGTAGGGGATGTTACAAGCTGGTATCAGAGCATAGGTTTGTGAAAATTTGAAAGAAACTTAAACCTAAAAAAATTTCCAAACATATTCCAGTGAATCAGATAATAAGATCAGGGTTTGGGTTAACTCTATAGTAACGAACTTGTATTTGATATAGATAGTTATATATATATATATATTTGTGTGTGTTTGTGTGTGCGCGCGTATCCCCCGCTCTCTCTGACTGTTCTTCTGTATCTTAATAAGGCTCGTATGCATATTTACGAGAAAGGAGATATGAAAGCAGGAAACGGAAGAGGAAATCTAAGTGGAGGAAGCACCACAACTAGTGGAAATGCTCAACCCACTACCAGGAGAAACTCGGGTCGACCGACTAATGCTAATAATCAAAATGTTGATGCCAATGTGGGTGCTGGAAATCCGCCAGTAGATATAGAGGTGATGTATCACTTCTTTGTTGGTTTGATGCAAGAAGGTGCTGCTGTTGGTGTTGCTGGTAATGTTGTAAGAGCTAATCCCATTGCTCCAGTCGGGAATAATTATCTTTGCCGAATAGAGATTACACCAGTTTAGCTGGGAAGCCATTCTTGGGAACAGAGAGTGCCATAGCGGTTCAGAATTGGCTGTTGCATTGTGAGCAAATATCTACTGGTTTGGGTCTGAATGATGGGAAAAAGAGAAGGTTGGCCTCTAGACAGTTGTAGGGGTCAGCATTACATTGGTGGAACAGTGTCACGGTTGGAGTTTCGGAAGAGCAGTTAACTTGGGATGATTTTAAAACGAGATTTGAGCAAAAATTTGTATCTAATTTTGCTAAGTCTGAAATGATGAGGAAGTTTATGGATCTAGAGCAGGGAGAGATGTCGGTTGAGTATGCCACTAAGTTTAAGGAGCTATCCCGGTATGGACAAAATATTGCAGACGCTGACATCATACAAAATGGGAGGTTCCTTCGGGGATTAAGGGCTGAGCTTGCTAGAGTGACCATGACACATGTCCGTGATCCTTGTTATGTGGTGATGGAGATGGCCGTCCACCATGAGGAAATGCTTGCAAATTGTGTTAGAGAGAAGCCAGTGGAAATTCAGGGTTCTCAAGGGAAGAAGAGTAAGTTCTTTAAAGAAGGGAACCTAGAAGGGTGATACTACTCAGAAATCAAAGGCTGAGATTTTTTGCTATAAGTGTGACAAGAAGGGTCACTTCGCTAATGAGTGCTAGTCAGGAAATGGTAAGAAATCCGCAAGTAAGAGGAATGTGAAGTGCTTCAATTGTGATCAAGTTGGGCATTATAAGAATCAGTATCCAGAGCCAATCGGGGAGGATAAAGGAAAACTTTTTGCTATTGGACCAGCTAGGGCTACTACAGCTAATAAAGGAAAGACTATGATGGAAAGTACGTTTTTATTTAGAGTATACCGGTTAGGATACATTTTGATACTGTGCATCACATTCATTTATATCTCACTGTTTGTTTGATAGATTATGCTTAGAAACCACCTACCTTGTTACTTCCTTAAGGGTTGCGAATCCAATAGGAGGGTATGCAACTCTATCGTTGAGATGTGACCTGATAGAACTTGATTTGTTAGGTCACAAGTTTGCATGCAATTTGTATATTATTGATTTTATAGATTTCAGAATCATTTTGGGTATGGATTGGTTGGGTAGGTATAAGGCTAGAATATTTGTCCATGATAGGAAGATATCACTGAGACACCATGATAGTCATAACTGAGTTATAATCTCAGTGGAAGATTCTAACCAAAGTGCTTTTCTTAATGCTATGGCGATAGGGAATGAGTTAAATAAGGTTCGGGTAGCAAGAGAGTTTGTAGATGTCTTTGAGCTGGACCATCACCGAAATGAGCAGTTGAGTTTAGAATAGATCTTGTACCCGAAGCCAAACCTGTAAGTAGACTATCTTGCAGGATAACACTTACTGAGATGAAGAAGTTGAAGGTACAGCTAGTGGACCTTGAAGGAAAGAATTTTGTTAGACCAAGCAGTTCACCTCGGGGAGCAACCGCGGTGTTCGTAAAGAAACCGGATGTGTCGTTAAGGATGTGTACTTACTATCGCAAGTTAAATGAAAGGACAATTAAGAATAAGTATCCTTCGTCAAGAATAGATGATCTGTTTGATCAGTTGAGTAGAGCCAGAGTGTTTTCTCAGTTGGACTTGGCTACAGGTTTCCATCAATTAAGAGTGGTGGAGGATAGCATTACTTTGACAGCATTTCGAACTAGGTATGGTTCATATGAGTGGTTGGTGATGGCATTTGGATTAACTAATGCACTTGCTTTCTTTGTGGATTTGATGAACTATGAGAGTATCTGGATAGGATTATGTTGGTATTTATAGATGACATTCTAATCTACTTTAAGGATGAGAGAGAGCATGATGTCCATCTTAGAATGGTACTTGAGACGCTAAAGCAGAATCAGCTAAAGACGAAGTTTACCAAGTGTCATTTCTGAAAGAAAGAGGTTAAATTTCTTGGTCACGTGGTTTTAGAGAAAGGGTTGTTAGTTGATCCAGATAAGATTGAAGTTGTTAATAATTGGAAGAGACTAGAGATAGTGACTGAGATCAAGAGTTTTCTTGGACTTGCTGGCTACTACCGAAGATTCATTAAGGATTTCTCGTGGATAGCAGCACCCTTAACTAAGATAACTAGGAAGGAGGTGAAGTTTGTCTAGTCCAACAAATGTGAGGAAGTATTCCTTAAGTTAAAGCATTTGTTAACCAGTGCACTAGTTATAGTAGTTCCAGACGGAAACCAAGGGCATGGAGTTCCTAGTAGTATTGTCAGTGATAGAGATGCTTTATTCACTAGTGAGTTTTGGAAGAGTCTACAGGAGGTTTTAGGAAACAAATTTAATATGAGTACTACATATCACTCTTAGACCGATGAGCAAACAAAGAGAGTAAACAACACACTCAAAGATTTATTGAGAGCTTGTGTATTAGACTTTGGTGGATCTTGAGAAGACCACCTACATTTGGTTGATTTTTCCTATAATAATAGTTAACAGACTAGTATAGGAATGATGCCTTTTGAAGCTTTATATTGAAGACCATGCAAATCACCAAAATGTTGGTTGGTGACTAGATACAGGTTAGTCTTAGTTCCAGATCTAGTTAGAGAGGTGTCAAAGAAGATTGAGTTAATCTGAGGAAGGATGAAGGAAGAACAGTCAAGATAAAAAAGTTACATAGATAAGAGGCGTAAGGACTTAGAATTCTCAGTTTGAGATAAGGTTTCATTAAGGTATCACCAATGAATGGTGTGATACGATTTGGAAAGTCAAGGAAGTTAGACTTAAGTATCTAGATCCATTCCAAATTATAGAGAGGGTTGGAACGCTCGCATACAGAATAGAGTTCCCGAGCAGTTTGGCATGTGTCCATAATGTATTTCATGTGTCTCATCTTCGTATATATGTGCATGATCCAAAGACCACATTCCTTTGACATGGTTGGAAGACTTTGTTAGTTCCCGAGATGATTGTTTTGATGAAACCAACCATAGGACTTGTTATAAAATATAAATATTATGTCTAGATATATGTATATGCAGGATATATATATATATATATATATATATATATATATATATATATATATATATATATATATATATATATATATATGCAGATACGGAGAACGAAGATTGCAAAGTACAGAGATTCTAGACTGACGGATTCAAGATTGAAGAAATCAAGACTAAAGACTCATGAGTATCAAGAGTTCAAGATATCAAGATAAGTAATAGAGTCTAGATTTATGTTAAAACTTCATAATAGCACTAAAATATTTATTCGGATTTTAATTGCGGAATGGAATCTACCTTCTCACTTTAATTGTGGGATGGAACCCACGACCTCTTTAGTGGGATGGAACCCACAACCTTCTCTTGTGGAATGGAATCCATGAAATTTTCAAAATGATTTATGTTTTCAAAACTATCTTTTTAAAATCATCTCCATCAATTCAAATATTTTAGTCATAATCCAAAATTTTTTTTTAATCGTATTAATTTCAAAATCATGTCTTGATTTTTAAACTATATCTTGATTTTAATATTTTAGCTTTAAAGAATCTATATTTAGTTTTTTACATTACTTTTATATTATAGATTATATATTTTAAGATTACTTTCTAAAGCTCTTTTATAAGTTTAAACTATATTCAAAATGGTTTACAAAGTTTAGACATCGTTTTGACAAGTTTTAGAATAGAAATCATTTTAAAGAAAAATCTATTTTCAAAATTAACATAGGCATGTCGACATCCCTCATCCCCCCATGTCGACAAGGTAGCCGAAGAATTTAAAATCCAAATTTTCAAAAGAAGTGTCTGTTCGTTATAACTCTTCACGAATGGACATGACCGTTGTTTCCTATAAATACCAGTTATTTTCAACGAATTTGAAGCTAGTTTGTTCTTCATTTCTGTACTCTTTCTTCTCCACTAAAATATTCTCTTATATTTCAAATGCTTGAACAAAAGTCTGTCGAAATTCTAAGTGCGTCAAACTCGATCATCTCTAGTTTGATTCTCTTCCATTCTCTCTCAAAGCCCTCAGTGCTATTCAGAGTTATAGGACCATTTGTAATCAAAGAAGTGTACCAAGTCTCTCCCCATCAGAGTATGATTGGAAATAGTGTGATTGTGGCCCGTAAATCAATTGGATGTGATCGTAGCCCGTAAATCAATTAGGTATTCTTGTAGCCTGGTCAAATCAAGAGAGTTTGCCCTGGACTCGGAGATAGAAGGGTGTATCTCATGGCCTTGAAATCGAGGTTGTAATATCCACATTATATTTGAAAATAAATCTGCATAATAAATTGTGTGGGACTGGATGTAGGGTAACTACGAACTAGGATAAAATTCCGGTGTGTTTTTTCCTTTACCGCTTTTATTTACTATTTGAATCCGTGTCTGATTCTGTGATTGTTTCCATGTTTGTGAATTGCATATGTCTGGATTTAATTTTAAAAGATTTCAAAAAGATTCATAGAATTAATTAAACAATATTCACCCCCTCTAATGTTAATTCTACTGTAAGATCCGTAATCTGCATTTCCTACATCTGGTATCAGAGCATTGGTTTTCAAAGTTACATTAATCTGAATTTTGAAATTTTTTAAAATGACAATTTTTTGAGATTCTGTCAACGCTAGTTCAAAACTATCCAAATCATCCTTGTCTCATAAGTCTGCATATTGTTGTTATAGAAAATCAAGTTATCTACTGAACTGGTGTATTGTGCAAGAACAGATGCGTTGTATGGCTTTTAAAGAATCAACACTCAACAGACAAGTAGTGCAAATCAAGAGAAACAAATGGATACTTGATAGTGGATGTTCAAGACACATGTCTGGTTATTCGAGGGTACTGAATGACATAATTTATGAAGATGCAGAAATGGTCAACTTTGAAGACAATTCAAAAGGATATGTGATTGGCATCGGCAATGTTGGTAACTCTACAACTCCTACTATTTCTGATGTTCTGTTAGTTAGGAATCTAAAACACAACTTACTTAGCATAAATCAACTATATGACAACTGCTACAAAGTTAAATTTGAAAAGGAAAAGCGTCACATCGAAGATAATAAATCAAATATTATCTTTGAAGGAATTAGGAAGAAAAATATGTAATGACCCGTAATTTTCGATAATTAAAAATAGTTAATTTAATAGGATTTGTGATTTAATAATTGGAAGAAATAAAATTTGGGATTTATTTATGAAATAATAACTAAAATGAAAGGCAACAATGTTAATTAAAGTTAATTATTAACAAGTTTAATGGAATTTCAATTAATTGAAGTGATTGAAAGGTTATACTTGGTTATAAATTAAATATAAGAAAACAAATCTAAATATTGAATGAATTAATGAAATAGTATAAAATTAATGGTAACTGAAAATATTAGTATTATATAAGTAATTTTAATGTTTGTTAGCAATAACAAACTTAAAAATGTTATTATGTGTACAAATGGTGACAATTATTATATGTTACCTATTTGTTTAGCCTGTTAAACTAAAATTGAAAATCAATTGCAATTAATTTACTTAATTTGTGCACTTAATGTAGGTTAAATTAATAATTGTAGAATGTTAATTAAATAAGATGTAACCAATGATTTTTTGCATAATATGACAATTGACCAAATAAAGGAATTGGAATAAAGTTTGCTCAATTTATTGGTATTTAAATTATAATAAGTGAATTTACCGCAATTAAATTTAATTAAAGATTACGTTAATGAAAAATAAGATTAAAATGGTAAAATATTAATCTAATAAAAATATATAACAATGTTAACTGTGTATGTATAGAAATAATTGATTGAATTAAAAGATCAAAACCAAATTAAATAAATATATTGGAATTAAACTATATTAATTGGATTTAATTAAAGTTGTAATTGAACACTGTAATTTGTGAAATAGTTGATACTGAATTATATGTAAACTAATTTTAATTTATTATAAATGTCTAAGCAATCAAAAATGATGAAAATTGTTAGTTATTAAATTTGAAATAAAAATGTGATTTAATTAATTTAATATTAATCTATTTAATTAACGTGGAAATAACCATCTTGGCCACTGACTCGGATTTCGACGAATCCAGTTTCATCGGATTCTAATGGTGAATTATTGTAAGGTTTCAAGTTTAGTAGCGATCGAACTTGTCGTTTGATCGTACGGACTCAAAACGCGTAGAAAATAATTTAATTGAAATCAATTTGAAATAAGCTGATTTTAAGCTAACTTTTTCATACGATGGATTTAGGACTTGAAACCTGTTCCATTGAGTTTAAACTATCAACAACATCTATTTTGATATATGGATTACCCATTTGCGTTCCAAAGACAAAGCGGGGTTCAGGTTATCTATCGTTCAAAATTCAAATAAATCTAGCCCAATCTTTCATATTTCAGCTATACCTATGAGTAGCCTATTATAGACCCTAGATGTTCTCATTTCTTATTATTTGTACGTACATCAACTTCTATCTGTTCCTTTCTTTAATGGTGGAACGTATTCAAATCTCAAAACCCTAGTTCCAAATTGAAAAACAAACTCCTTCAAACTATAGCAAATCATATACCGTTTCGAAGCTCTCGATGAGCACAAATCAGATCAGCTATTCGTTTTTATCATCGAATCACCATTTGTCAAGAAATTGAAGGTTAATTCTCAGCCATTCGTTTGGGGTTTGATCAACAACGATGGATCGTCGATTTGAAGATATAGTTTTGTACATAGGAACGAGGGGATTTCATCTATGTGGTTCGTTTGGCGATTGGACGGCTTGATCGTCGTGCGAAATTCGAGTAGGGTTTACATGATTGTGGTGGAGGCTGTTGTGATTAGCCATCATGGGACGTTTGACATTGTGTGGAGCCGCTCAAGGGGTCGCGGCGACCCTTTGGTGGAGATGCTTTCGGCCGCGATGGCAAGGTCGAGGCGGCTATTAGTTGGAGTTCGATCATGTTACTGGCGCTAGGGTTTCGTCCCTGTTTTCGTGCGAGAGGAGGGTGATGATATGGTGTGAGTATCGGCTCTTGTTTATTTTTGTTTTTTATATAAATCGTTTAATCTTCTAACTTACGTATCTTATGCATACAAACTCCAATTCACGCGTGCTTTCTTCCACTGGAATCGCACTGAAATTCTGGACATTTTGATACTAGCTTGGACGAATTCTGAGAGTATTTGAATTTTGGGCCTAAATTAGATTTTTATTCGATTTAAAATCGAAGGTGAGTGTTTTAACCCACTCACAATTACTAAACTATCTTATGTTAGTTAAACTAAATTTATGACGTGGTTAGAAATTTATTCATTGATGTTTGGTTTCTTTAAATTGTTATTATGGTTAAATTTGACTTTTATTGCATTTGATCATCATTTAATTAAATATTGAATTTTAAATTGTCAATTTAATACCTATATTAATTATCATTCATCTATTGATGTTTATTGATTGATTTGGATGATGATTGTGATGTATGTTTGATTGTTGATATTGGATGATTGGATATTGTATTTTATATTGTTATAATATTGCAAGTTCCCTATGGGTTGAAATGATACATACACGAATGATTTATAGATTAAGAAAAAATCGTTATGCGTTGAAATGTTTGGCTCGTGCGATTTTATGTATTTTATTTAATTCGGGATTGTGGTTTGAAATAACCTTAAAATTTTAAATTATGGTTTGAAATGACATATAACCATAAAATTTTAAATTGCAGATTGAAATGATAAATTTCCATATCACTTGACGCTAGTGTAAAGAATTATATTCGGACACCGGGTTGGTTAAATTAAATGATTTTAAAATCCTAAATTTTTAAATTTAGTTAAATGATATTTTAAAATTAAATTTGATTCAAATAAATTGAATTATTATCGAAATTCGAGTTTTATGTTGGAACTTGAATTGATTTAAAGGAATTGGTTAAAGAAATCAAATTGAAATTTTAAGTTGGATTTTGAAGTATAAATGGAATTTATTGGAATTAAGTCATTAAAGTTGTGAAATATAACTATCGTACATATTGAAATCGTAGTAGTTTAAAAATTAATATTTCAAACATGAATTTAAATCGATATAAAATTTAATATTTTATTGAGAATGTGAATGGAGACTTGAAATTGGATTTTTGTTGATTAAAAAATTGAAATGGTTCTATTGTGTTGAAATGAAATAAATAGTAAATTGATATTAATTTAAAAATTTATATTTTTAATATAAACTGTTTTAAAAATATATTATTTTAAAGACTTCAATTATTGAGATTTTCAAACTATTAAACTATTTTAACCTATATTAACTATATTAAACCATTTTAAACTATATTAAACCATTTAATTTATTTAAAACTAATTAACCCATTTTGACTTATTTAAATCCAATTAATCTATTTTAAAGCTATTTAATTATATTTAATCTATTTTAAATCTATTTAAACAGCTTAAATAAATTTAACAGTATCTTTAATTTATAACAAAACTATTTTATAACAATTTTAACTATTTATAACTATTTAAATTATTTTCTAAATTTTTAGACTAGGTAGAGGGAAAGTGTTCACATTCAAATTCATTTGTTTGATACAAATGCGATCAAATGATGTTATAACCTAAGTTGGGATTTAAATGTTATAATTAATTGAATATGTGATTTCGAAATGAGGATTTAACCTAATTGGAAATATGATTTTTGAAAGAAATTATGATTTCACAAACGATATGATTTCAAAGTGAATATGATTTCGAAAGTGTTATGGATTTCAGAATATGATATATTGATATAAATTGTGAATTGACTTTTGAAATGTAGAAGAACTATCCGGTGTGAAATAAGCGTTTGGTTGTTAAAGAGACCAGGATCAGATACTGTCATACTCTCTGCCAATATCGAAAACCACTTTAACAACTGTGCATGTAGTGGAGATTCCAGAAATGAAGTAGGATGGTTTTCTGTATGAGGTATTTACATGACCCAGAATCCCGTGAGTCAGCTTAGATGTGACTAAAACAGGAGGCATGCCGGGCCAAGTGAGGTCATTCCTTCCATCGGACACATTTCTTCGATACCATTCTATTACTTTGTGATTGATTTAGTGGCCACCTCTTGATTTTGATTTAGGAGTGTGTTCCGAGGTGGGCGCTAGTTGCTGCTATGCATTACCACAAGTCCGGATCCGTAATTGGTATATTTACCCTGACATTGCCTCGAGTGCATGTTCACATGTGCTAGAGCGCCTTCTATGAGTTTGTTTTATACTACCTATGGGTGCCCTCTAGGTAAACCTCGGAGGAGCCTACGGTACTGTATAGACTATGAGAATATAAAAACGTGTTAAGGGGTATATGAGTAACGCCTTAACGCTATTTTAATACTTTTACTTTACTATAGACATATTATACTAGCATATTGTACTATATAGTAGATAGTTTAATGGATCCTTAGAAGATGTAAATCCCGAACATCTCTAAAGTTATTACACTCACGTTAGACACTGGATAGGAGATGTCAAACCCCGTAAACATCTCTGACGCCGTCAAACTCATATTTACTGTTGATTTAACTTAGATAAGATCTTTTAGTTCCGACTCGAGTGTTTTGTCTTTTCAATTCACTCGGGTCAGCCTGAGCATTTCAAGGTTGAAGACCTTATTTCTGGAGGATGAAGATGAAGATTGTATTACTATTGTTTATTATAATTATTCCACTACATCACGTTGTTCAGCTGCATTCATGCATTTATTTATTCTTATTGTCTGTAACTTTGTACTGTAAAAGAATGTCAAACGTATTTATAAAACAACTTCATGAACTGTTATTTGATTAATATATTTTTTCATTCCGCTACGAGATTCTGTATTTATTTTATTTCTTTCTCTTTTTCTTATTTACCCCATGATAATCTACCCTTATGAATGGTTTGAGTTCGACATGTGCGTCTGCTTAAAACATCCAAAAAGGCAGGTCGTTACAAAATATTTATATTCTTAGTATGAAAATCTCAAACAATAACCTATCTTTTGGCTAATACAAGTGACCCTTGGATTTGGCATTTGAATTTCAAACTTTTATCTAGACTTTCAAAACTTGATCTAGTAAGAGTTCTCCTTAAAATGGATTTTATAGTAGATAGTATATGTGATGATTGCCAATTAGAAAAACTTAGGAAGAGTTTATTCATATTGAAACATAGGATTTCATCTTCAAAACCTCTTGAGTTACTTCATTTAGATCTATTTGGTCTATCTCAAATTCGGTCAATAAATTAAAATATATATGTTTTTCTAATTGTGGATGATTACTCTAAATTTACATGGACAATTTTTCTAAAACATAAAAGTGATGCTTTTGATTTTTTTAAAACTTTTACAAAAAGAATTCAAAATCAACATTCTTTAAAAATCCAAATTATACGTAGTGATCATGGTCAAGAATTTGAAAATGAAAATTTTGAGAATTTCTGTAATAAAAAGGAACAACTCATAATATTTGTTTTTCGAGAACTCCACAATGAAACGGAGTGGTAGAGCGTAAAAATAGAACGATTTAAGAGTGCGCAAGAATTATTCTTTCAGATAGTAAATTACCAAGAGATTTTTAGGCTGAAGCAGTCGCTACATCTTATTACATTTTGAATACGATTTTAATTAGACCTCTAACCAATAAAACACCATATGAACTTCTTTTCAATAAGAAACCAAAATTATCTTATTTTAAATTTTTTGGATGTAAATGCTTTATTCTAAATACAGAGGATAATTTGGATAAATTTTATGCTAAATTCGATGAAGGATTCTTTATCGGATATTTTAATAGAGGTAAAGCATATAGAGTTTTTATTTAAAAACTAACACTATTGAAGAAAAAATGCATGCGTCTTTTGATTAAAATTTCAAAGATTTTATTCAAATAAATGATGAAGATAATTTTGTTACTTTAAATAATGAATCGAATGAAAGAAATTGTGAAACTATTCATCCTAGTAAAAGGATCAGGCTTTTAAAAGATCGTATTATAGAAATATACTAGGAAATATTGAATCTGTTGTTAGAACTAGAAATCAACTAAACAAGATGAGTAATTGTAACATCCCGTATTTTTAAGCCATTGAATTTAAACATTTAATTGGTTTTAAATGTTTAATGTGGATTCTTAATTGATTTTGAAATGAATGGATTCGGGTTCAATCAATGAAATAAGCTATAATTTTTAATTATAGTAATTCCGGTTGAATTTGAATAATGGGAAAATAATAATTTAAATATTCGGAATTGAAATAAAAGTAAATCTGGATGTAAATAGTGATAAAAATGGTTTTAAAAATTTATTGTGAGTTATTTGAGTGTAAATAGCGTGGTGGGAATTTTAGAAGAATTTTAAAGTTGATAAATTAATATTTTGGATTTTATAGTAATTGAATAATAGAATTTAATATTATTAAAATGCAGTTTAATCAGATTTTGGCCCGGAATGAGCCAGAATGATTTTTATTGTGTTTATAAATTTTATATGATTTATTGTTAAGTTAATAAAAATTTTAAAAGTGAAATTTTAAGCGGTTTTGACAATTATGAAAATCGCTCGACTTAATAGACGAGTTAAAATAGCCTTCCGGGGCACAGTCTCGGAATTCGATGAAACTAGTTCCATTGGATCCGTAATAGTTAGTTATTATCGAATTTCAATTTTCTTAGCAATCGGAGTTGTCATTTGACCGTGACAGCTCGAAACGCATAGAAATCGATTTAACCGATTTAATTTTAAGTTGATCGTTTTATGCCGTAACTTGTGCATATGATCAAATTAGCTTACGAAACCTGTTCTATTGTGTCCGGAACGCGGAAAAACCTTAGGAATGCCTGGCGACACGTGAGAATTGGAGTTCGTTTGCAATAAGATGTTACATAGAGAATTTTATTAATAAAATAATAATAAAACAATAATATATATATATATATATATATATATATATATATATATATATATTTACATTTACTCTTAAACCCTAGTATCTCAGGCCGCCGCCTCTATAATCGTTCATGGCCGAAAATTAGTCGTCTTCTCCCTCAAATCTTCCTCAATCCTTGCATCTATATGAGAAACTCCCAGCTAGGAAGTTGTAGATCACCTCGATCTCTTCTCATCCAAAGGTCAAGATCTGGTTTGGAGTGACGTGGTGGTGCTGAGGGACTCGCGTTCGCCGTACGTTTGCAAGCGTGTTCCGTCGAGATGGAAGAGCCGAGCTCGCTCGCACGTATGGTGTAGGTAGAGGCCGAGTCGAGCTTCGTAGTGGTGGTTTTGGATCAACCTATCGGCAAGCTTAGAGGAGGCGGTCCCGAACCCTAGTTCGCAAGTTGATGGGTTTCCTTTGTCTGGACATCGCGTACGAGAATAAGCAGTAGGGAGCGGCTTTGATCTACTATTGTTTTTGGAACGGCCGAGATTTTGTGAGGTTTAATATAAAAATAAATTTGTTTATAAATTTAAAATCAAAAGTTTAAAATGTTGTAACGTATTCATACGTTATCAGAATTTGACGAAACAGGAAACGTTGGAATCGCAGAGACGCGTACTACGCGGTGGTGCAGTTCGAGAATCATTCTGGGCAAGTAAGAATTTGAGTTAAATCGAACGTCGTTCGGTTTAATTTGAATTTCGAACGCTCGCCGAAACTCAAGGTGAGTTAATCTCACTCACATCTGGAATGTTAGCTGATTTAAGTAGTTGATATTTAAATAATGGTGTGATTGGTTGAAATATTTATTTATATCAGTTTGGATTGATATATATATTGTTGTGCTAATATTTGTGGATGTAGGGAAAACAGGTTGGAGGGATCCAACTGGATTCCTCACAATGTAGTAATTATTTTTATAATTGATAATGATGCCTGTTTATATATTGTGATTGATAAATTTGGAATTTAATTATATTGTGATGTTGTTGGATAAACTATAAACTCAGACTGTTAATTATAAAGAAAATAAATTGGGTTTTAAAAAGAAATCAAGAAATTGATAAATAAAGAATTTAAAGAATACAATTTGGAATCTGGGTTGAGTGAAGAATGGAAATTTGTAAATTTGGAAATAAAAATAACTGGAATATTTATTAGTTGATAAATGTGAAGGTATGGAATTTTGGTGATAAACTTGGATTAGAAGTTATAAATGGTTAAAAATAATGAAGGAGATATTTGATAATAATGTTCCGTGGAATTTAATGTGATTTCAAAAGAAACCCTTTAAATTAAATTAGCAATAAATTGCATATTAGAATGTTCAGAAATACTATATATAACCATTGAAATGTAAGTAGGTATTTATTAAGCAATTCCTTAAGTATGATTTTCATTAAATAAATTTATAGTAGAATTATTTAAAAAAAAGACTCTTAAACCTATACTTTGAAAGTGAATTTCGGGAACGGAAATATAGTTAAGCTTCGTAAGAAGTTATTTTAACGCGGAAAGTAAATTTATAATAATAAAACCTAAATCTGAATTGAGATAAAATCGACAGAATTTCTAAGAAGGATTTTCTGAGATGTTTAAGTGGAAATGAGTTCCCTGGGAAAACCAAGTTCGAGTTTTAAACAGATTTTATTAAAAGGAAGTCTAAAATTCAAACTTGTTTAAAAGAGTGTTTTGGAACTTATTGTTTTAAGGTAATTATTAATAAATAAGAGATAGTAAATATTTATAAATACATTAGTAATTATTTTTACAAATGGATTTGTTTAAAAACCTAGTTTTGACCTAAGTTATGGAATTAGTATTAATCTCTTTTAAACTCTACTTTTTAAATTTAGCTTAACTAACACCTTATTTTAATTAAGTTATATCTTATAAAATAGTTTTACTTTAAATATTTTGAAATTATGTTTTGAGTAAATAACTAGTAGTAAATTTATATATTTTAAAGTATATTTCAGAATAAAGTGTTTAATTGTTTTAATTCCAAATTGTTTTAAACTTGGTTATTTCCAATGGGAATTAATGGTAAAAGATTTACTTTATAAAGGAAGAACTATGGGAAATTGTTTTCAAATGAGCTTTGAAAATTTGGAAATATATCTTTTAAAGATATTTTAGGCAAACAAATAATGTGGGAATTATTTATTGTGTGATGGATGCTTATGGATGTTTATGAATATAAATTGATAGTTAAATCACCGACTATCAATATTGGACAAATGCGTTGATCGTTTCGAAGAGACCGGGATCGAGATTAATTTATCGGAAACCACTTCGATCCGGTTTGTATGTTGCGTAGAAAAACGTGTTCGGAGTCGAAGATGGAGCAGTGAAGTGCAAGGGCTAGTCGCTACTAATCCTGAGGATATTTCCAAAATGGATGTAGTAGGAGTAGTGCCTTCGGTTCCGTTCGAACCCGGGACGGACTTGTATGGACGAATGCTTTCGGAACATCGTCAGGTGGGCGATGGGCATTCTAAGTGAAACGTTCTAAAAGGTAACGCTTAGCCTCAAGCCTTATCAAATGGGATGACTGAAAATCAGGGGATATGCAGCAAGGCGTCGTGGGTAGCCCCCACTGGAGAGTAAGGTCATCCCTGTCTAGATATCCCTTTTATTTCGGCTTAGTGGGCGGCTGCTGATCCCAACCGCGGGGTGATCTTATTCGAAACTATCCAGTAAGGGATGGGTCTGGCCTTGTGTTGCAGGGGAGCGGGCGTACTCCTCGGTACGGTGATCTTGGCCCCGTACTGTGACAGGTGATACCCCAGTGCCTAGTCATTGTTGGAAATCCATTCTCCCTACGAGCCTTTTACGAGTTTTGTTTGTATTACCCACTTTTGTGGCTAGTAGCTGGAATTTAATCATGTAACAATTTCGGCTATTTTATAAGTATTTGTAAATAGACCCTATTATAATATCAGAGGATTTCTATAAAAAGAGTTTTAGCTGTCGTAAGGTAAAAACCCGACATGTTTATTTGTGGCGTGGTCTTAGGAGATGCTTTTGTTTTCAAAAGGATTTTTTTGAAACTTTAATAATCAATTTGGATGCATTATTATTATCAGCTGGTATTCCAGACTGACTCGGGTGTTATTTCATTATAATGCTCGGGTCAGACCGAGTATTATATGTTCAGGATAGGTTGCTATGGAGCAGGAGAGGAGCTGAAGTCAGAGACGTATTATCTGTACCTATATATATTTCGCTGCTATGATTGTATGGATTTTCCTGATTGGTAATTTGATGTATGAGATACTCTGATGATGTGATGTATAAAACCGGTATAGATTTCCTTTTGTGTAAAGTTCTATATTTACTATTATATTTTATTCTGCTGCGACTGTGAGATTCTGATATTGTTTAGTTTCTTCTTCTTCTATCTCTTCTTCTTTAACCTTAATGGTTCGTAATTCTGTGCCACTTGAGTTAATAGAGGTAGAATAGTGTTGATTCAAGGGGTACGGATTTGCGGGCTGTCACACTTGGTATCAGAGCTTAGGTTGGCGACAACCTAGGCTTTGGTGGGGGCAATTACTCATTGGATATAGAGTCAAATAGTACTATATAATGAGTTGAGTGTATTAATAGATATGAGAGCGTACTTGTTAGTGGATATAAAATTTGTTTTTATACTGTGTTGACTTATCGGTTGAGTGTTTATGAATTCTGGTCGGTGCGGGAAGTACAACCGTATCGATAGGGGTTTCTAAACTCTTAAACAAGATAAACCGACATAGTATCGTTTTAAAGTGGGTAAATGAAATAATTTTACCCAAATTATATTTTGATATAAAAGAAATAATTTTCTGAAATTATTACATATATTTGGATGATTGGTTGTTAATGTCTAAATCAAATAAGAATGTAAAATTTAATCTGGAATTTGAAATAGTTATAATGAAAATAAAATTCTACAAATATAAATTATATAAAAGGAAGAATAACTAAATTTGAATTGAACCAGAATTTAAATCCCGGAAGTTTTGGAAAAGATTTTAAATGTAATGGAAATAAAGGTTTGGAAATTTAAATTTCTGGGAAAGTTTGAAATGTTTGCTAAGGAGTTTGAAGGCAATAATGAAATATTATTTTGGAAAGAATGTTTGAAGGGAAATCGTTTTGAAATGAATTTGGGAAGTAAGAAAGCATTGAACTCTCTTCAGTCGCTGGAAAATAATCCTGATGATGCTGGCCACATCATTAGAATTTATTTTCGAGTTTCTAAAGTGATGGATTGCTACCAAAATGGTTAGTTATGATATTGTTTGGACTTGTTGGGTATAACAGTTATTTTGGAAATTTCAAAGGGAAGAAATTGTTTTGGCAAAAACAAATTGTTTTGGAAATTTGAAAGTTTGAATTGATATACCAAATGCGTATGAATTGATTATTATTTCAAAATGGTTTTGGAATAAAACCGGGTAATTGAATTCTGGAACATTCTATTTAAATGGTGTGTGAAGTTAAAATACATCAAGTAATGAACTTATTTTGGTAAAGTTGATGCTAATAAGAAGGAAATGTAAATTTTAATATTGGAATTAAAATTTAATTTGGGTAAATGGAAGTGAATGAAGCTATTGAAGTGACTAGAGATTTGAATTTAACTTGGGATAAGTTAAATAAAATTTGGGGATTGGAATTAAATTGATTTGAGTTAAGTTGGAAGTAAAATGACTTTATAATTGTGGTTATGAGACATAAAAGGATTAAAATGAGCAATATAAACTTATAAATAAATAAGTTGATGAACTTGAGAATGGACACTTTGATCTTAACCCAAGTAAAGTGGAATTATAATCACAAATGGGAAATAGTTGAATGGTATGGTGAATTCAAACGTAATCTCAAATGAAATATGAATTGAGATAAGGTAGAGTGAGATATAAAAGAAGTGAAAGAACTTAAGTTAGCAAATAAGTTTTGAACTTATCTATGGAGGAATAAATGGGATATAAAGGTGAAATGTAAATTGCTTATAATTGCATAAAGAAATTCATATTCTTAAGTTATTAAGTGTTATAATTTGAACTTGTGATTATAAAATGGAAATGGACTTAAATAAGCAATCTAAACTCTTGGATAGAAGTGAAATTGTAATCCATTAATGGAAAAAGTTGAATGGTGCGGCAAATTCAAAACTTAACCATAAACGAAATGTGAAGTGTAATGAAGCAAGTGGTAATATAAAGGTGGATGTTCTTAAGTTAGCAAATAAGTCTTGAACTTATGTATGGGGAAAATGAAATTTGTTTTGATAATGAATTTGAAATTAAATTTCAGTTGTGTAATAAATAATATTGAAAAAAATTTAGATTCTATTTAAAAGAGTGGAAAGGAAAGG
Organism: Allium cepa; assembly: GCA_030765085.1. NCBI lineage: Eukaryota > Viridiplantae > Streptophyta > Magnoliopsida > Asparagales > Amaryllidaceae > Allium > Allium cepa. Next base: position 921,242,791 of record CM060931.1, on the reverse strand, counting down.
TAGAAAATTTAAAATTTGCTAAATGGAATAATTGGAAAATGGTCATATTATAAATAATTCAGAGTGAATTGAGGAAGTGGATTGAAACCTAATATGGATTAGGTTATTGACTAAATTGAATTACAATTTAATGGAATCTGTAATGAGATGAATAGAATTTTGATGGGTTGGTCAAAATTTGGAAAGTAAATAAAAATCCAATTGGGGCATGGGATTTAAATTTGTGGTAACAAATATTGAAGTGTGAATGAAAGATGGAATTAGATTATAATGGTGATAGTTTGAATTGTGAATAAATTCAAAGGAATGAAATAATTTAAAGTGGTTTCTTTGCTAATAAAATAAATCTAAAAATGGATAAAATAAATAAACAAAGTGCATTAAAATTTATAAATGGTTTGATTTGGGTAAGGATCAATTAAAATGGAAATAAATTGAGATATTATGGAATTGAAATCATTTAAGAACATGGTGAGATGGTTATGGTTAAGCTTATGAAATAGTTTTAAATGAAATTTGTGTAGATAATAAAATTGGAATGCAAGTAAATGGATTGGAATTGATTTGGATGAGAATCAAATAGAAAAAAAACAAAAAAAATTTGATATAAGAAGACAATGGAAATATTGTATGATTTAAACAACATAAGCAAATTGAAAACAATAATAATGGATGAGCTTTATTAAGTAATCTTAAATGAAATTTGTTAGATAATAAAAATTTAAATGCAAGCGAAAAAGAAATTTTAATTAATTATTGTGATAAAATAAGGTTGTATGAGTTGTAAATAATCCAGAATGGAATGATGTTAATATAAACCTATATGGATAGTGATCTGGAAATATAAGATTTGAATTTAATTCCATAATTGTGATAAAGCAAGAATGATTGGGCCGTAAATAATATAGAATGAGATGTTATCAATTTAAACTTAAATGATGATCTTGAAGTGAGAATAAGAAATGGAGTTAAAAATTGCAATGGAATGAGAATGCTTGGATTGTGAACCATGTGAAATTTAATAAATTTAATATGAATATAAGTTGGGATTAATGTGAATGGTTATAAGTTTAAGAATTGGTTATTTGTTTGAATAACCACAACCTGCATGGAAATTAGTCATTAAACTTAAGTGAATAAATTAAAAGAAGTAAATGAAAATGATATTTGAATAATAGGAATGGATTGGAATCTATTTAGTGGGTTGGTATGTAAATGCAGGTTAATTAAAAAGAAAGGTAAATGAATTAAAAGCATATATTCATAATATTGAAGTGAACATAAATTGGTGGTAGTAATTATGAATTGGAATAGCGAAACTTGTATGTAAATCCCTTGTGCGAAATAAAATGGAATTTGGCATTAAAAAAGGAACTTTGTATAGGCTATAAAATATGATTTATTTATGAAATTATGCAAGGTGTTGTTTGGATTAAGAAATGGATATGTTTGGCTTACATTTATATTGGAAATGTTGTTAAAATGTTCTTATCTTTAAAAACTGATGGGTTTGTTGAGTAAGTACAGGTACGGAAGGCGATCGATAGAGTTGAAGCGCATATATGCATTATATTAGCCGCGTGCTATTAAAATTTGCTAAAAAGGTACGCCTACGCAAATATAATTGGGAAAATGATATATATATATATATATATATTGTGATATATTTTGGTTTCCGACCGTGTGGGTCGATGTATATATATTTATCTCTATCGCGATATCGCGAAAGCTCCTTCGTGCAGGGGAGACTCCGCCAAAAATTTTCGGAAATTTTGGGAGTTAGAAATTTTTTGGGATTTTGGGAAAATTTTGTCAACTTGGAAAGTTATTTTTGAAAGCAAATGTTAAAATACAGGCTTTAGAGTGGATAAAGCAAATGGTTTTGAAATGGAGCTGAAACTTTTTGGGGAAGTAAATATAAGCTTTTAACTAAGAAAATTGGGTAAGTAAATGGGTTGGAGAGTATTTTCTACCCTAGCAAATTACGGGGATGAAATTTTTATAAGGGGGGAGGAATGTAACATCCCGTATTTTTAAGCCATTGAATTTGAACATTTAATTCGTTTTAAATGTTTAATGTGGATTCTTAATTGATTTTGAAATGAATGGATTCGGGTTCAATCAATGAAATAAGCTATAATTTTTAATTATAGTAATTCCGGTTGAATTTGAATAATGGGAAAATAATAATTTAAATATTCGGAATTGAAATAAAAGTAAATCTGGATGTAAATAGTGATAAAAATGGTTTTAAAATTTTATTGTGAGTTATTTGAGTGTAAATAGCGTGGTGGGAATTTTAGAAGAATTTTAAAGTTGATAAATTAATATTTGGGATTTTATAGTAATTGAATAATAGAATTTAATATTATTAAAATGCAGTTTAATCAGATTTTAGCCCGGAATGAGCCAGAATGATTTTTATTGTGTTTATAAATTTTATATGATTTTTTGTTAAGTTAATAAAATTTTTAAAAGTGAAATTTTAAGCGGTTTTGACAATTATGAAAATCACTCGACTTAATAGACGAGTTAAAATAGCCTTCCGGGGCACAGTCTCGGAATTCGATGAGACCAGTTCCATTGGATCCGTAATAGTTAGTTATTATCGGATTTCAATTTTTGTAGCAATCGGAGTTGTCGTTTGACCGTGACAGCTCGAAACGCATAGAAATCGATTTAACCGATTTAATTTTAAGTTGATCGTTTTATGCCGTAACTCGCGCATACAATCAAATTAGCTTACGAAACCTGTTCTATTGTGTCCGGAATGCGGAAAAACCTTAGGAACGCCTGGCGACACGTGAGAATTGGAGTTCGTTTGCAATAAGATGTTACATAGAGAATTTTATTAATAAAATAATAATAAAACAATAATATATATATATTTACATTTACTCTTAAACCCTAGTATCTCAGGCCGCCGCCTCTATAATCGTTTATGGCCGAAAATTAGTCGTCTTCTCCCTCAAATCTCCCTCAATCCTTGCATCTATACGAGAAACTCCCAACTAGGAAGTTGTAGATCACCTCGATCTCTTCTCATCCAACGGCCAAGATCTGGTTTGGAGTGACGTGGAGGTGCTGAGGGACTCGCGTTCGCCGTACGTTTGCAAGCGTGTTCCGTCGAGATGGAAGAGACGAGCTCGCGTGCGCGTATGGTGTAGGTAGAGGCCGAGTCGAGCTTCGTAGTGGTGGTTTTGGATCAACTTATCGGCAAGCGTAGAGGAGGCGATCTCGAACCCTAGTTCGCAAGTTGATGGGTTTCCTTTGTCTGGACATCGCGTATGAGAAGAAGCAGTAGGGAGCGGCTTTGATCTACTATTGTTTTTGGAACGGCCGAGATTTTGTGAGGTTTAATATAAAAATAAATTTGTTTATAAATTTAAAATCAAAAGTTTAAAATGCTGTAACGTATTCACACGTTATCGGAATTTGACGAAACAGGAAACGTTGGAATCGCAGAGACGCGTACTACGCGGTGGTGCAGTTCGGGAATCATTCCGGGCAAGTAAGAATTTGAGTTAAATCGAACGTCGTTCGGTTTAATTTGAATTTCGAACGCTCGCCGAAACTCAAGGTGAGTTAATCTCACTCACATCTGAAATGTTAGCTGATTTAAGTAGTTGATATTTAAATAATGGTGTGATTGGTTGAAATGTTTATTTATATCAGTCTGGATTGATATATATATATATTGTTGTGCTAATATTTGTGGATGCAGGGAAAACAGGTTGGAGGGATCCAACTGGATTCCTCACAATGTAGTAATTATTTTTATAATTGATAATGATGCCTGTTTATATATTGTGATTGATAAATTTGGAATTTAATTATATTGTGATGTTGTTGGATAAAGTTTAAACTAAGAATGTTAATTATAAAGAAAATAAATTGGGTTTTAAAAAGAAATCAAGAAATTGATAAATAAAGAATTTAAAGAATACAATTTGGAATCTCGGTTGAGTGAAGAATGGAAATTTGTAAATTTGGAAATAAAAATAAGTGGAATATTTATTAGTTGATAAATGTGAAGGTATGGAATTTTGGTGATAAACTTGGATTAGAAGTAATAAATGGTTAAAAAATAATGAAGGAGATATTTGATAATAATGTTCCCTGGAATTTAATGTGATTTCAAAAGAAACCCTTTAAATTAAATTAGCAATAACTTGCATATTAGAATGTTCAGAAATACTATTTATAACCATTGAAATGTAAGTAGGTATTTATTAAGCAATTCCTTAAGTATGGTTTTCATTAAATAAATTTATAATAGAATTATTTAAAAAAAAAGACTCTTAAACCTATACTTCGAAAGTGAATTTCGGGAACGGAAATATAGTTAAGCTTCGTAAGAAGTTATTTTAACGCGGAAAGTAAATTTATAATAATAAAACCTAAATCTGAATTGAGATAAAATCGACAGATCTTCTAAGAAGGATTTTCTGAGATGTTTAAGTGGAAGTGAGTTCCCTGGGAAAACCAAGTTCGAGTTTTAAACAGATTTTATTAAAAGGAAGTCTAAAATTCAAACTTGTTTAAAAGAGTGTTTTGGAACTTATTGTTTTAAGGTAATTATTAATAAATTAGCAATAGTAAATATTTATAAATACCTTAGTAATTATTTTTACAAATGGATTTGTTTAAAAACCTAGTTTTGACCTAAGTTATGGAATTAGTATTAATCTCTTTTAAACTCTACTTTTTAAATTTAGCTTAACTAACACCTTATTTTAAATCAAATTATATCTTATAAAATAGTTTTACTTTAAATATTTTGAAATTATGTTTTGAGTAAATAACTAGTAGTAAATTTATACATTTTAAAGTATGTTTCAGAATAAAGTGTTTAATTGTTTTAATTCCAAATTGTTTTAAACTTGGTTATTTCCAATGGGAATTAATGGTAAAAGATTTACTTTATAAAGGAAGAACTTTGGGAAATTGTTTTCAAATGAGCTTTGAAAATTTGGAAATATATCTTTTAAAGATATTTGAGGCAAATAAATAATATGGGAATTATTTATTGTGTGATGGATGCTTATGGATGTTTATGAATATAAATTGATAGTTAAATCACCGACTATCAATATTGGACAAATGCGTTGATCGTTTCGAAGAGACCGGGATCGAGATTAATTTCTCGAAAACCACTTCGATCCGGTTTGTATGTTTCGTAGAAAAACGTGTTCGGAGTCGAAGATGGAGCAGTGAAGTGCAAGGGCTAGTCGCTACTAATCTTGAGGATATTTCCAAAATGGATGTAGTAGGAGTAGTGCCTTCGGTTCCGTTCGAACCCGGGACGGACTTGTATGGACGAATGCTTTCGGAACATCGTCAGGTGGGCGATGGGCATTCTAAGTGAAACGTTCTAAAAGGTAACGCTTAGCCTCAAGCCTCATCAAATGGGAATGACTGAAAATCAGGGGATATACAGCAAGGCTTCGTGGGTAGCCCCCACTCGAGAGTAAGGTCATCCCTGTCTAGATATCCCTTTTATTTCGGCTTAATGGGCGGTTGCTGATCCCAATCGCGGGGAGATCTTATTCGGAACTACCCAGTAAGGGATGGGTCCGGCCTTGTGTTGCAGGGGAGCGGGCGTACTCCTCAGTACGGTGATCTAGGCCCCGTACTGTGACAGGTGGTACCCCAGTGCTTAGTTATTGTTGGAAATCCATTCTCCCTACGAGCCTTTTACGAGTTTTGTTTGTATTACCCACTTTTGTGGCTAGTAGCTGGAATTTAATCATGTAACAATTTCGTCTATTTTATAAGTATTTGTAAATAGTCCCTATTATAATATCATAGGATTTCTATAAAAAGAGTTTTAACTATCGTAAGGTAAAAACCCGACATGTTTATTTGTGGCGTAGTCTTACGAGATGCTTTTGTTTTCAAAAGGATTTTTTTGAAACTTTAATAATCAATTTGGATGCATTATTATTATCAGCTGGTATTCCAGACTGACTCGGGTGTTATTTCATTATAATGCTCGGGTCAGACCGAGTATTATATGTTCAGGATAGGTTGCTATGGAGCAGGAGAGGAGCTGAAGTCCGAGACATATTATCTGTACCTATATATATTCCGCTGCTATGATTGTATGGATTTGCCTAATTGGTAATTTGATGTATGAGATACTTTGATGATGTGATGTATAAAACTGGTATAGATTTCCTTTTGTGTAAAGTTCTATATTTACTATTATATTTTATTCCGCTGCGACTGTGAGATTCTGATATTGTTTAGTTTCTTCTTCTTCTATCTCTTCTTCTTTAACCCTAATGGTTCATAATTCTGTGCCACTTGAGTTAATAGAGGTAGAATAGTGTTGATTCAAGGGGTACGGATTTGTGCGCTGTCACAGTAATGTAGCTTTTACATCAACTATTGAACCCAAAAATCCAAATGAAGCATCATCTTATGATTCATGGATTCTTGCTTTGTAAAAAGAACCGAATCAATTCACTATAAATGCTATATGAGAACTTGTTCCTAGACCTGAAGACAAAACTATAATAGGAACTAATTGGTTCGTAAAAATAAAATGAATGAACAAGGTGAGGTCATCTGAAATAAAGCTCGGTTAGTCGCGTAAGATTATTGTCAAGAAGAAGGAATAGACTTTGATGAAACCTTTGCATCCGTAGCAAGATTAGAAGCCATTAGAATTCTACTTACTTTCGTAAACCACAACAATTTCGAATTATTTCAAATAGATGTCAAAAGTGCTTTTTTAAATGGTTTTGTTAAAAAGGATGTTTAGTTGAATAACCTCCATTTTTTGTAACAGAAAAGTTTCCAAATCATGTTTACAAATTAAAGAAAGCTTTATATGGTCTGAAAGAAGCTCCTAGATCCTAGAATAACAGACTAAGATCTTACCTATTACAATCAAATTTTGAAATTGGTAACGTAGATAGCACTCTTTTTATTGAAAGAAACAAAAATAATATCCAATTAGTACAGATGTATGTAGATGATATAATTTTTGAATCAACAAATAATGAAATGAACAAAGAGTTTTCTAAAATAATGACAAAAGAGTTTGAGATGAGTCATATAGGTGAACTTACTTTCTTTTTAGGATTGCAAATATAACAATCAGATGGTGGTATTTTCATCAGTCAAGAAACGTTTGCTAGGGATCAAGTTAGTAAGTTTGGTATGACCACTACGAGCGGAAAACCCACTCCTAAGGAAACCAATGAAGCCTTAAATAAAGAAGACATGTCAAAAGATGTTAATCAAAAACTATATAGGGGAATTATTGGATCGCTAATCTATATAACTGCGAGTAAACCTGATGTCATGCATAGTGTCTGTCTCTACTCAAGGTACCAATCTCAACCCAAAGAAACTCATTTAAAAGCTGTTAAGCGTGTCCTAAGATATGTTTAACACACTTTAGAATATGTTCTATTTTATCCTAAAAATGATTCATTCGATTTAATCTCATGTAAACACACTTTAGACTATCTCTACTGCTTTGGCTTGTTCTCAAGTTATCTATATGCAACAGACCTTAAAGGATTTTGGATTAAAATCACTAATTTATTATGATAATATAAGTACAATGAATTTCTCCAAAAATCCTAATCATCATGCTAGAACAAAACATATTGATATCTGACATCATTTTCTCAGAGATAATATAAGTAAAGAGATTATTTCTCTTGAATTTATCACCCTAAGAATCAAATAGCTAATATTCAGACCAAACCCTTGAATCAATCAACCTATATTAAATTAAGAAGAGAACTAGGTATTTGTTCTATAACTAAGATATAGAATATGGATATAGTAACATATATTTTTAAATAAATAAAGAAAAACAAAATTGTCAAAATTTTCAAAGGGATGTCGACATGCACCCACTCCCATGTCGACATACAACGATAAAATTTGAAATTTCAATTTTCCCTCTAAAATTATTTTGGTGGTTATATAATCACACTATTTAGAATTCATTTGTCTTCTCACTTTATTTTCTCTGTAATAAACTTCTGAAAACATAAAATAATGGTCTCCTCTTCTAGATCAAACCAAAATGCAACCTTTGACTTCCCTTCTACTAATTCTGGTCCATTTCAACGAACTACATTGGCTCGAGTAATGAAGATCAGGGAAATCATGAAGGATTCTCTGCAAATGCTGACTGAATTACCAGTTTCTCAAATAAGGATGGCAAAGGAACAAGAGAAACAAGGTAAGGTTCTTAGAAATTTGCAAAAATTGCAAATGGATAATCATGCATGCCCTATTATGAATGAAAATGATTCCTATAACATACGTATTCATAATCCATTAATGGACGATGAAGAAGAAGAGGAAGAAGCACAAATGGACGAAGATGATAAAGTTATTTGCGTTGGAGAAGTCTGTTTTGACAAAAATGGTAATTTGGTCGAATAACATGGAAATTTTTGTCTCCATTACCCAAATTGTTCGATTCAAAAGTCAGCAATCGTCAAGGATTCTCATTAGATCGTTATTATATTAATGTTTTTTATATTTTGTGTACTTGTATATATTTGTGTCTATGTTTCATATATATGTGTAATGTAACATCATATATAATAAAATTAGATTATGTTTTGCTTATTATACTTCGTTTAGTTCCATAGTATTAGTTAAAGGAGGAGTTATATAGTTAAGGCATAGTTTTTATTGATGACAAAGGGGTAGAATTATAAAATAGGTTAGATAGGCTTAGATTAAGTGGGAGTAAGTAAATTAAGGGAGGGTTGTTGGAATATGGGGGAGATGGAGTAGAACTAAGTATGTTGGAGTAGATTTTATAAACATAGGTTATCATCATTAAAAAAGGAGAGATTGTTAGTTTCTGAGATGATGGTTTTAATGACAACAACCTTAGTACTGTTAATACCCTAGGTATTGATTTTGATGACAACAACCATATAAATATTACTGCTAACATATCATCGAGTTATGCAGTCATATCAGATATATTATGGAGACATTTATAGAGATAAACAAGAATACAGTGTAAGCAAATGAATTATAGAAGAAGGTTAATCAGAGCAATTGAAAACTCAATTAGAGAAGAATGCTGAAGCATAAAGGTTTTTGAAGTGATGAGGAGTTGGTTGAACCTTAGAATATCTTGTTAAAGATCTCATGGCAATTATTCTTGAAATCATCAACCATTGACCTCAACCGAATCACAAAAATCCACAAAAATAAGGTAATTTGAAATCCTGAAAATTTGCAACACTTATTAGTGTTGCTGTTCATTTTGCAACACACCCATGTCGACATGGGGTACTTGGGCATGTCGACATACTAGCGGTTTTTCAGAATTTCAAATTTTAAATGAAGAGACATTTCCCTCCAACTCTTCACCAAAAGACACGTCTCTTCAACCACTATATAAAGGCATCTAAAAACGAATTTTAATATCAAGAATTCTCATTTTCTCTTACTCCTTCTCCTCCAAACACTTGCAAAAGAAATCCATTGCATACTCTTCAAATCTCCTTGCAAATCGATACTACATCACTCTAATTCTTCACCAATTTGCAAACCACACAATATCAGAGAGTTGTATTTTAATTCACATCATTCTCTCTCTGATTTAATCCTATTCCTCAAAGAATTCAAAGTTATATTGCCATTGGAGATCTATAGGATCATTGTACCGAATCTGCAAGAATCTGTATTGAAGATACGAGTACTTGCCATAATTTGTTGTTGTTGATAAGGAGAAGGTGTTCTTGTAGCCTGTAAAATCAAGAGGGTGTGTCTTGTAGCCCGTGAAACCAAGATTGTAAAGGTGTTCTTGCCACCCATGGAAAGCAAGCGATTATAGTGGAATTCTGCACGATAGAGTGAAGGACTGGATGTAGGATTGGTTAATCCGAACCAGTATAAAAATCCGGGTGTTATTTACATTACTACGTTTTACTTTATTACTTACTTATTCTCTGATTACTTCTTTATATTCATAAGTAAGTAGTTAATACACATTTCACCACTTCTAGTGTCTGAATGTCCTTAAGATCCAACATTGTGTTGTAGCCACCCCAGTTTTCTACATTTGGTACTAGAGCGTTAGTTTTCAAAAATTCATAACATGGTTTTTGAAAAGTATAAATGGCTAATGAAACTAGTAACACATTTTTTTAACACTTTTGTAGAAGGGTAATCTACCACTAGACCCCTCTATTTGATGGTAGTAGTTATGCATGTTGGGCTTGTAGGATGAAATGTTATTTGCAGTCTAATGGTTTGAATATTTGGAACAGTATCCAAATAGAGTACATAGATCCTCAAACTGAATATTCAAAATGGACACTAGACCAAAAGACACAAGCACTTAATAATTTTAAGGCCATGAACATTTTATTTTGCTCCTTAGATAGAAATGAATTTAATCGGGTGTCTATTTGTAATTCTGCATATGAAATTTGGAGAACACTGCAAGTCACACATGAAGGCACCAATAAAGTAAAACAAACAAAGATATCTATGCTAACTAACTAGTTTCAACTCTTTCAAATGAAACCAAATGAGTCTATTTCTGATATGTATTCTGGATTTCAAGATATAGTACATGCCTTAATATCATTAGGAAAGAAAATTACTTAAGAAGACCAAGTTAGAAAGATCCTGAATTCACTTCCTAGTGAATGGGATCAGAAGACTCTGGCAATTGAAGAAGCCAATGATATTAGTATTATGAAAATAGAAGATTTAATTGGTAACCTAATGTATTATGAGGTAAAGTTGCAGTTTAGAAAAGAGAATCAGGCAAATGAGAAGAAATCATTAGCACTCAATGCTATGATTGACACGGATGAACCAAATGATGATGCTATTGATGATGATATCGAGTTTGTGACCAAGAAGTTCAAGAAATTCTTAAAGTATTGGATAACAAACAAACTTTGAAAAACTAACAACAATAATTCTAGATATGGAAATGTTTTTAAGTGTTTTGGATGTGATAAACCCGTCACTTGAAAAGTGACTGTCCTAAATTGAAGAAATCAAAGTCAAACACTTTCAATAAGGAGAGGAAACAGGAACTCAATGCAAAATGGGATGATTCAGATACATCATCAAGTGATAGTGATTCAGAAACAGAAAACGCCAACATCTGCTTCATGGAAAAGGATGACCAGGTATGGAATTTTAATAAGAAATTACTAATGTTTTGTATGATATGAACAAGGGATATAAAATACTTAGGAAAGAGTACAACAATAGTTTGGCAGAGATAGATAGATTAAAAATATCTAATGAAAGGTTAATTGAAGAAAAACAATATCTAAAAGATGAAATTGAAAGACTTAATACGTATAACGATGAAAAGGATTTGACACTTGGAAGTTTTGAAAAACTAAAAAGTGAAAATGAATCCTTAAAATTAGAAAATCTTTCAATGAAGTCACAGATCACTGATCTGAATGACAAAATAACATCTCTAGACAATGTTATTCTTAACCGTAATAAGGATTTTAACAAAATGAAAACTGATGTTGATAAATTTAACAAAGGGAAGGATAATCTAGAAAAATTATTATCTACATCTAAACGCACTAGGAATAAACATGGACTTGGATACACCCCTAAGGTTAAATTAAAGAAAAATAGTATTCAACATACTAAGTTTGTTAAGGCTACCAAGTTCAAACCAAAACCTAGGAAATTAAAGTTAAAACCTCTAAATAGATTCATTAATTTATGGGTTCTAAAAAGGGTGGATGATATTGAAAAAGAAAAATATATTGATAGTTTTATTAATAAGGTTCATTCATCTAATGATTATATCTTGAAAGGACATTCAAACTCTTCATGGGTTTGGCGTCCCAAAACTTAATCCCACGGACCCAGAATAAAAAGGGTACCAGTGTGCATATTTTATAATTTTTCAGGTACCAAACAATGTATATTAGATAGCAGATGCTCAAAGCGTATGACAAGAAATCTATTGAACATTGGATAAATATGAAAATGATTTGTTGGTGGCATCGGCAAAGTCGGTAACTCTAAAACTCATCTTATTACTTGATAAGTTTATTTCATGTTTTGAATTGATTTGGTTTCCCCTCAAGTTTTTGTTTATAAGCATTTATCTCTATATACAAACTCTACATATTGTCTAGCAGTGATTTAAGCGACTCTTTTTCGCCCTTTTTGTTGATGAAAAATGGGGGGGGGGGGGGGAAGGTATAAATATACTAGGCAAAATGATAGGGGGAGTGCATAGAGTTATGGGGAGTCAAATATAAAAATATTATATTTTATCTCTCAAATATTTATATGGTTGTCATCATCAAAAAGGGGGAGAATATTAATACCCTAGGTATTGATTTTGATGACAACAACTATATAAATACTAGTACTAACATATCTTCGAGTTATGCAGTCATATCAGATATATTATGGAGACATTTACAGAGATGAACAAGAATACAGTGGAAGCAAATGAATTATAGAAGAAGGTTAATCAGAGCAATTGAAGAACAAAACCCAATTAGAGAAGAATGCTGAAGCATAAAGGTGTTTGAAGTGATGAGGAGTTGGTTGAACCTTAGAATATCTTGTTAAAGATCTCATGGCAATTATACTTGAAGATAATCAATCATTGACCTCAACCGAATCACAAAAATCCACAAATATAAGGTAATTTGAAATGCTGAAAATTTGCAACACTTATTAGTGTTGCTGTTCATTTTGCAACACACCCATGTCGACATGGGGTACTTGGGCATGTCGACATACTAGCGGTTTTTCAGAATTTCAAATTTTAAATGAAAAGGCATTTCCCTCCACCTCTTCACCAAAAGACACGTCTCTTCAACCACTATATAAAGGCCTCTGAAAACGAATTTTAATATCAAGAATTCTCATTTTCTCTTACTCATTCTTCTCCAAAAATTTGCAAAAGAAATCCATTGCATACTCTTCAAATCTCCTTGCAAATCGATACTACATCACTCTAATTCCTAACCAATTTGCAAACCACACAATATCAGAGAGTTGTATTTTAATTCACATCATTCTCTCTCTGATTTAATCCTATTCCTCAAAGAATTCAAAGTTATATTGCCATTGGAGATCTATAGGATCATTGTACCGAATCTGCAGGAATCTGTATTGAAGATACGAGTACTTGCCATAATTTGTTGTTGTTGATAAGGAGAAGGTGTTCTTGTAGCCTGTAAAATCAAGAGGGTGTGTCTTGTAGCCCGTGAAACCAAGATTGTAAAGGTGTTCTTGCCACCCATGGAAAGCAAGCGATTATAGTGGAATTCTGCACGATAGAGTGAAGGACTGGATGTAGGATTGGTTAATCCGAACCAGTATAAAAATCCGGGTGTTATTTACATTACTACGTTTTACTTTATTACTTACTTATTCTCTGATTACTTCTTTATATTCATAAGTAAGTAGTTAATACACATTTCACCACTTCTAGTGTCTGAGTATCCTTAAGATCCAACATTGTGTTGTAGCCACCCCAGTTTTCTACATTTGGTACTAGAGCGTTAGTTTTCAAAAATTCATAACATGGTTTTTGAAAAGTATAAATGGCTAATGAAACTAGTAACACATTTTTTTAACACTTTTGTAGAAGGGTAATCTACCACTAGACCCCTCTATTTGATGGTAGTAGTTATGCATGTTGGGCTTGTAGGATGAAATGTTATTTGCAGTCTAATGGTTTGAATATTTGGAACAGTATCCAAATAGAGTACATAGATCCTCAAACTGAATATTCAAAATGGACACTAGACCAAAAGACACAAGCACTTAATAATTTTAAGGCCATGAACATTTTATTTTGCTCCTTAGATAGAAATGAATTTAATCGGGTGTCTATTTGTAATTCTGCATATGAAATTTGGAGAACACTGCAAGTCACACATGAAGGCACCAATAAAGTAAAACAAACAAAGATATCTATGCTAACTAACTAGTTTCAACTCTTTCAAATGAAACCAAATGAGTCTATTTCTGATATGTATTCTGGATTTCAAGATATAGTACATGCCTTAATATCATTAGGAAAGAAAATTACTTAAGAAGACCAAGTCAGAAAGATCCTGAATTCACTTCCTAGTGAATGGGATCAGAAGACTCTGGCAATTGAAGAAGCCAATGATATTAGTATTATGAAAATAGAAGATTTAATTGGTAACCTAATGTATTATGAGGTAAAGTTGCAGTTTAGAAAAGAGAATCAGGCAAATGAGAAGAAATCATTAGCACTCAATGCTATGATTGACACGGATGAACCAAATGATGATGCTATTGATGATGATATCGAGTTTGTGACCAAGAAGTTCAAGAAATTCTTAAAGTATTGGATAACAAACAAACTTTGAAAAACTAACAACAATAATTCTAGATATGGAAATGTTTTTAAGTGTTTTGGATGTGATAAACCCGTCACTTGAAAAGTGACTGTCCTAAATTGAAGAAATCAAAGTCAAACACTTTCAATAAGGAGAGGAAACAGGAACTCAATGCAAAATGGGATGATTCAGATACATCATCAAGTGATAGTGATTCAGAAACAGAAAACGCCAACATCTGCTTCATGGAAAAGGATGACCAGGTATGGAATTTTAATAAGAAATTACTAATGTTTTGTATGATATGAACAAGGGATATAAAATACTTAGGAAAGAGTACAACAATAGTTTGGCAGAGATAGATAGATTAAAAATATCTAATGAAAGGTTAATTGAAGAAAAACAATATCTAAAAGATGAAATTGAAAGACTTAATACGTATAACGATGAAAAGGATTTGACACTTGGAAGTTTTGAAAAACTAAAAAGTGAAAATGAATCCTTAAAATTAGAAAATCTTTCAATGAAGTCACAGATCACTGATCTGAATGACAAAATAACATCTCTAGACAATGTTATTCTTAACCGTAATAAGGATTTTAACAAAATGAAAACTGATGTGGATAAATTTAACAAAGAGAAGGATAATCTAGAAAAATTATTATCTACATCTAAACGCACTAGGAATAAACATGGACTTGGATACACCCCTAAGGTTAAATTAAAGAAAAATAGTATTCAACATACTAAGTTTGTTAAGGCTACCAAGTTCAAACCAAAACCTAGGAAATTAAAGTTAAAACCTCCAAATAGATTCATTAATTTATGGGTTCCAAAAAGGGTGGATGATATTGAAAAAGAAAAATATATTGATAGTTTTATTAATAAGGTTCATTCATCTAATGATTATATCTTGAAAGGACATTCAAACTCTTCATGGGTTTGGCGTCCCAAAACTTAATCCCACGGACCCAGAATAAAAAGGGTACCAGTGTGCATATTTTATAATTTTTCAGGTACCAAACAATGTATATTAGATAGCAGATGCTCAAAGCGTATGACAAGAAATCTATTGAACATTGGATAAATATGAAAATGATTTGTTGGTGGCATCGGCAAAGTCGGTAACTCTAAAACTCATCTTATTACTTGATAAGTTTATTTCATGTTTTGAATTGATTTGGTTTCCCCTCAAGCTTTTGTTTATAAGCATTTATCTCTATATACAAACTCTACATATTGTCTAGCAGTGATTTAAGCGACTCTTTTTCGCCCTTTTTGTTGATGAAAAATGGGGGGGGGGGGGGAAGGTATAAATATACTAGGCAAAATGATAGGGGGAGTGCATAGAGTTATGGGGAGTCAAATATAAAAATATTATATTTTATCTCTCAAATATTTATATGGTTGTCATCATCAAAAAGGGGGAGAATATTAATACCCTAGGTATTGATTTTGATGACAACAACTATATAAATACTAGTACTAACATATCTTCGAGTTATGCAGTCATATCAGATATATTATGGAGACATTTACAGAGATGAACAAGAATACAGTGGAAGCAAATGAATTATAGAAGAAGGTTAATCAGAGCAATTGAAGAACAAAACCCAATTAGAGAAGAATGCTGAAGCATAAAGGTGTTTGAAGTGATGAGGAGTTGGTTGAACCTTAGAATATCTTGTTAAAGATCTCATGGCAATTATACTTGAAGATAATCAATCATTGACCTCAACCGAATCACAAAAATCCACAAATATAAGGTAATTTGAAATGCTGAAAATTTGCAACACTTATTAGTGTTGCTGTTCATTTTGCAACACACCCATGTCGACATGGGGTACTTGGGCATGTCGACATACTAGCAGTTTTTCAGAATTTCAAATTTTAAATGAAAAGGCATTTCCCTCCACCTCTTCACCAAAAGACACGTCTCTTCAACCACTATATAAAGGCCTCTGAAAACGAATTTTAAAATCAAGAATTCTCATTTTCTCTTACTCATTCTTCTCCAAAAATTTGCAAAAGAAATCCATTGCATACTCTTTAAATATCCTTACAAATCGATACTATATCACTCTAATTCTTCACCAATTTGCAAACCACACAATATCAGAGAGTTGTATTTTAATTCACATCATTCTCTCTTTGATTTAATCCTATTCCTCAAAGAATTCAAAGTTATATTGCCATTGGAGGTCTCTAGAATCATTGTACCGAATCTGCAAGAATCTGTATTGAAGATACGAGTACTTGCCATAATTTGTTGTTGCTGATAAGGAGAAGGTGTTCTTGTATCTTGTAAAATCAAGAGGGTGTGTATTGTAGCCCGTGAAACCAAGATTGTAAAGGTGTTCTTGCTACCCGTGGAAAGCAAGCGATTATAGTGGAATTCTGCACGATAGAGTGCAGGACTGGATGTAGGATTGGTTAATCCGAACTAGTATAAAAATCCAAGTGTTATTTACATTACTGCATTTTACTTTATTACTTACTTATTCTCTGATTACTTCTTTATATTCATAAGTAAGTAGTTAATACACATTCCACCACTTCTAGTGTCTGAATAGCCTTAAGATCCAACATTTTGTTGTAGCCACCTCAGTTTTCTACAAGTACTTCTTATAAAATATAAATACTAATATTCTTGTCTAGATATGTATGTGTATATATATATGCAGGTACTGAGAATGAAGACTATACTATATAGAGATTCCAGACAGACGGATTCAAGATTGAAGAAATCAAGGCTGAAGACTCATATGTATCAAGAGTTCAAGATATCAAGATAAGTAATATAGTCTAGATTTATGTTAAAACTTCATGGTAGCACTAAAATCTTTATTCGGATTTTAACTGTGGAATGGAATTCACCTTCTCGTTTTAATAATGGCATGGAACCCACGACCTCTTTAGTGGGATGGAACCAACAAACTTCTCTAATGGAACGGAATCCATAAAATTTTCAAAATGATTTATTTTTTCAAATCTTTCTTTTTAAAATCATCTCTATCGATTTAAATGCTTGAGCCTTAATTCAAAAACTAATTTTAATCATATTAATTTCAATATCATCTCTTTACTTTTAAACTATCTCTTGATTTTAATATTTTAGCTTTAAAGAATTCTACATTTAGTTTTTAACATTACTTTTATATTATAGATTATATATGTGAAGATTACTTTCAAAGTCTTTTATAAGTTTAAACTATATTTAAAATGGTTTACAAAGTTTAGAAATCATTTTTACAAGTTTTAGAATAGAAATCATTTTAAAGCAAAATCTATTTCCAAAATTAACATAGGCATGTCGACATCTTTCATCCCCTCATGTCGATATGGTAGCCGTAGATATTAAAATTCAAATTTTCAAAAGAAGTGTCTACATAACTTTCGTAAATGGACATGACCGCTGTTTTCCTCTAAATACCAATTGTTTTCAACGAATTCAAAGTTAGGTTTTTCTTCATTTATTCGCTCTTTCTTCTCCACTCAAATATTCTCTTATATTTCAAATGCTTCAAAAAAACTCTGCCAAAATTCTAAGTGAATAAAATTCGATCATCTCTAGTTTGATTCTTTACCATTCTCTCTCAAAGATCTCAGTGCTATTCATAATTATAGAATCATTTTTAATCAAAGAAGCGTATTGAATCTCCCTCTATTAAAGTGTGATTGGAAACAGTGTGATGATGGCCCGTAAATCAGTTCGGTGTGATTGCGCCCGTAAATCAATTAGCTAATCTTGTAGCCTAGTTAAATCATGAAAGTTTCCCTTGGACTCGGAGAGAAGAGGGTGTTTCTCATGGCCTTGAAATCGAGGTTGTAATATCGACATTATCATTGAAAAGAAATCTACACAAGAAATTGTGTGGGACTGGATATAGGGTAACTTCAAACCAGTATAAAATTCCGGTGTGTTCTTTCCTTTACTGCTTTTATTTACTATTTGAATAAGTGTTTGATTCTGTGTTTGTGAATTGCATTTGTTTGGGTTTAATTTGAAAATATTTCAAAAAGATTCATAAATTTAATTAAACACTATACATCCCCCCTTCTAGTGTTAATTCTGCCTTAAGATCTGTAATCCTCATTTCCCACATTTGGTATCAGAGCATTTGATTTTAAAGTTATCATAATATGAATTTTGAAAAAGTTTAAAATGGCAATTTTCGGAGATTCTGTTAACACTAGTTCATAACAATCCAAATCATCATTGTCTCATAAGTCTGCATATTGTTATTATAGAAAATCAAATTATCTACTGAAGTGGTGTATTGTGCAGGAGCAGATGTGTTATATGGCTTTTGAAGAATCAACACTTAACGGAGATACAGTGCAAATTAAGAAAAACAAATAGATACTTGATCATTGATGTTCAAGACATATGACTGGTAATTCGAAGATATTGAATGACATTGTTTATGAAGATAGAGGAATGGTCAACTTTGGAGACAATTCAAAAGAATATGTGATTGGCATCGACAATGTCGGTAACTCTAAAACTCCTACTATTTCTGATGTTATGTTAGTTTGGAATCTAAAACACAACTTAATTAGCACAAATCGACTATGTGACAAGGGCTAAAAATTTAAATTTGAGAAGGATAAGTGTCACATCGAAGATAATAAATCAAATATTTTTTTTGAAGGAATTAGGAAGATTTTTTTTTGTATTCTCAGTATGAAAATCTCAAACGATAACCTTTGTCTTTTGGCTAATACAAGTGACCCTTGGATTTGACATAAAAGATTTAGGCATTTGAATTTCAAACTATTATCTAGACTTTCAAAACTAGATCTAGTAAGAGGTCACTCTAAAACGGATTTTAAAGTAGATAGTATATGTAATGCTTGTCAGTTAGGAAAAGTTAGGAAGAGTTTATTCAAATTGAAAGATAAGATTTCAACTTCAAAACCTCTTGAGTTACTTCATTTAGATCTGTCTGGTCCATCTCAAATTCAGTTAATAAATCACAGTAAATATATTTTTATAATTGTGGATGATTATTCTAGATTTACACGGACAATTTTTTGAAACATAAAAGTGATGCTTTTGATTTATTTAAAACTTTTGCAAAAATAATTCAAATTCAACTTTCTTTAATAATCAAAACTATACGTAGTGATCACGGTGGAGAATTTGAAAATAAAAATTTTGAGAATTTCTGTAATCAAAAATGAATAACTCATAATTTTTCTTTTTCAAGAACTCCACAACAAACGGAGTGGTAGAGCATAAAAATAAGATGACTCAAGACTGTACAAGATCTATGCTTTCAAATTGTAAATTACCAAGAAATTTTTGGGCTGAAGCAGTCGCCATAACTTGTTACATTTTGAATTGGATTTTGATTAAACCTCTAAATAATAAAACACCATATGAACTTGTTCTCAATAAGAAACCAAAGGTATCTTATTTTAAAGTTTTTGGAGCTTTATTCTAAATACAAAGGACAATTTGGATAAATTTTATCCTAAATATGATAAAGTAATCTTTATCGGATATTCTAATAGAAGTAAAGCAAACCAAGTCTTTAATTTAAAAACTAATACCCTTGAAAAAATAATGCATGAATCTTTTGATGAAAATTTCAAAGATTTTTTTTCAAATAAATGATGAAGATGATTTCATTATTTCAAATAATGAAGCAAATGAAACAAATTGTGAAATTGTTTATCCTAATAAAAGGATCAAGCTTTTAAAAGATCATCCTAAACAAAATATACTAGGAAATATTGAATCTGTTGTTTGAACTAGAAATTAACTAAACAAATGAGTAATGTAGCTTTTATATCAACTATTGTACCCAAAAATCCAAAGGAAGCTTTATCCAATGATTAATGGATTCTTGCTATGTAAGAAAAACTGAATCAATTCACCAAAAATGATGTATGGAAACTTGTTCTTAGACCTAAGGACAAAAAAATATAATTGGAACTAAATGGATTTGCAATTATAAAATGAATGAACAAGATGAGGTAGTTAGAAATAAAGCTCGGTTAGTCGTGTAAGGTTATTATCAAGAAGAAGGAATAGACTTTGATGAAACCTTTGCACCCATAGCAAGATTAGAAGCCATAAGAATTCTACTTTCTTTCGCAAACCACAACAATTTCAAATGGATGTCAAAAGTTCTTTTTTAAATGGTTTTGTTAAAGAGGATATTTATGTTGAACCACCTCCACTTTTTGAAGAAGAAAAGTTTTCAAATCATGTTTACAAATTAAAGAAAGCTTTATATGATCTGAAACAAGCTCCTAGAGCCTGGTATGACAGACTAAAATCTTACCTATTACGATCAAATTTTGAAATTGGTAAAGTAGATAATACTCTTTTTATTAAAAGAAATAAAAATGATATCCAATGTGTACAGATTATGTAGATGATATAATTTTTGGATCAACAAATAATGAAACGAACAAAGAGTTTTCTGAAATAATGACAAAAGAGTTTGAGATGAGTCATATGGGCGAACTTACTTTCTTTTTATGATTGCAAGTAAAATAATCAGATAGCGGTACTTGAATTCGCCTATATGATTATGCAAGTTCGCCCATATGGTTACTTGCAACAGACCCTGAAGGATTTTGGATTAAATATTTCAAAACCACCAATTTATTATGACAACACAAGTGCAATAAATTTATCCAAAAATCCTACTCATCATGCCAGAACAAAACATATTGATATTAGACATCATTTTCTCAAAGATAATATAAGTAAAGATACTATTTCTCTTGAATATATCAACATTGAGAATTAAATAGCTGATATTCTGACAAAACCCTTGAATCAATCAACCTTTATTAAATTTAGAAGAGAACTATCTATTTGTTCTATAACTGAGATATAGAATATAGATATAGTAACATATATATATATATATATATATATATATATATATATATAAACAAAATTGTCAAAATTGTCAGAGCGATGTCGACATGCCCTACGCCCCATGTAGATGTAAAATTCGAAATTTTGATTTTCACCTTAAAATTAATTTTGTGGTTAGATAATCACACTATTTCGAATTCATTTGTCTTCTCACTTCATTTTCTCTGTAATAAACTTTTGAAAATATAAAATAATGGCTTCATCTTCTAAATCAAACCAAAATGCAACCTTTTCCTTTCCTTCTCCTAATTTCGGTCCATTTCAAAAAACTACATTAGCTCGAGGAATGAGAATCGAGGAAATCATGAAGGATTCTCTGCAAATGCTGACTGAATTACAATTCACTCAAATAAGGATGGCAAAGGAACGAGAGAAACAAGGTAAGATTCTTAGAAATTTATAAAAATATGTAACGGATAATCATGCAGACCCTATTGACATACGTATTAATAATTCATTAGAGGACGTCGAAGAAGAAGAAGAGGAAGAAGCGCAAATGAACGAAGACGATAAAGTTATTTGCATTGGAGAAGTCTGTTTTGAAAAAAAGGTAAGTTTGTCTAACAACATGGAAACTTTTATCTCTATTACCCAAATTGTTCAATTCACAAGTCATCAATTTTTAAGGACTCTCTTTAGGTTTTTATTGTATTAATATTTTTTATATTTTGTGTACTTGTATACATTTATGTCTATGTTTCATATATATGTGTAATGTAACATCATATATAATAAAATTAGGTTTACGGTTTACTTATTATACTTCGTTTAGTTCCGTGGTATTAGTTTAAAGGGGAGTTAAGTAGTTAAGCTTAGTTTTTATTGATGACAAAGGAGGAGAATTATAAAATAGGTTAGATAGGCTTAGATTAAGGGGGAGTTAGTAGATTAAGGGGGAGTTGTTGGAATATGGAGAAGATGGAGTAGAATTGAAGTTTGTTGGAGTAGATTTTATAAACGTAGGTTGTCATCATCAAAAAAGGGGAGATTATTAGCTCCTGAAATGATGGTTTTGATGACAACAACCTTAGGACTTGTTATGAAATATAAATACCAATATTCTTTTCTAGATATATGTATATGCGGGATATATATGTGTGTATATGTATGTATGTGTATGAAGGATACATACATACATACATACACATACATACATACATATACATACATACATACACATACATATATACATACATATATATATATGCAAGTACTGAGAATGAAGACTATATAGTATAGAGATTCAAGACTGATGGATTCAAGATCGGAGAAATCAAGGTTGAAGACTCACTAGTATCAAGAGTTCAGGATATCTAGATAAGTACTAGAGTCTAGATTTATGTTAAAACTTCACAATTGCACTAAAATCTTTATTTGAATTTTAATTGTGGAATGGAATCCACCTTCTCGCTTTAATGGTGGGATGAACCCATGACCATTTTAGTGGGATGGAACACACAACCTTCTCTAGTGGAATCGAATCCACTAAATTTCAAAATGATATATTTTTTCAAATTAAATCCATCTCTATCAATTTAAATGCTTTAGCCTTAGTTCAAAAACTATTTTTAATCGTATTAATTTCAATATCATCTCTTGATTTTTAAACTATCTCTTGATTTTAATATTTTAGCTTTAAAGAAATCTATATTTAGTTTTAAATATCACTTTTATATTATAGATTATATATTTTAAGATTACTTTCTAAAACTCTTATATAAGTTTAAACTATATTCAAAATGGTTTACAAAGTTTAGATATTGTTTTGATAAATTTTAGAACAGAAATCATTTTAAAGCAAAATCTATTTTCAAAATTAACATAGGCATGTCAACATCACTCATCCCCCAATGTCGACATGGTAGCCGTAGAAGTTAAATTTCAAATATTAAAAAAAAGTGTCTATTCATCATAACCTTTCGTGAATGGACATGATCGTTGTTTTTCTATAAATACCAGTTGTTTTCAATGAATTTGAAGTTACTATGTTCTTCATTTCTTCACTCTTTCTTGTCCACTCAAATATTCTCTTATATTTCAAATGCTTTAACAAAACTTTGATGAAATTCTAAGTGAATCAAACTTGATCATCTCTAGTTTGATTCTCTGTCATTCTCTCTTAAAGACGTCAATTTATTCAGAGTTATTGGATCATTTGTAATCAAAGAAGTGTATTGAGTCTCTCTTTGTCAAAGTGTGATTGGAAATGGTGTGATTCTGGCCCGTAAATCAATTGGGTGTGATTGTAGCCCATAAATAAATTAGGTGATCCTACAGCCTAGTTAAATCAAGAGTGTTTGTCCTAGACTCGGAGATAGGAGGGTGTATCTCATGGCCTTGAAATTGAGGTTGTAATATCGATATTATATTTGAAAAGAAATCTACACAAGAAATTTTATGGGACTGAATGTACGGTAACTCCGAACAGTTTAAAATTCCGATGTGTTCTTTCCTTTACTGCTTTTATTTACAATTTGCATTTGTGTCTGATTCTATGATTGATTTTATGTTTGTAAATTGCATCTGTTTAGATTTAGTTTTAAAAGATTCATAAAATTAACTAAACACTATTCTCCCCCCTCTAATGTAGATTCTGCCTTTGTAATCCGCATTTCCTATAGACTTAGTAGTAGAGAAAAATTTAACTTTTGTTAGAGAACCAATTCTGGTTGTAGCTAGAGATGAGAAAAGATTAAGGAATAAGACAATCAAGTTGGTGAAAGTTCAGTGGAGCGACAACGAGAAGGACTATTCTTGGGAGATAGGCAGGATTAGAG
The DNA here is from genome assembly GCA_030765085.1 of Allium cepa. Lineage (NCBI taxonomy): Eukaryota > Viridiplantae > Streptophyta > Magnoliopsida > Asparagales > Amaryllidaceae > Allium > Allium cepa. The sequence goes on along the minus strand of CM060931.1, from coordinate 921,218,780 downwards.
ACACTTATCTTGATCTGCTTTGAGGGTATGTCTATATTAGATTTATATAGATACTTGCTAGTCAGTTAGGCCAATATGGTTATTAGGAGCTGTTACATATGGTTGCTATGTTTAATATCTATTCCTTACTGAATTTCAAGGATGAAATTATTTAAGAGGGAAGACTATAACATCCCTAATTTTTGATAACATTATTCATAAAATTTAATTAGAAAAATTAAATAGAATAATGATGATAAGGGAATTGATATTTGAATAATTATATCATGGGTCGTGCTTAATAACAAAATTTTAATGGGCTTTAAATTGGTTTATAAGCTAATTAATTTACACATGGGCATAGTGGTAATTAACCATTCCATTATCGCAACTCATTCTTGCCCATTTATGTTCCATTTTTTTCATTATTCATAAACGCAAATCAAAACTAAATAGAGCTAGTCATTAACAAGGAGGAAAAAGGAGAAATTTCAGTCTAAAGCTAAGGATTAAAGCTAAGAAGGATTAACCAACAAAAAATCTCAAATTCCTTACCAATTTAAGGTGAATAATAATTCATTCCCTCACTTTTTGGTTTTATTATCATATGATTTTGGATTTGAGTATTTATTTTGTTTCTAAGATATATTGGATGATCGTGTGCTTATTTTAGAATAGTTTGATTTAAATAATTTATTTGTACATGAAATTCGTACGGTTTTAGGGGAAAACCCGTAGGCTATTGATTTTAAAATTCCATGGAAATTTTTATGTTAAGTAAAATGTGATTTTAGAGATGGGGTTTAATTTTCAAAATTTTCCAATTTATGGAAATATTATTTTGAAATTTTGATGATAAATATGATGTAATTGGGTTTTAAAATTTATTTCGAATATTCCAGGAAGAAATTCGGTCTAAATTTTTAATATTTTTGATTATATGATAAAATCAAATTTCTGTGGTTTTTGGGAATTTTTCCCAATCGATTTACTAAGGAAAGCACATTATTTTAAAAGAAGGACCTTCCTGAAATGATTGGTTTTGGTATATAGAAGGGCTTAAACATTACATTTTTATGATTTAAATATGATATAAGTGTGGCAGTTTTAAATGTAAAGTATTTGAAAAGTTTAATGGCATCCAATCAATGGTTTACAAATAGGCAAGTTGTTATAAAGAAATTACTAAAAAGGCAACATTTTGGCCTTTAATTTAGAAAAAGGTATTCCACCTCAATTAGTAGTACCTTTCGACTCCAATGATTCTGCCTTATCATAGTCGAAACCATCATAGTCGAAACCAATACACAAGGTATCACTTAGTGGTATGTAGTGGACTGGAAGGATGGCGGAAGCCTTGGTGTCGAAAGGTAAGCTTTCGATGGGGTCAAAATCCTGCTTTGTTTTTTCAAAAGTTAAAGTCTGGCCCTATTTTATTTAAAGCTTTTGACATAGTCAAAGATTACTTTCGAAAATGTTTTATAAATGGCTCTCAAAGATGGTTGTTGTATTATGTAATGGAGTTAGCTTTCGAAGAGGTATTTTTCTTAAATCAGACCTTGCGAAAGGACCGGTGCCGACCAAGTCAAGACCTAGCCGCAAATTTTCCTTCCAATTGCATTGAAGTCATTTATGTTGTCGAAGGGGTTACTTCTATTTTAACCTAAACTAAGCCTTTTTCCCGAATGCTTTCGAAGGGGTTGAGGGTTTCGAAAGTGATGAAGTCGATAGGGGGTTTCGACTCTGTACCCCGAAGTTTTAATTTTTAAAGGCATTTGCTTTCAACTAGATGGCTCCAACACCATCAACTTTTCCCCAAATTAATTTTAGTTGGTTTGGAAAAAGATACTTTCATATATAACCATTTTAACCCAAATGATGTTTTTAAAGAGTAAACCGAACGCTTTCGAAAGGGTACTTTATTTGTTTCGAAGCTATGCTTTAAATAATGTTTTCTTGATACCATCAAAATGTATCATTAGTTTCGAAGGTAATATGCTTAGAGTTTTGAAAACAAGTTTTCTGTGCTTTTGAAGGAGGTCATCCAGTGGTTTCGAATGTGATATTGGACAGATAGTCCATAAGAATTTAACAGGTTAATAGTAATGTTAGAAACTATAACTGAGATAAATAATCAGAATGAATGCGAATGGGTAATCTAGATTTTAAAATCACAAATTCCCTCCAATAAAATGTCAATTCTTAGATAGTTGGAATCTCAATTGTTTTATATTAATATAGTAGGATTTAATTTGTTGGTTGCAATTTGAATAATTTATGCTCTATTCATCTTCCACTTCTAAATGTCTATTGCTGCAATAAATGGTTCAAAAAGAAATTTTCCAGAAAATGGTGTGCAAAGTATTGAATTTTCTTTTTGTAGTTTGCACCGCCTATTTCTATAACTTAGATAAATATCAATCCCTTCTCTATTTCAAGTTTGTATATATGTAAAGTTGAATAGAATATAATTGGTTTAAATCGTAAAATTTTGTTTCCTTGAAATAGAGATGTTGATTCTATTATATTAATGTAAAATAATTTTGGTGTTATGATTTAATTTTTGAATGCATACACACACATACATACATACTTATATAAAAGTCCGTTTTTGTCTAGCTAAGGATATTAGCAATTTTGTAAATTATTATATGGAATTGAGGTTTGTACAGGTCTGGAAGTTTTGACATTTTAACAATTAGTATAGAAAGTAATAATCTTAGAATATGAATATTTCTACGCATGCTTAGGAATATTAGTTAGCCTAAAATTTACGTATCTATAAATATATTAATAGCATATAAGTAGTAACATATATTTTATATTGCATAGAACAAGTAGGTTATTAATAGCATTAAACCCTTTAGGAAGGAGGGTAAGGATAATTATGGAAATTAATCCATAATTAAAGGCGAAAAAGGAGCTTTCTTTATATGGCCTTATGCACAAATGTGATATGTATGTGTGTGTGTGTGTGTGTGTGTGTGTGTGTATATATATATCTGTGTGTGTGTGGAATTATGTTAGGAGAGCGGAAATCTAAGCAAGTTATAGTGATGCGAGATCAGTCAAAAACACACAAAAGTTTTCTTAGCTCTCTGGTTACAAACAATGTCTGTTCGGGACTATTGTAAGATGTCGTTTATAATAAGTATGCATGGTGGATGCGGTGTAACGACCCAAAAATTTATTGCTTTCATTTTTGAATATTTAATTTATTTTAAATATTCAACTAATGGTTTTAATAATTTAATAACCCACTTTTATTTTATAACTAATGATTGGAAATACATTTTTGAATTATGTTTACATAAATAGATAGTTCGACAGAAAACTGAAAATGTGATTGAAACCCCTTTTTGGATTTTTAGCTTTTCGTCGAACGACAAGTTGTAATACCTTTGCATATATTTTAAAACCACATTTTGAATTTTAGGATAAGTTAAGAAAACAAGTTATTGTGAAATGTATAGTTAAACGAGTTATATATATAATAATAATAGGAATTAATAAAAATAAAAAATATGTTTAGAATTTGGAATGAAAATATGGATTTGAAATATAAAGATTCCTTCAGTGTGAAAATTAAATAAAGTACTTGAATCACTCTAACATCTATCATCTTTTCCATATGCTTGGCATTTTGGTGGCTTGGATATATGGCAAAGTTGAAAATTCGGTGTAGGGGCTATTATGGTCACTAGTTTTTGCATTTATAAAAATAAACATTTACCTCATTTTTCATTCCATCTTCCATTTTCATTTTTTACCTTCTTAACTTCATTTTTTTCCATCTTCGTACTCTTAACCCTTTATAATTTTTGGATGAAGAAAAATATCCTCCTTTTAGTTTGAAAGTTTAAATTTTAGTTGATAATGGTGTTGAGCTTGATTGCTGTAGAAAATCTTTGATTTTGTATTTCCAGTAATTATGGAAGGTGAGATCTCAAATCTTTGGTTGAATGAATGTTGAAAATTTTGTTAGTAGCTTGAAAAAATGATACTCTTCCTTACGGAAGTGTTTAAAATCATATTTTTTATATTTACTTTAAAAGTGATTGGTGTGCTTGCTATAAACTGGAACATACACGGATATATGATATTCAGGACTCTCATATCTCTTCGCTTCTATCTACCGTTCTCTGTAAAGTGAAAATAACCATCGCCATTTCACCTTCAAAAATCAACACCTCCTTCCCTATTTATAATTTGCATTTGCAATCAACTAGAAAGTTGTTAGGTTTGGTCTCAAATTTAAAAAAAAAACAGTTGCCCAATGTTTCGATGACCGAAGGAGCGGCAATGTCCCGATAACCATTGGTGGCCGAGTTTGGATGAAAATGAAGTTTAACGAATTTGGAATCAGATGGTATAGTCGTGTTTGTACTAACGAACTATGATTTTTGGAGCTGCCTGCATAGTCTCTAGTGGCATAGGGTGGATGTGATATTGGTGGAAGGTTAAGGGGAGGGGAAGGCATTAGAATTGTACGGAGGGTGTCTGGTGGTCGGAGGTAGCAGGTGTAGTTTAAATCAGGGTTTCAGCTATGAATTTTTAAGTTGATTTCCTTTGGTTTTCGGTGATGAATGGAAGGACCAAGGTGGGCGTGGCAGTAGCCAAAGGTGCTAGATTCGGAGGTGATCACGTTAGTGGCGGCAGTGTGGGGTTCAGTTGGGGGATGCAGAGGCAGTTTGTGATGACCGAGGCAGATTTCATTATTTTTCAGACCTAGGCATGCGATTTATTGGAAGAAGGAGAATATTCATGTAGCTATTGGGTCAGGTTTAGAGTATGGTGATGGGCCATGTTTCTTAGTGTATGAGAAATAGTATAATTAAATTTGTTTAAAATTATATTCATATAAGTTATGTTGGTTTTAAAATATGATAACTCAATCATTTTATATAGATTTAACCTGTGGATTTTTGCATTTGACTCGTATTGACTAGTCCAGTACTATAGTATAAATAGGTGGTAGTTTTAATTAAGTACAGATTTATGATTGAATAATGGTGGTTGAATTTAATTACGTTATTTTAAATAATAATAACATGGTTAAATTAATTATACTTCATTGGTGATGTCTATTTGGTCAAATAAAATACCGTTCTCTAAATTAATCGAATATATTATTTTGGACATCCATTGAGCAGAACAAAACACCATTCCGTTGCCATTAAATTGAATAGATTATTGATGATATCTATTTAGCATAATAAGTCTCCGTTCTACTATCTTATAAATTTGGACATTTATTCATATGCCAATTAATTAATATTGGATGAGTGATTGATTAGCTAGTGATTGCTAATTGATTTTATTTACATATATGCTTATGTAAACACTAGTAATATGACTTGAAAATGTAAATTAAATTAAATGGTAGCTTATTTAAGTATCATTGTGGTCGCTAAGCCTCTAACTAAATTTGTAAAATTATGGATTAAATTAACTTCAATTTCATAACAATTTGAGGTTAAGTGTTTATTAATGATGTTTATAGTTAATTAATTATCTTATTAGTATATTTTAAAATAAGTTATTTAATTATATTATTAAATATGTTTAGAGTTATTTGATTATATTATTAATGTTTTTTAATTTAATTAATTGATTTAATTATGCTTTTAAATTAATTGATTGATTTAATTAAGGATTTTTTTTACGTTATTTAATTATTTTATTAAGGAAGTTTTAAAGTTAATTAATTATTTTATTAATGGTGGTTTAAAGTTGAATAATTATTTATTATTGATGTTTAAAGGTAATTAATTGATTTAATAATAAATATTAAATTGTTTACAGAAGGAATTCTACTTAATAAATAGGATAATAAACGAGAGATTTATAAATGGTAAGTTATAGTTAAAAGAATGGATTTATAAGTGATATTTAAATAATGAACATTTGTGATAAATATATATATGATTTTTATAATGGATTTCATAAATGATTTTTATAAAGGAGTTTATAAAGAGATATTTATAAAAATGTTTTATTAATAGAAAAGAGTTTTATAAATAGAAAGGTGTACTATAAAAGAAGTTTTATAAATTAGTTTGGAGATTTATAAAGGATTTATAAATATGGAATGAGTTTATAAAAAAGGAATTTTATAGAAGAAACGAGATTCGATTTTGATAAATAATTCTTCTTAATTATGGTAGTATGATAACATATTTCTATACTTAACGCTGATGGATAGTTGGTGGGTTCGTAGTAAGAAATATTTTAAATGACATTTGTCTGACCCATTTAATACGATTTCGAAAATTAGGAAATATTTCTTAATGTTTTTGGGGAATATACTTATAACGGTGGGATGAGTATATGAATGTTTTTCCAAGTATTGAAAGGAGTATAAGGTTTTTGTCAATATACCTTTTGTGAATGCATTTGGGCGCAAATATTTGAACAGATATTTAACTAATAAAGATTAATTAATAGAGGTTTAATCGTCCCAAATGAAATTTAATCTATGATTGATTTTTTTTGTTTATTTGATAGTTAAATACCAACTATCAAATCTTGGTCAAAATATAACTGTGGAAATATTTAGGAGAAATAAGGGAGTTATTTGGCATAGTCATCTTTAATGGTGCTGTACTGTGTGCATAAATCTCATTTTGTTAATAAGGAAATGTGTCTGCATAAACGGTTAGGGGGTGATCTACTCTCTTATTTATTGTCTGATTATTTACTAAAGAACCGAGTTTGAATATATTGAAACTATCGATCTGGTTTTGCAGCGATCGACAAGTGGGAGAGTATATTTATATGAGATGACTCAAAACCAGTACAACTCCAAAGCCACATGCACAATCTACATTTTGGAAGAGATGAAAGACTAGTTTGAGATAATGGAATCGAAGATGGACTTTTGAGGATCGAAAAGGTGGATCATTACAATTGGTATCAAAGCTGAAGGTTAAGCGAAAACCTTGGCACTTATGGGGTAAACTCATTAGAGATAGGGTAAGTGACACCCTATGATTAGTTTGGGTGTGTGTATCTATATATATGTATGTATGTATGCATGTGTGTGTGTATATATAAGCGCACATATTTGTTACTTTTACGAAAATGTTTTATTTGTGTTGATTGATAGGTTGAGTAGTTTATATATTCTGGTTCATACGAGTAACTAACGTTATTGGTTGGGATATCTAAACACTTGAACAAGGCTAACCGACGCAATATTGTTTTTAAAATAGGTAAATGAAATAATTTTTCCTAAGATTATATTCTATACATAAAGAAATAAATTTCAAAAATTAATATACTTGTTTTTGATGTTATTGTTTATTAGGAAATGATAATATTCAATTATTATCATTTAGGGTTTGATTAATCATGTTCATCCAGTTTTGAGTATTGATTATTGTTTATTATTTATCGGTAATTTTCATTTTTGAAGCATGGGTTGGGTAGGTTGAAATTTGGAGAACATTGAAAATGAACACCTTGTGAATTAAGTTTCACATTTTGACTAAGGCATTCGATGATAATGTTAATTTAAAATAGCGTTTTAATAAAAGAAATTTACTAAAAGAAAAGCAAGAATATTTTGAGAATAAATATTTAGGAATGTTTTAATATAGAATAATTTTATGAAATTTGGATTTATAAAAATGTGTTTTATAAACAAAAGGATTTTTGAGGATTCACATCCCGTGGTCTTGAAAAATATTTCAAATATTTTATGGAAAGAACAGTACTATTACTTGAGAATAATTTTTTAATTATAAATATTCTCGGAGAAGAAATTTTAAGTATGGAGTATTTACTTTAGTTTGGCTTGAGGAATAAGTCTCATTTTATTTTGTGATGATTTGAATAATCGTCTAAGTGACGATCGGATGTTTGCCTAGGCGAATGTTGTAATGCACTTAGTTAATTATTCACTTTATCATTATATGATCGAAACGAGTTCAAATTCGAAAAAACCAAAAGTAAGCTGGCTATTTATATTTTATTAAAACTATTGTTTGGAAATATATATACAATATTGTTTCAAAAAGAAAATTTGAAATGGAAGAAGTATTTTTGAAGTTAATTAGTACGAGTGTCCCGAAAATAACTAAAAGTGGGAATGAGATGTGTTTGGACGGTAAGGCGCCTCTCTTAAGTATCACCCTTCTTGGCAAGAGAATGTATGATACTGCTTGGTTGGTAGAACCCAGTTCTTTAGTATCATTTTAGAGTTACACGGGCATATGTATACTTTCTATGGTTAAAATATATAGTATCGTTTCAAAAAGGGTTTTTAAATAAAACCATGTATTTGGATCTTGAGTCTCAATTCTGTTAGGTAAGCCTGCCCAGTTCACCTAGCTACCAGCACCTACGAATGATCAAACTAATGCGAGACATCATGGTTTGGGGTACGGGTCATAAGATGGGTATCCAAGTGTGGGCCTGCTTCTAGATTGAAGGTATTAAGTGGTTGTTGTAGGCTTTTCATTCTTCCTATTTGAGAAATATTAAATAGTCGGGATTATTTTTTAGGTGCGATAGTGGGAAATATATGAAAGCAGTCCACTTCGGGTTGAAGTATTAAGTGGCTATTGTAGAGTCCGCTTCTTCCTATAAAAGAAGTATTAAGAGATCTGATGGGACTGTTTACAATGTCGATTAAGAAGTACCAAAGAGGGATCCACCTTGATTTTATGTATTAAATAACAGAGATATGCCCACGGTATAGGTATTAAATGGTCGGAGTCTGCCTAATTCACATTGGAGATGTATTAAATGGCCCAGGTGCTTTCCCTCACATAGTTAGGGCATGATTTTCGGTAGTTGCAAAGATGGATTGGTAAAGGCTTTGGCCTATAGTTAAAGGTACATTATGGAGTTGGACTGAGAAAGCCTTTGGCTTATGATGGAGATATACTTAGTAGGATGAAGTAAGACATATTACTTATCTAAATGATGCTGTCCAAATACTATTATGGTAAGACATGAGATTTTTATTTACCATACAATGTTGTCCTGACTCCCCCTTATTACAATCCATGGCTTCATGGGATATTATGTTGATGGGGAAGACGGAGGCGGCAGTGAAGATTTGTGGCAGTTTATTTATCTATTTTTTTGATGTATTCAGATCTACCCATATTTTAGACATGTTTTATTTTAAGATATTATATAATGGATATTTTGGGATAATGTATTTATGAGATTTTATTTTTATGAAATGGGTACTTTTTTCTATTTTTATATTTCATCCCTTCCACTATGAGATTCTAAAAACATATATAGATAGCTCTGTATATTATTCATTGTATCAATTTCACCAACCAACAGCCAGCTTTTGAATGGACCTAAGGTTCAATTGGCTTTTATTGGGTCGAAAATTAGGCCCATTCCGAAGTAGGTTGTTATATTTAATATCAAAGCCTAGGTTACCCGATCAACAAGAATATGTGTATGTAAGAGTGCGTATTTATTATTTTTGGAGGTATTTTCAAAATCCTACTATATATACACACATATTTTTATGAACATATTCAAACACACTAGGAAATTTTTTATTTTAGCAAATAATACCATCTTATGAAGTTTTAAATAAAAGCTTAAACCTATAGATATTTGATTGTAGTTAAAAACAATCGCTTGGAAGTTGGGAACCCCTCACATAAGAATACCAACCATACGAGGTATTCCAGAATGATCCAAGCAATACTTAAGGAATGTGGGGGGCCAGTTTCCATTCGACAACAAGCTGCACCAGTTGTACCAACTACTCTACCTGTTGAAGTAGCACCCCGCCTACTAGACTTACCTAAAATGCGTAAAGACTTTCAGAATATGAGAGGACATGTATATACAGGAGATAAAGATTTTATTAAAACAAAAGCTTAGATTAATAACAATGAACGTATATTCCGAGAGCTAGAATGGGAAGACCAGATTATGTGGAGGATGGATGTATGGCATTTAAAAGGGGAGGCACTGGATTGTTGGACTGTACTAATTGAAGAGAATAGCGAGGAAGGAATTACTTAGGCTGAACTCAAAGTTTGTTTCAAGTCGTGATTCATGTCCAAAGATGAAGTAAGTTTGTAGTTGGAGAATTTTATACAGCCGATGCAAAGAGACTCCACGTTGAAGGAGTATATCAATAAGTTTGTAGAATTAGCTAAGTTTGGATTGAGCCTGATTAACACTACTACTAAGAAGGCTTTGAAGTTTGTTAAAGGCATAAATTTTCCACTTAGGGAACTACTTCTGACCTAAGTACCCATGGGTACCACTTATGAGATGATAGTTGAACTGGCCCTACTTTAGATTGTTGGTATTAAGGAGAAGGAGAAAGTAGAATAGTTGCAAAATCTAGGTGGAACAAAGAAAGGTGGATTCTGGACTGATATGAAATCCAAGGGGAAGATCAAGAGAGGAAGTTTGACATTTCATAGATGCAAGAAGAAATGGCATGTGGATAAGGGCTGCAAAATTAGTTCGATGAGGGAAGAGTTCAAGGGGAGATGCTATCACTGCCATGAAGAAGAGCATTACAAGAATTAAGACCGAAGCTAGTAAAGGAGGGTCAAGATGGGTAAGCTTATGCTCTCGAAGATGTACCTATCTCAAGTAAACCTCCTCCTAAAGATAAAGGAAAAGCTACATTAAGAAGGTACAACTATTATCTTTGAAAATACTATTTGTGCCGTATTTGACTCGAAAGCATCAAATTTATTCATAGCTAGAAATGTAGTCAACTCCTTGAGTCTAAAAACCCATGTTTTTAGCAATCTGATAGTTGTATCAAATCCTATTAGGGAGTTTACTCATCTTTCTTTGATACGTAAAGACCAAGCAGTGGACATACGTAACATTGATTTTACATGTAATGCATATGTTCTAGGTTTTGAGGGGTATAGACTTATCTTTGGGATGGATTTGTTATCTCACTATGGGGCTAGCTTAGATTGCGATCGAAAGATAATTTGGTTAAGGAATCATAAGAGGTGGGATATAGATGTTCGTTGTGAACCTTAAAACTTAGTCAAGTTAACTATTTATATTCTCTTTTCCTATGCTCGTAGCCCGAGAATTTCCAGACATTGTTGAAGAAGTCTCGGGTCTCCCATCCCAAAGGGATTTTGAGTTTAAGATTAATTTGGTAAAGAACGCTAGACCCATCGTGTTGAATATGCAAGTATATGATTTTTGTTTGATGATAACAAACATATATATATATATATATATATATATATATATTCACTTAAATGTATTTGTTAATGTACTATTTTATTTTTTCACATAATTAAATAAATATTTGGAGAATAAAATTAATGACACAGAATTTAAATTCAAACGGATATTTTATTCAAACAATTATTTATTACAATTTTGAATAGTACAATTTGAGCTCTCACTATATACACAATTTCAATTACAATACAATTTTGATTAAATCACAATTTATCATTTACATTAGCACCTCACTGCATATCACTCATTCACTTGTATTTATCTTTAACTCTATTCCAGCTTGAATTCAACACCTGATTTATTTGCAAAATACACACCGACGCGGTAAAATTAAAAAGAAAATATTTTTGCAGTGTAAAATAAAATGTATTTTGAAAATATTATTTGCCTCAGATATGTAGGTTGTTCGTCATCATGTTTATTTTGAAATCATCATAAACGAACAACTTGTGACATGCACAGTGTATCATTGTACATGCCATAAGGCCATGCACACCGATATATACTTGATAAAATTGTAGGGATAGGTGAGCACAAGGTCAAACCCAATCAAAAACCGAGTTCAACTCAAGTGCCATACAAATAAATTTACGACAAGAACACAAGGTCAAACCCGAGCTATAAGCTGGATTCAACACAGGTGCAATCCAAATGTACAAATTCAATAAAATGGTCAAAACAACTCGACCAGTCCAAAATCAAAAATGAATGGTACAAAAAGTGTGAAAAACAATAAAAGGGCAAACAAATAAATAGTACACATGACTCAAACCAAAACCAAGGCCGATAAACCTGTGTACTACAATAGTTCTGACCAAATAACAAGGTTTAACTCAACCAATCAAGCTTCGAAAACTACAATGACAAGTAAGCTGCAACAATGCTCGAAGCGGAAAAACAAAGAACACTTAAAGAATCAAACTACAACAAGATAACAATGACTCATAGAAATGCAAACACACATGTACACATATATAGGTAGTGCACATGTATACTAGACCTGGCAACCAAATAGAAGACTGCAAATACCAACCTGAACATTATATATACATGTGTATTGAAGGTTAGTGATCAAGCAACATAACAACTAGTTCATATATATGACAACATTACAAAGCCACAGTTCAAATAGTAAAGAGCTACAACTAGTGCAAATGCGTACTAATAAACGTGCTACAACCGAAGACACAATACTACAGAGGCAAGGATTGAATCCAGACTTCAAGATGACAGCAAATAGTAAATGAATCACATGACAACGGTATTCAGTGAATATGCTATAGAGATGAACTATATATGACACAAGACTCTGATGTACAACTTCAAGTGCACATATATAAACATGCATGAAGTCAATGCACAACGCATATACACACACATATATGTATGTATATAAATGGTGCTCGACAAATTACAAACCGCACATATAAAAATAGCTCGAATGAACAGCAGGCTCAACAAAAGCGAGGAAAAAAAAATTCATATGTTCAAATATCACTTGCCGAAGTCCAGATTATCAAAAATTCCAAAATGGCCGAGCATCGAAAATGCTACAGTACCATTAACAGATTTAACAAAGTCAATGTCATGTTCAAGTGCCAGAAATTCAAAGCCGTGATATTCACGAAATCAAAGAATACAGTCAAACAATTCAACAGAGAAAAGAACGGAATTAAATTCCAAAGCAAATCAAAGCCATGTTAATCAAGGGAAAAAAATATATGAATTGAAGACGTCAAACATAATCACAAGCATTCAAGTTAAATCAAACGGTCGAGAAAAATTATCAGATGATATTATACGAATGAAAATCAAGGGGTTCAAACCCTATATAAAACCCAATCATCGTCGACTTGAAAAGGTATCCGAGTTCAAGAAAAACAAACGAACAATAAATCATTAACATTCGAATCAAGTCGAGTATAAGAAAATTGGAAAGGTAAAATTACATACCATTTTCATCAATCAATCTCGACTAAATTGAAGAAGCCGTGAATCAACTAATTGATCGAAGAAAGGAATTGAAGAATCTGCAATCAAATCGACAAAGACGGCGACTTCATCATGAAGCCCTAATTATTGAATGAGGAACGAGCGAGCAAAGGAACAAGGCAGTCATTTTTACAAAGCAAAGCAGGCCATAGAAATAAAAGAGAAAAAGGGCCAATAATTTTTTAGTGATAATTTTATTTTAGGCCGATTTCTTTTATTATTTGGCTTTAAAATTAGGGTTTTGTTTTTCAATTGTTGTTTTAATTTGTACTCCTTTTTAAACTATTGTAAAGTCTAGTCATGTGACTAGGGGATGAACTACGGTGGTGTAGTTCGAGAATTCACAACTCAGTGGCTGAGTTATGATAGTGTTTTGAGAGTAGAGTTAGGTTAGTCAGTAGCAGGTGTCGCGAATTTACGTGTGTAAGCGTCTGACTACTTAATTTCTAGTAGAAACCTTGAAGGCAGCACGTGGGCATGGCTTTATCAAAGCTGGGTAAATCCGTGTTATTTATTTCTGTTTTTATTATTCTTCTATTATCTACGCTGCTAGTACTATTCTATATCTATGTTGAAATTATTTTATATATACTTCCATATTAAATTTTTATAATTAACAGTATTGTAACGACCCAGAATTTTTGATAACTTGAATTTGAATATTTAATTTATTTTTAATATTAATAAGTGGAATTTTTAAGTAGAATAATTTATTTATCGAATATTTGGATTTAATGGGACAATTAAATCGATTTATTTAATAGTGAAATTCCACAAATAATTAAATATTGGGTTAAATATGATTGAAAATGATTTGGAAAATTTTGTTTTATCATATTGAAGTTATAGAAATGTTTTAGAACTTGTAAAACTGAATTTGGAGTTAATTTGTAAAAATTGAATATTTTAATATTTAATTATCGACTGAAAAATAGCCAATTTTTGAACAGTCTCAGAATTGAACGAAACGAGTTCCATTGGATCCGTAATAGTTAGTTATTATCGGATCTCAATTTTCGTAGCAATCGGATTTGTCGTTTGACCGTGGCAGCTCGAAACGCATCGATATCGTTTTAATTTTAATTCGGCGAGTTAAAATAGCCATTTTTCAAACGGTCTCGGATTTCGACGAAACTAGTTTCATCGGATCCGTAATGTGATATTATTGTAAGATTCCAAATTTCAAGTCGATCGGATTTATCGTTTGTCCGGTACAAGCCAAAACGCCTAGAAATCGTTTAAATCGGTTTTAATTTAAATTGAGCGTTTATTGTCGTATCTCACACATACGATGGAATTAGCTGCCAAAACCTGTCCCATTGCGTCCGGAACGTGGAAAAACTTTAGAATCGCCTGTCGGAACGTAAGGATTGGAGTTCGTTTGCATAAGTTATTGAAAAGGAGAATTTTATTATTAAAATAATATTTATAACATATACATTCATTTATATCTTCACTAAACCCTATATGCTCAAGCTAGCCGCCAGTTTATGGTTAATGGCCGAAAATCACCAATTTATTTTCCAAATTATTTCTCAATCCGCTCATCGAATCGAGAAACTTCCAACATGAAAGTTGTAGAGCACGGTATGAACTACAAATCCAACGGTGGATCTCAGCTATCGTCGCCATTTGGATGAGATATTGAGCCGTGTCCCCTGGTTGTTGCGTGCGTTCCTCAAGGTGGAGGAGGGCGCCGAGCTTGGCCATGCTTGGGCCGATGGTGGCTTTTGTCGAGGGCTTTCATTTGGTGGCAGGGTGATGAAGTATCGATGCTCGTGGTGGTCGGAAAATCAAACCCTAGGTCGGCATGTGATGGGTTCAAGTGCGTGTTTTTGTTTCCTGGAGAGGAGTTACCGTGCGCGTGAAGAGAAGGAGAGCGGGAGGAAGCTAGTGCGTGCGGCCCACATGTGTTGGGTGAATTTTCTTTTTTTTTTGTGTTAATTTAATTGAAATTTGAATTCGTGTCAACTTAAAATGCAATATCTTGTTCATGCGAGGTCCGATTGGGACGAATCAAAGTGCGTTGGAATCGTATGGTCGTGCTCTTCGCGATGAAGCTAGTCTGGAGTCGATTGGAGCTCGTTTGAATTTCGGGTAAAATTAAACGTTCGTTTAATTTTATTCGAAACGAACGCCGAAACCGGAAATAAAATCAAGGTGAGAACTCCTCACTCAATCGAACAGTTTGGTTTAAAATTTTAAATAGTTAATGTTGATTGATGATTGTTGATTGATTGTGGTAGTAGATATAATAGGATATATATTATATATAGCAATATATATATATTGGCATATGTATATATTGAATTTGATTTCCCGCCTCGTATAGCGGATGAGACCCTATTGCGCCGCCTATTAAGCGGATATTTATAAAATCCCATATACCGCGATATTCCACCTCGAAGTGGAATTGGTATTGTGCTAACGTCTGTGGATGCAGGGAAACAGGTTGGAGGGATCCAACTGGATTCCTCACATATTTATTTGTTTATAAATATTATGTTGATTGTTGATAATCATATTGATATATGACACTTATTCCCGTGATTGACCATCTGATGTTGTTGCATCATCGGATTCAAATTTTTAAAAAAATTAAAATAACGGTTTTGAATTTAAAGGGGTTTTAAATCGATTTTTCAAAGAATATGGTTTATTAAAAATTTTGAATTGATTAAATTTTAAAATAAATAGATGGATAAAATTTTATGTTTTAAAAATTTATATTTTTATAAAATATAACTTAAAAGAAATTTTTAACAATAATAGGTTTTTATAAAATAGTTAAATTTGGTTTTTGGGAAGTTATTATTATTAATGGTTTATATAAAGGATTTTATAAATGGATGTTTTTAAATAAAAATTATTGAAGTTATAGGATAAATTTATAAAGTGTTAAGTTGATGTATAACATGAATTTCACTAGGATTTATAGATTAATAAATGTGAAATTTATAAAACGAACGGTTATTGGAAAAATTTAAGTTTATAAGTTATTAACTTATAGAAATGGATTTGGGCATTAAAAAGGGGAATTTTATAGAAATTGTTAATAAATGAAGATTTCATTAGTTGAAATTATTATAAGCCATAAAGAAATCTTGTAAGTGATAAGATTTTAAATTGGTGAAGTTCAAAAGAACGATTTGGGTAAATAGATAATATTATAAGTATTTAACTTATAATATTGATTTTAGTATATAATCGAGTTATGTAAATCGAATTGGACTAATAAAAGGAGATTTCTAAAACGAAGTTTCATAAATAGAAATGGGATGTATGGACATTGTTATAAATCCGAAAAATCAATTTAATTTGATAAATTGAATATGGAATTTGTTAAAGGGGTTGTATTCACTATTTTTGAACGGTGAATGTATTATTTTATTAAATGAACGTGTTTTTGGAAAAGAACGTTCTAAATGGAATTTAAAACTAATTAAAGACGTTTTAAGATATGTTAAGTATCGAAATCATAGATTTCAACATTGATTGTTGAAATAGACGATTTCGAGAAATAGAAGGGAATATTTTGAATAGTAGTGGATTTATGTATCCATTTTTTTATTTCAAATCCATATACTAGTGTTTTTGGGTTGTCGTAACGATGTTTTACGCAACATTCGTTTTTAACCCAAATAAATGTGAATAAAGGAATGTTTTCTTAAAGAGAATGGAATAAATACTTAACTGTGATTTAAGTATATGGAATATTTTCAAATCGTTGAAAATAAATAAATTTGTGAATTACTTATTTTTTAAAATAAGCATGGGAATGGTTTTCTAATATGAAATGGAACGGTTTTTGTGAATTCACCTTTAAGGTAATTGAAAGCAAATAACTTGAAATCGATTTGGGAATCGTATGCTAGTAGATGCTTGGAATTTAAATCCACCTTGGAATTTATATATATATGAAGGGAAATTTGTTTAAAAATAAATATTGATTTATTTTGAAGTATGAAAATGAATTTACGGATTTGGGACGTAAATTTAAATTAAATCGGTAAAGATTTATTTGATGATTTGAAATTTGTTTTCAAAGGGTATAAAGGATGAAAAGTAATTTGAAATTAGTTTTCAAATGGTTAAGGTGATTTGAAATTAGTTTTCAAATGGTTAAGGTTATTTGAAATTGGTTTGCAAATGGTTAATGTAATTTGAAATTTGTTTTCAAATGGTTGAGGTGTTTAATTTGAAATGGGTTTTCAAATGGTTAAGTGTGGAAATTATATCGTGAAGGTGTTTTGGTAAAGCAAATAAATTGGGCAATTATTTGGAAATTGTGTATATATATCTTGTAAAGATATTTTGGGACTTAATAATTTTGGAAAAATTATTTGGAATCTGATGATGTGGCGCATCTTTATTGATAGTTAAATAACCGACTATCAATATTTACCCTTGGATGGTATTGATTGTGTTTGTTTGGAATTGAATGCACACTTATTTTTAAAAATAAGCGCTCGCTATTCGGTTTAGCCGGGAGAGGACCTTTGTGTCATATATCCCATTCCGAATATGCGATACGTCGTTTGGATTGCATTTGAAGACCGGTGTTGAAGACCGGGTATTTGTGAAAACGATAGGATGACCTATCGATTGTCTCCGCATTGTTAGCTACGATATGGAGATTTCCTTTGTGATGGGAAATTTTATCGGGATTGTGAATACCCGGATTGCAAGGGCTTCCTTGGAAGTGCCTTCGGTTCTGTTCGAACCCGGAACAGACTTGTATGGTTACATGTCTGACATTACATTTTGAGAGATAGAGCAGATTTCTTTCAAATACATTTCTGTTGGTGGCGGAGAATTTATTCTCTTAGCTTAACACCCTTCTCTGAGACGTACGAGCTCAGAGGTTATGTAGTTGAAGGTTATCAGCGATATTTCCCAATCTGGTAATGTGGCATGCTGAGTGCTGCTGTGTGATGATCATTGGTTGATCGTTTGGATATGATCATTTGTTTGATCATTTATCTTTGTGATTATTGCTTTGGTCATCTGTGGACCCGAAGCATGGCTTTGTTACACAAAGCGTAGCTTTGTGGACGAGACTTCGTCAGGACCTCACTCCCCGGAAATGGTCGAAACAGGAATATGCGGCAAGGTTATGAGGGTCGCGCCCTTTAGGGTATGTCATTTCCTTCTGGAAAAGGGTGGTATCATGGTATGGAGCCCAGATGCTTACTCATGTTGATACACTATATATATTTCTGTGTGTGGTGTTGTTGCGAGCGCTCGGATAAAGGTCCCAAAGGACCGGGGGATGACATATTCGTGTAGTAGTTACCTAGTTACAGAGGTAACCCGGCCTTGTGTTGGCAGAGATCTAACCGTAACGTTAGTTCTCGGGACGTCCCGCCAGAGGCGATCCCATGTGGCAGTAGGAAGTTCCTTAGCCTGACTATTTGTTGGAAATCCATTCATCCAATACGCGCCCTGTACGGTTTTAGTTGTAGAACCTGCCATTTAACATGGCAGCTATAGTAGGCATAGTATCATGGTACCTATGCTGGCTAGGATTTATATTATACTTTCGAAATATTTTCCACTATGCACTAGTAATAATATCAAAGAATTTTTCTCGTAGTAAGCATGTTTGACTATCATAAGGAGAAATCTCCCCCATGTGTGCGTTTGCATTGTGTGTGTGCCGGGAGGCCTTATGGTAGTTTCATTTTCCAAAAAGCATTGCGGATTTCAAAATTTAAACTTTCTTGTTGCGTGTTTAAAGATAAACTGTTTTGAGTTCTCACACCAGTCCCATGACTGACCTGGAGTTTATTGTTCCTTTCCTAAACTCTGGGTGCCCACTATTTTCCACACGGGCAGTCTAGAGTTAGGTTATCAGGTTATTCTGGATTCGAGAGTTGCCGTGCAGATTTGGAGGCGAGCTTGGATAGCGTAGTCTATTATCTATTGTATATAGTATTCTTTCCGCTGTTGTATTGTTGTACACTCTGATGATATGATGTATTGTGATGTATGTATAAAATGTATAGTTCTTTTGTTTTAATGATATTCATTTATCTATTATATGTTGTTCCGCTGCGATTGTGAGATTCTGATATTGTTTCTCGTTCTGTTACTTGTTTTTCTGTTTTCTCTTCTCTTTCTTTTCTTTCTTCTTCTACCTCTTTCTTCTTCAAAAACTCTAACGGTTCGATTTTTCGGCAACGAAAAATCGCGATCGTTACATTTGGTATCAAAGCATATGGTTAAGCGACAACCTGCTCTGTTGGGTATTACTCATTAGAGATAGAGTCAGTAGTACTCTAGAATGAGTGTGAGTGTAATAATAGATATGAGCGCGTATTTGTTAGTGAATATAAAATTGTTTTATATTGTGATGATTGGTTTGTTGAGTGGTATATGGATTCTGGTCGGTATAGTCTGTACAACTCTATCGATAGGGATCTCTAAACACTTGTGCAGAACAATTCAACACGATGTTGTTTTAAATTGGGTAAATGAAATAATTTTACCTTGATTATATTTTGTATATAAAGAAAATAATTTTTCAAGAAATTATTGATGTGTTTATATAATTAATTGCTTGGTAGTTGTAAATAATAATAGATATATATATAAGATAATCAAAGTTGTTGAATAAGCTAATAAAAGCAACAATTGTAAAAAGAACAATTGTATAAACTAATGAATTATAAGTATAAAATTATAATTAAAATGAGTTACAATTGTAAGATAATCTTGTATATATATAAGAAGTGAAATTATATAAGTAAAAAGATTTATAAATGTAATTTATAAATAAAAGGAAATTTTGAAAGAATATTTAGCATTGATTCACTATTGTTACTGGGAAATAATAAGGATGATGACTGCAGCATCATCAGTATCATTTTCGAGTTTCTATGTGATGGATTTGCTACAATAATGAATTTAAAATTGAAGCTTTGTTGTAGTAAACAAATTTGAAATTAAAATTCAACTTGAAATTGTCAAATATAAGTGAAAAAAAGGGGTTTTGAACTTATAATATGAGTTGGAAGTTGAATAATAAGTTGTATAACTTATAGAATGAGAAAATGTAAGTAAAACCAATTATTGAAGTGGTTAAACAATTAAGTTAAGTAAAATGAAATACGAATTTGATTGTTGATATGAATTTGACTTAAGTAAAAGTTAAATAGAATTTACTTTAGAATTGGAAACCGAATTGGATTGATAAGTGGAAACTTAAGTTTATTTGAACAAATTATGTTAAATGGAATAGAGTTTGAAATGAATTAGGAGAATACTTAAGTTGAATAGTGGAAGTAAATGTAAATGAAGTTGAATGGAATATAACTTGAGTAATGTTGAAAGAATTGATGTTGATATCAAAATAAAATGAATAAAGTGAATTAATGAAATCGTTAAATGATGTGAACTTGAGTTATATAAATGAAATTCAATTTTTATATGTAAAAAGAATTGGCAACTGAATTAAAGTATGGATTGAATGTTAATTAATCGAATGTGAATAAGTTGATATGAAATGATGTATGTAAGTGTAAATTCATTTCGAGCTAGTTGAATAATTGAATGAAAATCAGTTGAATGTTAAATCAATTGGAATTAAAACTGTTGAACCAAATTGAATGTAGTGAGAGAAAAATTAATAATTTGGTTTTATTGGATATACATTGGTTGTTATTCGCTTGTTGGTTGATTGTATGTAAATTCATTAAGTGTTAATGAAATTGAATTAGCGCATTTGAAAACTATGTAATTGAATTCAAATTGAAAGTGAAGTAAATAAATTTGAATAGAATTGAATTCGAGTTGATTTGAAAGTGAACCAATGTGAATTTAATTAGTGAATGTAAACTAATGGGAAATGAATGAGAAAGAATATGCAACTTCAATAGTAAACTAAAAATGTATAAGAAGCATATGTTGAAAGGTTTTGTAATTGAATTGGCAAAATGATTTGAATGTTGAAGTTGGAATTGTGTACTACTATTAGCAGGATATACAGGTGTATAATGGAATTGGGATTTGATTTTGAAGTTAAAAAATTGAATTGCTCGACAAAAAGGTACGTATTTCAATTTTAGTATGAGATTTGATGATTTCCTTCTCCAGCCACTTGGCTTTCTCTTTTCTTTTTGATTCTGAGGGGCCGTGGTGCCATTTTGTAGTCGTACCGATCGAGCCGCGCAAAGGAGACGCTGGCGAAATTTTTCGAAAATTTAGGGAGTTAGAAAATTTTTGAGAAAATTTTGAAAAGTTTGAAATTTGAATTTAAATTTAAATTTGAATTGTTGAGTAAACAATGTTGTTTGAAACCTATAATTGAAGTTGGAAAGCTAATTGAAATGATAGTAAATCTTTAATAAAAGATTTGTGTTAGAAAGTTGATAAAACTAATTGATTTTTGAAAAATAATAAACGGTTTAGGAATCATTCTCCTTAACTTGCAATTTCGAGGACGAAATTCTTTTAAGGGGGGAAGATTGTAACGACCCAGAATTTTTGATAACTTGAATTTGAATATTTAATTTATTTTTAATATTAATAAGTGGAATTTTTAAGTAGAATAATTTATTTATCGAATATTTGGATTTAATGGGACAATTAAATCGATTTATTTAATAGTGAAATTCCACAAATAATTAAATATTGGGTTAAATATGATTGAAAATGATTTGGAAAATTTTGTTTTATCATATTGAAGTTATAGAAATGTTTTAGAACTTGTAAAACTGAATTTGGAGTTAATTTGTAAAAATTGAATATTTTAATATTTAATTATCGACTGAAAAATAGCCAATTTTTGAACAGTCTCAGAATTGAACGAAACGAGTTCCATTGGATCCGTAATAGTTAGTTATTATCGGATCTCAATTTTCGTAGCAATCGGATTTGTCGTTTGACCGTGGCAGCTCGAAACGCATCGATATCGTTTTAATTTTAATTCGGCGAGTTAAAATAGCCATTTTTCAAACGGTCTCGGATTTCGACGAAACTAGTTTCATCGGATCCGTAATGTGATATTATTGTAAGATTCCAAATTTCAAGTCGATCGGATTTATCGTTTGTCCGGTACAAGCCAAAACGCCTAGAAATCGTTTAAATCGGTTTTA
The DNA here is from genome assembly GCA_030765085.1 of Allium cepa. Taxonomy (NCBI): domain Eukaryota; kingdom Viridiplantae; phylum Streptophyta; class Magnoliopsida; order Asparagales; family Amaryllidaceae; genus Allium; species Allium cepa. The sequence goes on along the minus strand of CM060931.1, from coordinate 921,196,494 downwards.
ATTTAAATTGAGCGTTTATTGTCGTATCTCACACATACGATGGAATTAGCTGCCAAAACCTGTCCCATTGCGTCCGGAACGTGGAAAAACTTTAGAATCGCCTGTCGGAACGTAAGGATTGGAGTTCGTTTGCATAAGTTATTGAAAAGGAGAATTTTATTATTAAAATAATATTTATAACATATACATTCATTTATATCTTCACTAAACCCTATATGCTCAAGCTAGCCGCCAGTTTATGGTTAATGGCCGAAAATCACCAATTTATTTTCCAAATTATTTCTCAATCCGCTCATCGAATCGAGAAACTTCCAACATGAAAGTTGTAGAGCACGGTATGAACTACAAATCCAACGGTGGATCTCAGCTATCGTCGCCATTTGGATGAGATATTGAGCCGTGTCCCCTGGTTGTTGCGTGCGTTCCTCAAGGTGGAGGAGGGCGCCGAGCTTGGCCATGCTTGGGCCGATGGTGGCTTTTGTCGAGGGCTTTCATTTGGTGGCAGGGTGATGAAGTATCGATGCTCGTGGTGGTCGGAAAATCAAACCCTAGGTCGGCATGTGATGGGTTCAAGTGCGTGTTTTTGTTTCCTGGAGAGGAGTTACCGTGCGCGTGAAGAGAAGGAGAGCGGGAGGAAGCTAGTGCGTGCGGCCCACATGTGTTGGGTGAATTTTCTTTTTTTTTTGTGTTAATTTAATTGAAATTTGAATTCGTGTCAACTTAAAATGCAATATCTTGTTCATGCGAGGTCCGATTGGGACGAATCAAAGTGCGTTGGAATCGTATGGTCGTGCTCTTCGCGATGAAGCTAGTCTGGAGTCGATTGGAGCTCGTTTGAATTTCGGGTAAAATTAAACGTTCGTTTAATTTTATTCGAAACGAACGCCGAAACCGGAAATAAAATCAAGGTGAGAACTCCTCACTCAATCGAACAGTTTGGTTTAAAATTTTAAATAGTTAATGTTGATTGATGATTGTTGATTGATTGTGGTAGTAGATATAATAGGATATATATTATATATAGCAATATATATATATTGGCATATGTATATATTGAATTTGATTTCCCGCCTCGTATAGCGGATGAGACCCTATTGCGCCGCCTATTAAGCGGATATTTATAAAATCCCATATACCGCGATATTCCACCTCGAAGTGGAATTGGTATTGTGCTAACGTCTGTGGATGCAGGGAAACAGGTTGGAGGGATCCAACTGGATTCCTCACATATTTATTTGTTTATAAATATTATGTTGATTGTTGATAATCATATTGATATATGACACTTATTCCCGTGATTGACCATCTGATGTTGTTGCATCATCGGATTCAAATTTTTAAAAAAATTAAAATAACGGTTTTGAATTTAAAGGGGTTTTAAATCGATTTTTCAAAGAATATGGTTTATTAAAAATTTTGAATTGATTAAATTTTAAAATAAATAGATGGATAAAATTTTATGTTTTAAAAATTTATATTTTTATAAAATATAACTTAAAAGAAATTTTTAACAATAATAGGTTTTTATAAAATAGTTAAATTTGGTTTTTGGGAAGTTATTATTATTAATGGTTTATATAAAGGATTTTATAAATGGATGTTTTTAAATAAAAATTATTGAAGTTATAGGATAAATTTATAAAGTGTTAAGTTGATGTATAACATGAATTTCACTAGGATTTATAGATTAATAAATGTGAAATTTATAAAACGAACGGTTATTGGAAAAATTTAAGTTTATAAGTTATTAACTTATAGAAATGGATTTGGGCATTAAAAAGGGGAATTTTATAGAAATTGTTAATAAATGAAGATTTCATTAGTTGAAATTATTATAAGCCATAAAGAAATCTTGTAAGTGATAAGATTTTAAATTGGTGAAGTTCAAAAGAACGATTTGGGTAAATAGATAATATTATAAGTATTTAACTTATAATATTGATTTTAGTATATAATCGAGTTATGTAAATCGAATTGGACTAATAAAAGGAGATTTCTAAAACGAAGTTTCATAAATAGAAATGGGATGTATGGACATTGTTATAAATCCGAAAAATCAATTTAATTTGATAAATTGAATATGGAATTTGTTAAAGGGGTTGTATTCACTATTTTTGAACGGTGAATGTATTATTTTATTAAATGAACGTGTTTTTGGAAAAGAACGTTCTAAATGGAATTTAAAACTAATTAAAGACGTTTTAAGATATGTTAAGTATCGAAATCATAGATTTCAACATTGATTGTTGAAATAGACGATTTCGAGAAATAGAAGGGAATATTTTGAATAGTAGTGGATTTATGTATCCATTTTTTTATTTCAAATCCATATACTAGTGTTTTTGGGTTGTCGTAACGATGTTTTACGCAACATTCGTTTTTAACCCAAATAAATGTGAATAAAGGAATGTTTTCTTAAAGAGAATGGAATAAATACTTAACTGTGATTTAAGTATATGGAATATTTTCAAATCGTTGAAAATAAATAAATTTGTGAATTACTTATTTTTTAAAATAAGCATGGGAATGGTTTTCTAATATGAAATGGAACGGTTTTTGTGAATTCACCTTTAAGGTAATTGAAAGCAAATAACTTGAAATCGATTTGGGAATCGTATGCTAGTAGATGCTTGGAATTTAAATCCACCTTGGAATTTATATATATATGAAGGGAAATTTGTTTAAAAATAAATATTGATTTATTTTGAAGTATGAAAATGAATTTACGGATTTGGGACGTAAATTTAAATTAAATCGGTAAAGATTTATTTGATGATTTGAAATTTGTTTTCAAAGGGTATAAAGGATGAAAAGTAATTTGAAATTAGTTTTCAAATGGTTAAGGTGATTTGAAATTAGTTTTCAAATGGTTAAGGTTATTTGAAATTGGTTTGCAAATGGTTAATGTAATTTGAAATTTGTTTTCAAATGGTTGAGGTGTTTAATTTGAAATGGGTTTTCAAATGGTTAAGTGTGGAAATTATATCGTGAAGGTGTTTTGGTAAAGCAAATAAATTGGGCAATTATTTGGAAATTGTGTATATATATCTTGTAAAGATATTTTGGGACTTAATAATTTTGGAAAAATTATTTGGAATCTGATGATGTGGCGCATCTTTATTGATAGTTAAATAACCGACTATCAATATTTACCCTTGGATGGTATTGATTGTGTTTGTTTGGAATTGAATGCACACTTATTTTTAAAAATAAGCGCTCGCTATTCGGTTTAGCCGGGAGAGGACCTTTGTGTCATATATCCCATTCCGAATATGCGATACGTCGTTTGGATTGCATTTGAAGACCGGTGTTGAAGACCGGGTATTTGTGAAAACGATAGGATGACCTATCGATTGTCTCCGCATTGTTAGCTACGATATGGAGATTTCCTTTGTGATGGGAAATTTTATCGGGATTGTGAATACCCGGATTGCAAGGGCTTCCTTGGAAGTGCCTTCGGTTCTGTTCGAACCCGGAACAGACTTGTATGGTTACATGTCTGACATTACATTTTGAGAGATAGAGCAGATTTCTTTCAAATACATTTCTGTTGGTGGCGGAGAATTTATTCTCTTAGCTTAACACCCTTCTCTGAGACGTACGAGCTCAGAGGTTATGTAGTTGAAGGTTATCAGCGATATTTCCCAATCTGGTAATGTGGCATGCTGAGTGCTGCTGTGTGATGATCATTGGTTGATCGTTTGGATATGATCATTTGTTTGATCATTTATCTTTGTGATTATTGCTTTGGTCATCTGTGGACCCGAAGCATGGCTTTGTTACACAAAGCGTAGCTTTGTGGACGAGACTTCGTCAGGACCTCACTCCCCGGAAATGGTCGAAACAGGAATATGCGGCAAGGTTATGAGGGTCGCGCCCTTTAGGGTATGTCATTTCCTTCTGGAAAAGGGTGGTATCATGGTATGGAGCCCAGATGCTTACTCATGTTGATACACTATATATATTTCTGTGTGTGGTGTTGTTGCGAGCGCTCGGATAAAGGTCCCAAAGGACCGGGGGATGACATATTCGTGTAGTAGTTACCTAGTTACAGAGGTAACCCGGCCTTGTGTTGGCAGAGATCTAACCGTAACGTTAGTTCTCGGGACGTCCCGCCAGAGGCGATCCCATGTGGCAGTAGGAAGTTCCTTAGCCTGACTATTTGTTGGAAATCCATTCATCCAATACGCGCCCTGTACGGTTTTAGTTGTAGAACCTGCCATTTAACATGGCAGCTATAGTAGGCATAGTATCATGGTACCTATGCTGGCTAGGATTTATATTATACTTTCGAAATATTTTCCACTATGCACTAGTAATAATATCAAAGAATTTTTCTCGTAGTAAGCATGTTTGACTATCATAAGGAGAAATCTCCCCCATGTGTGCGTTTGCATTGTGTGTGTGCCGGGAGGCCTTATGGTAGTTTCATTTTCCAAAAAGCATTGCGGATTTCAAAATTTAAACTTTCTTGTTGCGTGTTTAAAGATAAACTGTTTTGAGTTCTCACACCAGTCCCATGACTGACCTGGAGTTTATTGTTCCTTTCCTAAACTCTGGGTGCCCACTATTTTCCACACGGGCAGTCTAGAGTTAGGTTATCAGGTTATTCTGGATTCGAGAGTTGCCGTGCAGATTTGGAGGCGAGCTTGGATAGCGTAGTCTATTATCTATTGTATATAGTATTCTTTCCGCTGTTGTATTGTTGTACACTCTGATGATATGATGTATTGTGATGTATGTATAAAATGTATAGTTCTTTTGTTTTAATGATATTCATTTATCTATTATATGTTGTTCCGCTGCGATTGTGAGATTCTGATATTGTTTCTCGTTCTGTTACTTGTTTTTCTGTTTTCTCTTCTCTTTCTTTTCTTTCTTCTTCTACCTCTTTCTTCTTCAAAAACTCTAACGGTTCGATTTTTCGGCAACGAAAAATCGCGATCGTTACAAGTATCACCCTATTCACCCTCCCTCTATGGTGAAATCGATCCTACACATTACAATGCCATTAAGGCATATGTCCAACAGAAGAAAGGCAAGAATTGGATAAAAAGATTTCAAAGCTATTGCAAAAGGGATTCATTACTTTATAATAGGGAGCACCGGTTGTCATCCCCACTAAGGCCGCTAGCCCTTTAAGGCTATGCATTGACTATCGAGAACTTAATAATTTGACCAAGAAAAATAGGTATCCCTTCCCTAGAATTGATGACTTGTTTGACCAGCTTATTGAAGCTAAAATCTTTTCTCAATTGGACTTAGCCACTGGATTCCATCAACTAAGAATAAATAAGGATAACAAGTAGAAGAACAATTTTCACACTCTAAATGGATTATATGAATGGAAAGCATTGCCTTTTGGATTAATGTATGCCCCCACATACTTTGTAGCTTTGATGAGTAAAGTCTTTTGAAGGCAGCTAAATAAATTCATCATAGTATTTGTGGATGACATCCTAGGTAAGCATGAAAATCACTTAAGGGAAGTACAAGTTTCCTTGAGAGGGTACCAACTAAGATCCAAATTCTATAAGAACCACTTTTAGAAAGCGGTGGGATTTTCTAATCATATTGTCTTCGAGAAGGGTTTGTCTATTAATTCTGCATAGGTAGAAGCTATTCAGGACTAGAAAATTCCAAGGAATGCCCCGAAAGCTAGGAGTTTTATTGGGTTGGCGGGTTACTTCAGGAAATTCATTAAGGACTTTGTAAAGATGTTAGTCCCACCAACTCGCTTAATTAAGAAAAATTTAGCTTTTGCATCAGATGAGAAATGCATGGAAGAATTCAAGAAGATAAAGGATTTGTTGGCAAGTGTGCCGGTACTTACAATTCCGGATAGGACGAAGCCTTTCACTGTTTTCACTGACGCATATGAAATGAGCTTAAGAGCTGTCCTTATGCAAGAAGGCAGAGTAATAACCAATTCCAGAAGGCAGTTGAAGGACCATGAGAAAAGGTACCCCACTTATGAATAAGAGTTAGTGGCTATCATTTTCACTTTGAAGATGTGGAGGCACTATCTTTTAGGAGAAAATTTTAAGGTATTCACCGACCATAGATCCCTTAAATACATATTTCCTAAAAAGATTAAGCAACAAAGATGAATGGAGTTTATAGCATCATATGACTTTGAGATGCAGTGTACCATCGAAAAAGAAAATGTTATTGGTGATGCCCTTACTTAGAGACATGCTACTCTTGGTGCTATCATGAGTGAAGGCAGTTGGAATTCCTCTCGAATTTCAGTTTTCAACTGACATCAAAATCCACTCTAGGATATTTTGTTGCAATTGAAGTAAGGAAATCGTTAATGGACCACGTCAAGCAAGAACAAAAGAAAGATGCGACAATAGTAGTGGATAAGCTAAGAAGAGGAGAAATTTTTTCCGATGTCGGTAAATATGTGATAGACAAAAAGGGGCAACTGAGGAGAGATGGATGCCTATTGGTTCCAATAGTGGAGGAAGTTTGGAAGGAAGGGCTAATGGAGTGTCACAATTCTAGGATGACCATTCAACTTGGTGGAGATAAAATGTATAGGGATATGAAGCGAATTTTCTCTTCGCTGGGGGTGAAGAAAAGGGCAGTAGAGTATATTTCTTGGTGTTTTGACGTGCTAAATGATAAATCAGAATAATGGAATCTTGGAGGATTGTTATTGCCTCTACAGGTGCCAATTGAAAAATGGAAGCATATATTGATGGACTTTATAGATGGGTTGCCTGGGAGTCAAAGAGGCAATAAGGCTATTTGGATTATAGTGGATAAGCTCATTAAAAGTCCCAATATTATTCTTGTAAGGAGTTATAGGACTACAACTTTACTGGCACAAAGTGGTACAACTGCATAGAGCTCCAATTAGTGTTATTAGTGATAAAGACCCCTTATTCGCAAGTGAAATTTGGAGGATTCTGTAGTCATTTTTATGAATGACATTGAATCTTAGCACTATTTACCACCTGCATACAGATGGCCAGACGATAGGGCAAACAAAGTTTTGGAAGATTTGTTGAGAGGTTGCAATATGGATTTTGTAGAACATTGGAAGCAGCCTTTACACTTAGTAGAGTTCACGTGTAATAGTAGTTACCAAGCGATGATTTTCTTGATATCCTTTGAAGCCTTATACAGGAGGCCATGCAAATCAAATAATTGTTGGTGGGAAACCACTAACGAAATTTTACTTAGACTAAATTTGATCCTTCAGACCTACGATAAGGTGGAGTTGATTAAATGGAAAATGAAGACCTTACAGGACTGTCAGAAGTCCTATGTTGATAGGCGAAGGAAGGAATTGGAGTTTTCGATTAGAGACATAGTGTTTGTTAAGGTTTACCTACTTAGAAAGATATGAGGTTTGGCATGCTGGAAATGTTGGTGCCATGGTTTGTTGGGCCTTTCCCAGTTTTGGAAAGGGTGGGAAACTTGCTTACCGAGTGATGCTCTTAGACAACTTAGCAGGAGTCCATGACGTCTTTTATGTTTCACACTTTAGGAGATGTTTGCATAGCACAACTACAACAGTAGAGCTCGATTAGTTAGCAAATATAGAGACGGAGCTGATAGCATCACGTGCCACCGCACATATAGTGAAGCATGTAACAAGGAAGCTTCGCAATAAAGTAATTAGGCAAGTCCAAGTGCAACGGGGAGATAATCCAGCATAAAGCACTTGGAAAATGGAGGAGAAGATGAAGGATTCTTATCCTGATTTTTTCTCTGGTAAACTTGCTCTCTCTCAAATTTAGTATTGTATAGGTTTTGGTTGTATCATGGTTGCTAGATTGGATGATAAGGGATGGTTGTCGTACATTTTACTATTATTTATGTATCCATATAGAATTTGTGCACATTTAGGATGTTTGCATACATGTCTATATGTCATGATCTTGCATTCACGCTAGGATTGAGCTCAGATACAGTATTTTGCATACATAATCATATTGCACTTTAATTGAGTAGATGGTTATGTAGATAACTTGGTTGTACAACATTGTTGTAGGGTGCGTATTAAACTATCCATCCCTTCGGATTTTGGGGACGAAATCCTTTTTATGGGGGGAGAATGTAACATCTTGTAAAATTAATAAAAAATTAATTAATTAAAATAAAACTAAAAATGGAAATTTTGCAAACATCAGAATTGACCCTGAAAGTTACACCATGATGGCTATGTCGATTTTTCGATCTATTTTTATATATAAACTTTTATGATCGAAGCTCAAAGGGAAAAATTGTTTACGTTTGAAGTTTTCGAATTTAAAATAATTCTGATGAATTCAAATTTTAAAAAATTATGTGACATTAACGTTTAAAATTTAAGTGGTAATAAATATTTTAACGTTAAAGGAAACTTAACATTTAAGAACAATGTTAACGGTAGTTTCAAAAGGGGAAACAAACAAACAAATAAGGGCAGAAAATAAATTACGCTCATGGCAAAAGGCCGGTACACAGCCTATATTGGGCTAGTCGACCGGTTAATGAATGTGAGCCAGGGTTTGTCCTTGCCACAAACGGTTTGGATATTATTATTTTAAACTAGCTTAAATCCTATAGTCCAGACACCTTCTAACCACTAAATTAAGTGGCTAGCCCCCTCACTTTTATTCATGAAATATTTAGAACACTAGCTAAACTCCGTCAGTCTTTTCCTCTATTGTTCAATGAGACTTAATAATTCAAATCCAAGGGAAAAGGGTAATAAGTTTATCTATATATATGTTTTTTCTATTTTTATTCTTCCCTAGTCTTTGAATTCTGAATCCACTTTATATTGCAGCATCCCTGCCTCTATAACCATACTATCCAAGAGTACTACAAAATAATACTTTCGGATGATATGGAGAATACGACGATATGGGGTATACAAGTAACGACCCTGAATCGACCTTCGAAAATCGGCACCGAATACGTCACTCGTGTTCAAATGCCGCAGATCCAAATGTCGAATCTGGTTCGCCGAAGCTTATAACACATTAAATACAACACAACGGAAGAAATGAAATAATATCACTGATATACAACAGTTGATACAATATTCAGATGCAATGATGATACAATACAATGATACAATAGATATCTATACTATCAGAGATACAAGAAATAGCAGCGGAAAGATAATGTCTTCAATGCCAAACTCTAAGAACTCCATCTCCAGTCCAAAGCTAGCGAGAACTCCCATCAAGTTGTACTATGCTAAGCAAGGTCAGCCATGGATGCTGAAGTGTAGCATGATCCACAAATCCAAAGGGCTTCGAAGGCTATCGAATCAATTCCTACTATTCCACTATCCGAAAAACCCAACTCTAGACTGCCCGTGTGGAAAATTGTGGAAACCCAGAGTTTAGGTAAGGAACAATAAACTCCAGGTCAGTCATGGGACTGGTGTGAGTAAACAAAAACAGTTTTATCTTTTAAAACAAACAACAAAGGCTTTTAAAGTTCAAATCCGCAATGCTTTTTTGGAAAATGAAACTACCATAAGGCCTCCCGCCACACACATCTACCATAAGGCCTCCCGCCACACACACCATGCAAACGCAGAATTGGAGGAGATTTCTCCTTATGATAATAAAAAATGCTTGATACATGAAAACCATTTTGATATTATTATTAGTGCATAGTGGAAAATATTTTGAAAGTATAATATTAATCTTAGCCAGCATAGACATTTCGAACTATGTCTACTATAGCTACCATCCAAACAGTGGGGTGTCAATAAGTAGATGACAGGTTATACAACTAAAACCGTACAAGGCGCATATTGGATGATTGGATTTACAACAAATGGTTAGGCCAAGGAACTTCCTATTGCCATATGGGAACGCCTATGGAGGGACGCCCCGAGAACCTACCCGGCTCTCTGCCAACACAAGGCCAGTCTGCCCCCTTCCCGGTGATAAAACCTAAGACATGCCACCCTCGGCCGTTTGCGACCTTTATCCGAGGATCCTCTACACCAACAACATCACACAGTAATAAATATACTACATCGTCCACATGAGTAAGTATCTGGGCTCCATACCATGATACCACCCTTTTCCAAAAGGAATGGACATACCCTAGGGGAGCTACCCCTAAAACCTTACCGCATCTTTCCTGTTTCGACCATTACTGGTTTGTAAGGCTCGATGAGGTCTCATCCACAAAGCTACGCTTATTCACAAAGCCATGCTTTGATCAACAAATTATCAGCAGCACTTCGTATGCCACATTACCAAATTGGGAATGTATCACTAGTAACCATCAACTACATAACCTCTGAGCTCGTACGTTTCAATAAAGGGTGTTAAGCTAAGAGAATAAATCTCCACCAACAAACAGAAATGTATTTGACAGAAACCGGTTTTATATCTCAAAGTGTAATGTCAGACACACATCCATACAAGTTTGTTCCAGGTTCGAACAGAACCGAAGGAACTTCCGAAGAATCCCTTGCAATCCGGGTATTCACAATCCCGACCGGACTTCCCATCACTTAGGGAATCTCTATACCGGCGCGACTCAGTGAAGAGACAATCGACGGGTTATCCTTTCGTTCTCGAAAATACCCAGTCTTCACCACCGGTCTTCAAATGCTATCCATAACGTCGTATCATTATTCGGAATGGTTATATGACACAAGGTCCTCTCCCGGCTAAACCGAATAATGAGCGCAATATTTAGTAACATATGGGCATAGGATTTCAGTTAAGTCACAATTTAAAACCCAAACTTTCTTCAAATGATTTAAAACAAATTATCATTTCAAATCTTTTTAAATAGAAAGATTCATTTCACAAAGTTCACTCACCTTTCACAAAGATTCAATTATAGCTTTCAAAACAATTTCAAATTGGATTAACTCATCCACTCATTTAAATAAAAGACTCAATTCATAATTCCTAAAACAAAATTCAATTATCTTTCACAAAGATTAATTTATAGCTTTCAAAACAATTCACATTTTCATTTAAAATTTGAAATCTTTGGATACACATCGGAAATTCTTTCCTTGTATAAAAGCTATTATTATTTGAAACAAATAGTTTTCGTCTTGGGAAAAACTGATTACATTTTACATAAGTTAAAGTCATTCAAGTATAAAATTTGGGTTTAAATTTAAATTCCAAAACAATATTTTTTAAATGGTTAAAAACCCATATAAACACCTTTACAACTTGTATAATCTTTTTAAACCACAATTTTCAAATCATTGAATTCAATTTCAAATATTGAATTCAAATTCAAATCAAATTATTTCAATTTCAAAACCTTATCAAGTTATCTAAAATAACCTTTATCTTTAAAACTTCTTTTCAAAAGTTCTTCATGTTAATTCCACTCCATTTCCAAAAATCATTTGAATTGAAAAATTAAATTTTAAAAATCATTTTAAAATATTAAATTCAAATATCTGTGACTTAACCGATTTCCAAGTGCGATCCATATTTGTGTGTGTAAGGTGTGCTCCAGGGGTTTTACACAATAATGCAACATCATCAATCATCACAGATTCAATCATATCCATATTGATAAGCGGTATAATCTACAACGCTTATCTTCATTCATAGATTCACGGATCATATAAATTTTTCATAGATAAATAAATTACATTCATCACAGATAATAATTGCATTCATCACAGATCATACCAAACAATTCATAGCACAAAGCATAACATGTCAGGGATATCAACAATTCAACAATCAATAGAATTCAAACATTCATAAGTAAGATTCAATTAATTATGTGATTAATTTAAATCAGATTAATTTCTTATGAATAATTTACTAATCTTGGTTAATTAATATTAATTAATTACAAATTAATTTGATTAATTACTCTTTAATCATTTATTAACTAACCTTTACTTAATTAACTACTCTCAAATTAATTACCTTAATTAATTAATCACATTAATTAATTATTCTTTAAATAAATTAATCTTTAAACACTTGATTAATCAATCTTTAATCATTAATTATTCTCCCTTAAACAATTTATTAATCAGCCTTGATTAATAAATAAATTAACCTTTAATCATTAAATAATTATCCTTCCATTATTTAATTATCCTTTAATTAATTATCCTTAATTAATTAATTAACTCTTAATTAATTATCCTTAATTAATTACAATAAGTGATTATCCCTAATCACTCATATTAATAAATCACAAACTAATTATCACTTGATTAATCCACTTTAATCATTAATCAATTACTTTTAATTAAGTAATTATCTTTAAGTAATTAATTTCTTTCATTTACTTACAATAATTAATATTAATTTATTAATTATCCTGTAATTACACAAAGTACTTTTCCCTTAATTACATTAAGTAATAATATTTTTATTAATTACATTAGGTAATTTTACTTATTGGATTTCATTAAGTAATCATTCTTTAATTACAACATCATATTACATTTGAAAACACTTAGGAATTTTATTACAAAATTAAGCCAATATATGATTACTTTAAAAAAAACAATTTCAAAAAATTTAGATTTAAATTTAAATCTTTGGTAACTTATTTGAAAGTTGTTTTAAATAAATTACTTTGGAAATTTGGTTTATATCCCTTTCGAAACTTATTCATTTTAATATACTTTTAACTTGATCAACTTTTTATTTAAAAACCTGTTTAAGAAAGTTGTTTTAAAGTAAAACATGTTTGCTTACAAATTTTAAAACTGGTTAATATAAACTTGACAAAAGACTAACCCGAGCCGATTATCAAAAACCCCGAGCCCAATACAGGTTTGCTCGAGTCCAATCCTAAGCTTCTTCTACTTTCCCAACCCTTGATCAACCCAGATATAAACGTGCATATGTGCACCGTGCACACCGATCGCTGCTTCTCTGACCACCCTTTCCACCTACAATAAGCCCATGTCGACCTCGTCGACCAACACAAACTTCCAGTTTGTTGAACTTGTCTAAAAATCGAAAACGAGCCGTTGAACATCCCACAAACCCAAAAAACGATCAACCAAAACTCCTCCCGCAGACGATCCCCATCACCTGAGACCTCATCGTCCTAACCAGAGCAGAGTCATGAACCCATGCGTCGATCTTCACTGGTGCGATCGCTTCCAATTCATCCACGAAGACGCACGACCCCAAAAACCAACGTCGACCGAAACATCTCCTAAAACCCTATTTTGACCCCGCCGTGCTACCATGGCGAATTAGAATTTTTCTCTCCATTTTTCAGGTGATCACCGATGCCCCAGCCTTCTTCAACCTTGATCACGAGGATCATTACCTCTCCATTAGACGAGAATTGATGAAAATGTCTTTTCTGTTCATTTTGCAAATTTTCCCTCAAACCAAAACTAAAAATCTTAAGACTATATTTAAAAATCATAGTTTTTTATTACAAAACAGATTATATCAATGAATTAGTTAATCATCTAATTTGAATTTTTTCATGCTTTAAAATTTTTACTGTGATTTTTATTCCCAGTAAGGATTTCTTCCAATTCTCATTTAAAACAATTTTTTTTTATAATCAAGATCTTGGTTTATTCAATCAATTTCATCCAAACATTCAAGCCTATAGGATTCTGTTCTAGCCTATAACACAAGAACACACACACACACACACATATATATATATATATACCTATATAACAAACATGCGTTGATACATTCAGACATACAGGCATATTGAACAACATTCCAAAACATCCTTTAAGCATCAATACCATATCAAAGAGTATAGGCAAATATAAGCGAGTTTGCTCACCTGGCATGGAACAGAGAAAAGACAGAGGACCAGACATTTTTTTTTGTTTTCTTGGAACCTGATTCTTTTAAACTGAAATTTAAAGTTGCATTTGATCTTGAGACTAGGATGTTAGATATTTTGATCTTTGCATGATGTATTTGAGTTGAATCTCTGCTTTCCAGATCGAAGACTTTGAATTGCTCAATACTTGGTTTGGGATTTGCTTGCATATTTTTAAATTGAATTGATTTTTTCCTTTTCCAGGTTTTGAACTGAACTTGTAATTTGCTTTGCTTCAGAATTGTTTTCAGGATTTTGAATCAAGTTTATTTTCAGATTTGATTTTCTGGTTTCAGGTTGAAGATGAAAGAATTTTTAAGACATTTCATAAAGGTTTAACCTCAAACAACTTTTAAAATCCATTTCATAAAATCAAATTCAAATTTCTTTATATTATTTTCTATTTATATTTCCTTTTATAACTATTTATACATCTTTAAGAAAATGATTCTTATATTGATCTTAAATCCTATCTTCCAAATCACAATGTATATATTTACATACATATATATATATAATAGAAAACAAATCTCTACTAGTTTATAAAATTCTTAAATCCAATTTATTTCTCAGAATATTTACTCTTGAATTTCAAATTCCAGATTCAATTTAAAAATCCACTTGTATACATACATATATACATACATACATATATATATATACATACATATATATATATATATATACATACATATATATATATATATAATTTTTAAAGCTTTTATTAATTCCTATTTTCACAATCTATCTATAAAACCCACATTTTAATTGTTTTTGGAGAAACTCAAATAAATTTTACCAATTAACCTCACAATTTAATTCAAAATTTTGTATTAATTACCAAATATTTCAAAGTTTAATTCCAAAGATCAAATTAATTATTAAATTAATTTGGCCTTAAAATCAGGAATGTTACAATACACGTGAATACTCCTTTAGCTAACAATTGTACATATTAAAAACAACAAATATAACTCACCAACGAACATACACAGTAGAGGTACAAAGCAATAAACACGTGTGTCTATGAGGTAAAACAATACATAATATATATATAGTAAATATTAAAGATCATAGAGTCAACCGTCGCGATAACATATAATATACAATATTCTAAATATTTACAATACATATCATAATGATAAACGTATAAGATATTATACCATATAAAATAATAATCTACAATGCCAATTATCTAGTCTCCTCTATGCCCTGAATACAAACTGGTTCCATCGTCCACGTACCCAAATGTCTTGGACTAACTCGAGTATTATATAAATAATAAATGGGTCACACTATATCTAAATCCAAGGTCAATAAGCATATGGTACTAGGTATATACTAGATAATAACATAATAATGTTATCTCATACAAACCCAAATATCTTATAACAAATATCATATAACATAAAACATCACAAAACCTAACATAAATGTTATTACCTATGTGAAACAATTCAATAGAAATCAAGAATACTATATCCAATGGGTGAATTATCCATACAATAAAACATCATCATATAAAATGAAATCATCAAGTGAATTGGGATAACATGCAGCAATGGCCTAATATAATATCACAAAATCACATAATTTGTAGAAAATGTGAGATGGCCCATTAAACCGTCCAAACAATCTAATATTATACAAAACACAAAGATAATCTACCACAGTTTAAATCTCAATCTATAAACAAAGGCTCTCTATAATATCAAACAAGAAGAGTATTGATATACGGGGACTGACTACACTTTAGACACACGGTCTCTAGCATAGCCAAATCATTGGATAGTGAATAATATATATCAATCCACAATACTCACATAACCCCAAACTAGAAAGGGAGATTGATAGCACATAACACGCTTAAGGAACCCAGGGTCTACTAGCCTCCCACTAATAGTCGAATCTGTTTCTACAGCCTTCATTTACCTCAATGGATATCGTGACCCCATCTACCAATGGATCGTCAACGCATAGCCTCAGTCATGACCCTGCACTTGCCTCTATAGTAACACACTGCTCGCTTATGCGACACATTAGGCTACTAACTACTAATCCTGTGATGCGCATCCTTTATTATAACAACAAACTGTCACAGATCTAGAGTGTAACCCCACGGTCATGCCGTTAGGGTGGATACCCACCAATCTGGTTCACTTTCGAACCATAATGGGGGTTGGAAAGTAGTTGATGACATATAGTACTCATAACCTAAATCAACTTATAGCTTTATACATAAACCGACAAATATATCTAATTAATTCGACATATGGCTCCAAATAAGTCAACACATGGCTATAAATATACTACCACCTTAATGGGCATCATAATATACACATAAGCGTATCCACGTTTGAGTGACATTTACTTACAAGGAATAATCAAACACATAACATAATGACATCCCATACCACCATATGTTATTCGAATAATTATTCCATGCTTATAAAATACACTTGATACATACTACATATCTCTATACAACAAGTCCGATGAATAACCTGAAAAGTGTAACCAAAATTCCCTTACTAGATGGTATCACTAATCCATTTATTCACATTTCTCGTCACACAAAAATGTAATCTCACAAATCAAATATAAAATGTCATTACCATATCATATTAAAATATTAAACAAATCTATATCAACGATGTATCATTCATATAATCATCATTCAATAAACAAGAAAAGATATATTAGAATAATGATATAAAAATAAATTATTCAAATAAATACATACATACATACATACATGAAAACAAACAAATAAATGTATAATGCTAAATCATTTATAACATATAACTGTAATTTAACTTATTAAGTACTTAGAAAAGGGTAAATGATCAAAACCAAACACAATATTACAAACTTAATTTATATAATAAAATATCACATATTGAAAACCATAGGATAATAATTACAGATTATAACATAGTTTTTGAAAAAATTAATCCTTTATAGTTAATATCAAACAATAATATTAGAAAATCCTTCTCTTTCATTAATAATCCAAAATAATTTATAAAACTAAATATTACACTTAACTAAGTTATCATAACTTACTATTATTAAACTCTACTTCTAAATAAGTTTCTACCATCAAAATAAATTTTATCCATTAATAAACAATTATATACCTTTCAAATATACAAAATCATAAAATAAACTAATTCCATATACTTAATTACGTTTGAAATCCTCTATTTTTTCTATTTTTTAAACAACTTTTATTTCTAATTTTTTTTCCAACAACTCATTTCAAAGGAGATAAATATTTATTTTCCAAAGACCTAAACTAGTAAACCACCTTTTTAAAACTCTTTCTAAAGAATTTAAATGACCTTTATAATAAAATCTCTTAAAACATTATTATCTTTTCATAATTTATTTTATATAATAGAAATATATTATAATTTTCCTTTAAAACAAATCCAAGCTTATAATATGTTATAATATTAATTTTAAAAGGAGTTAGATAACCAAAGAAAATTATATTTATTTTTATAATTCAAATTATATTAGTAAGTATACAGATAGCTTATTGAATAAAATTTATAACTTCCTTGTACTTTTAATAAAACTTCAAATCCTTAAATAAATTTTACAGAACTTTTCAAAACATCCTTTTAAAATAAGAAAATAAGCAAACATTTAATATATAAATTATGGAACGAAATTGCTCCAAAAACATATCAATCAAATGTCAATATAATAAAATTTATCGTTGGCCCGAATCAAAATACATAGAACTCCAGTCGTCCGTAGAATATGCACACATATAAAACAAACTACACAAATCAAAATGCAAACGGACAATGTCTCCTTTGCATTTCAGACAATCTAACATACATAAATCTCACAATCTAATCCAACATATAATACCAAAACAATCAATTTAACCAATATCCTAAACAATTCCAAGTAAGTCATTTAATAATAATCAAGATAGTTTGACTAAGCAATGTAATCATCTATTAGGAAAATTATTTATCGAGCAATATAAATTAAATATAGTTGTGAGTATAAAACTCACAGAATTATCGAGCTATACACACTTTTCCATTGTTTTTCCACCTTCAGTCCCCACTGCAAACACCTTCTTCATCCCTGCACTATCGCTGCCGCCCTTGCCAACTTCACATTACAACATCATCTACCAAAGTTCATACATGATCGCATGCCCTCAACTACCATCATTGCTCCCAAATCCACAATTCACGTTCATTGGACCACATTAATCACCTCTAACATTACAGTCATCTCCAATAGACACCCAATCACGATCGCGTTCCAACAATAATCGAGACATCAAGTTGCGACCGCTCCATTGTCGCTGCAATCGCGATTTCCATTTTCCTCCCTCTCAAATGTTGCCAGGTCTCATGTGCCACGTCGCGGCCAACAAAATTTGGCCCTTGCACTAATCGACGATGCCAAAGAAAAATCCCATGCAGCATTTTTTTCCATTTTCCTTTTCCCCAATTTAGGAATTTTCTGGAGTGGGGAAACAGGGCCAATTTATTTGGTTATGAATATTGGGAGAAGAAAAATAACAATGAGCTTGAATGGGCTGGTGTAACGACCCATAGTTTTATCACTTTGAATTTGGAATATTTAATTAATTTTAAATATTTAGATAATTGCTTTAATTGATGAATAATTCACTTTATTTTTTATATAATGATAATAAGTGATTTATAATGGTTCTATAAAGATATATAAACTTCGTCGCATTTTGGCAGTTCGACGTCGTATTTTTATAAATGGGTTTTAATATTATTTAATATGGTTTTATATCTTAAATAATCTATTTAAAGGAGATGAGAAATTTATCTCCAAGTTTTGTTTATATAAGTAAATAGTTTAATTAAAAACTGAAAATATGACACAGATTCAGGTTTCGGATTACCAATAGTTTAACAGATAAAAGTTATATTTGAATGTTGCAACATTAAGAGTTAAAATGAAATATATATATGCACACACAACAATTAATAACCTTTAAGTTAACCATAATTAATTAATTCTAAGTGTTATTATTAAAAGTAAGTAAGGAAGATATTTTCACAAAAGTCAAAATGAAAATGCAAACTTAAAATCAACTCACCATCACTTGCACACATACATACCTAAGATAACATGAAGTGATGGAAAGGAGGGGGAGGGGGCATGTGTAAGCATAATGAGGGCAGGGCTATTTTGGTCCATTTGCAAGCTTAAGGACTAAGACTTCTAACCTTATAAATACCTACCATACTTTCACCAATTCATTCATTCCATCTTTATCTTCTCTTCTTCTTCCTTAAACTCTTCCTCCTCTGAATGAAGAAATAATTTTTTTTTACATATAATATCATTCCAAGATCAAAACAAGTATTATAATGGCCCAAAGATTTTCGACTAGAAAATCAACACTAATACGTCCACTGTATAGAGTGTCGAGCAATCGAGTGCCGAAAATCCCAAGCTGTTAGGACTAAGAAGAAAAAGAGATAGGAAAAGAAAACAAAAAACAACAACATAGAATCTCACAATCGCAGCGGAACAAACTATAATATAAAATAACAACATTTTATACAAAGAAATGCTATTGCTGTAATATATCTACAAGATATCAAAGTATAATAAATCTGGAAAATTATAATAATTTGTCTCTAAATACTGACAATACAATCTCTAATACACAGCGGAATATAATCAATACGTCTTTGCCATCCAGCTCATCTCTTGAGCTACAAACATCCTAAACTTAAAAATCTGTAATACTCGGTCTGATCTAGGCATTACAATAAAGTAACACCCGAGTCAAGCTAGAAAACAGCGTGAGTGAACCCATTTAATACGAAATACTTAAGCTATAAAGTTTCTTTGAAACCGGGGCAACTCATACAGAACTGCGAGTTATCACCCATTTTAACCCAAACCCTTTATCGATAACCATCGATATTATAGTATGCCTAAATACCATTTACTTATTTAAATAGTAGGATTGTTAAAACAATCCAATTCCGGTCCATTTATCTTAAAAATCAAACCCGTAAAGATTTATAGAGATTTACAAATCGAAGTGGTCTTGGATAACGCTGATATTCGATCCCGGTCGCTTTCGAATCTAAGCAATAATTTTTACAGGGTAAATCGTTAAAATAACACAACTTCTACTTAGAGTGACAATATTCAAAATTGGAGATTTATTATAGACATTTATATCAATAAACCATATCACCATTTAATCTACTATTAACTTGTCCGACTCCTTGGTAGTACGTACAAAATAATTGAAATAAATGTTCCCTATGGTTAAGCTAAGATACAGATTGTTAACCAATTTAACGATCAAGAATTAATTATCATAAATAGTTCACGCGTTAGGATTCTATTAACTTTACTATCTCGATTTCATTTATATTTTTATCAATTAATTACGCATTAGCAAATTTATTATCTAATAAAAATTATAAAATATCATTAATTCCTTATAGGTTTTCAGTCAAATAATAATATACGTAGTTAACCATTAAATTTTAAATACCATTATACTTAAAATTCCAGATTAAAAATTACAATAGCCTTTTTGGTTAAAGCAAGAAAATATAATTTAGCTTATAAGTGTATACGTAAAATTCCATTTTCTCTTCTATTCTTTCCCTTCTTTTCATTATTCCTTTCTTTCTTTTGTTTTTAATGTTTTTTTCCATTCTTATCTTTATTTTTATTTCCACTAGGCCCAAAACCCGACCCATCTTCCCTTTTTCCCTCCCTTATCTTCTCTTCCCAGTTCCTATTTCTTGTCTATTCGAAACCATTAAGTCGTGCATGCACATGTGCACGTGCACCCCGCCGCCTGACACCCACATACACCATCGACTACCTCCACAAGTCACCCACGTCTACGCCACCCCGGTTCCCTTCCTGAAACACAAACCAAAGACCTGTACTCGAATTCGATCCTCAAACCAAGCTGGCACGAAAACGATGTCCACCCAAAATGGCCTCGTTCCACCACCATGAACCACCATCATCCACAGCACTTTTCCAGAACGCACGCCACTCTCACCTCCTCCTATTCCCCCTACACCGCAACTCCAAACTTCCCCACGACGCCACTGTGACCAAAAAATTGACCACGACCTAAGACCACCTCCAAACTCTACTTCTCCTTCGACCGGCCACCCCAATCCTTTAAAACCCACTGCTTCATTTTTCGAGCGTTCCCCTCCCTTCCATCCTCCTTAAACTTGACACTCGGTCCACGAAATCACCCGAGTTATCGAAAATTGACCAAATCCCAAACGCCGTTCAACACGACATTCCTTCTCCTATGCAATGCTAAAATCTCTAACCAAGGCTTAAAATTTAATTTTTCCAAACACGAATAAATCTAGATAACCTAATCATTAAATCTTGCCACTTGAGATTCGACCATTACCGAGTCATTTTCTGAAAATGTGCTTTTCTCCTTCTGTGATTTATGATGTTCAACAAACAAATTTTAAATTAACCTATACTCGAAAATAAGCATGCTTTGTTTTGAAATCAAGACTTGAAACTAAACAGAGGGTGAGAAAATGATTTTTGAAGTTAAGTGTTTTAAAATGATTTTTGAAGAACAGAGAAGAAAACATGGTTTTAGGCTGAAACCTTATGTCATTTATACATCAACAAAGTATACACACACCAGAAGCATATATACCTATCGCAGAATCAAAAGTTCGTTCTTAAAACCACAATTAGATATAGTATACATGGTAATAGTATGGAAAGTGGGGTGTTATACTCACCTTCTTTCTTGAAACAAAGCACGGCTTTGTTGATGATCTTCCTGGACTTTAGTTGCTTTGATTTTCTTAGTGGAAGTTTTGTATTATTTTTACTTTAGTTTTGCTCGAATCAAAAAGTGAAACCAAGTAGGTGTATATATAGAGAAGATAAAGATTACAGGGTAAGCCATAGAGGCTGATGCCTTGTACAGGCTTGATCCTATCCTGTATATTTTTTTTTCTTTTAGCTTGATTTGATTTCTATCTGACTTGATAAGATGATTTATATGCTTATTTGATTTCTAAAAGGTGATTTGGTATTATGTTTCGTAAGCTTGAAAAGCACTTTTTCATAAGGATGTCTCCTAGCATGTTTACATCCACATACCTATGCATATATATATCTACATTCTATGTGTACTATTTTTCATAACATACATACATCATATGTATATTTCCATTTTATACTTTCACCATTTCATTTAACATATATACATATATAATTACTTATGTATAATTTTCCTATTCACTATTTATCTAGCGTGTGTGTGTGTGTATATATATACACACACACACACGTATGTATGTCTAATTCTCATATATACACATACCTATGCACCCATGTATATTTATATTTGAACATCGTAAGACTTGTCTATATGCTTATATATATAAATATATTTGAACATTTTATCTTTATTTTAATTTATGGGATTCATATATACTTATATATATATATATTTCCATATGCATTTATATTTGGTTATCATCATGCACATTTATATTTGTATTCATACATATTTTTCCTTTACTTATATATATGGTTATATACACATACTTATTTATATACATTACTTCGTATAGGCATATACACACACATATATTTTTTATACATTATCCACAATTAAAGTTTGTATATTTTTTTCTATATATATTTATAGGTATTTTATCCCATTTTAAATGATGGAGTTTATTATTTATTTTCTATGAGATTTGTCATATCTAGCGATTCATAATCCAATATCTAATATAGTTTCTAAACCAATTTATATATGTCCAGATATTTTAATTGCCAGTATATTTTTCGTTTGACTTATAAAATTAATATTTCGATAAGTTAAACCGGTTAATTACCCAATTAACCGACATTAAAAAATCCAGGTCGTCACAAGTACAAACAACCTCCTCTACTTTCCTTTATGAATTATTATATATAGCATTGTTAACGTATTTTAAAATGGATAAAAATGGTTTGTGAATGTTATATATACATTAAATCTCATTTCGACAAAGTTTGAAAAAGATTTGAAAATAAAGTCAAAATAAGTATGCCGCATAACAGTAGTTCGCGATTTTGCACATTAAAAAGTTAAATCCATGTACAGAATGGATCATGAGTCGAAATTATTTGGAATAAGAATTTATCGAACCCTTATAACTATAGTTTTCAAATGAAAAATAAAATCAAGATTTCGCTAAGTAAAGTTTGAAATATGTCCAAACCAAGTTTACAAATCGCAGCGTTTTGGTAGTTCGAAAAATATTGATTTCAACACTTTTAAAATGGATGTTTTTAAATCTTTAAAGTATGAAATAAATTCCACAAATATATTAAAATATTTTAAAAAGGATTTTGAATTATAAAAATGGGAATATATGTAATGAAATTGGTGTTTTAATCTATAAAGCTTTAAATTCACTATTCACCGACAATTTAGCAATGAAATTTGGTAGCCCTTGAATAAATGATTTGAACTTGGGTTTTCTTTTCGAATCCTTTTGAATTTTTTTTCAAATGATAAATCAAATAATTTTATGTATTTAGAGTTGATCAAATAACTTGACTACCTAATGCGCGACAGAGATAGTCTCTAGGCTGTAGATTAGGAAATCGGTTGTTTGCTCCCCCAAGCTATTCTGACTAGCCCACAGAGGGGATAGTTAATTTTATTTACTTAGATTGCATTTTCTTAATATAAAAGGAAAGATATTTAGAGTTTTCCTCAAAGTTAAACAATATTTCAAATAAGATTTTGATGGTAAAGAGAACGTTCAAGTTAAACTCTATATTAAATTCCAAGGACGGAATCCATACTATCCATGTGAATTTAAAAGGTGATTTCACTGTTATTCGACAAATTGTACAAGTTGAATATGGAAATTAGTATTGAGTATAATTAATCTAAAATCTATGAATGCTTTTTACTCGGTACTAATTGGTTCGGGTATACAGTAAAGGTTGTGTTAATAACATTGTCTTTAACCCATTAAAAGATATGTTTTGGAAAGAAGTAATCTCTATTAAGATTGAAATTATACCAATAAGAAGATAGAAATATTTTTCCTAAGTAATTTAAAGGAAATGATTTGGTATTTCCAAAGTTAAAAAGACATTTAATAAATATGCATATACTAAGAAGAAATGATTTAAAATATATCTTTAAAAATATTTTATTGGAAATAAGATATTATTTGATTGAATGATGATCATCAATCACCCACACACTTTACATCTTTTTTAATCAATAATTGGCTCGGAGGGACTGGGATAAGATTTGAGCGATTCCTACCCGAAAACCTCTTCGAACCAATATACGCGTTTGAAAGTGAAACATGTTGAAAACAAAATTTTTGAAGATAGAGATTTTCATAATGCAGGGCTACTTGTCACTAACGTCGTGGTTCCCATATTATATGTGTGCGTGCGGCGTAGTACCTTCGTTTTGAAATATTTGATGCAAGGACTGCTAGCTACTAATCCTAGAGGTGGTTCCCAAACAGGATATAGTAGGAGTGCCTTCAGTTGTTCTGTTCTTGGACAACTTGTATGGACGAAAGTCTGATATTGCATTTCTAGGACATGTACATTGGTTCTTACAAGCGTACATTTGTTTGGTGGTGTAGAAGGTAACCCCTCTTATACTTAACACCCTTCCCTGAGGCTTATGAATTCGAGGTTTGTACTTTTGTGGGAACCAATTAGTGTGTCGTTAGAAATGGAAATATGACATTCAAAGTGAGAATTGTTATGTGAAGGGTAAAACGTTACCTCAAACCTCACACATTGGTAATGGAAAAAACATGGTAGATGCAAAAGGGCTATGTGGGTTCCACTCATTAGGAGACGACCATCACCTTTAGATTTCCCTCTATATATCATATCTATTGTGTATGCTGTAGCCACGGATAGGCGGGGAACGATTAGGGTGATGATATATTCAGTACTATCTATGTAGAGGTAGGTCGGTTCTGTGTTAGTAAAGGATAGTAGGGTTGTGCCTCTGTACATTCCTCTATAGATGCACTGTACAAAAGATAGTCCCTTGTCATTATTGGAGTCTATTATCCAATATGTGCCCTTAACGGACTTGATTGTATACCTAAATATGCCGTTGAATTTAACAAATGTAACAATTTTGGCTATTTAAATATGTTATTCGAAAGGTTTTTCATTGCAATGTCATTTGAAATAATACCAAGTGATTTGATAAAAATGTTTTAGTTGTCATAAGGTAAAAACTCATGTTTATGCAGCATGGTCTTATGAGTCACTCTTCTTTCCAAAGGTTTTGTTTGTCATCAAAATCGGTGTATGACACTGTCATATATATTTATAATTCATTCCCACGCTAGTTTACCAAATTTGATACAGGTGTTTTTAATACTTGGGTCAGATTTGAGTACTTTCAGGATTGGTTAAAGACGTTTGGAGTTTCCAAAGGAGAGCTGGAAATCTTCATCAATGTCTAGATGTAATTTACTTTTTTGTTATGTTTTTTGTTTCTTAGCATTTTTACGAACATATACTTATAACTGTCAAGGCTGAGCTTAGGATAGACTCTGATATATGTATTTAAAAGT
This sequence comes from Allium cepa, assembly GCA_030765085.1. Lineage (NCBI taxonomy): Eukaryota > Viridiplantae > Streptophyta > Magnoliopsida > Asparagales > Amaryllidaceae > Allium > Allium cepa. The sequence continues at coordinate 921,171,085 of CM060931.1, read as the reverse complement.
TATTTCACTATAAAGATTGTTGAAATAATATATGTTATTCCATTCATGTGAGATTCTCTTCTGTCTTCTTTTTCTTTTTACCCTTAAACATCTGCCTTTTCGTTCAATTGAGATCGAACATATGTGTGGTTTATTGTCAACCTAAACTGTATGGAAGCACCTGTCGTTACAGCTGGGCTGCGATTGGGATTTAGTTTTAATTAATTGATTTTTGCTTTTCTTTTTAAATAAACTAATCATTTATTTGTAAATAAATTACAATCTTGTTTAAATTGATTTGCACTTTGATAACTGGACAATTCCATTCAATTCAATGCCCGCTTATTTTTATTTAACCATTCGTTGTGTTATTACCAAACAAATTCATTTTTCAACTATTTCAATCATATAGGAATTATTTACATCTTAAAAATATTGTATAATTTATTCAAACATTTTATTCAATTCAATATATTATTTGAAAAGAATTTACTGAGATTTAGTTCAATTTGTTACATTGAAATCTTGTATTAAATAGAATTTAATTAATTAAAAATTTATGTTTAATTTTTTTTTTTTTGAAAATGGGTTCAAACTTTTCTATTACTAACTGTATAAAACAAACTACAAATGCCATAAGGCAAGGTCACTATGTACATAGCAAAGAACAATAACTAAACAGACCTTAATATAATTAAACAAATGCGGTACAGGGCCAAACGAACAAAGCCCATGCGTGGAAGTTTCTCGAATGCTCACAAGTAAATAGGGCATGTTTTACTTCTAACTCCTTCATTAAACCAACTCCGAAATAATTCCATTAATGGCGACCAGAAGAAAATGGTAACATTCTCTTCAAACTAATCTGCCGCTGTAGTGAAAGCTTTACTCGACTACTTCAATTATCTCGACGAGGCACCATACTGACCAGATTTTACAGCTTTGAAGTTAACAAATCTAGCAGCTATGAAGCTCTTTTTCTCGTATGTCCCAGATCTGAAGAAGATATGTGATTTAAACCTCAAAGGTGAAATCTTTAAGCTTTATGTGAAATACAACCGGATCTGAGTAACTTTATGTCTTTTAACAGCAGATTCGGCAGCAATTAGGAGATCCATATTCATTTATAACCTTTTCGAGTAAATCAAGTCCAGATCTATATCAGATAAGATATTTGACTCAATTTTGTTTTGGGAGGAATGTAAGGGCCCGATTGGGAACCCATACAGTTCCTATCTTTCATCTCATGTCTAATATCTTGGTCTGATTTGATTTATAGGCTCAAAGGCAGATACTTATTTGCTACAACCAGCATAGAAGAGGCCATATGACTGAGTCTTCTCCAACTGAACAACCAGATAAGTCACTGTAATACTGGACTGAGAACAATATTTTTGATTGTGTGGACTAATCATGTTGTTTGAATGTCGGTCAATCCAGGTAAGCATAGGGTGTCATCAGAATTCAAAGCTACCCAAGGAAAGATATTCTGCAACTTAACAAACTACATCAAAATGTATTATTAAATATTTATTAAAATGTAAATTAAAAGAGAGGAGGTGAGGTCAATGTAAGTAATACAGGTAAAAGTTGAGCTAAATCAGGGTTCAACGATTGAAGAATGAGAGCAGGAACTCGACATATGATATTGCAGAGAGTACCCCAATTCAGCATTGGGAGGTATATCCCCATTTCATAATTATTTTCTCATCCATGCCAGTGATGTTTTTAAAATGTTTGGATTTTGACATTCTGATGCTCATGGTTTGATGAATTCTATTACATATTTGTGTACTGCTTGAGAACCTATTTTGAAATATTCTATCGTTTCTTTCTTTCCATATGTGCCAAACACCAATAGATAAGGATAGTTGAAACAAATCTGAACTGAGATTATTTGTTTTAGAAATAGAAACGATTTTCTGCAAATCTTCCTTTATAGAGAAGGACAGCACATTTTTTGGTGAATTGAAATTTTTTTTACAACTCCAGTACCAAATTTTTTCCGTATAATCACATTGAAAAAATAGATGATCTATAGTTTCAATGTGATTATTACATAAAGCACAATAGGGATCCACAACTATCTGTTTCTGAAGTAATCTATCTTTTGTCAATAGATAGTCGTTAATGGCTTTGTAAAGGCACATCGCCATTTTTGGAATGTGGATCTTGTTCCAGACCAAATTCGACCAGTATTTGTGTTCAAAACTGGTACGAATCGTATTCCAAACATTTTTGAACTGGTATGTTCCATTCTTCGTACACTTCCAAGACCAAAAATCCCTTTCCCTGTCCTTGTGAATTAAAACGCCTTCTATCTCTGCATGGATTTGAAATAAGAAACTGTAAGAGTCCCACCTCCATTCTCTTTTCTGAATAATTTTACTTAGAAGAAGATTATCTGTGTCAGTTATTAATGCAGTGTCTCTACCTATACGTTCCATTATAGAACTACCATGCAACCATGGATCGTACCATAAAGAGGTAGTTTTACCATCAGCTATATTGAGCGAAAGACATTTCAGGGCGATACGTCTGTTTTTTAAGATAAATTTCCACACTCCCGAATCGTCCGAGCGTTGATTAATATCCCAAAAGCTTTTATGCCCAATGTATTTACAACGCATGAATTCCGCCCAAATTCCTTCTGCATTTACAATTTTCCAAATCAATTTAGTGCATAACGCTCGATTCATCTCTTCTAAGTCTCTCAGACCCATTCCACCTTCTTCTTTTTGTCTACACAATATTTCCCAAGGAATTTTACTGCTATGACTCTTCCAAAGAAAGTTAAGGATTAAATGTTTAATTTTTTGGATTGTAGAGATTGGGAGACAAAAACATTGCATCTAGAATTGTATTATTGGGTAAATGGTAGATTTAATAAGTTCGAGTCTTCCACCTAGACACATCATCTTATTCTCCCATCCTCCAATTCTTAACTTGATTTTTTCTATCAATAGCGCACAATCCTTATCCCTCAAATTCACACTAGACAAAGGTATTCCCAGATATCTTATAGGAAAATCCGACTGCTGAATATTAAGGACATTGCTAATCTCTGAGCACGTATCAACCCCTTTCCCAAAGAAAACATTAGATTTTTCACAACTGAGTTCCAGGCCTGACACTCTTCCCATAGATTGAAAAACATCACTAATGGCCTTTGCTGTTTGTGCATTGGCTTTAATAAAGATTATAATATCATCTGCGTAAATGATGTGTGTCAACTTGTTATCAAATTCTGTTATTGGGGATATTTGACCTTCTCTTACTTTATCATCCATTAATAGCGTAAAATATTCCATGACCAAAGTAAATAGAATGGGCGAAATTGGGTCGCCTTGTCTAAGGCCATTTGAACTCTTGAAATATCCGTGTGATTCCCCTTTAACTATGAGTGAGAACATAGGAGTCGATATAATGTTGTTAATAACATTCACCCATTTTCCTGGAAAACCCAGGCTAATTAATATATGTATAACAAAAGCTCGATTAATCGAATCATATGCTTTCTTTATATCAACTTTGATGCACATATATTTATTATCCTTTCTGCCTAGGCCTCTAATAATTTCATGCGCAAAAAGAATTCCATCCCCTATTGATCTACCTTTTATAAATGTCGTCTAATTCGGGGATATCAACTTATTCAAAAAAGGGACCAGTCTACTACAAAGAATTTTGGAGAAAATCTTATAAACAGTATTACAACAAGCGATGGGTCTAAAATCTTGAATACAAGTTGAGTGGACTTTTTTAGGAATCAAATGTAATAAAGTGTGATTCCATTCTTTGATTATTAAACCCTTTTGGAAAACATCATTCAATGCTTTGAAGATAATGTCTTTCGAAAGATGCCAGTGTATTTTGAAAAACTTAGCATTAAAACCATCTGGACCTGGAGAAGACGTATCTTTAATGTCCCATAATGCAAGTTTAATTTCATCCATAGAAATATCGTCGTTCAAGAAGTTAGCACCATATTCAGTAATAATAGATTTACAAACAACTTCTGGGAATTTATTTTCTAGCGGACGGTTAAAAATGCGTTTATAGAAGTTGATAGCCGAGTCGACAAATTTGTCATCTGTCTCTATTTTGCCGTCTACTTCAATGTTAGTCAAGCAATTTTTACCTCTTCTGCTAGACATTTTAGCATAAAAGAAAGAAGAAGCTTCATCTCCCATTCTCAACCAATCGCATTTGGCCTTTTGCTTGGTGTCAAGATACTCCTTTTTGAGTGCCATATCCAGTTTAATTTTGGCGTCATGGAATTCTAGGACTAAATTTTGATCATTTGATGTTTCCAAAAGTTTTTGGAGTCTAGAGCAGGTCTCTCTTTGAACTTGAACCTCCTATTTGGAATTCCTTATATTAGCGCTCCAAATCTTTAGCTCTTTCTTAATGTTCTTGAGTATATATAAGAGTTGAAATAACGGTCTGTCTTCAAAGTTAGAAGTCCACTTTCTCTCAATGAGAGGGAAGTATTGATCACATAAAGGCCAGTGATTCATAAACCTAAAAGGTCTATTCTTGTCTCTAGGTTTGGAAAAAAGAGAGACTATGATTGCATTATGGTCGCTCACCGAGGGAGGTAAATAGAAGGCCGTTAAGTCTGGAAATAAATTGATCCATTCTAAATTAGTAAAGACCCTATCTATTTTTGAAAATATGTTTCTACTTGGGCCAGACCACCAAGAAAATTCAAAACCTTTCATGTCAATTTCTTTAAGTCCTGTATAATTAGCCAAATCATCTAATTCAATCATCTAATTAGCCAATATTATCACCAATAAAATTCAATCACTTTTATTTTAATAAAAAATTATTTATTTATATGATGCAGAAAGCAAGGCTGTTAGAGACTTCCTCCTTAAAAAATTGCATCCTCGCAATTTCCTATAGGAAAGTCAACATATACAATTCATAACTCGACTTTCTTCATAATTAACGCTCTTCTACAGAAAAAACTATTCAATTCCCTATGTGGCTCATATACTCCAATTCATATATGATAAAATTTTCAAATATTTTCCAAGTGCTAATATTACGAAAAATTTCTGGAGAGTTTCCCATGTGTGACTTGCGTTTCAAAAATTAAAATAGACAATATAAGCGTTAAATAGGGTCCTCCTTATCTGGGCCTTCCTACACAAGGTATAATAATCATTACACACATGTTTATATATTCTAAACTATCATATTCATAAAATATACTTTCGTTTTGTAATTTTCTTATTTTAAAAAGTAATTTTTTTCCTTTTAGTAGTGTATTTGAAGCAACTAATCTTTCTACATTCCATTAGTAGCTTTCTGGTGCCTATAAGAAGCTCAAACATTAAATACAAATCAAATTATACCATCTCTATTGATGTTTTCTACGTTGTGCCGTGTTCGTGCTAACTTTTAAAGGTCAAAACATCAAAATTTAAGATAGAAATCAAAAGTAATGTCATAGTGCATTGAATGTATTTTCCAAGATATCTTTCAGATTGCAAAAAAATAGATAACAAATCAAGACATGAAGAGTTTTTTTAAAAGAAATCATCTGAATAAATTCGATAAACACCACAGGTTAGCATTACAAATCTTCATTTTTGGCCTAGAAAATATAAAATTTTGCAAAACACTTAAAACAAAAGTTGTAGCATACACTCTTTGCTTTCTAAAATGGATAAAAATGCCAAAATCAGATAAACCATTTAAAAGTTATGGAAAAATGAACATTGTGCAAGTGCACATTCCAATTTTCACTGAATTAAGCAATTAGAACAAATATCTAATGTTTACCTACTCGCTTCAACCAGCACAGAAAAGCCAAGTCCATTATAAAGTGTGTTAGATGTCATACTACAAAATTAAAAAATAGATTTATTATCATAGTTTAAATCAGTGATTAGGACATTGTAGTGTGATATTAGAACAATTTAATATTGGTTTTAGCTTATTTTGTGCAGTTATAACATGCATAATTTTAAGCATTCTAAAATGCTAGCTATATTCCAAGCCAATCATTAATATCAATTTGTGTATTTACTGACATATTATTGGAAATATGCAATGTTACAAAAAAATTCTTACTTTAAACATATTCTAGCAAGGTGTCGCTATAATATTTTAGGCTCCTTTATTTTTATATTATTCAAAAACTCAGAATCGTCTAATGGTACATATTTTATTTATTTAGTAAAAGAACCGGGATTGGGTTAAATGACTTTTAGTTGTTGCATTTCCCTATCAATAACACATCATAAGAGTCCACATCCCTATACTTCCACGAAATCGCCATATCAAACATTTGAGTGAAATACACTTGCATACTAATGTCCACCTATGAATCTTAACTAAGTATTATTGTGCATGTGTCTCATTTGCAAAATCAATTATTTAACATAAAACTTAGTACCACTATGTACTTCATAGTTAAAGTTGTTAATTACTTTTGTTTTCAAATTTAGTAATTACCATATGTAATTCAATTATTTATGTTTTCCTAGAGATGAAGGTAAGTATGCGTATTGCTTAGGATGAAGAAGTTTGTTTGTATGCATGTTTGTTTTTTATGCATCATATACATGTATCTAGTATCCATATCACATTATTTATACATTTTCCTCTTTTTATTGTAACACTCATTAGAAAATCAAAGAAGTTTGACATATATAAAATAGAATCCATATAGGTCTAGCTAAACAAACATCTATTTTGTTTGCAAGGGTCGTGAATAATATCTCAAGTCAACGAACATGTAATCTAAGCAACAGATAACTCATCTGTAGTGTTACTATCAAGTTATGGATTTGGTTGAAGATCGATGAATTATTAGATTTTCCAAAATTGTGAAATGCTAACTCTTATAAATATAATTTAAATACAAGCCCCCTTTTCTATATACATGCTTTATATATGAATAATTTGATTACTTTTAACAAAATTCAAATTCAATCATTTAAAACCATAGATTTTGTCTTAAGATATTCCAAATATAATATTTTGAACTTTCAAAACAATTAACAAGCATTTATAACATTCACTTCAAAAATAATTTCTTTCACAACATCAAATTTATATTATTTACTTTATTTCAATTATATATGTAATGACCCATCTCCTTGATCCTCGAAAATTGATATTAATACATCATCGGTATTCACGTACTACAAATCCAAGTGCCGGAGAGGTAGATTATCATGGAGTAAAAGAAAATAAAGACAGAACATAATCTTACACAAATGGAATAAAAATGTATTATTTCAATATATATGAACTTTATAGTGGAGAAAAAATTAAATACATTGATCAAAGTCTATCTTATAAATTGGCCTGGACAGTGATAAATCTCAATCCTTATAAATGCTGAATACAATCAGTGAACTAATGTAGCGGGAAAGGGAGTGGGGAATTATCTATGGGAACAACTTCAGTTCCAGACTTCAATTTCTATCATAATGCTCCAAGTTAACTCGACAACTTGGCTGCCTAGAAAAATAAGGCAATCGGAATTTAAGAGTAAAGAAAAATAAACTCCGAATTAGTCTGGGATTGGTGTGAGAAACTCAAACTACGGATTTTTGAAAAAAGGGTATCTCATAAGACTACACTACATATAAACATAGAATGGGATTTTATCTTATGATAACCAAAACATTTGCTACGCAAAATCTTAGAATATTAATTTTAATGACATTCTTTTGAAAATGCTTTTGAAGTAAACTTATATAATCTTAGCCGAAATTGTTACATTGATTAAATTCTAGCATAATAGGTTCTACAACCAAGTCCGAAGGTACTTATCTGAACATATTTCCATACAACGGCAGGTAAGGAACTACGTTCCGTACAGTACTTCTCTAAAGGGATGTATTGAGGATCAACAACTTTTGAAACCCCTGTACCTGGCAAGACCGCTCTACCCACAGACCTATTTGGTGGTGGATACAGCCAAATATGACATCACTCCAGTCATAACCAACTTATCCTAGAGCTCTCTTAGCATACACAATATAGCCGACATATATAGAGTAATCTAGAATGGTTATGACCATGCTCTAATGGTTGCGGTCCACATAGCCTTACGGCATGCCCTGTTTAAGCCATTTTTGAGCGATGAGGCCCGAGATAACGATTACCTTTCGCATAGCACATTCACTTTGAATGCCATATTGTCAATTCCATCAATCTCCGAGCTAGTATGTCTTACAGAATGGTGTTAAGTATAGGAGAATTTACTTTCAACACCACCAAACAGATGCACATTCGTAAACATAAATGTACTTGTATGTTGGAAATGCAATGTTAAACATTCTTCTATACAAGTTGCCTAGGAACAAGACATACCGAAGGAACTCTCCTATCACATCTTGTCAGGAATCATCAGTAAGATTAGTAGCGAGCAAACCTTATATTTAAGATCAAATGTCATATATACATGATATAGGAATTTTCCTCCAAGGGACAGTGACAGGCAACTCTTTGTTTCATGTATTATCATCCATGTCTTCACTTCGAATGCGTAAATTATTTCTAAGTGGTTTTGGATAAATATCACTCAAATCCAATCCTGATTCCTTTGAACGAAACATTGATAAAAGACGCTGAGCTTGAGGGTGATTATCATTTCATTTATTAATATCTTTTATCAAATAAAATATCTCTTTTAGAGATTTAAATATTTAAATCATAATCTTTTCCAATGTATACAGAATTAAACCTCTCTTTAAATTTGGAAATACCAAATCAAAATCTTTTCTCATAAATCACATTTCAAAACCTTATTGAGAAAAAATGAGAAATTATACTCAACATCAATTTCTGTATTCAGCTTTTGTTGTCCATCAAATAACAGTGAATCATATATTAAATTCGCACGGACAATACATGTTCCCTCCTCGGAATTTAATACAAAGTGTAAGAAGATTATTTCTATACAACCTAAGTTGTTTAAGTTTGAAAATTTGAAACTTTTATACTTTCCTCATTTCCTACATTTCGATCTTGTCTACCTCGCCTAGGAAAATAGGCCAGGTGAGCCAAGGCATTGGTTTCCCCTGAACATCTCCTTATATTAAGCACCTCATATTCGGATCTCATGAAGAGTAAAATCCACTCCACTTACCGGCATTTAGAGCCAAGATTAAATCACTTATTCACAACATATTTTCTTCTAATCATTTATTTAAATCCCTTTAAAATAATTTATAAAGCCTCCAAATTATCTTTAAATTCTTAAATATTTCTTTGAAAACATTCACAAAATATTTGGGAAAGCTACTTAAGTTTAAATCCATATTTCAAAAGTTATTAAAAGTGTTGTGAATAGTGCTTTTAATTCTTATTTAAACAAAACAACTTTTCTATCATTTAGAAATCCATTATTATGACAACAAAACTATTTTAAACATTTTAAAACATTTATAGAATTTATTTCATATTTTTAAAGAATTAAAAATACCACTTTTAAAGAATTTGTCGCTTTGGTTTCCGAACTGCCAAACCGCGACTACTATGAAAACTTGATTTGCTTATATTTCAAAGTCCACTAAACGAAAACTTGATCATCACTTTTGTATGAAAACTATGATTATAACAGTTTGAAAATTCTTATTCCAAAGAATTCTGACTTCGAATCCATTGTATATATGGATTTAACTTTCTATGGTGCGAAATTGCGAACTGCAGTTGCGCGACGCGCCTATTTTAACTCAATTTCTTATTTTTTCAAACCATGTCAAAACACTTTTAAATATTTATAAAACATTTCAAAATCATTTCAAACCTTTTTAAAGAGGTTTAACTATCTCCAACACACCATTTCATTTATTAAAGGAAAGTGATTTCCTTTGTGATATTCGACGTGTAATAAACGTGAATCACTTCAACATCAAAATAAATATATAATCATCATCTAAATTTGATGATCAAACATAGTAAACAACCATAACAATCATATCACATCATCATCATATTTATAAAATAAATTTGAAAGAGTTTCTCACCTCCATTGGTTTCTAACTTTATGAAATTCACTATAGCTTCACTACGATCGAATCAAACGCTACGAAATCGAGCCTTAGAACTTTGAATGGGCTCGGTGTAACGTTTTCGATTTTATCGAGATCCGATGGTCGGCATTCTTACGTCCACTGTATCAAATGACGCATAATCAAATGCCGGAAAAGTGAATTGTTAGGGTTAAAGAAGAAGAGGTAGAAGAAAAGGATAGAAGAAATAAGGAAACATAACAGAAACAATACCAGAATCTCACAGTCGCAGCAGAACAACTTATAATAGATAAATGAACATCTTTAAAACAAAGATAATATATGAGTTATTACATTACATCACTTTACATTACATTATCAGAGTTTACAACAACAAACAGCGGAAAAGAAATACTATATACTAGTGAATACGCCATGCCATCCAGCTTGCCTCCAGCAACTCCTGAATTCCAGAATATCCTGATAAACCTGACTCTTGACTGCCCGTGTGGAAATTCATGGGCACCTAGAGTTTAGGAAGGAAAACAATAAACTCTGAGTCAGTCATGGGACTGGTGTGAGAACTTAAACAGTTTATCTTTTAAAACAACAACAACAAAGATAATTTTAAAGTCAATTCACAATGCTTTTGGAAAATGAGACTACCACAAGACCTCCCGCCACACACACAATGCAAACGCAGAATTGGAGGAGATTTATTCTTATGATAGTCAAAGATGCTTGATACGCATTAAAAAAAACATTCGATATTATTACTAGTGCATAGCATAGGAAAAATCATTTCGAAAGTAAAGATATAAATCTTAGCCAACATACGACCATTATTGTATGCCTACTATAGCTACCATCCAAACAGTGGGGCGCCACCATAAGTGAATGGCATGTTCTACAACTAAAACCGTACAAGGTGCGTATTGTTTTATTTGGATTTCCAACAAATGGTCAGGCTAAGGAACTTTCTACTGCCACATGGGATCGCCTCTGGCGGGACGTCCCGAGAACTTAACCAACTCTCTGCCAACACAAGGCCGGGTACCTTTGTCACTAGGTAACTACTACACGACTATGCCATCCCCCGGTCCCTTTGGACCTTTATCCGAGCGCTCGATTCCAACAAACCACATAGTAATAGATATAGTGTATCAACGTGAGTAAGTATCTGGGCTCCATACCATGATACCACCCTTTCCAGAAGGAAATGACATACCCTAAAGGGCGCGACCCTCATAACCTTGCCGCATATTCCTGTTTTGACCATTTCCGGGGAGTGAGGTCTGACGAAGTCTCGTCCACAAAGCTAGGCACAAAGCCACACTTTGATCAACAAACGATCAATAAATAATCATCACACAACAACACTAAGCATGCCACATTACCAAATTAGGAATATATCGCTGATAACCTTCAACTACATAACCTCTGAGCGCGTACATCTCAGAGAAGGGTGTTAAGCTAAGAAAATAAATTCTCCGCCACCAACAGAAATGTATTTGAAAGAAATCTGCTTTATATCTCAAAATGTAATGTCAGACACGTAACCATACAAGTCTGTTCCGGGTTGAACAGAACCGAAGGCACTTCAAAAGAAGCCCTTGCAATCCGGGTATTCACAATCCCGATAAAACTTCCCATCACAAAGGAAATCTCCATACCGTAGCTAACGGTGCAGAGACAATTGATAGGTCATCCTATCGTTTTCACAAATACCCGGTCTTCACCACCGGTCTTCAATGCTATCCATTACGTCGTATCACTATTCGGAATGGGTAATCCGATTAACGAGCGCACTAATTTAAAAATAAGTGTAGCATTTCAATTTCAACCAATTCACAACAAATGCCTATTCAAAGGTCAATATTTGATAGTCGGTTATTTAACTATCAATCAAAATTCATTACATCACCCGATTTCAAATAATTTTCCAAATTATTTATTTTCAAAAATATCTTTATAAGATATATATCTCACACTTCAACCATTTGAAAACCAATTTCAAATAAATTTACACCCTTACAACTTTCATTTCAAAATGGTTCATTTAAACCAATTAAATAAATCCTTACAGATTTATTAAATTTACGTTCCAAATCCGTAAATTAATTTTCACACTTCAACCATTTGAAAACCAATTTCAAATAAATTTACACCCTTACAACTTTCATTTCAAAATGGCTCATTTAAACCAATTAAATAAATCCTTACCGATTTATTAAATTTACGTTCCAAATCCGTAAATTAATTTCCACACTTCAAAAATAAATCAACGTTTATTTTTAACTAATTTCCCTTTCTTTTATAAATTCCATAGTGAATTTACAATTCCAAAATATCTATGAATATACGATTTTTAAATCGATTTCTAATATTCATTTTCAATTTATCTTTAAAAGATAAAATCTCAAACATTCAATTCATACTGGAAAAACATTCTCATACTTATTTAATAATAAGTAATTCACCAATCTATTTATTTTCAACATTTTGAAAATATTAAATATACTTAAATCTAAATTAAGTATATATTTTATTTTATAAGGAAAACATTCTCTTAAACACATCTATTTGGGTCAAAACGAATGTTACGTAAAACATCGTTACGACAACCCAAAATACCTAGTATAGGGATTCGAACTTAAAATAGATATATAAATTCCAATACTACATAAAGCATTTCCTTTCGGAAGTCATTTACTATAACAACAGTGTTATAGTCCAACATTTCCTTCTATTTCTCGAAACATCTATTTCAACAATAAATGTTGAAATCTATGGTTTCGATACTTAATACATTTTAAAACATCTTTAAATCGTTTTAATTCTATTTAAAACATCACTTTTCCAAAATATTTCTTTACTATATTATTCACTGTCCAAAATCGTGAATATATTCCTTACCCAAATTCAACATTTCTACATATTTTATTTAAAGGATTATCCACTGCCCAAAATCGTGGATATATTTCCTTTAATAAGCTATAATAATTAACTTATCAAAATAAGTCGTTTTCGGATTTATAAAACAATGTTTATAAATTCCATTTATATTTTATGGCCACTTCAACTTATAGAATCACTTTATTAACAAATTCTATTCATATTCCATTTACACGCAAAAATCCAATTTATAAGTTAATTACTTATAAATCTTTTACTTTATAAAATCTATTCATTTTATAATTCCACAATTTATAAATATATGGATTTCATTCATTTATAAAATCCATTTATATTCCATTTTAACACTTATAAAAACTTGTTTTATAATTCCAATATTTTTAATTTATAAATATCAATTTTTATAAATATTTTATATAAATCATTTATAATAATTCAAAAATCCCAAATTAAATAAACCAATCCTTTTAATAATTTACAAATCGTTATTAAAGCTTATATAACTCCAAAATCATACTTAAGTATTATTTTCCAAAAATATCATTTTTATAATAATAAAAATTATAACGTTTATTTATTTAAAATGAATAAATTCCAAAATTAAATTTTATTATGAATTCTCAACTTAAATTTTCAAAAATCCAATTTTATTGACTTTCGGCATCTAACGATACTAAAATATATTCGGCTAAAATTTAGCCTTTAACAATCTCAATCACAAAGATAATCACGCAGCTTATAAATAGGTCAACACATAACATTGAAACCAATTCAAATGTTTGAGGAATCTAGTTGGATAATCAATCATCATTCAAACATACAATCAAGCAATTTTTTAAATACAACTATTTAAAATTTGAATCGAAACTAATTCGATCGAGTGAGAAGTTCTCACCTTGAATTTCCGATATCAGTTGTAGCGTTTTATTTCGAATAAAATTAAACGGACGTTTAATTTTACCCAAAATTTTCACTTGCTCCAAACGACTCCAAAGCAGCTCCATTGCGTAGTGCTCGACGAAACGAAGCCAACGCAACTGATTTCATGCGTTTTCGACCTCGTATGAAAAAGTTATCAATTTTTAAAGTTACACGAATTATAATTTAACTAAATTACAAATTTTCTTTTATATTTTTACCCTAACAAATCGTGGCCGTTGATTTTTTTGAAAAATAGATCTAGGCCGCACATAGATGCTTCTTCCTCATCGTGCTATCTCCAGGTTTTGCACGAGAAAACCGAACCCAACCTTGTTCCTTAGGGTTCCAAGTCGCGGCCGCCACGCTCAACGATAGATCGATCGAATGGTGCTATAACGAAGACCATCAGCAACTCCACCCACGCCGTGAGCTTGGCCAAGCTCGGCCTCCCCCTTAGCCCAGAAAACCATGCAAAGTGGAGCACGAACGCGGCCCAATTGAAGCCTCCACACTTTGCCATTTCAGATCTTAACCGTTGGAATCGTAGAACTCGTGATGCTCTTCATTTTTGTAGTTGAAGTCGAAGTCTATCGGGAAGTGGATGAGGAGATAATCGAGGTGAAAGAAGGCACATTTCTGGCCATTGAAAATAAACATGGCGGCTGGTCGTTGAGATGAAACCCTAGCCTATTTTCCTTTGCAAAAAATGAAAACAAGGGGGCTTTTATAGAAAAATACGCGACACTATTCATCCCAGATTTTCCAAACTCCAAACGAAGCATGTCGGTTGGCGTTTCTAAGGTTTACCCCACGTTTCGAACACAATGGAATGTGTTTCGGGAGCCAATTCGATCATGTGTGCGAGCTATGACAATAAACGATCGATTTTAAATTAAACCGATTAAACTAATTTCTATGCGTTTTGGCTTGCCCCGGACAAACGGTAAATCCGATTGACACGAAATTTGAATCCTTACAATAATATTACATTACGGATCCGATGAAACTAGTTTCGTCGAAATCCGAGACTGTTTGAAAAATGACTATTTTATCTTGTCAATTAAATATTAAAATATTCAATTTTCACAAATTAACTTTAAATTCGATTTTAAAAGTTCTATAACATCATTATAACTTCAATATGATAAATAAAATTTTACAAATCATTTTCAATCATATTAAACCCAATTTTCAATTATTTCCGTAATTTCAACTTTTAAATTATCGATTTAATTATCCAATTAAATCTAGATATTCGAAATAAAAATTTATTCGACTTACAAATCCTACTTGTTAATATTTAAAATTAATTAAATATACAAATTTTAATTAATATAAATTCTGGGTTGTTATAGACTTCCCCCCTTAAAAGAATTTCGTCCTAGAAATTACCAAGTAAGAAAAGTTACATAATCCATTAACTCTCCAAAACAAACCGTTCAATTTAGATTTTTCAAATCTCTTAAGTGTTTAACTTTCCCAAAATTCATAGTTAAACTTCTTACAAAATCTTTACTAAGTTTCCAAAAATTTTCCAATTTTCTCAAAAATTTTCTAACGCCTTAAATTTTCGGAAAAATTCGCCATAGTCTCCTTTGCGCGGCTCGATCCGAAAAAAAAATGACAGTATATATATCACAAATATACATCTCATCAAGTGATGAGGCATCCCCCAGGGGAAAAAAATGTAAAAGTACGATATTTAATCCGAGATATGTACCTTATATTTTTATTAGCGAGCATATACGACTAATATAGCGCGAAAGCGAGCTCCAAATGCGAAGCAAGCGCAATCCGCACCTACTAAACGCTGAACAAACCAATGAGAACCATGTATATAAGAAAATAATATCAATATACAACATATATCACTACAACAACTACATATGCCAACATAGCAAATGCAACAAAAACAACAAATGCAACCATCAACAACTATCATCCAAAAATCATCCAACAAATCAATAACCAAATCAATATGAATTCACTTCTCATTAATATTCAATGAATTGGTTTTCAATTTAATCACATTTGATTTGTTTACATTGGATTTAATTAACATTCATTCATTCGTTTCCAATTAGTTTACATTCACTAATTTACATTCATTTTAATTCACTTCCAAATCAAATTCAATTCTATTCAAATTCATTTTCTTCCAATTTGAATTCAGTTACATAGCTCTCAATTTTGCTAATTCAATTTTATCAACACTTAATGAATTTATATACAATCAACTAACAATCAAATAACAAACAATGTATATCCAATACAACCAAATTCATTCAATTACTTTCAACATTCAATTTGGTTCAACACTTTTAATTTCAATTGGTTTAACATTTAATTGATTTTCATTCAATTATTCAACTTCCAATAACATTGGCTTTCAATGAATTAACACTTCATTCATTATTTCATATCAACTTATTTTACATTCGACTGATTAACATTCACTCCATTTATTAATTTAATTGCCAATTCCTTTAAAAATATAAGTCGAATTTCATTTATATAACTCAAGTTCATATTCATCACTTCACTTATTTATAACAATTTCAACTTCACCACTTAAGTTATATTCCATTTCAACTTCATTTACATTTTACTTCCACTATACAACTTAAGTTCACTTCTAATTTATTTCAAATTCTATTTCATTTAACTTTTACTTATGTTAAATTCATATCAACGTTCAAATTCATATTTCATTTTACTTAACAAAATTGTTTAACCATTTTAACTATTGGTTTCACTTACATTTTCTCATTTTCTAAGTTATACAACTTATATATTTAAACTTCCAAATCCATTTACTTATCCAAGGCTAAATTTATTATCTTATACCATAAGTTTAAAATTCATTTCGCTTATATTCATCAATTTCAACTTGGATTTTTTTTTTCAAATTTGTTTATCACAACAAAACTTCAATTTCAATTTACTATGGTAGCAAATCCCTCACATAGAAACTCGAAAATGATACTGATGATGCTGCAGTCATCATCCTTATTATTTTCCAGCAACAGTAGTGAATCAGTGCTAAATATTCTTTCAAAAGTCTCCTTTTATTTATAAATTACATTTATAAATCTTTCCTTATAAAATTTCATTATTTTCTCTTTACTTATATAAGATTATTTCACAATTGTAAATCATTTTAATTATAATTCCATACTTATAATTCATTTGCTTATACAATTCATTCTTTTACAATTGTTGTTTTTATTTAACTTATTCAAACAACTTTTATTGCCTTATATATATTTATATTTTCAACAACCAAACAATCAATTCATATGTACTTTAATAATTATGAAAAATTATTCCTTTATATATAAAATATAATCAAGGTAAAATTATTTCATTTACCCAATTTAAAACGAAATCGTGCCGAATTGTTCTGAACAAGTGTTTAGAGATCCCTATCGATAGAGTTGTACGGACTATACCGACCAGAATCCATATACCACTCAACAAACCAATCATCACAATATAAAACATTTTATATTCACTAACAAATACGCGCTCATATCTATTATTACACTCAAACTCATTCTAGAGTACTACTGACTCCATCTCTAATGAGTAATACCCAACAGAGCCATGGTTGTCGCTTAACCATATGCTCTGATACCAAATGTAATGTTTTCGATTTTATCGGGATCCGAAGGTCGGCATTCTTACGTCCACTGTATCAAATGCCGCATAGTCGAATGCCGGAAACTGAATTGTTAGGGTTAAAGAAGAAGAGGTAGAAGAAAAGGATAGAAGAAATAAGGAAACAGAACAGAAACAATATCAGAATCTCACAGTCGCAGCGGAACAACTTATAATAGATAAATGAACATCTTTAAAACAAAGATACCATATCAGTTATTACATTACATCACTTTACATTACATTATCAGAGTTTACAACAACAAACAGCGGAAAAGAAATACTATATACTAGTGAATACGCCATGCTATCCAGCCTGCCTCCAGCAACTCCTGAATTCCAGAATATCCTAATAAACCTGACTCTTGACTGCCCGTGTGGAAATTTGTGGGCACCCAGAGTTTAGGAAGGAAAACAATAAACTTCGAGTCAGTCGTGGGACTGGTGTGAGAACTTAAACAGTTTATCTTTTAAAACAACAACAACAAAGATAATTTTAAAGTCAATTCGCAATGCTTTTGGAAAATGAGACTAACATAAGACCTCCCGCCACACACACAATGCAAAAGCAGAATTGGAGGAGATTTCTTCTTATGATAGTCAAAGATGCTTGATACGCATTAAAAAGAAACATTCGATATTATTACTAGTGCATAGTGTAGGAAAAATCATTTCGAAAGTAAAGATATAAATCTTAGCTAACATACGACCATTATCGTATGCCTACTATAGCTACCATCCAAACAGTGGGGCGCCACCATAAGTGAATGGCAGGTTCTAAAACTAAAACCGTACAAGGTGCGTATTGTTTTATTTGGATTTCCAACAAATGGTCAGGCTAAGGAACTTCCTACGGCCACATGGGATCGCCTCTGGCGGCTCTGGCGGGACGTCCCGAGAACTTAACCGGCTCTCTGCCAACACAAGGCCGGGTTACCTTTGTCACTAGGTAACTACTACACGACTATGCCATCCCCCGGTCCCTTTGGACCTTTATCCGAGCGCTCGATTCCAACAACACCACACAGTAATAGATATAGTGTATCAACATGAGTAAGTATCTGGGCTCCATACCATGATACCACCCTTTCCAGAAGGAAATGACATACCCTAAAGGGCGCGACCCTCATAACCTTGCCGCATATTCCTGTTTTGACCATTTCCAGGGAGTGAGGTCTGACGAAGTCTCGTCCACAAATCTAGGCACAAAGCCACGCTTTGATCAACAAATGATCAATGAATAATCATCGCACATCAACACTAAGCATGCCATATTACCAAATTGGGAATATATCGCTGATAACCTTCAACTACATAACCTCTGAGCGCGTACGTCTCAGAGAAGGGTGTTAAGCTAAGAGAATAAATTCTCCGCCATCAACAAAAATGTATTTGAAAGAAATCTGCTTTATATCTCAAAATGTAATGTCAGACACGTAACCATACAAGTCTGTTCCGGGTTCGAACAGAACCGAAGGCACTTCAAAAGAAGCCCTTGCAATACGGGTATTCACAATCCCGATAAAACTTCCCATCAAAAAGGAAATCTCCATACTGTAACTAACGGTGCAGAGACAATCGATGGGTCATCCTATCGATTTCACAAATACCCGGTCTTCACCACCTGTCTTCAATGCTATCCATTACGTCGTAACACCATTCGGAATGGGTAATCTGAATAACGAGCGCAATAATTTAAAAATAAGTGTAGCATTTCAATTTCAACCAATTCACAACAAATACCTATTCAAAGGTCAATATTTGATAGTCGGTTATTTAACTATCAATCAATATTCGTTACATCACCCGATTTGAAATAATTTCCCAAATTATTTATTTTCAAAAATATCTTTATAAGATATATATCCCACACTTCAACCATTTGAAAACCAGTTTCAAATAAATTTACACCCTTACAACTTTCATTTCAAAATGGTTCATTTAAACCAATTAAATAAATCCTTACCGATTTATTAAATTTACGTTCCAAATCCGTAAATTAATTTCCACACTTCTAAAATAAATCAACGTTTATTTTTAACTAATTTCACTTTCTTTTATAAATTCCATAGTGAATTTACAATTCAAAATATCTATGAATATACGATTTTTAAATCGATTTCTAATATCATTTTCAATTTATCTTTAAAAGATAAAATCTCAAACATTCACTTCATATTGGAAAAACATTCTCATACTTATTTAATAATAAGTAATTCACCAATCTATTTATTTTCAACATTTTGAAAATATTCAATATACTTAAATCTAAATTAAGTATATATTTTATTTTATAAGGAAAACATTCTCTTAAACACATTTATTTGGGTCAAAACGAATGTTACGTAAAACATCGTTACGACAACCCAAAATCACTAGTATAGGGATTCGAACTTAAAATAGATATATAAATTCCAATACTGCATAAAACATTTCCTTTCGGAAGTCATTTACTATAACAACAGTGTTATAGTCCAACATTTCCTTCTATTTCTCGAAACATCTATTTCAACAATAAATGTTGAAATCTATGGTTTCGATATTTAATACATTTTAAAACATCTTCAATCATTTTAATTCTATTTAAAACATCACTTTTCCAAAATATTTCTTTACTATATTATTCACTGTCCAAAATCGTGAATATATTTCCTTATCCAAATTCAACATTTCTACATATTTTATTTAAAGGATTATCCACTGTCCAAAATCGTGGATATATTTCCTTTAATAAGCTATAATAATTAACTTATCAAAATAAGTCGTTTTCGGATTTATGAAACAATGTTTATAAATTCCATTTATATTTTATGGCCACTTCAACTTATAGAATCACTTTATTAACAAATTCTATTCATATTCCATTTACACGCAAAAATCCAATTTATAAGTTAGTTACTTATAAATCTTTTATTTTATAAAATCTATTCATTTTATAATTCCACAATTTATAAATATATAGATTTCATTCATTTATAAAATCCATTTATATTCCATTTTAACACTTATAAAAACTTGTTTTATAATTCCAATATTTTTTATTTATAAATATCAATTTTTATAAATATTTTATATAAATCATTTATAATAATTCAAAAATCCCAAATTAAATAAACCAATCCTTTTAATAATTTACAAATCGTTATTAAAGCTTATATAACTCCAAAATCATACTTAAGTATTATTTTCCGAAAATATCATTTTTATAATAATAAAAATTATAAGTTTTATTTATTTAAAATGAATAAATTCCAAAATTAAATTTTATTATGAATTCTCAACTTAAGTTTTCAAAAATCTAATTTTATTTAATTTCGGCATCTAACGATACCAAAATATATTCGGCTAAAATTTAGTCTTTAACAATCTCAATCACAAAGATAATCACACAGATTATAAATAGGTCAACAAATAGATCAACACACAACATTGAAACCAATTCAAATGTTTGAGGAATCCAGTTGGATCCCTCCAACCTGTTTCCCTGCATCCAAAGATTTTAGCACAATACCAATTTCGCTTCAAGACGAAATATCGCGGTATATGGGATTTATAAAATACTATCCGCTATTATGCGGCGCAATAGGGTCTCATCTGCTATATAATGCGGGAAATCAACTCCAAGTACATATATAATACCAATTTCACTATAGGGTGAAATATTCATGGTATATGTTTTTAATAAGTAACCTCCGCTTACTAACGGCGCATAATGTCTATTTTAACAATCAGTAGATAATCAATCATCATTCAAACATACAATCAAGCAATTTTTTAAATATAACTTTTTAAAATTTGAATCGAAACTAATTCGATTGAGTGAGAAGTTCTCACCTTGAATTTCCGATTTCAGTTGTAGCGTTTTATTTCGAATAAAATTAAACGAACGTTTAATTTTACTCGAAATTTTCACTTGCTCCAAACGACTCCAAACCAGCTCCATTGTGTAGTGCTCGACTAAACGAAGCCAACGCAACTGGTTTCGTGCATTTTCGACCTCGTATGAAAAAGTTATCAATTTTTAAAATTACATGAATTATAATTCAACTAAATTACAAATTTTCTTTTATATTTTTACCCTAACAAATCGTGGCCGTTGATTTTTTTGAAAAATAGATCTAGGCCGCACATAGATGCTTCTTCCCCATCGAGCTATCTCCAGGTTTTGCACGAGAAAACCGAACCCAACCTTGTTCCTTAGGGTTCCAAGTCGCGGCCGCCACGCTCAACGATAGATCAATCGAATGGTGCCATAACGAAACCATCAGCAACTCCACCCATGCCGTGAGCATGGCCAAGCTCGGCCTCCCCCTTGGCCCAGAAAACCATGCATAGTCTATCGGGGAGTGGATGAGGAGATAATCGAGGGGAAAGAAGGCACATTTCTGGCCATTGAAAATAAACATGGCGGCTGGTCATTGAGATGAAACCCTAGCCTATTTTCCTTTGCAAAAAATGAAAACAAGGGGGCTTTTATAGAAAAATACGCGACACTATTCATCCCAGATTTTCCAAACTCCAAACGAAGCGTGCCGGTTAGCGTTTCTAAGGTTTACCCCACGTTTCGAACATAATGGAATGTGTTTCGGGAGCCAATTCGATCATCTGTGCGAGTTATGGAAATAAACGATCGATTTTAAATTAAACCGACTAAACTAATTTCTATGCGTTTTGGCTTGCCCCGGACAAATGGTAAATCCGATTGACACAAAATTTGAATCCTTACAATAATATTACATTACGGATCCGATGAAACTAGTTTCGTCGAAATCCGAGACTGTTTGAAAAATGACTATTTTATCTCGTCAATTAAATATTAAAATATTCAATTTTCACAAATTAACTTTAAATTCGATTTTAAAAGTTCTATAACATCATTATAACTTCAATATGATAAAATAAAATTTTACAAATCATTTTCAATCATATTAAACCCAATTTTCAATTATTTCCGTAATTTCAACTTTTAAATTATCGATTTAATTATCCAATTAAATCTAGATATTCGAAATAAAAATTTATTCGACTTACAAATCCTACTTGTTAATATTTAAAATTAATTAAATATACAAATTTTAATTAATAAATTCTGGGTCGTTACATTCGGCTTAGCTTGGAAGGAGGTGGTCGCCATGGGTTATGAGAGAGGAAAGGAGTGGATTTGAGCTTGTTTCTAAGTGGATTGCAAATGTTTATATACTTATATAAATTTAATTTCTTTTTATAATATTTTTCTTCATAATTTTATTAAAGTAGGAAGCCATTGAAAAGCTTGAGAATGGCAAAGAAGTTGAAGTAGCATAGTGTGTAAAATTATGAAGAGAATGGTAGGTATTTATAGGAAAACATTGGAAATAAATATCCAAATGTATAATTATCTTTTGCACCTTGCCCATACCCTCCACTCCCATCTAGGCACACGGTAATTCCACCCCCTTGTGCCTTCATATGTGTCGTGATGATGGTGTCTAAGCGAGCTGATGTTTGATTTTTAGGGAAGAAAATATCTTGGATATTTATACCTTTTTACTATATGTAAATTCTGGTGTAAATGGTAAGTATATTTTAATATTAGACAATTGTTTACAAAAAGTGTCGTTATATCGATAAAGCGATATGCGTATATTTTCAAATCAAGTATATATCGTTATAGAACTATTATAAATGATTTATTGTCACTATATAACTAATTTAAATGAATTATTATCATTATAAACAATTATTAAATTATTAAATCTTTATTTAAATTCATTAAATCGGTTAATAAATACGATGCCATTATTGATGATGTCATAAATACATTTTATTCCCAAAAATAAAATAAATACTTTTATTGCATATTCTTTTTATATGAATAACTAATTATATTTTGATAATTATAGAGTTGTTTATTGATAAAACGATTTTCGACCATTTTATCGATATTTTTTAATAGTATATATTTTCATAAATACTTATTCAAAATAAGATTACCATCGTTCTTGTTCAAAACATCATAATCTATGTTTAAAAAGCTTATACTTGAATATTTAAAAAATATAATTAATCAAATTGATAAATTTGCGGATCATTGCAATTTATTTTCCTTTCATTACATTTACAATTTGAGATTTAAAAAATTATATTTCATTTTTTATCATTTTTTTAACTTTTCTAAAACCACGCTTCACTATTATAGTTTGTGACTTCATTTTAATTTAAGATCCATCAAATGTGATATATTTTTTCTACATTATATATATTTTATATAATTAATCATACTTTTCAAATATTTTATCTCTTTCCAATTTCTATCAATATGCTTTACATACATACATACATACATACATACATACATATATATATGGTATTTTTCAATACTCCATATTCATTTCCAAAACATTATATTCGTTCTTAAATTATTGTGTTGAAATGGCTCATTCTAGTGTTTAGTAATCCCTATTGATAAAGTTGGCTAAACGGATCGACCAGAATCCTTAAATTACTCGACGGACAAATTAACACAAGAATAGATGCTAAATTATTTTCAGTCACATTGTAAATATCAATTTCATATTTTATTAAAATTATATGCTCATTTGAATAAAATATTTATTTCCAAAATTTGTGTCTATATATATATATATTAAATTCATCAAACTGTAAAATCAAAAAACATCAATATAACGACACATCTATTTCCAAGCAAAGAAAAAATGCCTTTAGCGGAAAACTATTTATCAGTTTCCATTGTGGAACTATGATTACTACTAGATTAGGCAACTCTATTCAAAGCAATACAGAAGTTTATTCACCTTCATTAATGCCAACACTACTGATCTATCCAACAACTCATTATTTTACTTGTGACGACCCGCCTTTCTACTCACAGAAAGACGTATCATCAATAAAAAAAGAAAGGGATAGAAATAGAAAAGAATAGAAAGAAAGAAATAACAACATCAGGATCTCACAATGGAACGGAACAAAATATAATACATCACATAACTATTACATAGTTTACATATATCAGATTTATACAATATCATACACATGACAGTCATATATACATCTGTCACTACATACATCCCAAAATACAACATACACTAACTAACACAGCAGAACTAGATAGATAGATACATACGTCTAGAACTCCTGCCCCAAGCTTCTCCAGAACTCAACACTCCAAAACCTATCACTTGGCTACTCATAAAAATTTAAGTACCCAAGAGCTTACGAAAAACAAAATATAAACTCCGGGTCAGACATGGGTCTGGTATGAGTAAACGGTTTAAAGTAGTTTAACTTTGAAAAACATTTGAAAATAAAGGTATCACGTAAGACTCCGCACAAATAAATACGGGTAAGTTTTTACCTTACGCAAACCAAAACATTTTATAGGAAATCCAGTGATATTATAATAGTATCTAGGGTTTTCAAGTAAAATACAGAAATAGCTAAAATGCTTACATCTCACATTCCAACATAGTTGGGCACTATCAAAACGTACGGCTCTTATTGGAAATTGGATTCCATACAATGGCAGGGCTACTGGGGTACCGCCCGTCACAGTACGAGGCCTAGATCATCGTACCGAGGATCCACCCTAAATCCCCTGCAACACAAGGCCGGAATCATTCCGTACGAACAGTCCCAAACAAGATAACCATGCGGTTATAGCTAGCAACCGCCCACACAGCCGAAATAAAAAGGGACACCTAAACAGGGGTATACCTTATCCTGCTTGGGCATGACCCACCTAACCTTGCTGCACATCCCCTGTTTTAGCCATTCCCGATTGATGAGGCTTGAGGTTACGATTACCTTTATAGAAAATATCTCTTAGAATGCTCATCGTCTGCCTGACGATGTTCTGAAAGCATTCAATCCATACAAGTTCGTTCCAGGTTCGAACGAAACCGAAGGCATTATCTCGTTACACTCATTTTGGAATCACCCTCAGAGTCAATGACAATAACCCTGCATTCTGAAACACCATCTCGATCTTCACTTGAGATGCCACGACCTATCGTTTAATTTGGATCGATGTGGTTTTTGGATAATCATAAACGAAACCCGATCCCGGTCTCATCGAAATCCAAACGCCATTTTAAAGGTCAAGTTTTTTAACAGTTTAAACAATCAAATTCAACACTTTGAATTTACATAGCATTTATCACAGATAAATCATACACAATCATCATAGATATATCGAAGCATATCATAGAGCATCACAGAATATCATCAAATAAATATCACAAATCAGATATTTTACTTATACAATATTCATAAGCAAACATCTTTGATTCATATTGTAATTATTTAAAATAATTACTTGAGAATTAATCACTTAATTAATTAATTTTATTTCATACCATTTAATTAATTACTTCTTAATCAATTTATTTAACCTTAATTAATTACCCTTAATCATTAATTAATAACCTTATTTATTAATAAATAAAACTTAATTACGCATTTATTAACCACTAATTACCTAATTAATCAATTATTAATCCTTAATTGAATTACTTAATTAGTTAACTACTAATCATACATTAATTAACTTTAAGTAGTTAATTACAAATTTATTTATTACTTAATCATTAATTAACCAAACTCTAATTACAATTATAATGTAATTATTCTTAATTGCTTTCTAAAATAATTAATTAATTACTATTAATTTTAGTTAACATTTTAAAGCTCTCTTTTAAACTTTGAGAATCAAATTACTACTAACTACAAACTTAAATGTTAATAAATTTTATACCTAACTTAAAGTAATTACTTAATTTAATAATAAATTAAGTGTTAAAAACATTGTTAAGTATTAACTAAATAATTAAAACGTGCGT
Source organism: Allium cepa (assembly GCA_030765085.1). Taxonomy (NCBI): domain Eukaryota; kingdom Viridiplantae; phylum Streptophyta; class Magnoliopsida; order Asparagales; family Amaryllidaceae; genus Allium; species Allium cepa. The sequence goes on along the minus strand of CM060931.1, from coordinate 921,144,786 downwards.
TAAAGTCTTAATTTAAATTGTTAAACCTTTATTAAGTATACAATGCTTAAACTTGTAGAAAACAAGTTACTTACTTTACTTTATAACATTGTAGATTGAAACAAAACCCACCCGACTACTTTCCCTGATTAACTCGAGTAACCACACGCGTAACCCAACAATTTCCCCGAGTAACCTCTCCTACTCCTTCTTCTTCTCTTTCCTTTTTATTTCCAGTAAGTTTAAATCTAAAACTTAAGTATAAATTAAGCATCAAGAACCATGTTTCACGCACTCGAATGAAACCCGAAGCTACCACCTTATATACTCGAGCACGACTCGAGACGCATGACTTCAACGTCACTGATACCAATCCCCACTGCCATACACATGCACAGCGGCGTGAATAAACTTCGACGAACACCAACGTCATTGGCAAGTCGCAAATTCCCCACAAACTCGAAATTCAAATTCAACTCGACCCCAAAAATATCAAATCGAAAAATAGCACTTTTGCTCGAAGCCTATAGCTTAATCCAACATCATAACCACCTCGCCACCGCCGCACAGACCACCGGAGTCGCGCAAATTTCGTCCACACCCTGACAACACATCAAGCAACCATCCACCAGAGATTCGTGCAACTCGATCACGCAACGAAGACGAACACACCTCATTTACTGTCAGGTCCAGAAACTCGAAACTAAACCCTAAATCAATCTCGTCCTCTTAATTCACGCAATAAAAAAATTATTCCACATTTTTCTCGAGATCACAGATGTTTATACTTGCTTCAATTCAAATTTCAACTTTTAAATTTGATTCGATTGTTTGAAAATGGAAAAAATACGAACGTTGTTCAAATGCAAACTACTCTTAGAATATGAAATTAAAAATCTTTGTTTTTGCTTTAAAAATCATAAATTGCGGTAAGAATTCAAACTATGAACTTGAATTAATATTTTACGACAATCAATTTTATCCAATTTCTATTTACTTACCTGTAAAACAAGGTTACAGTGTATATTTCACAATCAGGGTTTAAATCAGCTTTTAGTAATCTTAATTAAGATTTAAACTTCTTGTCTAACTGAAACTTAAAGTTTACAATGATTAGTTGAAAGCAAATTCGAGTTTGAATGATAATCTACCCTGTAATCCATAACAGAGAAAACCAATATACAGAGTAACCTATATATGCACAGAATTATATTGAAAGATCAAACAGATACAATACCATATAATAAATGAATCATCTTTACTGATTTTAATTAAAGTTAAACTTGAAAATTTTATGTTTACTCACATGAAAGTTTTGAGCAGAGATACTTCTGGTATTATGAAAACTGCATATTTGAATCTGCCTTGAGTTCTGTTTTTGTAACCGCGGTTTGGAATTGAGTTTGAGCTTTGAAAAAATGAAGATGTTTTATTTTCTTATTCTCAGGTTTTCTAGGTTTTACTGAACAAACTAAATGGCTTAGATGCATACATATATAAATAGAAGAAAGTAGATTGTGTAATAAGGAAGGCATTATCTGGTCAGCTTTCTTCCTTAGTTATGAACAGATTTTCTTTCTGAGATGTAAAGATTTGTAAACATTTTGAATTGACAAAATTTAGGTTGAGATGATGCCATTAAATGCCTTGGTTTCTAAAGATGTTTACATACTATTATTATGTTTTTACTGTATAGATATTTGTATGTAAATATTCCCTTTGCAGGCAAACACTTAGCTTGTATATGAAGATACCTTGTATAAAATCATTTGTTTTGTGAACTTCTAGCTTAAACAATTTATATACATATGTTTGTGTCAGGTTTCATTTTATACTTTGGTCTTGTGAATGAAGATATTTTGTATGTAAATATTTTTTATATTATTTTCTTGCTTACACCTTTCATATACATGTTTTCATCTGATTTCACTTTATACATTTGTGCTTACAGATGTTCAGTTTATGTTGTATGCATATCTTAACTACTTAATTCTTGCTATCATTTTCATTTTTATTTCTAAATATCATTATTTAAATTATATTCATATGTTTGACTTACATTTTATACTTATATTTTATATTGATTGAATTTGATTCTATTTCAAACATTATCATCCATATGTATATACTTATCAAATGTTAATAGGATAAAGCTTTTTAAATTTAATTATATAAGAGGGATTATATTGTATATATTATTAAGAGATTTTATTTTAAATTTCCAAAATCAAATTTCCTTTTTTTAAAATACAAATCTATATAAACAAATGGAAAATATTTCCAAAAGATTTATTCATTTTAAAATGATAGGTTCACATTTCATTTAATTGGATTAAATATTTATTAAAATATTACTGCTAAAATCCAAGGTCGTTACATTACTACCTCTATCACAACTTAAGTTCCACACAGAGTCATATATAAACGTGATATATATATATATATGTATGTATGTATGTATATCAGGAAAAATAACAATTATGCCCCTAGAGGATTACCCTAGTAATCATTGTATACTCCAACTGTCACTTAAATATAAATAATAATCTATCACACACCCATAGGGACAGAGGCTTTATGTCTCATCTAAGGCCAAGACTCATGTCTTTTATATATAATGTATTGTTCTAAACCTGCTCTGATACAAATTGTAGCACCTCCACCTCTATACCCATACTATCCAAGAGTATTATAGAGTAATACCATCAGATAATATAGAGAATAAGGAGATATGAGGTACACACAATAGTATTCCTTCGGCTAATGCTGGTACGTATTATAAAACAACAAATATATCTCAACAAAAAACATACACAGTATCGACTAAAGCAATAAACAAGTGTGCCTCCAGGATAGAACAATACATAATATATATAGTAAATATAAGAGATCATAAATCTAATCGGAGGGATAATATATAATATTAATACATCCAATACACATAACGATGACATACATACAAGAGACTATACAACACAGAACAATAATTTACAACGCCAATTATCTAGTCTCCTCTATGCCCAAAATACAAATTATTCTCATCGTCCACGTACCTGAAATGTCTCGAACTAACCCAAGTATTATATAAATAATAAATAGGTCAGACTATATCTAAATCCAAATTCAATTAACATATGATACTACGTATATATAGGACAATATTATAATAATGCTATCTCATTCAGACCCAAATATTATATAACGTAAAACATCACAAAATCCAACATAAAACGTTATCACCCATATAAAACAATTCAACAGCAATCAAGATTACTATATCTAATGGATGAATCATCTCCATAATAAAACATCATAAAACATAATAAAACATCATATAGAAAATGAAATCATCAAGTAATCGGGCTAACAGACAACAATGCCCTAATATAATATCATAAAATCATATAATCGGTAGAAAATGTGAGATAGTCCTTCAAATAACCTAAAAGATATCCAATATTATACAAATCACAAGATAATCTTGTGAGAAATATGGATTACAGATCTTAAGGCTAGGATAAACATTGGAGGAAGGGGTGAATAGTGTTTATAGAAATTACTAAATCTTTTTGAGTTTATGTTAATTTGAACACAAATGTATGCAATATTCAGACACAGATATGATCACAGAAACAAACACAGATGCAGAAATAAAGTAATAGTAGTAAAGGAAAGAACATATCAAATTTTATACTGGTTCGGAGTTACCCTACATCTAGTCACGCACACAAATACAGATTTCCTTTCAAAAGCAATCTTTACAATTACACCCTCGATTTCAAGGCTATGAGGTACACCCTCCAGATTCACAATCCTCTGGATGGAGATACTTGATTTCACGGGTAACAAGTTCACCTAATTGATTTCAAAGGCTACAATCACACCTTTTCTCACTTGATTGATTTCCAAAGGCTACAGTCACACCTTTCCTCACTTGATTGATTTCCAAGGTTACAATCACACCTTTTCTCATAGAAATGATTACAAAGAAGCCTATAGCTCTGAATAGCACTGAGGATCTTGTTGAGATAGTGATAGAGAATCAAACCAGAAATGATCTAGTTAGATTCAATGTTGATTTCGGCGGAGTAATGGTAAGAATATATATAAAGAGATGTGGAAGAAGAAGAGGAGTGAAAACCAGAAAAAATATGATTAGAAATTCATTGAAAACAACCCATATTTATAGAAGAACAATAGCCATGTCCATCCGTGAAGGGATATGACGAATAGACACTTCTTTTGAAATTCAATTTTTTGAAATCAACTGACACTATGTCGACATGGGTAACTAGGGTATGTCGACATCCCAAAGGAAATTTTGGTGTTTTGTTTTTCTTTGAAAATAACTTTTACCTTATATTAAAACTATTTTAAACTTTTATATATATATACACTTAACTATGGTTAAAATACATAAATAAATATAGAGAATACTATTTTGGTATATATAAAATTTTATATAGAGTTACTATAATTTTATATTTAAATCTAAGTATAAATATTAAAAGTTAAATATATTATTATTAAAAGATAGTTTAAAACTAAGGATAATCTGATTTTGAAGATATTGATTATTTTGAGGCTAAAAATATTTAAAATCAGGATAGATGTTTTTGATTCTTTTAAAAGGAAGGTTTTGAAAACATTTTGAAAACAAGATATAATTTTGTAAAATCATTTTGAATAAAAGGTTAGCGGATACAAAACGACGTTCCACTAGATTTTTCGTAGGTTCCATCCTACTTAGGATTACACCCCTTTAACAGGCTCGAAGTGGATTACATTCCACGAATAAATTAGATTTTAAGATGCCAGTGCTTTTCTAGAGTTTTAACAAAATTCCTAATTAAATTACTTATTCTTGAAACCTTGAACTCTTGATAATCCAGATATTCTTGATACTTATGAGTCTTCAATATTGATATCTTGAATCTCTATACTGTACAGTCTTCATTCTTGGTACATGCATGGTTAAATCCTACATATACATATATTTCTAAACTATAATGTTAGTATTTATATTTTATAATCCTATTCTAAGGTTGTTGTCATCAAAACCATCATCTCAAGGACTAACAATCTCCCCCTTTTTGATGATGACAACCTTTGTTTATAAAATATTACTTCTATCCTAATAACTCCCTCTAAAACTAATAACTCCCCCTAAAACTAATAACTCCCCCTTAATCTATGCCTAACTATCCTATTTTATATTTCTCCCCCTTTGTCATCAACAAAAAATAGCTCCTAACTATAGAACTCCCCCTTAATCTAATACTCTATGACATGTGATTATAATGATAGTGTTATCATAAATAATCAACACTTAATTCCAAAACTTAAAACTTAGTCTTAAGCTACTAACTATCCTAACTAAGTATCCATATAATAACACTTTTAATAGAACACATATAAGAACACAAATTATTTGTTAATTATATAGTTATATTTACATTTTCGTAGAGAACATAAGAAAGAACATACAACAATAGGAAAAAGAGAAAAGAAACTAATGAGTGTCTTTGAAAATGGAAGATCTATGAACCGAACAGTTTTGATAGTGGAAACAGAAATTTCCACGTTGTTCGACCAGATTTCCATCTTTGTCAAAGCACACTTCACCAACACAAACTTGTCGTCTTCTTCAACATGCTCTTCTTCCATGAAGGCTTCTTCTTCTTCTTCTTCCTCGTTGTCCTCTAGCACTTGATCTCCTAAAGAATCTTCGCCAATCAAGATTGGGTTAGCATGATTGTCCATTAGAAATTTTTTCAAATTCCTAAGGATTTTGCCTTGCCTCTCTTGTTCTTTCGCCATTCTAAGTTGCATCATTTGAATTTCAGTCAATAATTATAGTGCATCCTTCATAGAATCCTCCGTTTTTGCCACTCGAGCGAGCGTAGTTCGTTGAAACGGTCCAGAAGTAGGAGAAGGGAATGAAAGGGTTGAATTTTTGTTTGATTTCGGAAGAGGAGGCCATGGTTTAATTTATTTCCGAAATTGGAACAGAGAGAGAACGGCGAGATGATCAAAATTTCGTAAATAAGAAGAATATATAACCAATTATTTGAATTTTGGTGGGAAAAATTTCAAAAATAAAAATCGTTATATGTCGACATGGGTTGGGGGGTATGTCGACATGGTCCTTGAAATTTTTACTATTTAATTTATTTTGATTAAATTTTTAATTATACTTTGTTACTTATATTTTTATATTTCAGTTATTGAACAAATTCCTAATTCTCTTCTTAATTTAGTAAATATAGATTCATTTAAGGGTTTTGTTAATATATCAGCAATTTGATTCTCGGAATTAATATAATCTAGAGTAATTACTTCCTTATTTATATAATCTCTGAGAAAATGATGTCTTATATCAATATGTTTAGTTCGAGCATGCTTAGTAGTATTTTTGGATAAATTTATTGCACTAGTATTATCACAATAAATTGGTGATTTTGAGATATTTAAACCATAATCTTATAAAATTTGTTGCATATATATTACTTGAGAACAAGCCAAAGCAAATGAGAAAAAAATTTCTGCTTCAGTTGTTGATAAAGAAACTGTGTTTTGCTTTTTACTAAACCAGAAAATTAGAGAATGCCTCAAAAAGTGACAAGTTCCACTTGTATTTTTTCGGTCTGATTTACAACCAGCATAATCAGCATCACAGTAAAATATTAAGTCAAAAGAATCATTTTTAGGGTAAAATAAGCCATAATCAGAGGTATGTTTAACATATCTTATGATACGTTTTATGGCTTTTAAGTAGGTCTCTTTAGGTTGGGATTGATATCTTGCACAGAGACAAACACTATGCATGATATCAGGTCTACTAGGAGTGATATAGAGTAGTGATCCAATCATTCCTCTATATAATTTTTGATCTACATCTTTCGAGAGTTCTTCATTACTAAGGTACTCACTGGTTCCTATGGGAGTGGGCTTTCCACTCTCAGTAGTCAAAACAAATTTACTAATTAGGTCTTTGGCATATTTTTCTTGACTAATAAAGATACCATTATCTAAATGTATTATTTGTAATCCTAAAAAGAAATTTAATTCACCCATATGACTCATCTCAAACTCTTTTGTCATTATTTTAGAAAATTCTTTATTCATTTCAAAATTAGTTGATCCAAAAATGATATCATCTACGTAAACTTGTACGATTTGAATATCATTTTTATTTCTTTTAATAAAAGAGTATTATCTACTTTACCAATTTCAAAATTTGATTGTTATAAGTAAGATCTTAGTCTATCATACCAGGCTCTAGGAGCTTGTTTTAGACCATATAGAGCTTTCTTAAATTTGTAAACATGATTTAGTAATTTTTCATTTTCAAAAAGTGGCGGTTGTTCAACATATACTTCCTCTTTTACAAATCCATTTAAAAAGGCACTTTTAACATCCATTTGAAATAATTTGAAATTATTATGATTTGCGAAAGCAAGTAGAATCCTAATGGCTTCAAATCTTGCTACGAAAGGTTTCATCAAAATCTATTCCTTCTTCATGATAATAACCTTGAGCGACTAACCGGGCTTTATTTCTAACAACCTCTCCTTGTTCATTCATTTTATTTTTATAAACCCATTTAGTTCCAATTATAGTTTTATTTTCAGGTCTAGGAACAAGTTCCCAAACATCATTTCTAGTGAATTGATTTAATTCTTCTTGCATAGCCAAAATCCATGAATCATCAGTTGATGCTTCTTTTGGATTTTTGGGTTCAATAGCTGAAATAAAAGTTACATTGCTCATTTTACTTAGTTGATTTCTATTTTTAACAACAAATTGCATATCTCCTAGTATATTTTCTCTAGGATGATCTTTTAGAAGTTTAATCCTTTTATTATGATGATTAATTTCATTATTAGTTTCAGTTAACTCTTTATTTTGAGTGATTAAATCCTCTTCATCATTTGAATCTTCAAAATTTTTGAGATTTTCATCGAATGAAACATGCATTGTTTCTACGATGGTGTTATTTTTTAAATTAAACATTCTTTATGCTTTACGTCTATTAGAATATCCGATAAAGATACCTTTGTGGATTTAGGATCAAATTTATCCAAGTTATCTTTTGTATTTAAAATAAAACATTTACTTCCAAAAATCTAAAATAAGATACCTTCGGTTTCTTTGAGTGAAGAAGTTCATAAGATGTCTTATCAGTTAAAGGTCTAATTAAAATTCTATTTAAAATATAATAGGCGGTAGTAAGTGCTTCTGCCCAAAAATACTTGTTGAGTCACAAGTTTTATGAAAGTTTTGATTTCTGACAAATAAGGCGATCGACAAAACAAGGTTATGTTACTATAGATTATAGGTTGATTATTTGATATTGTAATAGTTAAAAACTTGTTAAAATCTATCCTCAAATAATCATGCACCTCAATATAATCAATATATATACATTTTATAGCATTGCACATTCATTGTGCAAATTAACAGAAACCGGTCGACCGGTTAATAATCATACGGTCGACCGTTTCTGTGTAAAATGCACAATGAACGTGCACACATGCACATAACGTATATATATTTTAAATTCCTGTCTACTGGTCACTTTTTGACCTGTCGACCGTTTTTGAACAGAAAACAATTTTTCCAAAAGACACTTCTCTTCTCCAACGGTTGCATCTCTTAACCTTTCACCAAAGATCATATCTCTTAATGGCAAAGAGTTGCAACCATTCTTATCTATATAAACTCATCCAATTCGTTGATTAAAGTATAACGATTTCATATATTCTTTTAATCTAATCTCTGATCTCAATTCTGTATTATAAAAGCTCTAAATTATTTATTGAATCTTTGAAACTATTTCATATCCTTTGATTCAATAATATACTTTCCTTAATCTTTTCAAAACATCATATCGCATACTTTGAGGATAAGATTATAGGAAGGGTGTACTGCTAGTGACAAATCCGTGTTTTCAAGAACACAAGTTGTCAACAACAATTGTATTTGTTCTTTTGTTGAAGTCCTCTGTGTTGTAAGAGGCAAGTGTTGAAGTCCTCAGTATATTAGAGGCGTGAAATCCCGTTTGGTTGTTTGGGTGTTGTAAACCTGTTCCTCCGGGTGAAGCGAGGTAGTTAATAGTGAAAATCCAGATAGAAGTCTGGGACTGGACGTAGGACAGTGCTCCGAACAATGTATAAAAATCTCTGGTGTGATTTTTCTATTTACAATGCTATTATCATCTATTTCCGCATTTGTATTGTAATCCATATTACACGATCCGTGTATACTATATTAGCACATATAATTGTATACACACCGCACTTTCATTTGGTATCAGAGCTCGGTCATCATATAACCGTAACACAGTTATTTGATATATTATAGTAATATGGCAAATAACGTAAGCACTAGCACTCAAAACACCACTTACACGGAGGGTCAATCGACACAAAGACCTCCATTTTTCAATGGTCTTAACTATAGTTATTGGGCAACACGTATGTCATTCTTTATGCAATCAAATAGCTATGATGCTTGGAATGCCACTCAAAGAGAAATAGTGAATCCAACAACTGATTATTCAGAATGGACTACAGCTGAGAAAACGGCAGCAGCCGTAAATGCAAGAGCAATAAATATGTTGTTCTGTGCATTAGACCAAAATGAATATAACCGTGTTAGTATCTGCACTACTGCATATCAAATTTGGCAAACACTAAAAATCACTCATGAAGGTACTAACAAGGTTAAACAAGCCAAAATAGCCATGCTAAAAAGTCAATTTCAAAATTTCAAAATGAAACCAAATGAGACAATCAATGACATGTATTCACGGTTTCAAACTATTCACCATGCACTTGTTGGCTTAGGACAAAAGTATTCTGATTTCGATGTTGTTTCAACAGTCCTACATTCTCTGACTAGTGAATGGGAAGGAAAAGTATTAGCAATCGAAGAAGCTAATGATCTTTCCGTCATGAAGCCAGATGAATTGATAGGAAATTTAATGTCCTATGAAGCAAATTTGCAGGCTAGAAAAGAACAGAAAGAAGAAAAGAAAAATGTAGCATCTCATGTTGAGAAAGATAAAAATGAATCAGATTCTGAAGATGAAGATTTGGCATTCATTGCGAAAGGATTCAAAAAATTCCTAAAATATCGAAAAGCCAATCGTTACAATAAAAGGAAACATGGATCAAACAAACCATCTTCATCTGCTATAGAATGTTTCAATTGCCACAAAAAGGGACACATGCAGAAGGATTGTCCAGAACAAAAGAAGAAGTCAGAAAATGACAAATTCAAATATAAGAAGGACAAATCTAAGAAACGAGCTTTCTCAGTAACATGGGATGATTTAGAGTCATCTTCATCAGAAAGTGAAAGTGATTCAGAGAATGAACAAGCTAATGTTTGTTTTATGGCAACAGAAGATGAGGTACAAATTCCTACATTTGATGAATTACTTGATATTAATGCTGAATTGATAGTCAAATATAAAGACTTAAAACGTCAATTAAAAATAGTCAAAGCAGATTTAAGTAGAGCAGAATTTGAACGAGATATGTTAAAAGATGAGAAGAAAATATTAGAAGAGGAACTTGAAAATATTCAAGAATCATCATCTAATGTTGACTCTCAAATATCTCTTTTGAGTCAAGAAATAGAAGCTCAAAAAGAGAAAAATAATGCTCTAACTACTGAAAATCATGAGCTTAAAGCAAAAGTCAAAATTCTAGACCTAGAAAAAGCTAGCTTACAAACAAAGTTTGATGACATTACTCAAAATGTTTCTAACTTTAACATAGGTCGAGAAAATTTGACAAAAATCATTGAAAGTTCACAATCTATTTCAGACAAACAAGGATTGGGATATAATAAACAAGAAACCAAGAAACATCTTGGAAATAAAAGGAAGAAGAAAGTACAAAAAACTGAAGCTAAGAAAGATCTTAGTTTATTATATTCCAAATCAAAACCAGTTGTGAAATTTCAAAAGAAAAATGTCAAGACTATCAAAATATGGGTTCCTAAAACAAATAACAATTTGATTAGGAACAAATACATTCAGCAATTCATGAATACTGTGCATTTTAATAATAATTATATGTATAAAGGGGATACCGGACCCATATGGGTTTGGACTCCTAAGACCTAACTCTTAGGACCCTATAAAAAGTGGGTACCATGGACTTAATTCTATTTTTTGCAGGTCCCACTTAAGAAAAGAGGAAAGTGGATATTGGACAGTGGTTGCTCAAAGCACATGACAGGAGACAAGAGTTTATTAACAAATATTACATATTCAGATGGTGGCTCCGTCACTTTTGGAGACAATTCAAAAGGCTATATCATCGGCAAAGGCGATGTGAGCAATTGCGGTACATCTAACTTACCTCTTATTACTAATGTCATGCTAATTAGAAATTTGAAACACAATTTGCTAAGTATTAGTCAGTTATGTGACAAGGGTTTTATTATTTCATTTTCAAATAATAAGTGTAGTATTCTAGATAAAGACCATAATTTGGTTTTCGAAGGTTATAGAGACAGAAATATATATATTTTGAATATGAACATTAATCATAATTCAGATATGTGTCTTGTGGCTAATGACAATGATCCATGGCTATGGCACAAACGCTTCTGTCATATAAACTTCAGAACTATTGACAAGCTAGCCAAAAACAATCTAGTTAGAGGACTACCCAAAATGAGTTTTAAAGTTAACAACATTTGTGACGCATGTCAAGTAGGAAAATTGACCAAATCATCTTTTAAATCCAAGAAAGTCATATCAACATTACAACCACTTGAGTTACTACACATGGATTTATTTGGACCTACTAGAGTTCAATCAATAAATCACAATCAATATGTGCTTGTAATTGTTGATGATTTCTCTCGTTATACATGGACAATTTTCTTAAAAAATAAAAGTGACACTTTCGATCATTTCAAATCTTTCGTCAAAAGAATTCAAAAATCAAAAGGGATTAAAGTTAAAAATATAAGAAGTGATCATGGCGGAGAGTTTGAAAATAATGAATTTGAACAATTTTGTACAAAGAAAGGTATATATCATAATTTTTCGTTTCCCAGAACTCCACAACAGAACGGAGTTGCAAAACGGAAAAACCGAACTTTACAAGAATGTGCAAGAACATTATTGAATGGAACCACCTTACCAAAACATTTTTGGGCAGAAGCTGTGGCAACTGCCTGTTATGTTTTAAATCGTGTATCCATAAGACCTCTTACCAAGAATACTCCTTATGAGTTATTTAACAAAAGAAAGCCTAAAATCTCATACTTCAAAGTTTTTGGATCGAAGTGCTTTATTTTAAATACAAAAGACCAGCTTGGCAAATTTGATCCAAAGGCCGATGAAGGAATATTTGTCGGTTATTCGGAACGAAGTAAGGCCTATCGGATATTTAATAAACGAACCAAAACTATTGAAGAATCACTTCATGTCTCTTTTGATGAAATCTATCAGCACCCTCACACTATATCAGATGATGACGAATCAATAGTCACTGACAATCAAATCATCACAAATATTGATTCTGACTCAGAAATAGTTATTGAGAATAGTCCTCAAATATGTGAGTTACAATCACCACCAAGAATATTAAGAGACCATCCGCCTCAAAATATAATCGGTGAAATAACATCACATGTCAGAACAAGGATTCAACTCAATCAAATGGGTCATGTCGCTTTTCTCTCAAATATCGAACCTAAGAATCCAAAAGAAGCTGCTACAGATGATTACTGGATCATTGCCATGCAGGAAGAACTAAATCAGTTTGAGCGCAATAACGTTTGGGAACTTGTTCCAAGACCAACTAATCAGTCAGTAATTGGTACTAAATGGGTCTATAAAAATAAGGCTGACGAACAAGGCAATATCACCAAAAATAAAGCAAGATTAGTAGCACAAGGATATAATCAGGAAGAAGGTATCGATTATGAAGAAACTTTTGCACCAGTTGCTCGACTAGAAGCTATTAGAATTCTATTATCTTTTGCTTGTCACCATAATTTCAAACTTTATCAGATGGATGTCAAAAGTGCTTTTCTCAATGGATTTATCAAAGAGAATGTCTATGTCGAACAACCTCCTCTGTTCGTACATGAAAAATATCCTGACCATGTGTTCAAACTTAAGAAAGCTCTGTATGGGTTAAAACAAGCACCTCGTGCTTGGTATGAACGACTACGTAGCTATCTTATTAACTCAGGATTTCAAATAGGCAAAGTCGATCAAACTTTGTTTATTAAACATTCTCGAAAAGATATTCTAGTTATCCAAATATATGTAGACGATATCATCTTTGGTTCAACAAACGATAAACTTTGCAAAGAATTTGCAAATATTATGACCAAAGAATTCGAAATGTCTCATATGGGAGAACTATCTTATTTTCTTGGACTTCAAATAAAGCAACTTTCAAACGGCATTTTTATTAATCAAGAAAAATACTGTGAAAACCTTATCAAACGCTTCGGATTAGAAAATACATCTGGTAAACCAACTCCTATGAGTACAACTACACATCTTGACAAAGATGAATGTGGTAAGAATGTTGACCAGAAATTGTATCGAAGCATGATTGGTTCTCTTCTTTATCTTACAGCTAGTCGTCCAGATATAATAATGAGTGTTTGTTTATGTGCTCGTTTTCAAGCCGATCCAAAGGAATCACATCTACGAGCAGTAAAACGTATAATTCGTTATCTTAATAATACCAAGGATTTCGGTCTTTTTTAATCCAAAAGAATGTCCATTTGAATTAGTATCATATAGTGATGCTGATTTCGGTGGCTCACGAACGGATAGAAAAAGTACAAGTGGTACGTGCCATTTTATTGGAAAATCACTTGTCTCTTGGTTCAGTAAGAAACAGAATTGTGTTTCACTATCAACATGTGAAGCTGAATATATATCAGCAGCTCTTGCTTGTACTCAAGTACTATATATGCAACAAACACTTCAAGATTTTGATATTCATTTATCAAATTCTATTATATACTGTGATAACACTAGTGCTATAAATCTCTCTAAAAATCCAGTAAATCACTCCAGAACCAAACACATTGATATCCGTCATCATTTCCTTCGAGATAATATTGACAAAGGAAATATATGTCTTGAATATGTTCATACTGACAATCAATTAGCAGACATTTTTACTAAGCCTCTGCTCGAATCTAATTTTATTAGATTACGAAGAGAGCTTGGTTTAATTTCAAGAAAAAATCTTGACTAAGAAATTTCTAAAAGAACATCTTCTTGTTAGTTATTCTTTAGTTATTCTCTTTAGTTATCCTTTAACTACAACTATTACATAAACTTTATTTTTTTTACATTAAATATAAGGCACTGCTTTATTTAATGGTTAAATTCACTTTACTTATTTTTTTTGTGATCATTCTTTACTTTCTTATCTTATAAATTCAGTTTTAAAAAGAAAGCTATTTTTAGACTTACAAAAAATTTTCTGCTTATTATTTCTTGGTTAAAATTTCTCAGTAACTCACATCCATAGGTTATACATAACAAACTTATATATAAATTTGCAAACATTTTATATTTTGTTCATCCTTTCTTTTTATCAAACCATAATATTCTATACAACGTACACTATGGCTCACATTTGTGACAAATGTGCTCAAGAAACATACATTTCAATTACGAGTTCAGAATCGGAGGAGTTTTATTCTCCTACAACTCCAAAACAAAAATCAAGTTGTCATCATCAATGCTCTTGTATGTCTGATAAAACTCCAAATTCAAAACGAGTGAAGCGGACACTATTCTATTCTCCTCGTACCAAAGCTCAAATCGATGAGATACACCACTACCAGAAACATCAGATAGACCTTCAGAGACAACTCCATTACGGGCAAAGTCAACTTTATCACGAGCAACAACGGACGTCGGCCCGATTGTCTGTTTTAGAAAAGTTGGCAACATTTTTCTGCGGTTCCAACAAACATGACGTGCATGAACCAATGCCGTCTAGGCCATCAACATCCAAAAGTCCTAACTCATGGGATCGGAACTATGAGAAGAATGAAGGAGCTCAGAAACAATGGAGTCCATGGTCGAAACGTATTGAAGGAAACAACGATAATTCTAATGACGAACTTTCTCATTAGACTTATATATATATAGTTTTTATCTTTATCTATCTCTTGTGTAATGAAGGTTATATTTTGTATTTCGTATAAAATATAAAAAATATAGGTTGATATATGATAAAAACTCTAAATATAAACTGAAATATCACAACAGACCACGACCGGTCGACCGCCCCTTTTATAGCCGGTCGACCGTTTGCTCTCTGGTTGAAAACGGTCGACCGGCCAAAAGCATTAGGTCGACCGGTTGTCGTATTTTCAGTTTTTTTTTTATATAACCCTATACGTTACTTTTCCCTCTACCCTCATTCACTCTCTACTCAAACTATTCTCTTACCCCAAATCACAAACCCTAGTTCCCATTCTTCAATTCCCAAATCACAAATCCTCCAACAATGGCTCCTCCTCAAAAGAAATCAAAGAAAGGAGCAACCTCTGAAACTTCATCTCTTGCCATCTCCGTCAAAAAATGGCTTCAAACTCCAATTGCTGTAACAAGATGGAATTAAATGACAAATTACAAGTTTCATCCAGGCTCTTTCATCAAATTTGATGATTTCACGGCTTACGGAGTTCGGAGGTTAGCCGATAATGCCAACATTACTCCATTGATAGATTTTTCGGCAAATAGTGTGGAGATAAATCATTTAATGATTAAATTATTTTACGCCAACATGAATCTTGATGAATATCAACCTGATAATCCAAACGGCGTCATCTGGTCTATGGTCTGTGGAAAGCAAATCTTTCTTACTCATGCTAGAATTGCCTCTATACTTGGTATACCAAATCGAGGCGAAGAGTTTTCATCTACCTTCTGCGAAGTTTTCACTCGAAATAGTACCAGTCATCAGTTTATAGAAGACAATAGCGATGGCACTAAGTCTATTGGACTTCGCCCGACAGCCAGGTTACTTCATCGGGTCTTGATGCATTCTCTTTTTCCTAGACTTGGAAATTATGATGCAGTGTACAAAGAAAACTTCAAGGCACTCTATGCTATCTATGGTGAAATCGAAATCAATTGGGTTCACATGCTTTTTGATGAAATTCTCAAGGTAAATAACTCAACCCGACCTCATTTCTTTTACAATGAATATATCATGAGACTTTTGTTAGCTTGTGGGGTCAATCCTCCTGATTCTGCAACCTCAAAACCAAAATGCATTGATTCCATCACCATCAAGCGAATGAAGCTTCCTCCACCTTATCTTGAAATTATGCCTTTCGAAGAATGGCAACAAAGAGGACCAAGGAAACAACGAGCAACTTCATCTCGTCCTCGTTCCGATGAAGTAAAACTTTTAAAATCAAAGTCATCAACAAAAGAATCACTTGAAACAATCGCGCGTAACCAATTTTTGCTTGAATCACGTCTCAAGCGCATGGACTCAAAAATCGATAAGCGCTTCAATAAGGTCAAGTCATTCTTTGGTATGCTATGGGATGCTATATCTTGTTCCACATCCACCTCTGTTCAAGCACAAGACCCAGGAAAACGTCCTGCTGCTCCAGTTTTCACCTGGACATCATCTGACGAATCTACAGGAATGAGTGGTCATGGACATGGTGAATCATCTAGAGGGCACAATGATGAGGAAGAAGAAGATGATGATGATGATGACGATGATGATGATGAAGAGGAGATACGATCTGCTTCATCCTAGATTCTATTATGTTTTAGCTCTTTAAAAACATTCATCGACACTTGTACTAAATAGTGTCGTTATTTATGATTTTCAATTGACATTATGTTCTGTAGTAAACTCTGTTATGCTTTTGATGTGTTAGTAATTTATCTTTCTATTCATATCATATTCATTCTATCATCTGTTACTCCTTTTTGTCGATGACAAAGGGGGAGAAAGGGCTAACAATTGCTTGCAGGAACATACATTTATAAGAATTCAAAGAGAAAGAGATCACGTACTCAGGGGGAGATTCAGATTTTGCAGATATATATTGTCATCAATCAAAAAGGGGGAGAATGTTGAGTCACAAGTTTTATGAAAGTTTTGATTTCTGACAAATAAGGCGATCGACAAAACAAGGTTATGTTACTATAGATTATAGGTTGATTATTTGATATTGTAATAGTTAAAAACTTGTTAAAATCTATCCTCAAATAATCATGCACCTCAATATAATCAATATATATACATTTTATAGCATTTCACATTCATTGTGCAAATTAACAGGAACCGGTCGACCGGTTAATAATCATACGGTCGACCGTTTCTGTGTAAAATGCACAATGAACGTGCACACATGCACATAACATATATATATTTTAAATTCCTGTCTACTGGTCACTTTTTGACCTGTCGACCGTTTTTGAACAGAAAACAATTTTTCCAAAAGACACTTCTCTTCTCCAACGGTTGCATCTCTTAACCTTTCACCAAAGATCATATCTCTTAATGGCAAAGAGTTGCAACCATTCTTATCTATATAAACTCATCCAATTCGTTGATTAAAGTATAACGATTTCATATATTCTTTTAATCTAATCTCTGATCTCAATTCTGTATTATAAAAGCTCTAAATTATTTATTGAATCTTTGAAACTATTTCATATCCTTTGATTCAATAATATACTTTCCTTAATCTTTTCAAAACATCATATCGCATACTTCGAGGATAAGATTATAGGAAGGGAGTACTGCTAGTGACAAATCCGTGTTTTCAAGAACACAAGTTGTCAACAACAATTGTATTTGTTCTTTTGTTGAAGTCCTCTGTGTTGTAAGAGGCAAGTGTTGAAGTCCTCAGTATATTAGAGGCGTGAAATCCCGTTCGGTTGTTCGGGTGTTGTAAACCTGATCCTCCGGGTGAAGCGAGGTAGTTAATAGTGAAAATCCAGATAGAAGTCTGGGACTGGACGTAGGACAGTGCTCCGAACCAGTATAAAAATCTCTGGTGTGATTTTTCTATTTACAATGCTATTATCATCTATTTCCGCATTTGTATTGTAATCCATATTACACGATCCGTGTATACTATATTAGCACATATAATTGTATACACACCGCACTTTCAATACTTTGGTAATTTACTAACTGAAAGCATAGTTCTCGCACACTCTTGAATCGTCCTATTTTTACATTCTACTACTCCGTTTTGCTGTGGAGTTCTTGGAAATAAAAATTGTGAGCTATTCCCTTTTTATTGCAGAATTCCTCAAACTTTTCATTTTCAAATTCACCACCGTGATCACTACGGATGGTTATAATTTTTAGAGATATTTACTATGGTTATAATTTTCAAATCTAGAATAATCATCTACAATTATAAAAACATATTTACTATGATTTATTGATAGAATTTGAGATGGACCAAATAAATCAAGGTGAAGTAACTCAAGAGGTTCCGAGGTTGAAATCATATCTTTTAATTTAAAGGAACTTTTTCTAAGTTTTTCTAGTTGACATGCATCACATAGACTATCTACTTTAAAATTCATTTTAGGGAGACCTCTTACTAGATCATGTTTTGACAGTCTAGATAAGAGTTTGAAATTCAAATGCCCAAATCTCTTATGTCAAATCCAAGGGTCACTTGTATTTGCCAACAGACACAGGTTATCATTTGAAACTTTCATACTAAGAATATAATTATTCTTTTTCCTAATTCCCTCAAGTATTATGGTTGAATAATTGTCTTCAATGTGACACTTATCATTTTCAAATTCAATTTTATATCCTTTATCGCAGAGTTGACTTATACTTAGCAGATTATGTTTCAGATTCTTAACTAGCAAAACATTAGTAATAATAGGAGTTTCAGAGTTACCGACTTTATCGGTGCCAATCACATATCCTTTTGAATTGTCTCCAAAGTTAACCTGCCCTCCGTCTTTGTATATTGTATCATTCAGCATATCTGGATTTCCATTCATGCGTCTAGAGCATCCACTATCGAGTATCCATTTGTTCTTTTTGATCTGCACAATTTATCCATTGAGGATTGATTCCTTAATCCCCATAAAGCATGTTTCCTGCACATCAAACAATTTTGGCAGACAACTTGACTTTGAACATTGATTATATGCAGACCCAAGAGACAATGATGATCTGAATATTTCTAAACTAGTATTAACAAACATAGCCATTTTAAAAAATAAATTAAAAAATCAGATTATGAAACTTTGAAAAAATTTCTCTGATACCAAATGGGAGAAATGCGGATTACGGATCTTAAGGCTAGGATAAACACTAGAGGGTGAAGGATGAATAGTGTTTATAGAAACTACTAAATCTTTTTGAGTTTATGTTAATTTAAACACAAATGTATGCAATATTCAGACACAGATATGATCACAGAAACAAACGCAGATGCAGAAATAAAGTAAAAGCAGTAAAGGAAAGAACACATTGGATTTTGTACTGGTTCGGAGTTACCCTACATCCAGTCCCGCACACAAGTACGGATTTCCTTTCAAAAGCAATCTTTACAATTACACCCTCAATTTCAAGGCTATGAGGTACAACCTTCAGATTCACAATTCTCTGGGTAGAGATACTTGATTTCACGGGCAACAAGTTCACCCAATTGATTTCCAAGGCTACAATCACACCTTTTCTCACTTGATTGATTTCCAAGGCTACAATCACACCTTTTCTCACTTGATTGATTTCCAAGGCAACAATCACACCTTTTCTCAAAGAAATGATTACAAATTAGCCTATAACTCTGAATAGCACTGAGGATCTTGTTGAGATAGTGATAGAGAATCAAATCAGAAATGATCTAGTTAGATTCAATGTTGATTTTGGCAGAGTAATGGTAAGAATATATATAAAGAGACGTGGAAGAAGAAGAGGAGTGAAAACCGTAAAAATATGATTGGAAATTCGTTGAAAACAGCCCATATTTATAGAAGAACAACAGCCATGTCCATCCGTGAAGGGATATGACGAATAGACACTTCTTTTGAAATTCAAATTTTTGAAATCAACTGACACTATGTCGACATGGGTAACTTGGGTGTGTCGACATCCCAAAGGAAATTTTGATTGTTTTTTTCTTTGAAAATAACTTTTATCTTATATTAAAACTATTTTAAACTTTTATAAATATACTTAACTATAGTTAAAATACATAAATAAATATAAAGAATAATATTTTGGTATATATAAAATTTTACTATAATTTTATATTTAAATCTAAGTATAAATATTAAAAGTTAAATATATTATTATTAAAAGATGGTTTAAAACTAAGGATAATTTGATTTTGAAGATAAAGATTATTTTGAGGCTACAAATATTTAAAATCAGGATAGATGTTTTTGATTCTTTTAAAAGGAAGGTTTTGAAAATTTTTGAAAACAAGATATAATTTTATAAATCATTTTGAATAAAAGGTTTGCGGATACAAAACGATGTTCCACTAGATTTTCCGTAGGTTCCATCCTACTTAGGATTCCATCCCTTTAACAGGCTCGAAGTGGATTCCATTCCATGAATAAATTGGATTTTAAGATGCTAGTGCTTTTCTAGGAGTTTTAACAAAATT
The DNA here is from genome assembly GCA_030765085.1 of Allium cepa. Lineage (NCBI taxonomy): Eukaryota > Viridiplantae > Streptophyta > Magnoliopsida > Asparagales > Amaryllidaceae > Allium > Allium cepa. The sequence continues at coordinate 921,124,158 of CM060931.1, read as the reverse complement.
CCTAATTAAATTACTTATTCTTGAAATCTTGAACTCTTGATAATCTTGATATTCTTGATACTCATGAGCCTTCAATCTTGATATCTTGAATCTCGATACTGTACAGTCTTCATTCTTGATACCTTCCTGGTTAAATCCTACATATACATATATTTCTAAACTATAATGTTAGTATTTATATTTTATAATCCTATTCTAAGGTTGTTTTCATCAAAACCATCATTTTAAGGACTAACAAATCTATCGCAATTCAAATCCCAATCAATAAATAAAGGATATCCGTGGAATATCAAACCAGAAGAGCATGAATATACGGGGACTGACTACACTTTAGATACACGGTCTCTAGCATAGCCAACTCATTGGATTGTGAATAGTGTATGTCAATCCACAACACATATATAACTCGAACCAGAAAGGGAGACCGATATCACACAGCACGCTCAGGAACCCAAGGCCTACTAGCCTTCCGCTAATAGCCAGATCTGTTCCACGACCTTCAGTTATCTCAACGGACATTGTGACCCCATCCACAAATGGATTATCAATGCATAGCCTTATTCATGACCCTGCACTTGCCCCTATGGCAACAGACTACCGGCTTATGCAAAACATGGGGCTACCAACTACTAATCCTCTGATGCGCATTGAGTATCATAACAACAATGATGTTGTGGATCTAGGACATGACCCCATGATCAAGTTGCCGGGATGGATACTAGCCAATTTGGTTCACTCGTGAACCAAAATTAGAGCTGGAAAAAAGTGGACAATATATAGTACTCATATCCTAAATTAACATATAGCTATAGATGTAATCGACACACAACCCCAAATAAGTCGACACGTGACTATAATATACTAGAACTCTAGTCCTTCATCATCACATGGCTCTAACTATAAGCCAACACATAGCTATAATATCTTATCACCGTAATAGGTATCATAATATACACATGAGCGTATTCCTGTTGAAGTGGTATTTACTTATAATGAATATTAAAAAAAATTAGATAGCGACGTCCCCTACCACCGCATGTTATTAAAAAAATTATTCAATGCTCATAAACTACACTCGATACGTACTAGGTATTTCTATATGACAAGTTTAATGGATAACCAGAAAAATGTTACCGAATGTCTCATACCGGATTGTATTACTAATCCATTTATTCAAGTTTCTCGTCACATAGGAATGAAATCTCAAAAATTAAATATAAAGATGTCATTACTGCATCATATTAAAACACTCAACAAATCCATATTAATGGTGAATAATTCAATAATCATATTCAATAAATAAGAAATGAAACAATAGAATAATAATATAAAAATAAATTATGCAAATTAATATACACACATGGCAATAAATAAATAAATATACAATATTGAATCATTTACAATATATAAACGTAATTTAACTTATTAAATACTTAGAAATTGGTAAATGATCAAACCAAACATCGCAGGCAATAACGTGCCGCCCATGCTCTAGTTGATGATGCCGAAGACGGAGTCCATATGGCGTTTATTTGTTTTTTCCTTTTTCCTCATTTAGGAATTTTTAGGAGTGAGGAAATTGGGCCAATCTGTTTGGTTATGAATATTGGGAGAAGAAAAATAACAATGAGCTTGAGTGTGCTAGGATGAGATTTGGGCTTTAGTTTTAATTAATTGAGTTTTCTTTTTAAATAACCTAATCACTTATTTATAAATAAGTTACGAAGTTGTTTAAATTGATTTGCACTCCGCTCTACATAATATATTTCGATAACTGAACTATTCCATTCAATTCAACGCTCATCTATTTTTATTTAATCATTCAATGTATTACTACCAAACAAATTAATTTTTCAACTACTTCGATCGTATAAGAATCATTTACGCCTTAAAGATATTTTATAATTTATTCAATTGAATATGTTTTTCGAAATGAGTTTATTAATCCAGTTAAACTTATTACAATGAAATTTTGTATTAAACAAAATTTGACTATTTAATTTTTTTAAATATTTATTATCACAAATCAAATTCAGTCACTTTTATTTTAATAAAAAATTATTTATTTATATGACATAAAAAGCATATTGTTCCATATATGCCATTGAATTGTCGTATATTTCAAAAAGAAGAAACATGAAGGAAGAGTTAGGTGTGGGCATGAATCGAATCCAAGGAAAAGCAAGGAAAATATATGTGAGTGGAAATCTTAGTTTTTCACTGTTTAGAAACTTGTGTGGTAAAAGTTCGGATTTGTTCTACGCATTGCAGAATTTTGTATATGAAAACCTAAACCATAGAACACCAAAATTCTCCTGAATAAAATGTTAGTAAGATTTAATTTATTAGTTGCAATTTGAATAATTTATGCTCGATTCAACTTTCACTTCTATTTTCTGTTTTTGTGATAAAAGGTTCAAAAAGATTTTTTTTTAAGAAATTATACGTAGTGTATGGATTTTCCTATTTTTAGTTTGCACTGTCTATTTTCGTAATTTAGAAAAATATGAATCCCTTCTCCGCTTCAACTTTGTATATGTAAAGTTGTATGGAATATAAATGGTTTAAATTGTAAAATTTTATTTTCTTGAAATAGAGGCGTTGGTTCTATTATATTAACGTAAAATGTGTTTGGTATTGTGATTCCATTTTTGAATACACAAACAAAAGTCGATTTATTTGTCTAGCTAAGAATATTAGTTATTTTGCGAATTATTGTATGGAATTGAGGCCTATATAGATATGGAAGATTTGGCATTTTGACAATTAGTACTGAAAGCGTTGATCTTAGGAGAGGAATATTTCTACGCATGCTTAGGAATATTAGTTAACCTAAAATTTACATATGTATAAATATATTAATAGCGTATAAGTAGTAAAATGTAATTCATATCACGTTGAATAAATAGGTTAATAATTAGCATTAAACCCTCTGAAAGGAAGTTAAGGGTGATTATGGAAATTAATCCATAATCAAAGGCGAAATAAGGGGTTTTCCTTATATGGCCTTATGCGTAAGTGCATCGATACATACATACATACATACATTCATATATATGTACGTATGTATGTATATGTTAGGAGAGTGAAAAATGACTAAGTTATAGGGATGCAAGGTCACTTAAAAGCACACAGAAGTCTGTCCAGCTAATCTGGCTAGCATCACTTTGACTTTGGGATTGATGTTAGACATTGTCTATGATAAGTACCCATAGTGGATGCGAGTATAGTCCAAATTCTATAGGATAAGCTTGCCTAGTTAATCTGGCTAAAAACACCTACGGATGGTCTGATTAATATGATAAGTAATTAAGTAGTTGTTGTAGCGTCTGCCTTCTTCCCATTATAAAAGTATTAAATGGCCGGGATTATGTTTTAGGTGCGACGGTAGGAATTGTGGGTTGCAGAATTATGAATCTTAAAGCTAATTAAATACTAACGGGGGGGAGGGGTAAATGTTAGGAAATCCAATCTACGGTTTCGTTGACAACAACTATACAATGGAAATCAATATACATATATATATTTATATATAAAGGTACTTGTTAAAACAACATCGCTAGGAAGACAAGAACAAGGATCAAAGGACACTACAAGTGACTACAAGTCGATAGGTACAAATGAGCAAAATAAAAGATGCACAAAACACACATGCATTAGTATCAGACATCAGGGTGCACAAGCCAGACATCTGGAAAAGTCCTCTGGAGCAACAAACAGGCTAAAACAGACGTTTGGTAATAGCACTCAGACGTCTGAAAATCTACTATGTGCAAAAAAATATAATATCAGACGTTTGAAACAAATACCAGACATCTGAATTCAAACTCGGACTACAGAGAAGTACTGCAACTGCCACATGCGAATGGACATCTCCGCTTCTCTTCGCCGCAACTCTTCATTGTCAACAGAAGCAACTATAGAGTGTTCGTTAATGGATGCAACTACTCAAGATACTTATCTACAACTATATATAGCGTCAAGAATCAAGAGAACAAACTCACCTTACTTACTTACGCTTTCTAATTCCATATTCTATACTATATTCTTGATCTCTGCACTCTAGCAATCTTTACTTGTATTCACTCTTCCATATATTCAGTTCTTCAAAGATAATACTCTTTAGATATATATTGGAAGCAATTGTACTAATTGGTCAACATCTGTGTTATACTAGAACACACATTTGACAAGAACTTATTATAACCAAGCCTATTCCTCCGGATGAAGCGAGCGTTTTTGATAGTAAAATTTCGAAGGGGAGCACCGGGACTGGACGTGGGACGAGAGGTCCGAACCAATATAAAATTCTGGTGTGCTTATTCTATATTTACTTAGATTAATATTACTTTAGTTGCATCATATATTTTGTCACATATACTTGCATATACACTACACGATCCACCCTGTAGACTTTCAATTGGTATCAGAGCAAGGTTTGATCAAAGTATAGTAACACGTATTTGAATCACTTTTATATGGCAAGTATTTTTCAAGAAGTACAATCCACAGCACGACCCCCACTTTTTAATGGTTCTAATTATGCATATTGGTCAACACGTGTGGGAATTTTTATGGAAGCAAATGGCTTAGAAATTTGGTCAGACACTAAAAATAAATATGAAGCACCTGACACTGCTATGAACACATGGAATGACGCACAAAAAACTTCTGCTTCTAATAATGCCAAAGCTACGAATGTTTTATTTTGTTCATTAGATAAGAATGAATTTTCACGTGTCATGTTATGTAACAGTGCATATGATATTCGGTGTACTATACAAGTCACATACGAAGGCACAAACAAAGTTAAGTAAACTAAAATTTAAATTTTACAAAATCAATTTTCATCATTTAAAATGAAACAAAATGAATCTATAGTGGACATGTACTCTAGATTCCAAACTATTCAACACGATTTAAAGGCACTTGGAGTCAAATTCACAAATTTTGACTTAGTATCTAGAATGCTCGATTCTTTAACTCCAGAGTGGGAAAGAAAAGTATTCGCTATCAAAGAAGCTAATGACCTCTCAATACTCTTAGTTGAAGAATTGATAGAAAATTTAGTGTCCTATAAAGCTAATATGCAGGTAATAAAAGAACAAAATTTGAAAAAGAAAACATAGCATTTCCAGCAAAAAATAAAGACTTTGACTTAGATGAAGAAGAAATTGTATTTACTGCCAAAAACTACAACAAATTCAAGAAGTTTAGGAAAATGATCAGATTTCAGAAAGAAGGAAAATCAAGTCCCACAAATCAAACGTCAGTCAAAGGCTATGAATGTGATCAATTTGGACATATGAAGAAAGATTTTCCCAAGCTCAACAATGATAAAAAGAAGAACAAATTTGAAAATTTCAAAAAGAAGAAAGCTTTCAAAGTAACAGTGACAGCGATGGTGATAGAGAAAAAGTTAATGTATGTTTTATGGCACAAGCTGATGAGGTATGTCCCAAACTTAGCTGTGATGAATTATTAGAACTTAGCATGGAATTAGATGATAAATTTACAAATTAAAAAATTAAACAAAGAACACATAGCCAAAATAAATAGATTAGAACTTAAAATAGGAATGTTAAAAGATGAAAAAATTATTTTAGAGGAGGAACTAGAATTATCTCAAAAAAAATGAAAGTAGTTTAGTTGAAAATGAGACTATATCTAATGATTTAAGAAAAGTTAAACTAGAAAACGATAATTTGTTAAAAGAAAATGTCAACTTGAAAAGTAATATAGAAACATTGAAAATTGAAAATTTTGAATTAAAACAAAAATTAGATAAATTTACAAATAATGTTTCAAAATTTAATAAAGGAAAACAAGATTTGAAAAATCTTATCAAAACTTCAAAACCGTCAGTTAATAGAAATGGAATAGGATTTAAAAATATTCCAAAACAAAAAAGGAATAATATTAAGAAATATAGTTTTATTTATTAAAAGCCTAAAAGATCACCTAAGTCTAATATGAATACCAAAAATATAAAAATTTGGATTCCTATGACAAATAATAATTTGATTAGACAAAAACATATTAATAATTTTTTAGACAATGGAGTCTATAATAAAAATTATGTTCATAAAGGTACCAAACCCTCTTGGGTTTGGCTACCCGCTCCTCCTAACATCTAGGTCCCTAAAAAAATATATGGGTGCCAATTAAATCATTTTTATTTTGGAGGTACCAAAATAGAAAATAAGGAGAAATGGATATTTGATAGTGGATGCTCCAAGCATGTGATCGAAAACTCAAAAATATTATCTAATATAACATACATCGATGGTGGAACGGTAACTTTTGGTGGAACGGTAAGATACATCGATGATGGGCGTATGTCTTTGTGCCCGATTCAAGCAAAACCAAAAGAGTCTCACCAAAGAGCTGTTAAACGTATCTTATGTTATTTATCTAGTACTAGAGATTACAGTTTATTAAGGGAACATCGTTTGAACTTGTTTCATACAGTGACGTGGATATCGGTGGATGCAAAACAGATCATAAGAGTACTAGCGGAACATGTCATTTTATCGGACAATCGTTGGTTTCATGGTTTAGAAAAACGCAAAAATGCATCTCTTTATCCACTTGCGAAACCGAATATATTTCCGCGGCCTTAGCATGTGCACAAGTGATTTACATCTAACAAACGCTTAAAGATTTCAGAAAATTTATCGATAAGTCACCAATATATTGTGATAAAACGAGTGCAATGAATCTATCAAAAAACCCTGTAAATCACTCACGTACTAAACACATATATATAAGATATCATTTTTTTACGCGACAATGTAGGAAAAGGAATTATTACATTAGAATATGTAAATGCTGAGAATCAAATAGCAGATATTTTCACAAAATCACTAAGCGAACAAACGTTTGTTAAATTGTGACGCTATTTAGGAATATGTTCTCTTAATGATCTTCTCAGCTAATACTACATTTCATTCATTCTATTTTTGGTTAAAATATTTTATCCACATACCAAAACTTTTAACACTAACCAATTTTTTTTTTTAGAATTTTATTTTCTGAAATTAACTATGTATAACCTTTTAAATCATATATAAATAGCGTTTCTTTTTACAAAACAATATATATATATATTTCATTTTCCTTTTACAAACAAAAGAAAACAAAAACATGTCTTCTGATAACTCTCATCTCTCCTTCTCAACACCAACCTCAGATAATTCAACAGATACCCCTCATCGACTTCCTACTCATACACCAAGTCAAGAGGCAACCTATAAGTGGTCCTCTTACCACACGGGATTCACTCCCGATAAAAAACGGTCCAAACGATCATTATTTGTCTCTCCTAACACCAAGGAGAAAATTTATGAGATACATCATTACCAAAAGTAACAGATAGATTTATAACGAGAATTATACTTTGAACAAAAAGTCATTGCATGACGACTAAGTTTCCTAGTGCAAGTTGCGATCAAATTTTGCAATTCGTGGAAAAAGGATGTACATGAACCACTTCCCATTCCTTGCAATCCTCTGGATCCCTCTGCATCTTATCATACACCTTGGGGTCCTCCACCTAGGCAATTTTTTGGTTCCCCAAGAACCAACAAACGTGGAAATATTTGGTCTCCACCCAAGCCATGGAAGGATAGCACCTCTGAAGATCACAATGCTCCATCTTCATCTCACTAAATTTATTTATTGTTTTTTTCATATACGTATATTTGTATTTGTTTTCAAAAATAATAATATCACATTTCAACAAAAATAATCCCTCGAAAATCGCGCATAACCAACCAAAATAAGACTTTTTTAGACATATTAAAGGTTTCAGACATCTATACTATGCCCTTAGACGTCTGACATTTTTCTGACACACCATTTTTTTACTACTGTACATGTATCAGACGTCTGCAAATTATCCCTGCCTAATAAAAATTACAAAACAAACTATTTCAGACGTCTGAAATAATGACCAGACGTCTGAACAAAGTCTCTGCCTCCTTAAGACACAAATTTAGGATATTTTCTGACGTCTGATATTATATCCAAACGTTTGAGAGAAGAATTTGTCTTCAAAATATAAATGTCAGCCTACTCCAGACGTCTGTTTCTATATCCAGACGTTTAACAACACTTTCTGTCTTCAAAATTTACAAATTATATCGATTCCAAACATCTGCCAATAACTTCCAGACATCTGAACATATTTACTATCTTCAATTTAGGTTAAAATCAGACGTCCGACTCACTTCCCAAATGTCTGAAATTCAATCGACAAGCTTTGGTAACCTTATAACGACTATTTTACCCAAATTTTTACCTCACATTTCATTTCATTTCTCTTTCTTATCCAAAACCCTAACTTTCCAAATCACTATCTCCACACATTCCTATGATATCATGGCGCCCAAAACAAAAAACCCTAAAATTTCAAAGAGAAAGCAAGAGTAAGCCACTTCCTCCAACCCGTAAGTGTGCTCAGATGATCAAATTGAGAGATGGATGAATAGAGTGCCTCATTTAATCAAAAGATATGTGATATTCAGAAGAAGAAGCTACATACAGGCCCTTTCTACAATTTGCTTAAATTTCCTATGTACGATTTGGATGAAATGTGCAAAAATGCTGGATTAGAAACATTGATTTCCTTCAACTCCAATAATGTGCAAATCGATTAGCTCGCCATTTTCCTTTTCTATGCTAACCTCAATAGTACTGTCGTATGGAATACCGACAATGAGGATAATTGACTTTGGTTAAGTGTTTACGGCAACACTATTTGTCTAACTCTGGGAATTATAGGCCATACTCTAGAATGTTCCGACTTTGAAGAAGACTTATATAACATCCTGGATATGCGCCTAAAACCAAGAGATAATGTTACCCATCAAATTTGGGAAGATGAAATGCCAAGGTTTGCTTCCAAACACTTACGACCTAAGGCAAGACTCCTCACCAGGATGATTATCAACACAATCATTCCTCACCTTGGCAGTCATGAGCAAATAACTGAATTATAGCACAAAGCTCTGTATGCCATCTTTAGTGGAACAATGGTAAATTGGGCGAAATTCATATTTGATGAGCTTAAACACTATTGGATTCGATCACGTCCATCTATCATCTACCCTACCTACATCATGCGTCTTCTGAAAGCTCATAATAGTCCATCATATTTTTTGAATTTTGAAGAAATTTCTCCCAAGTACGCCTTCATAAAGTTCTTCTCTCTTATGCACTTACCACAAAATCCTTTGGATTTTATGGGAAGTGCATAGAGTGGACGCAACATCGTCAACAAGCCGGACAAGCGAGGCTTCAAACACATCAACAACAACCATAACCATCACAAGAAGAGGAACAACAACCGAACAAACTCCTCCTCCTCCAGAACTTTTTGACTATCTAGGCCAAGATGATATTTTGAAGACTCGCACTAAGACCAATCCAAATGAAAGTATTCAAGAAAAACTCTCCAAAATCAACATATCTTATCAAGAAATCAAAAATAATTGGCTAAGCTTATTAATAGCTTTGAAACAATGTGTGTTTCTCGCATAGCCACAGTTGAAACATCGCTTTCAACAACTTTATCCGTTCTAAAAGAGGTTCATCAAACGACTACGTAGCCCTATACCTGCTTCGGAAGATTGGCCAACTCTAGTACCTTCTCCTCCTCGTACAAAACGCTCTAAACTTTTTGAAGAGGAAAAAGAACCTCTCGAACATACTCCAACATCTCCTCAAAAACAAGCAGTTCTTCAAAGAATGAAGATGAAGGAGATGATCAAGCTCAAGCTCCCTAAAAGATTCTTAGATTTTTTTTGTTTCATCTTTTGTATTGAATCAAGAATCTATGTATTTAATTACTGTGTTTAATGATTATAAAAGTGCTTTTGGGTTTGTTGCTTCTATATTATTATAGTACATTGTTATAATTTTCCAGCAATTAGTTAAAATTTCGGATTAACAGTGTATACATAATTATAGACATTAATACTTAATGCCAAATGAGAAGAAATAATGGTAAGCACATATTCAGGGGGAGATTTATAAAATTATATATAAGTACATTGTATAGTTGTCATCATCAAAAGGGGGAGAATGTTAGGAAATCCAATCTACGGTTTCGATGACAACAACTATACAACGGAAATCAAATATGCACATATATTTATATATATAGATACTTTCTAAAACAACATCACTAGAAAGACAAGAACAAGGCTCAAAGGATACTACAATAGACAACAAATAGATAAGTACAAATAAGCAAAAGAAAAGATGCACAAAACAGACATGCACCAGTATCATACATCTGGGTGCACAAGCCGGACGCTTGGAAAAGTCCTCTGGAACAACAAATAGGCTAAATCAAACGTCTGGTAATAGCGTTCAGACGTCTGAAAATCTACTATATGCAAAAAATATATAGTATCAGACATCTGAAACAAATACCAGACCTATGAATTCAAACTCGGACTTCAGAGAAGAACTGCAACTGCCATATGCGAATGGACATCTTCGCTTCTCTTTGCCACAACTCTTCACCATCAACAGAAGCAACTTTAGAGTGTTCGTTAATGGATGTGACTACTCAAGATACCTATCTACAACTATATATAGCATCAACAATCAAGAGAACAAACTCACCTTACTTACTTACGCTTTCTAATTCCATATTCTTGATCTCTGCACTCTAGCGATCTTTACTTTTATTCACTCTTCCTTATATTCAGTTCTTCATAGACAATACTCTTTAGATATATATTGGAAGCAATTGTACTAATTAGTCAACATCCATGTTATACCTGAACACACATTTGACAAGAACAACTTATTGTAACCAAGCCTATTCCTTCGGGCGAAACGATGGTTTTTAATAGTCCAATTCCGAAGGGGAGCTTTTGGACTGGATGTATGACGGAAGGTCCGAACCAGTATAAAATTCTGGTGTGCTTATTCTATATTTACTTAGATTAATATTACTTTAGTTGCATCATATATTTTGTCACATATACTTGCATATACACTACACGATCCACCATGTAGACTTTTAGTAAATAGTTTTTTTTTAAATTTTTATCGATCTTTTTAAAATTCTTTCAATATTATTATTAATCAACACAAAATGAACAATCATACATGCAAACACAAAACCGTATAAATGCAATAAATAAAAGGTAGATAATTAGAGAGATCACGCCAGGGATTTTTATACTGGTTTAGAGTCACCGTACAATTTCTCGTACATATTTCTTTTTCAAATGTCCGTCGTTAAATGGGCAGAAGGCAAACCAAATACAATCTCGATTTAAAGCCATGAGACCCCATACTGATTTTCAGAGCTCTTGGTACATTCACTTGATTTGGACAGGACACAAGCATACCCACTTGGATTTCCATGACACCACTCACACCCAATTGATTTAAATGGGCTACAATCACACCCATGCATATACAAATGAGTTTGATGGTTTTTTCGAAGTCAGTTTTTTAATCTTTGGCTACGATTGAGCCTACAACCTCTTGGATAGAACTTTGACCTTTGATTGAGAGAGACATGATTGAAATCAAAGAGCAAATAGTAGAGAATCAATACAATGAAGATTGAATTGATTCTGATTTGAATTTGAGAAGATTTGAATAAATTTTCACTAGAAATTTTGGCAGAGTAAGAGGAGAGAAGGAAATAAGAAAGTAGTTGTTAAAAAATTCGTTTGAAATCCTCTATATATCGAGAATACATAGACATGTCCATTTGCTAAGAGTTATAACGAATAGACTCTTCATTTCAAAATTTGAATTTCAAATTAGCGGCATGTATGTCGACATATCATCTACTTATATGTCGATATATGCTAGTGTATTTTTAAAATTTGTTTATTTTAAAATGTTTTGAAAATCTTATGCTTTGTAATATATTTTGATAATTTGTCAAATAATTTAAACATAGTTTATAAACATTTTAAACTTTATAAAACTTTTATGAAGTATTTTTAAATACATTTTAAAAATATACTTTATTTGAAAATAAAGAATAAGAAATCGAGAAGATAGAGATCAAAGATTGCTATATGGAATTTAGTAATATTCTACGACTTTATATACTATACCATAATATAGAGATCTTCATATCTTGATCTTCATGTCAATTTCTTGAGTTTCTATACTGTACAATCTTCGAGTTAATACCTATATAATATCCTGCACTTTATTCTACATAACTTGATAAAAACGTTAGTATCCATATTTTTTACGAATGTATTATAGTTACTAAGGTTGTTATCATCAAAATAAATATCCGAGGCATTAAAAATCACCCCCTTTTGATGATGATAACCATTAATATCTTATATATATATAATATATATAACTCTCCTTGGGTTAGATAACTCCCTTTGAATATGCGTATATGTATATTTTATAATTTTCTCCCCCTTTGTAATCGACAAAATGGGTGAAAATTAAAAATAAAACTTAAGAAAAACTCATGAGAAACTTAAGAAAAACTCCCCCCGCTAAAATACATTATGATATATGATTCAAATTCATAGTCCAGATTAAAAATTGATATATATATATATATAATGCATATATAACAAATGGTGCTATTCTATATTAATCATGATAATATATGGTAATATGAATTTTAAAAACGTACTTTCAATACATTCAGTTCAATCAAATTAAATTATTCATATAAATAATCTGAAACCAATCTAATTCAATCTAAACAGAAACCAAGTCATTCAAACCAAATCCTAAGAATATTTTTACATTTACAGTTCAAACCTAACAATTAGACATTTCATGGAACTTCAACCAAATCATCAGCCCCAAAGATTGGATCTGCTTTAATGGCATCTCTATCTTCATTATCCTTATTAATAGTGCTTTCTGGGTTATTAGATGGTTCATCTTTGATTAGGGAAGAAATCATCCATCAAATAGCATCTAAATGCTTTTCTTGTTCCTTTATCATTTTCACTTGACTCAAATCTAGGTGCCTTTGATTTCTTAGAAAATAAGAAAGATTATCTTTAAAGATTGGAGAGTTCGTTCAAGATTTTCACATAATTTTTGATGTGGAGAAGACATTTTGTAAAATATGTTTGAGAATGAAAATAGAGCATAGAGTAAAAGGATAAATGAGTTTTCTAGAAGAAATAGCTTACATAAGAGTAGAAAGTCACTTGGAATGAATTGATGGAAGTAATAGTGCTTTATTTGTTATGTATGTATACACAAGCATGCGGTTGCTTTATGTTTGCTAAATTATTACTTTTTTAGCATGAAACCTTTCGGGCTTTCAGAGTTGTTTAGAATTTCTTATTTTAGAGCAAACATTTAAGGAAGTAAGACATGTTTACACAAACGATGTAAAGAGCTAAGTTAAAAATAAAAAATAAAGGTTTAGACTTAGCTTTGTAGTTTCCCTAACTTTGGGTAGGTAGAATAGACGAGCTGCGCTTCCTACTCGTGTGTATTCCCTATAGATGGTTGGCAAACACTGTAATCCTAGAAAATTATCCCTGCTTTTGATAATATTTTTTTATCGAGCCCCATCATGGTGGGAATACTTTGGCATATGGAGCATGAAAGTTATAGTTGGCATATCCCCATCAAGCTGGGGCCACTCTAATGGGTCGAAGTGGATAGCAGTATGTATGCAAGAATCAGGACTATTACATATGTAGTTGCACCTATTTTTGCACTAGTGCCTCATTCCACTCTTGGGGGAATAAGAAGCATCATTGGTGAAGAAATGGGGACTACTACGTTGGTGGTCTTACCACCTGTTCAAGATGCCTCTAGCACATAGGGTAACATAGTCTAGATCTTGCATCCTCATGGATAATTATGCTATATATGCATGAATCAAGACCATACCATTGGTGGTAGCACCATATATGCATTATAGTCCTCGACACAAAAAGGAGCATTGTTGGGCTTGCTCGAGCATCCTCGTAGAGCATAACACCATGGACACATGAATTTAGACTACAACTTGTTATGATCTTGCCATCTAAGCACCGAGGCCCCTGGCATAGACATGGCGTTGTTAGGCTCAGCATCCTAATAGAGTAGTACACCTTAGATGCATGAATCAAGACCACAACTTGGGTGATCTTGCCATCAAAGCATCAATGTCTTTAGTAAGGACGAAAGCGTTGTTAGGCCTATGTATCCTTATAGGGGAAGTCTTGCTGTCGTTACTCATTCTCGGCATAAGGCATAGGCATTATATGCTCATACCTGCTCAAGGTGGTCATTCGTACATTTGTTACAAAATCACTTGACAAAGTAGCAAGAATGGAGTGCCTAGTTTATTTCATATGAAAGATACATTACAAAATTCATTCACCTTATGGTATGTCATACATTTTTCTTTATGGTTTATAATTTTGGCTTACAATAAATGACCAAATGTAATAGGTTCAGAGGTGCTCATAGTTCCACATCCAGGGATGTTGGTGCCATTGGGTTGGGTAAGGCGATATAGTCTATTGGCTAAGGTAGTGTTGATTACATATGGACCTTTCTAATTTGGATCCCAGAACCCCCTTGGCTGGTTTGTTTGTATTCTTGAAGACTCACCACAAGACAAGGTCCTTTATAGTGAAGTTTTTTTGTTTGATCCTTGTATTGTAGTGATTCATGAATTTACTATTATGAGCCTCCATTCAGAGCTCAACCTCCAATCGTCTAGTGCATCGAGGCCCTGCAATGACAACTCTTCATTTTGTTTTGCATTATGAGTGAGGCATCTTAGGGTGGGGACATACATTTTTAAGGGAATCATGACTTCGTATCCATTAGCTAAGGAGAAGGGGAGTGTTCTGTTACGGTTTTGAATGAGGTCCTATACGACCAAAATATGAGCGACAAATCTTCCCTCTAGTACCTTTTGGATTTGGTAAGGTGCTTCTTTAAGTTTGGTTTGATGGTTTAGTTAACCACCCCCACCTTTCCATTTTCCCGAGGGTTAGAGACAGACGAGAAGCATTTCTAGATTCCATTCCTTCACAATATACGAGGAACTGACCACTCTCAAATTAGGTGCTTCTACCATTGATGTTCTTCTTAATGAGTCCAAAGTGTTAGTCCGTGAGATGATGGTTTTGATGACAACAACCTTAGAATAGATTATAAAATATAAATACTAACATTATAAGTTTAGATATATATGTATATGCATGATTTAACCATGCAGGTACTAAGAATGAAGACTGTACAGTATAGAGATTCAAGATATCAAGATAAAATATCAAGATAGAAGACTCATGAGTATCGAGACCATCAAGAGTTCAAGATTTCAAGGATAAGTATTTTTTATTATTATTAGGAATTTTTGTTAAAACTCGTAGAAAAGCACTAGCATCTTAAAATCTAATTTATTCGTGGAATGGAATCCACTTCAAGCCCGTTAAAGGGATGGAGCCCTAAGTAGGATGGAACCTACGAAAAATCTAGTGGAACATTGTTTTGTATCCGCTAACTTTTATTCAAAATGATTTTTCAAAATTATATCCTGTTTTCAAAACTTTCCTTTTAAAAGATTCAAAACCCCCGATCCTGATTTTAAATAATTTTAGCCTCAAAAGCATCTTTATTTTCAAAGTCAAATTACTCCTGATTTTAAACTATCTTTTTAAATAATACATTTAACTTTTAAATATTTATACTTAGATTCAAATATAAAATTATAGTTAAAATCTATATAATTATTCTTTATATTTACTTATGAATTTTAACTATAGTCAAGTATATTTATAAAGTTTAAAATAGTTTTTATATAAGATAAAGGATATTTTCAATGAAAATCAAAAACACCAAAAAATCCTTTGGGATGTCGACATGCCTAGCATGACCATGTCGACATGGTGACAGTTTGATTCAAAAATTCAAATTTCAAAAGAAGTGTCTATTCGCCATAACTCTTCATGAATGGTCATGGCTGTTGTTCTTCTATAAATAGGGGTCAGTTTCAACGAATTTTCAATAATAATTTTCTGGTTTTCACTCCTCTTCTTCTTCCTCATTTCTTAATACATATTCTTACCATTACTATGCCGAAATCAACATTGAATCATACTCGATTACTTCTAGTTTGATTCTCTATCACTATTTTTACTAGATTCTCAGTGCTATTCAGAGTTATAGACTTCTTTGTAATCTATTAAGTGAGAAAAGGTGTGATTGTAGCCTTGGAAATCAATCAAAAGGGAAAAGGTGTGATTGTAGCCTTGGTAAATCAATTGGGTAAACTTGTGGCCTGGAAATCAAGTATCTCTACCCAGAGGATCGAAATTCTGGAGGGTGTACTTCGTAGCCTTGAAACCGAGGGTGTAATTGTGCAATTGCTTTTGAAAGGAAATCCGTACTTGTGTTGCGGGACTGGATGTAGGGTAACTCCGAACCAGTATAAAATCTGATGTGTTCTTTCCTTTACTGCTTTTATTTTATTTCTGCATCTGTGATTGTTTCTGTGATCATATCTATGTCTGTATATTGCATACTTTTGTGTCTAAATTAACATAAATTAAAAAGATTTAGTAATTCTTTATTAACACTATTCACCCTCCCTCTAGTGTTAATCTTAGCCTTAAGATCCGTAATCCGCATTTCTCACACAAAGAAGTTAATGATATTTTTTATAATGAAGTTGAAGAATTTCAGTGCGACGACCCAAGTGAGGATTCCGCTTTGCCCCATTTAGTAAAGTAGTCAATGGCAATTATGATGAGATTATACCCTCCTTTCAACTACAAAGCTTTCTAATTAAGTTGATACCTTATATAGTGAACGACCATTGGAAGCTCATAGGAGTTAACAAGTATGCGGTGGCTTTAGGGATTTTAGCAAAATTTTGATAGCATTCACACTAGTTAACTTATCCATGGAGTTTTTTTATCATTTTCGGCCAGTAATATCTTTGATGGGTAGTCTTCTTTGCAAGGCTTTTCCCTTAGCATGGTCTTCCCAAAATCCCTCATATTACTCTTTGAGGACATGATCGAATTCCCCCTTAATGATGTAGCAATCGAGACGGATGGAGTAGCCTATCCGGGAGAGTTTGCAATCCATAATTGTGTAGCTCAATAAAGATTTTTCCAGCTTTCTTTTATTAGTTAAGTAGTTCCTTACTCGCCAAATACTTTAAGAGAGGGATCACGCACTTATCTAACTAATCGCCATTGATCTCCATAGTAGTTGTCCCCTGCTAGAAAGACAGGTTGTCCAAACTTCTAATGGGACCCAAGGGTTGGTCTTTTTTGGGTTATTTTCTGCCTTGGCTACAAGATTGGCATTATCCTTTTTCCCTGAATATTTTCTCTAACTTGAAGTCAGAGAAGGTGTTGTGAGCTTCTCGGATTTGGTAACACATAACGCTAGAGTTCTACGCTTCAATAGGAAATGCTCATCGATTTGATTGACAAACAACTAGGGGTCGATGTATATCTTAATCACTGTAATTTTTAGTTCTTTCGCCATAATGTGACCGGCTAGGATGGCTTCACACTCCAGTCCATTGTTGGTTTCTTTAAATTTCAACCTTGTGGAGAAGCAGATGTTTTGTAGTTTTGGAGTGACAAGGACCATGTCGTCCCTATCCCTTTTTTATTGGATGCCATGTCTACATAAAATTACCACAAGCATTGATTAGTGAGTGTCTCTTTCACTGCCATTAAAGGAACTGGCCAGTCAAAAGTGGGGGAAATAAGTAAATTTTAATTTTTTTATACCTATTTTGGATCTGTTGGGTTTATGAAGTCTAAAGGTTTATAGATCTAATCTAATATTGTTTTAAATAAAATCTTATTTTATTTTATTTTGAAAGATGATTTAATTTATTTATATTTTAATTAATGTGAGATTTATGTAAAGTAGAGTACAACAAATATACTCTTATGCATATGTGTTAGAAGCGGTTACTTATTTTTATATATTACTTTAGTAAGTGAAAAGATAAGATGTTATTCATTGGAGGCAAATTAACATGGCATAAACGTAAAGAATGGTGCAATTAATTTGGTGTTACACTTGCTACTTTTATAATTAATTTCCCATATTTTAATTAATTTATTTAAAATAAGTTTTATTCAATTTTAAACTAGATTATGATATACAAGTGTATCGAATACACTCATGTGTTTATAGTGAACCTGAAATGTATAAACAATGTACGTAGTTAATGTGAACGTTGATAGCGTTAGGAATTACACCACAACAGACACGTTTCCCTTTTATATGTGCCTTTGTTGTCCTAAGTTATTATTCGAATTATATATATATATATATATATATATGTATGTATGTATGTATGTATGTATGTATAATTATAAATCAATTTCCAATTGTAATGATAGTAAAAATAGTAAAAATATTTTATAACCATATTTGACTGATTACACATATAGCAAAATTAAAAAATATATCTCGAGAATCTCATTCTGATTTTGAAAGTCAAACTTACATTTATAATTTCAAACATCAACATATCAATTTTAAAGTTTAAATTTGATATTACAAAAAGTATGTATATTTCAAATGAAATTGATTTTTAATATACATCTCATACATACATATATTATTTATAAACTAGGCAACATTTGTTGTAAAATAAAATACACGTTGACATATATTAAATGTATATGTAACAACTCGAATTCCAGTGGGTCCGGATTTTTCGCAAAATTGCTAAAACCCAAGCCTATTGAAACCCGAGTTGGGAATCTAGTATCCTGCAAATAGGCAAAGAAAAATATATCAGAGCTCGATTAAATATCTCACAACGGAATCGACTAAAATATAATATTAAGTAAATACTCACCAATATAATAATACTTTCTAAACAAGTGTCTTAAAGTTGGAAAGTCTCTGCCATCTACCTAACCTCTAGGATGTTATAAGGAGGGGGTCAGAACTAAAGTTCTGATGAATATATAAATTTTACACTTTTAAGCTTAATTCTACATATACCATTTTATTTCAATTTACTGTTATACTAGGTTAACTAGGTTTATCATACTCTCGCCTTTGTGCGTGAATCGTACCCATCTAATCCTTAGTAGATTAAAACCTAATAACTAATATATGTATGTATGTATGTATGTATGTATGTATGTAGCATATGCCCAATGACCATATTGGCCTTAGGTGTGACGCCCCACCTCTATACCCACGCTAGCCAAGAACATTACGGTGTAGTGTTGTCAACTAGCACGGAGAATAAGGCTATTGAGGAGCGGCCATCAATAGTAAGGCCTTACACTAGTATTGGTTATCTCGATAGGAGTGGTATATATATATAAATATTCTTTCATTTTTCATCTCTGATTTATTTTCTCCCATCGAAATACCCCAATTCCAGTATAAAACGAACTACGATGGTTCATAATAGTTTAGAACAGTAAATATAAAATAATAACACAGATAATTATAAATGCGGAACACAAATAAAACAGAAAATCTCATATATATATATATATATACACAATAACTGATGTCAGTTACAATACATTTGATACAATACATATGACACGGTACATATGATACAATACATATGACACGGTACATATGATACAACTACCACAGTCGACTCAGGAAGTTACATATACAAGTACATTAACGTATATAATATACATGAATACATATCTTCCTATACAATTATACAGACTACAACAAATGACGACGACTACTCCAAAAGATATGAAAGAACTTCATAGCTCTAGCAGCAACCCAAAGAAGAATATCTACAACCTGAAATATTCGATCTGACCCGAGTATTAAATTAAAAAGAAAATAATACTCGGGTCAGTCTAATTCAAACTCAGTAATTAGTGCACAGAAGCAATAGTAATTAAATAATGAATAGACGATAGTACTTAAACCAAATCAGAATGAAATTCAGAATATTGAATTGAATAAACAAAACAGTTCAAATAATTGAAATATCAATTAAAATGTTAATTCGAGTAGGGCTGCAGTACACGCACACGTGCACTGCCTCGCCACTACAGCATATAGAATATGCGAAAGATCAATAAATCAAAGCAAGATAGAATAACATAAAAGCCATGCCGTGTGGCTGCAGTTCACGCTTGCGTGCACTGCCCTGCCACTACAGTGATAATGTACCCAAAAACTCAATTCCGTATGGCTGCAGTTCACGCTTACGTGCACTGCCTTGCCACTATAGTGATGATGTACCCAACGAAAATTCATAAGCAAACACAAGATCAAACCCGAGTTACCGGATTCAACTCAAGTATATTTCGAAAATCAAGCAAAATGCAAAGGTCAAGTCACGACAACCATGACTCAACACAAAGCAACGAGACACTACAAACTCAAGTGAAAACAAAACTCATATATGCCAGTGAATGCAGTGGTCAGTGCAATGCACGAACCAATTTAAACGACAACCATCACAAGAATACAAGTCAGGATACCGCAAGCTCCAGGTGGTCAGTAATGACCAAGGAAAAATGAAATAGAGTGCAACCTGGAAGATATGAACCAGCATAAGCAAATGGATGCACAGGGGTGCAACAGGGGGGATGCACAGAAATGCAACAAGGAATTTACACACTACCATGGAATGCAACGAGTCTACACAATAAATCAGCAGTAATTGACAATTGATCAAACTGCAGTTCAATGCCAACGCATTGGTGATGACTAAAGAAAATGCAAATGAGTACAAGGCATCAATGCAATGTATCAGACTCGAGCAAAGGCAATATAAACCCAACAGTGCAAAATGGCATATGCATATGCACATACAAGGCTACAGTATATTGCTACAGTAATGATGCATGAACACTAGCCGCAAGAAGGAACCCGACCATAAAGTCGAGTAGTAGACATCACAATGAATATATGAATCATGGCTCGAGTATAAAAGCTACAGTTTCAAATGAACATTACAAGTAACAATGTAATGATATGCAGTGATTATGTACTCAAGTCCAGTGCACACATACAGGTTACAGTAATACAAAAATCAAGTCGAAGTCGAGAATGAACAAGTCAATTTTTCATCTCAAAGCCAAAAATGGACACGGCACAAGGTCAAACCCGAGTCATCGACTGGATTCAACACAGGGCCAAGCAACCAACAAAACAAACAAGAACCAGGCTCAGCAAAATGAAGACAAGCTAGTGCAAGAAACATGGGGTACACATAGGCAGTCCATCAAGCAAAAACAGTGAATGCATCAGGCATGTACAAGAGAACCATAGGACAGTGAGCAATACACAGCATACAACAAAATTCACGTTACTGCTCCTTTCTCAATTAGAGCAACAAATTGAATGTCAAAGCAAGAATGCTTTGTGATCAAAATATGTGCATGTGATAAAATATATTCATGTAAAAGATATCAAACCATTGTACAGGCATGTACAGTCAATAAAATAAAAATCAAAGCATGTACAGGCAATGAAATAAAATCAAAGCAAAAAGTATGTTTTTACTTCGCTTTGAAAAGTGTGCAGATATATATAAGAGATATCAAAGCCATGTCCATCAAGCAAACATACATATGAAATGGAGCAGGTCAGTAACCATGTCGAACATCCAAACGAAGGTCGAATGGCCGAGCATAGTATTGACGAAATCAACAATTATATTCAAACGAAAATCGAAGTTGAACAAATCAAAAGTCGACCCAGTGGTGGTCAACAAAGCCAAAAATGATATGTCGTTCAAAAATCAAATCAGAGCTACGATGAACTAGTCAAACCTCTTCACTAAGTCAAAAATCGAAGTCGTGGTTCAACAAAGGATACCGAAGTCAAAGGAAATCGACGCCGTGAAAATCAGTAAGCAAGTATCCTTAAATATACGAATTCAAGCAAAACCCTAGTCAGGAAGAACAAAACCACGAAAACACGAAATCAAACCAAGACAGGAAAAATCAGTAACATCAAAATAAAGTCGAACGACCTAAACATGGACTTAAGGATGAATTAGATGTGAGAATTACTCACCTTGTCGACGAATTTAGGAGAAGCCGTGCGCGAGATCATCGATCGGTGCAGCCACGAGCAAGACGAAGGGGCGAACGAGAAATGAAAATGGGGCCGCCATTAATTTCCTTCGTTCGATTTTTACTTAGGGTTTTAAAATAATAAAGGGGACGAGTTTAATTATTATCACGGCACAAAAGAAAAGTGGGCCAAATAATTTTTTAAAGCCTGCATAACCTTAACCAAATTTTTGAAAGGGTTTCAACTCGATTAAAATTCAAATAGCCATTAGCTATCGACATTAACCATTTAACGATGAATATAAATTGGTGGAAAGATCTCGGGTTGTTACAGACTCCCCTCCTTAAAGAAATTGCGTCCTCGCAATCATAAGGAATGAATGAACAAAAGGTAAAAACCAAAAAAAGCATATCATCACAAGATGAAGAAATTCGAAATAGGAAACGTCATGAATAGCAGAAAATTGAGCCGGTACACCGGCGTAGTACTATATAAACACCAAAGAAATCTTTTAATTTCATAAAAGAAATTCCCAAATTCTCAACAAAATTTGATTCAAATAGATAATCAGAATACAGAAATCACAAAAAAGCAATATCTAATCACCGATTCGATAATTAGAAAACAGCAAAATCAGCAAATCTAATTATCAACCAAGATAATTAGAAAACACAAATATCTAAATATCAAAAACGATATCAGGAATTACCACAACGGTAATCAAATTTCAAATCAGCAAATATTCAATTATCAAAACGATAATCAAATCTTAAATCACAAATATTTAATTATCACAAACGATAATTAAATCTCAAATATTTAATTATCACAAGCGATAATCAGAAACAATAAATATCTGATTATCAAAAACGATAATCAGAAATCACAAATCAACGAATATTTAATTATCACAATTGATAATTAAATCTTAAATCGAAAATATTTAATTATCATAAACGATAATCAAATCAAAAATATCTAATTATCACAAACGATAATTAGAAACAATAAATATCTGATTATCAAAATTGATAAATCAGAAATCACCAACATCCGATTATCGAAACGATAATCAGAAATCACAAATTATTCAATTAACGAGTCCGGAATTAACCGAAATAGCAAACGCACATGACCCATAACCACGAGTTTTACTAAATCACTTAATTCACTTCATCGTTTTCTTAAAAGTGCATAATGGTGTATTTTAAAAATAACATTTCACATTCTCAAACGGACAAGTCCGGAATTAAGCGAATCAGTAAAAGAAAGGGGTCATAGTCCTCGATTTTTATGAAACGTTTAAATCGCTTCCTCATTCTTTTGAAAGCGTAAACTGTAAAACTTATGAAAACAATTTTCATTTATTTTATAAAAAATAATAATAATAATTTACATTCTCAAATGAACAAGTCCGGAATTAAGCGAATCAGCAAAAGAAAGGGGTCATAGTCCTCGATTTTACTGAAACGTTTAATTCGCTTCCTCATTCTTTTGAAAGTGTAAATCGTAAAAATTTTGAAAACAATTTTGATTTATATTTTGAAGCAATTTTTAAAACACGTGATTAAAGCAGCAACATCCGTAGCAATTTCGACATACGTCAAAATTTCATCGAAATAATTGGCATCAAAATATAATACCAATGAATTTTCATTCATAAAAAATGTCACAAGAATCTTCTCAAAGATAGGAAAGGGTTTCATACCCTAAACTTGTATTCATAACAAGTCAATAACACACGAATTCACCAATGCACAAAAATTGATAAAACTTATCAATAGAAATCACGAAAATTGGTGAAGCACAAATTCTAGAAATCATCACAAGAAATTCAGAAAACACAAATTCTAGAAATCTACACAAGAAATCCAGATATCACAAAATGAGAGTATGAAAACTCAAATGGGAGTACGGAAACTCGAATGGGAGTACGGAAACTCGAATGGGAGTACGCAAACTCGAATGGGAGTACGGAAACTCGAACGGGGGTATGAAAACTCAAATGGGAGTATGGAAACTCACCTATACATGAGCATGAAAAATCACCAACACATGTAACGCAAAGCGAGAACGGGAGCATGAAAACTCACCTACACACGAGCATGAAAACTCATCAACACGTGCAACACAAAGCGAGAACGGGAGCATGGAAACTCACCTACACGTGAGCATGAAAAATCACCAACACGTGCAACACAAAGCGAGAACGGGAGCATGGAAACTCACCTACACGTGAGCATGAAAAATCACCAACACGTGCAACACATTTGTGATGGTGAAACATCACAAAAGCGGGGTCTAGTCTCCCTCGCAGACAAAAAGAAAGCATGTGTGAGTGGAATCACACAAATGGTGTCTAGGCTAACCAAAAAGCAAAAAGGTATGTGTGAATGGAATCACACAAGTGGTGTCTAGCCTAACCAGAAAGCAAAAAAATATGTGTGAATGGAATCACACAAATGGTGTCTAGGCTAACCAAAAAGCAAAAAGGTATGTGTGAATGGAATCACACAAGTGGTGTCTAGCCTAACCAGAAAGCAAACAAAGAGACATCGCACAATTGCTAGTCTAAATCACAAAGATGATCGTCATAATCATCCTGAGATCAATCAATATCACAGAAAAAGGAAAGAGGCCTATCACATGACGGTCCGAAGACCATGGGGAGCTACCCCATATGGATGAGTCTGAGTCACCCGAATGAGGTCAAGGCTAACCAAAAAGAAAAAAGGTACGTGTGAATGAAATCACACAAATGGTGTCTAGCCTAACCTCGCAATGAAAGAGACATCGCACAATTGCTAGTCTAATTCATAAAGCGATCATCAAGATCAACGAGAAGTGTCAATTACACTAAGCTAGTAAATATAAAAGTTTAGCTTCATGTCCCATAACCACTTGCTTAACTTAAATATTTACGAACAAACTGTAAATCTTCACTAAAAAATTGTCACAAGAGATTCAATCGAATAAGTTTAAGAATTAACCAGCGAAGTAAACGCAAGCGTTATATACCACTCGTTTTACTAAGTCGTTCAATTAGATTTCTCATACGAGTGAGGTAAAGGTTAGTATGTACTAATAGATTGGAAAACGGTGTAGGAAAAGAGTTTTGTAGTAAAATAGTTTTGAAATTGTTTGGAGAAAAGGGTTTTGATATTTACTACTAGTGTAGAAAACCTTTATATTTTTAAAGTGACAAATCACAAAAATGATTGTAGGAACAATCAAGCACAAGAATTCACATACAAAGATGTGAATAGAATCCAAAGAAATCGATACTGTATCCATCAAAAGGAATGTTCACAAAAATTCCGAAGAAAATGTTATCAAAGTTGCTAATAAATGATAGCAACAAATCGAGGAAATAACACGAATCGGTTAAATTTGGAAACCAAATCAATTCACAAAAATTCACTTTCGAAGACGTGAATAAAATCCAAAGAATTCGATTCCAAATTCATCAAAGTAGAAATACCTAAAAATTCCAGAAATAGAAGTTATCAAAGTCGACAAAGATGAAAACAACTATTCGGAAAAGAAGAATCAATTAACAAATGGAATGACGAAGCAAAACGAGCATAAATGCATAAATGACTTCAACAAAAATGAAAATCAAGTCAATGCTGAAGTCAACAAGTAATGGCCAAGTTCAAACAAAATCAACGTCGGCTAAATCAATTCAAAGCCGAAAACACAAGAACAAAATCCTCATCATCAAAGAATTCAACTTAAGTTCGCAAAGCAAACGGAGGCCGAAGACAAAATACTTTCACGAAATCAAAGTCAAAGGCACATGAATAAGCATTAGGAATTCATACCTAACAATCAAAGATAATCATATGCAAAGATGAGAGATAAAATATCGACAAATAGTTGTAACATATGTTCCATCCAAGTTATGTTTTATATTTGTTCTAAACCCCAGGCTTTGATACCAAGCTGTGACGCCCCACCTCTATACCCACGCTAGCCAAGAACACTACGGTGTAGTGTTGTCAACTAGCACGGAGAATAAGGCTGTTGAGGAGCGGCCATCAACAGTTAGGCCTTACACTAGTATTGGTTATCTCGATAGGAGTGGTATATATATAAATATTCTTTCATTTTTCATCTCTGATTTATTTTCTCCCATCGAAATACCCCAATTTCAGTATAAAACGAACTACGATGGTTCATAATAGTTTAGAACAGTAAATATAAAATAATAACACAGATAAATATAAATGCGGAACACAGATAAAACAGAAAATCTCATATATATATATATATATACACAATAACTGATGTCAGTTACAATACATTTGATACAATACATATGACACGGTACATATGATACAATACATATGACACGGTACATATGATACAACTACCACAGTCGACTCAGGAAGTTACATATACAAGTACATTAATGTATATAATATACATGAATACATATCTTCCTATACAATTATACAGACTACTACAAATGACGACGACTACTCCAAAAGATATGAAAGAACTTCATAGCTCTAGCAGCAACCCAAAGCAGAATATCTACAACCTGAAATACTCGGTCTGACCCGAGTATTAAATTCAAAAGAAAATAATACTCGGGTCAGTCTAATTCAAACTCAGTAATTAGTGCACAGAAGCAATAGTAATTAAATAATGAATAGACGATAGTACTTAAACCAAATCAGAATGAAATTCAGAATATTGAATTAATAAATAAAATAGTTCAAATAATTGAAATATCAATTAAAATGTTAATTCGAGTAGGGTTGCAGTACACGCACGCGTGCACTTCCTCGCCACTACAGCATATAGAATATGCGAAAGATCAATAAATCAAAGCAAGATAGAATAACATAAAAGCCATGCCGTGTGGCTGCAGTTCACGCTTGCATGCACTGCCCTGCCACTACAGTGATAATGTACCCAAAAACTCAATTCCGTGTGGCTGCAGTTCACGCTTGCGTGCACTGCCTTGCCACTACAGTGATGATGTACCCAACAAAAATTCACAGGCAAACACAAGATCAAAGCCGAGTTACCGGATTCAACTCAAGTATATTTCGAAAATCAAGCAAAATGCAAAGGTCAAGTCACGACAACCATGACTCAACACAAAGCAACAAGACACTACAAACTCAAGTGAAAACAAAACTCATATATGCCAGTGAATGCAGTGGTCAGTGAAATGCACGAACCAATTTAAACGACAACCATCACAAGAATACAAGTCAGGATACCGCAAGCTCCAGGTGGTCAGTAATGACCAAGGAAAAATGAAACAGAGTGCAACCTGGAAGATATGAACCAGCATAAGCAAATGAATGCACAGGGGTGCAACAGGGGGGATGCACAGAAATGCAACAGGGAATTTACACACTACCATGGAATGCAATGAGTCTACACAATAAATCAGCAGTAATTGACAATTGATCAAACTGCAGTTCAATGCCAACGCATTGGTGATGACTAAAGAAAATGCAAATGAGTACAAGGCATCAATGCAATGTATCAGACTCGAGCAAAGGCAATATAAACCCAACAGTGCAAAATGGCATATGCATATGCACATACAAGGCTACAGTATATTGCTACAGTAATGATGCACGAACACTAGCCGCAAGAAGGAACCCGATCATAAAGTCGAGCAGTAGACATCACAATGAATATATGAATCATGGCTCAAGTATAAATGATGCAGCGCGAGATACAGATAAACAAATTTACCTTAAATCGCGATCGACCATCGCCGTTGCTCTGCGACTCACGACTCAACTTCAACCACGACATACGACTCATTCTCATTCCCCTCCGCGACGCACGACCCAACCTTCCCTATGTCGCGACTCACGACTCAAAACCCCCTATGTCGCGACTCACGATTCAACCTCCACCATAACTCGCGAACTCCTTGAGTCGCGGCCGACTCATCCCCTCCACCCTAAATCGCCTCCTTCCCAAAATCCTAAGTCGCGACCCATTTCCACTCCCCAGATCGTGACCTATTCCCATTCCTCTACTATGAGTCGTAACCGAGACACGCGATAGGACCTTCTCCCTCAAATTCCATAAGTCGCAAACTATTGCTTTGAGTCGTACCGAGTTATCCATAAGTCGCGGCCATTTTTCTAAGTCACGAAGAAGCATAAGTCGTTGCCGAGACAGAGATTAAGTCGAAGACGAGATAGTGTGAGTCGTTACCGAGTTATTTCTTAAGTCGTGGGAGATGCGTGATTTTCCAGTACTTAAGTTGCTCCACCCTTAAGTCATTCACCTATGCCGCTGAAGCCTATGCCGCTGAAGAAGTGTTATCTACTTAGGTCGCTCAAGTTAAGTCGTATTCCTGTGATGTTGTAACTGTTATGTCATATGTCGTAAATCGTTACTGCTATAACTTGGATTGTTGTAACTCGTGTAAGGTTTATGTTGTGTGTGATGTAAGTCGTTTGTGTGTGAGTTGAAAATCTCTATAAATAGGGACATATAGTCATTGTGAATGGTTGTTGAAAATTGAATAAAATTTCCATTTGATTGCTTTGTGCTTTCTTTAAATTGGTAGTCGAGTGAAAATCTCCTATCTCCACTTCGGCATTCGAGTGCGCTCGAATCAACGAACGTTGAAGCCGATTCACGGAATCAAGTGCGCTTGATCAATGTCGAAGAATCGTAGATCCTTCATCACGGTATCGTGCGCGATCAACGTGTTAAGGATAGCTAGAATCCGGTATCTCTTGAGATCAATGGATTTGGGCATTTTCAGTATTGTTCAATCCACCGATTGCTAATTCCATCGACATATCAAGTTTTTGTTAATCCGCTGCGTCAGTTTTGGTATCAGAGCTTGTTTTAGCCAATCATAGCTAAATCGGGTCTTGGAGCCAAGTATTTGAAGTTTTTGAAGTGTTTGTTTATTTGGGAAATCGGATTTGCATTATTGAGAAGTTGGTGTTCATCATGTTCATCGAGAAGTTGCAACAAGTTTGTAACTTTCGATCCATATTCTTTTGGATCAAAATCCGAAAAGTGTTTGGATTTTTGGAGAAGTGATTGAGCCGAGAATTGAAGCATCAGTTTGTGAGGAGTTTGATTCGTGAAATTTTGGTTTCAAAGTTGAAGTGTGTTTGACTTTGTTGAAGTGAAGTTTGAAGTTTTGAAGTTTGTGTTTGAATACGTTGAAATATTTGTGATTGTGAGATCATGCCTCAGAGAAGAACTAACCGACACCAGAATGTTGCCGACATGTATAGAAGAGAAGACACTAAAGCAGTAGAGCAACGAATTAGTGATAATCTCGAGGAGAAGTTCAATAAAGGTTTTGGGAAGTTAGAGAAGTTGATGTCTGACTTGAATCGAAATCAAAGGAAAGTGTCGCCACATTTTTACCAAGATCGAAGAGATTCATCAGTTTCAACTGGACGAGACAATCATGATTATCGGGCTGAAGAGAGAAGAGCTTATCGTGATTACGAGCATGAGGCATATGGTGATTATGAAAGAGGAAGTAGAGAGGATGTACATGGTTATAGAAGAGTCAATGTTCAGAATCGACATCGAAGCTCATCTAATTTTGAAGAAGATAGTTATGATGATAGCATTCACTTTCGATATCCGGATCAAAGGCAAAGTCGATATAGAAATGTTGAAGAGAATGGTCATACACGGAAATCAAGGATGGACACAGAAATTCCTGAATTCCGAGGTGGTCTACGAGCAGAGGAATTCTTTGATTGGTTGTCAAAGGTTGAAAAGGTTTTTGAACTCAACGACGTTCCTGAAGATCGTCAAGTTAAGTTAGTTGCTACAAGCTTGAGAGGAAGAGCTATGGATTGGTGGCAACAAACTAAATCAACCAGGGAAAGAATGAAGAAATCTAAAGTTGTCAAGTGGGACAAGATGAAAAGAATGATGAAGGCAAATTTTTTACCCTACAATTATCAAGTTCGTATGGATCAACAGTTGCAGAAGTTGAGTCAGGGGAGTCGAGGAAAGGGTGTGGTTACAAGCTCCAGCAATCAGAGTAGAGGTGTTCATTGCCGTAGAGATGTTTCTAAGAGAGTCAACAAATCAGTTGTGCCTGGAAACGTTGAGACAAATGTTGATGACCGAATTAAGCGATATCATTATCAGGAGTTTGACCATCGAGGTGTTGAATGTGCAGAGCCCAAGAAGAAAGCATTAGCTGTGGAAGAAAGTGAAAACGAGGATGTGGATGATTCAACTGAAAGTGAGCCGGAAGAGGAAGAGGAACCGACTAGTCCAATATCATTCAGCGAGAGTGTTGAAGAATCGGAAGGTAGTGCTGAAACATTGGTTAGGTATGAGGCAAGTAAAGAGCTTAAAACTCCTGAGGAGGTTAAAACAATGTTGGAAGAGCTTGAAGAGGTTGGTCCTACAGAATCATTCGCAGCCTTACCACTGAAGTTGGACAACGAAGATGAAGAGGTCGAGTTAGAGAACGAAGAATGTAATTTGTTGAGGAGGATTGATGTAGTTAACTTCTATCAACCACCACAATTTGATGATGATGAAAGTTCTTTGTCAGGGGATGTAGAAGTTTTGTCAAAGGATGAAGGGGGTAACTTGTTAAGGAGGACTGATGAAATTGATTTTTACCAACCGCTAGAATTTGATGTTGATGAAGAAATGGAGTCAAAGTATGTGAATGTAGAAGTCGACTACTCGTCATTGCCAAAGCTTGATGTCGGTAGTATGGAAGAAGAGACTGTGTTCGGAGTTGAGGGAATTCATTTGTTGATGGAGAATTTTTGTTTGACACCTGAGCTTATGGATGAGAGTCAGCCAAGTAGCAATTCCTTAGTTTTCGAGGAGCCCGAACAAATTGAGAGTGAAACAGAAGAGAAGGCAGATTCAGATAGTTTATTATTTTTGAAAGAATTTGACAATGAAATGGAAGATGATGAGGAGTTATCAATGTTGATTGAATCCGGAAAAAGTTTTGATGTTGAGAATCCTGAAGAGATTGAAGTATTTGAAGAGTGCGAAGATGAGATATCTGAGGAACTGCTTGAAGAAACTAACCCTGTATTTTTGGAAGAGTATGTGGAAATGAGGAATGAAGTGTTTGAATTGACCAAGCAAGGAGCCAGTGTAGATCTTGATGTTTTCAAGGAAGTTGGATCAGAATTCGATGAGTCTGAAGTCGAATATTCTGAGACATTATCCGAAGAGTTACCATCACTCCAGGACATTCAACGTCAAACTGAACTTGTACCAGATGCACTTTTACTGTCAGGATTATATGATCTTATGAGTCTGAAAGAACAGGAAGAGTTGAGACGACAGGAGGAATGATTGCCAGTTGAAGTTGTCTGATGATGTCCACACTGCTAACATTGCCAATGTCAATTGCTTGGAACCATTTTATGAAAATAACTATGTTGAAGGAGAAGCGAGCGGGAGTTCATTTCAGTCAGGAGAATTTGATGCAACACATCAAGGGAAGATGCTAGATGATGACACATCTGAACGAGTTAGGGAAAGACAAGAATCTGAGCATGAGTCATCACACTTTTTCGGTCAAGACTTCCTAAGTCGTTCTGTGATTTTAAATTTCCTTATAACGTCTCACATATTAGACACGTTGTGGTTCTATATCACGTATTCCTATTGGCACAAGCAATATGGTATACGTCACTATTCTTATGAAGTTCTGTGCTACATGAAGTGGATCTGGCATCTAGTGCTTAGTTTATTCCACACTTTTTCATATGTCATCTCCCTCAGATCACTTCCTTATGCCGCCTGCCTGATGCCACATCTGTTTTATTCCATGCATTCTTTATTTCGAACCACATCGTCAAAGAGTCAAGACAAGAAAAATCTAACGAGTGGTTATCACCAGAGCCGCATCAGACCAGATAATGAATGGAAGACAGCGTCTCGAAGAAGAAAGCTTTTAAATTCGAGGACGAATTCTTTTCAACCAGGGGAGGATGATGCAGCGCGAGATACAGATAAACAAAATTACCTTAAATCGCGATCGACCATCGCCGTTGCTCTGCGACTCACGACTCAGCTTCAACCACGACATACGACTCATTCTCATTCCCCTCCGCGACGCACGACCCAACCTTCCCTATGTCGCGACTCACGACTCAAAACCCCCTATGTCGCGACTCACGATTCAACCTCCACCATAACTCGCGAACTCCTTTAGTCGCGGCCGACTCATCCCCTCCACCCTAAATCGCCTCCTTCCCAAAGCCCTAAGTCGCGACCCATTTCCACTCCCCAGATCGCGACCTATTCCCATTCCTCTACTATGAGTCGTAACCGAGACACGCGATAGGACCTTCTCCCTCAAATTCCATAAGTCGCAAACTATTGCTTTGAGTCGTACCGAGTTATCCATAAGTCGCGGCCATTTTTCTAAGTCACGAAGAAGCATAAGTCGTTGCCGAGACAGAGATTAAGTCGAAGACGAGATAGTGCGAGTCGTTACCGAGTTATTTCTTAAGTCGTGGGAGATGCGTGATTTTCCAGTACTTAAGTTGCTCCACCCTTAAGTCATTCACCTATGTCGCTGAAGCCTATGCCGCTGAAGAAGTGTTATCTACTTAGGTCGCTCAAGTTAAGTCGTATTCCTGTGATGTTGTAACTGTTATGTCATATGTCGTAAATCGTTACTGCTATAACTTGGATTGTTGTAACTCGTGTATGGTTTATGTTGTGTGTGATGTAAGTCGTTTGTGTGTGAGTTGAAAATCTCTATAAATAGGGACATATAGTCATTGTGAATGGTTGTTGAAAATTGAATAAAATTTCCATTTGATTGCTTTGTGCTTTCTTTAAATTGGTAGTCGAGTGAAAATCTCCTATCTCCACTTCGGCATTCGAGTGCGCTCAAATCAACGAACGTTGAAGCCGATTCACGGAATCAAGTGCGCTTGATCAACGTCGAAGAATCGTAGATCCTTCATCACGGTATCGTGCGCGATCAACGTGTTAAGGATAGCTAGAATCCAGTATCTCTTGAGATCAACGGATTTGGGCATTTTCAGTATTGTTCAATCCACCGATTGCTAATTCCATCGACATATCAAGTTTTTGTTAATCCGCTGCGTCAATAAAAGCTACAGTTTCAAATGAACATTACAAGTAACAATGTAATGATATGCAATGATATGCAGTGATCATGTACTCAAGTCCAGTGCACACATACAGGTTACAGTAATACAAAAATCAAGTCGAAGTCGAGAATGAACAAGTCAATTTTTAATCTCAAAGCCAAAAATGGACATGGCACAAGGTCAAACCCGAGTCATCGATTAGATTCAACACAGGGCCAAGAAACCAACAAAACAAACAAGAACCAGGTTCAGCAAAATAAAGACAAGCTAGTGCAAGAAACACGGGGTACACATAGGCAGTCCATCAAGCAAAAACAGTGAATGCATCAGGCATGTACAAGAGAACCATAGGACAGTGAGCAATACACAGCATACAACAAAATTCACGTTACTGCTCCTTTCTCAATTAGAGCAACAAATTAAATGTCAAAGCAAGAATGCTTTGCGATCAAAATATGTACATGTGATAAAATATATTCATGTAAAAGATATCAAACCATTGTACAGGCATGTACAGTCAATAAAATAAAAATGAAAGCATGTACAGACAATGAAATAAAATCAAAGCGAAAGTGTCTAAAAAGTATGTTTTTACTTCGCTCTAAAAAGTGTGCAGATATATATAAAAGATATCAAAGCCATGTCCATCAAGCAAACATACATACGAAATGGAGCAGGTCAGTAACCATGTCGAACATCCAAACGAAGGTCGAATGGCCGAGCATAGTATTGACGAAATCAACAATTATATTCAAACGAAAATCAAAGTTGAACAAATCAAAAGTCGACCCAGTGGTGGTCAACAAAGCCAAAAATGATACGTCGTTCAAAAATCAAGTCAGAGCTACGATGAACTAGTCAAACCTCTTCACTAAGTCAAAAATCGAAGTCGTGGTTCAACAAAGGATACCGAAGTCAAAGGAAATCGACGCCGTGAAAATCAGTAAGCAAGTATCCTTAAATATACGAATTCAAGCAAAACCCTAGTCAGGAAGAACAAAACCACGAAAACACAAAATCGAACCAAGACAGGAAAAATCAGTAACATCAAAATAAAGTCGAACGACCTAAACACGGACTTAAGGATGAATTAGATGTGAGAATTACTCACCTTGTCGACGAATTTAGGAGAAGCTGTGCGCAAGATCATCGATCGACGCAGCCACGAGCAAGACGAAGGGGCGAACGAGAAATGAAAATGGGGCCGCCATTAATTTCCTTCATTCGATTTTTACTTAGGGTTTAAAAAAATAAAGGGGACGAGTTTAATTATTATCAAGGCACAAAAGAAAAGTGGGCCAAATAATTTTTTAAAGCCCGCATAACCTTAACCAAATTTTTGAAAGGGTTTCAACTCGATTAAAATTCAAATAGCCATTAGCTATCGACATTAACCATTTAACGATGAATATAAATTGGTGGAAAAATCTCGGGTTGTTACATTAGGTACTACCCATAGTACCTTCCATATCCTCCTCGCAAAGGACTCCATTGTCTTGCTCCTATAGCGTTCTATGACTACATCGGTTAAGGACAACTTCATGAGGCCTAGAATATGGATGTTCCATCATCTACTATGAAAATGTAAAACTACGTTCGCACTAGTCTATACTAATGTATGGATATCCGCAATGTACCACCTAGTGCATACATTGAGGACTATACGTAATCGTTCCATCTACTCTTTGAATCCCATGAATAAGGTCTACCATGTACGGAACTCGGTCGGGGATTTTCTATATCTATAAAGAACAACTTTGTTAGGCCTACAATATAGACATTCTAGTTGGTTTATCTCTTTTCTCATCGTGGCTATGGCCCTACGCAGCTATCCCTCAACAATCGAAAGACCTATAAAGAGTTAATTGGTCGTGCCCTACTATAAACAATCTAACATCCAATTAGCGGTGCCCCTCATCCAATGTCTTGATAGTGAAAGAATCATTGGACTTTTGGTTTTAACTCTAGTCTTTTTTGAAATTGCTCTTGGTTTTAATGCTGGCCGATATCTGCATGCGACTATCCTTTTGAGTCCTACCTACTAAACTTACATACAAGTACTGGGACATATGAATATCGTACTCCGAACACCAACCATTTTGACTGCCTACAATGGTCCTGCCATGCAAAAAGCAGTCAAGGTATACTTTCCTGATGAAACACCTATAGACATGCCTCTGGGGGACGTAGCTTCGTTAGGCCTACTTAGAGGGCCATCATAGAGTATCCTCATGTCCCGTTGAAGTCTCGTACATCCTTCTAGCCCAAAATAACTGAGTTGGACATGCTTCTCCTTTGCTGAAATCTATGATGAACTGCTTCATTAGGCTCTTCATCCTTTGGGCTACTCCAAACGCATCTCACTCTTTTGTTAGACCCTAAGTCTAATCTTTTAATTTGCGTTTAGTTTACTTTTCTTATTCTATTGGCTACTTATTTACCATAATTGGCATATTCTTGCCCTCGTCTCACTTTTGGCTATTGTGAGACAATTATTAATCTAATAGAGAATGCTGTTGGTACTGCCACTTCTATTACCTTACTTATTTAACTCAATTTAATTTTTAAGTTTATTAAATGTAACGGCCCGATATTTTCAACCATTCGCATCCACACATGTCGGACTTGAATTGCTCAAAATACCGCGTTGTAAATAAAATTTGGCAAATCTCAGAATATGCAGTAAATAAATAATCACAGATCACAGACACATAGTAATAATAATTATGCAGTGGAAGTAAAAGTAATAGTAGTCAATGAAGCTACTATATAAATATATCAGAGTTAAATAAGATACAACAGAAGTCTCAATATGATAACCAAGTACAAGCTGAATACAACACTGGGATCAACGGGATAGCTGGAAGTAAAATAGATCAAACTAGACATGCAGATAATCTCCTACGATTCCAATCTTCAAAAAGTGAAATCCAAATCTGTGAATACTCAGGCTGACCCGAGCGTAAATAAAAATAAAAACACTCGAGTTAGGATATACATACTTATACAATGTAAACCAACTCAAGTGAACTGTAGTAAAGGTACAAGTAACTTAAGGATGCTTGAGACCGTCCATCCTCTAAGGATCCGTTAAACTATTTACTATGTAGTAATATTGCGCTATTATAATAATGTCTATAGTAAAATAAACTTACTTTAAAATAGCATCATGGGGTTAACCACATAGCCCTAGACACGTAATAGTCCTAGTAGTCCATCCAATATCTGCATATCTCATGATCGGGAGACTATGAGAAGATACGCAAGGGCTACGGGAGAAAACCAAACTCGTAGTAAAGGCTCGATATGGTAGGTGACACGACACAACGAGGCAATGCCAGGGCAGATATACCAATTACGCACATGGGTTGGAGGTAACGTAGCAGCCACATACGCCCACCTCGGAACATATTCCTAAATCCGGAGGGGTGCTCCCAATCAATCACAAAAGTAATAGAATGGTATCGAAGAAATGCATTCGACCAGAGAAGCTACCCCTTTTGGCCCGTGATCGCTCCTATTTTAGCCACCTTAAACCAACTCACGGGAGTCGGGTCCACGTAATATACCTCAAGAACGTCGCCACCATCCTACTTCATTCTGAAATCTCCACCATATACACGGTTGTCAAAGTGGTTTTCGGTATCGACAGAGAGTATGCCCATATCCGATCTCGGTCTCTTTGCCAACCAATCGTTATTATAACCCGTGGCTATAATTTTATAAAAAAATAATGTCATTTCAAATCCAGATCTTTATCAAATAAAGATTAAATCATTTTCAAATCATTTCAATATATCTAAATATCATATCTTTCAAAACTTCCTTTTCAAATCATTATTTGAATTCAAATCCAAATATCCAATTTAAATACCCTTTTAAATTCAAAGATAACATTCATTTATTTCAATTCAAATCACCTTTTAAAATGATTTCTTTTCCAATTAAATTTATTCATTTAAATCATTTAAAAGTGATGTTATTATTCTTTCAAGTTAAGTATTCAATTTTCAAAATTTCAAACCATTCTGAGCTCGTTTACTAAGTCAAAAACCATAATCATTTAAAATTTCAGCCTTTCACAGCATTTAGAAAAAGTTGTTATAAGTTATACTTGAAAACGTTTTAACTCAGCAAAGATAGCATTTAAAAAACTGCTGTTAAAACTCAGTTTCAGTTGAAATTTAGTTTAAAAAGCAAAGACATCATTTCCAGAAATCCTGTAATAGCTCAGGTTTCAAGTTTAAGGTTTATATTAATTTCAGCAAAGATAGTAGACCACTACAGCATTTACAGAACTGCTGTAATACGCCTTTATTAAGTTTTAGCATTTTACATTTACTACAGCAACTACAGCATTTCATAACTGCTGTAATAGCCTTTTTATTAGGTTTTTAGTTCATTTACAGAAACCATAGCATTTCTGAATGCATAAAAAGTATTTTCCACATTTTAGTGTATTTCCAGCAATTAAGCTTAAATTTAAACCCTCTAACCATTATAAAATCACATTTTTAACATTCAAAAATATTCATTAAAAATACTCTTCTAACTTATGATTTTTATAAAGTAACATTTCATAGAAAAATCCAAATTTTCAATAATTTCACTTTAACAAATTCAAGTGTAGAATTTTCCCATTTTACATTTGACAATTTATTAACATTTACATTTTTGAATTACCATTTCACACATTAAACTAAATTTCCAATTTATTTAATTAACTTAAACTTTTAATTAAAACCAGACTCATATTTCCAAGCCAAATTATATTTTAAAACTACACTTTTAAGCATTCATTTATTTAGCCATTTTAATTCATAGAAAAATCAATAATACTTTATTAAATCATTTAAACTCAAATTTAAATCAAATTATCATATTTACCAATTTCCAATTAAAATTAAATTTCCATATTATCTATATGACTTAAATACCATTTTAAAACCAAAATTTTCCAAATTTCCAAACTTAAGTTATATTTCCAAAATTCAATTTAACCATTTATTTATTTAACAATTCCACTTATAGAAAAATCATAAATCCTTTATTTAAAACACTTTAAAATCTATTTAAATCAAATTATCATAAATTTACATTTTAAACCACTTATAATTTTATTTATATAACTTAAATGTCATTTAAAAGCCAAAGTCCAAATTTCCAGATTTAAGTTATATTTCAAAAATTCAATTTAATCATTTAATTATTCAACATTTTTAACTTATAGAAAAATCAGAATTTTCTTTATTTGAACATTAAAAATCCAATTTAAATTAAATTTTCATAAATTTACACTTTTAAGAATACTTAAAAATATTCAAAATACTTTATAAAATTTACCACAGGCCTGTATATAGTTTTCTAACCTAGGTCAAGTGATACAGATATATATCATTTCAATCCGCAATTTACAAAGAAAATCCGGGTTCTATCATTTCAAACCCATAGTTCCAAGTAAAAATAAAATAAATAAAAACCGTTCAGGCCTATCATTTCAGCCCATAACGATTTTTTTCTATTCTAAAGTCCGTTCGGGTATGTACCATTTCAACCCATAGTGATATCTAAACTAACAGGGAACTGGCAATGATGAACAGAAATAAATGAACAATTTAACAACAAATATCAGTAACAGATGACATGATTGATAAATAAATAGATTTAACATCATATAATTTATAATCACAGGCAAGTATAACATAATATAACATTTTACACATTCAATTGTTGTCCATTCACATTTGCATAAGTATAAATGTCAGGTGAGATTACTCACATTTTTATGCTCGAGTCGGCAATTCAAATGACACAGACTGATTCCTGAAAGCACGATGACACAACAATAGACCCAAGTGGGAAGAGAACCAAACTAATGATCTTGTCACAACCCATAAACAAAACCAAATATTAATATATATATTTAATACAACATTGAATTGAAATAACTTTGAAATAAAAAGCAATATGAACACAATATCTTTTGCCTTATTTTCTACAATTGCTAGGACGGCCTAGGAGTTGCTTTGGCTCAGGTTTGGACATGACATAGGCTCGGGTTTGGACATATGTAGGCACGGATACAAGGCTAGAACATGGTGGAGGTTACAAGGCATGAGAAGGTCAAAAGACAAGGCTTTAAAGTGGATTTTTGGTCAATGTATTGGCTCGGCCAAGGGAGTTTGGGCTCGGCCCTGTCATGTTCAGGTCTAGTCAGAGGCTAGGATGATGTGTAGTGGTGGTAGTAAGGTGGCGGCGGCTAGAGGTGGTGGCCAAGGTGATGGATGTAGGTATGTTGCAACTAGCGGTGGCTATGCATGTTTTCAAGGGGATGTTGCCATGTTTTGTGGAGTTTTGCCTCATGGGGTGGTACGTCCTGGTCACATCAGTGGGGTAGGTGGTTGATGGTGAAGAGGAGGAGGTGGTGGAGGTTAGGGCCAAGGCTAGCTAGTGGTGGACGGGCAAAACAAGCAAAGAAAACAAGGCAAAAGCAAGCAAAACACATGAAAAAGGAAGAAAAAGATAGAAAAGAACAGGAGGCCATTACCCTTTTTTTCCAGCCGTGAAAGTGAAGTCAGATGAAATGCTTCTCACGTGAAAGTGAGTTGAGAAACTCACGGCTACAATATGGATGTACGGCCAAAAAGCAAGCAAATGAAAAGACAAAGGGAAAATGAAAGGTCATCAGTTAAAAGATTTAGTCTCTTCATATTTTCTTTTCTTTAATTCAATTAAAACAAAAATAAAATCAGTAATTTGACTTTAAAAACTGAAACAAAGTAATATAAGATAAAAATAAATAATAAATTAAAAAAATGAAAAAATAATTAAAGAAATTGCTTAAAATTCAAAACAGGGTTCAAAAATTACAACTAAATCATCATTGGCTTTGGAAAAAATCTACTTCATTTTAAAAATATTATAAAGCAAAATTTTGAAATAAAATAATTTTCTAAACATATTAAAAGTGAAATAAAAAAAATTAAATTCAGAGAAAATAGAAAAATAATTAAAGAAATTGTTTAAAAATTGGAAACAGGACATGAAAATTACAAATAAATACCATTGGCTCTAGAAAAATATCTATTTCACTTTAAAACAAATAAAAGTAAAATAAATAAAATAAATTCTGAAAAAATAAAGTATATATGAAACAAAATAAGGTCTTGAGAAAATAAAAATAAAAATAAATAAATAATTTTTTAATTAATTGAAACTAGAAATTAAAAATTATAAACAAAATACAACTGACATTGGAAAATTTCAATAACACTTTGAAAATGTTTTAAGACTAAAATATATACATAACATCATGTTACACACATAAACATAAATTAGAACATGACAACCAAAAATATTATTTATATAAAATTAAACAAATAATTTTGTTAAATACAACAAATTACACACAATAGTTAAAAGGGAATAACTTTCACAATATAAATCAGATTTCAACGAAACGAAAAGCAGTATTCTTAAAATTTTATTTACTTTCATAATAAAAGATAAAATTAAAAATTTTAAAATTTTAAATTTTTTTAAATTTAAAAGTAAAAGTTTGACCATATTGACCAAAATTCACATTTCTGGAAAATATTCTATTTATTCATGTTTGGAATTCTAATTCATATGGAAATCAAAGTTTATATTTAAAATAACAAAACCATTCACTT
The DNA here is from genome assembly GCA_030765085.1 of Allium cepa. Classification (NCBI taxonomy): domain Eukaryota; kingdom Viridiplantae; phylum Streptophyta; class Magnoliopsida; order Asparagales; family Amaryllidaceae; genus Allium; species Allium cepa. The sequence goes on along the minus strand of CM060931.1, from coordinate 921,083,414 downwards.
AAATAAATAAAATAAAGTTTTTAAATCAGAAAATTCAATTAAAATAATTAAAATATGTAATTAAGAAAAATCATAAAATACAGGGTTGTTACACTCTCCCCCACTCAAAACTTTTCATCCCCGAAAAGGAATGAGGTACGAGAAAGCACAGAAAAGATAAAATGAAATAAGATTAAGACATGATGACCAAAAGATTGGAATTATACATGATAACTATTGTTATAGGTAAGTTTAACAAGGTGGAGGTAATCTTCCCAAGATCCTCTAGAATCAAGAATGCAAGCACGAAAAAGATCCCCTGGAATCTGATTCACCCTTTTTGCTTGACCGACGGACTGTGGATGTCAAGTAGTGCTCAGATTCAAAATGAGTACCAAAGATTATCAAAGATTATAGAAAGATTTCTAAACAGAAAGATTATATAAAAATGCTTACACCACTATGTAGCAAGATAAGGAAAATAAGGACAACCAAAAGATAGTTTGGAAAACAAAATAAGATAACAAGTTTGAAACCATGGAAATTTCAACTTAAATTGATAATTAATTTTACACAAGTTAAATATATCTTAACTATCTCTAATTTCATTATCTTATCATCCAATTTTCTTAATTTAACAATCTCTAAAATCATGGATTTGGAAAAAAATCATTTATTATACTCATAATGTATTCAATAAATTTAGTTCTTCAAGTTAAATTTTATCATCTAATGTAAGAATATTTACTTATTACAACTGCTTTAATTTATTCTTAGTTCCTTTAACATCCTTTATATTGTAAATTATTCAACTTACCTTTTATTCTATTTACCTCTGTAAATATATTTTTTATAAGTAAAATTTAAGTGTATGACATTTATTATAACCACTCAAATTTTATTTATAAAATCTTTTATATTGTTTATTATCCAATTACATATTCAACTTCAAAAATTAAGGTAAGTTATATTGAAATGAAATGGTGTATTATACAAATAAAACTTTCCAAATTCAATCATTTCAAGATTGAATATTTATCCAAATCTCTAAATTATAATTGAAATTATCTTTCAAAATAAAATTTAGGAATTTAAATTTTCGATAAATTCCAAACTATTTAGAGATAAATAAATGACATATACTATATATATATATATCCATTCAAATTTAAATCATATATCAGCATAAGTTATAAATCCAATGTTATTTAGAAATTCAGATCTATTAAATTCCCCAAACAAAGCTGAAGCAAGACTACAGAATGGTCTCTTCACTTCGAAACTCGAAAATAAATGTCGATGATGCTGTGGTAATCACCGAAGTTATTTTCCAGCGACAAAGAGAAGAGCACAATTTTTAAACTTTAAAATTCTTTGGAAACAAATTTCTATTCGAAAATACTTTAAATAATATATCCTTTTAAAACTTTAAATACAAGGTTTGAAACCATCGGAAGTTAAATTCTCAAATTCTTGTTTTAAATTTATTTTAAATTTCTAATAAACTTATAAACATGTTTTATAGTTCAATTATTTATATATGAAATAAGAGATAATAATATATAAAATCAAATCGAATATTATTTCTTAAGAACCAATTCAATAAAGATCCAGAAAAGTTTATAATATAGTTAAAAAATTTGTTTCATTACTAAATTTGAAAAAACCTATTATGTCAGTTTCCAATGTTCAAGTGTTTTGGAAATCTTAGCGATAACATGGTCAGACGAATCGATCAGAAACCCAAATTAACATCAACAATTCAAACAACACAATATAAAACAAACATTAATTATAAATTTACAAGTACAATTCAAAATGTTTGAAGATAGGTTGGAAACAAAAGACAAGATGATTAATTAACAAAATAGGGAGATGGGTAAGCTTAAATAAATCGCGGGCAACCTTAACCGGGTCAACCGTGACTTAAAGAATAAGATCGATGTGGATTTTCTGGGGTAAATCTACATTCGATCTCAAGAGGCAGAGTTTGGAATAACAAAAGATATTAGCATCTAAACTAAGAAATAGATATAAATCTCTGGTGAATCGATGCTAATTGTAAAGGAGTTTCACCCCTTTACAAGCAAATTTGAGATAGGCGAGACTACCGACTCACTATAAAGATCATTCGAAGTGGAGCTATGTGGTACTCAAGAATCAAAAGAAGATGAATAGTAAGGGACACGAAAGGATTTTGGAACCGCAGGGAAAGTTTCAAAATTCAAAGGAAATTCGAATCAAAGAGGAGAAGATTCAAAACTCGAACGAAAGTGATTCTGTAAATAAATTTACCTTATATTCTAAGTTTTGCCTCAAAGCCAAAGCTCTAATACCAAATGTAACAACCCGATATTTTCAACCATTCGCATCCGCACATGTCGGACTTGAATTGCTCAAAATACTACATTGTAAATAAAATTTGGCAAATCTCAGAATATACAGTAAATAAGTTATCATAGATCACAGACACAGAGTAATAATAATGCAGCACAAGTAAAAGAAATAGTAGTTCATGAAGCTACTATATAAACATATCAGAGTTAAATAAGGTACAATAGAAGTCTCAATATGATAACCAAGTACAAGCTGAATACAACACTGGGATCAACAGGATAACTGGAATTGAAATAGATAAAACTAGATAAGCAGATAATCTCCAGCGATTCCAATCTCTAGAAAGTGGAATCCAAATCTGTGAATACTCAGGCTTACCTGAGCGTAAATAAAAATACAAACACTCGAGTCAGGACATACATACTTATACAATGTAAACCAACTCAATTGAACTATAGTAAAGGTACAAGTAACTTAAAGGATGCTTGGGACCGCCCATCCTCTAAGGATCCGTTAAACTATTTAGTACGTAGTAATATTGCGCTATTATAATAATGTCTATAGTAAAATAAACTTACTTTAAAATAGCATCACAGGGTTACCATATAGCCCAGACACTTATTAGTCCAAGTACTCCATCCAATATCTATATATCTCCTGATCGATAGACTACGAGAAGTTACGCATGGGCTACGGGAGAAAACCAAACTCATAGTAAAGGCTCGATATGGTAGGTGACACGACACAACGAGGCAATGGCAGGGTAGATATACCAATTACGCACACGGGCTGGTGGTAACGTAGCAGCCACATACGCCCACCTCGAAACACATTCCCTAATCCAGAGGGGTGCACCCAATCAATCACAAAAGTAATAGAATGGTATCGAAGAAATGCGTCCGACCAGAGGAGCTACCCCTTTTGGCTCGAGATCACTCCTATTATAGCCACCTTAAGCCAACTCACGAGAGTCAGGTCCACGTAATATACCTCAAGAACGTCGCCACCATCCTATTTCATTCTGGAATCTCCACCACGTACACGGTTGTCAAAGTGGTTTTCTGTATCGACAGAGAGTATACCCATATCCGATCCTGGTTTCTTTGCCAACCAATCATTATTATAACCCGTGGTTATAAGTTTTTTAAAAATAATATCATTTCAAATCCAAATCTTTATCAAATAAAGATTAAATCATTTCCAAATCATTTCAATATATCAAAATATCATATCTTTCAAAACTTCCTTTTCAAATCATTATTTGAATTCAAATCCAAATATCCAATTTAAATACCCTTTTAAATTCAAAGATAACATTCATTTATTTCAATTCAAATCACCTTTTAAAATGATTTATTTTCCAATTAAATTTATTCATTTAAATCATTAAAAGTGAAGTTATTGTTCTTTCAAGTCAAGTATTCAATTTTCAAAGTTTCAAACCATTCTGAGCTCGTTTACTAAGTCAAAAACCATAATCATTTAAAATTTCAGCCTTTCACAACATTTAGAAAAGGCTGTTATAAGTTATACTTGAAAACATTTTAATTCAGCAAAGACAGGATTTAAAAAACTACTGCTAAAACTCAGTTTTTGTTGAAATTTAGTTTAAAACAGCAAGACGGGATTTTCAGAAATGCTGTGATAGCTCAGATTTCAAGTTTAAGGTTTTTATTAGTTTCAGCAAACAGCATACCACTACATCATTTACAGAACTGCTATAATGGGCCTTTATTAAGTTTTAGCCTTTTAAATTTACTACAGCAACTACAACATTTCAGAACTGGTGTAATAGCCTTTTTATTAGGTTTTTAGTACATTTACAGAAACTATAGCATTTCTGAATGCTATAAAAAGTATTTTCCAGATTTTAGTGTATTTCCAGCAAATAATAAACTACAATTTAAACACTTTAAACATTATAAAATCACATTTTTAACATTCAAAATGTTCATTAAAAATACTCTTTTAACTTATTATTTTTATAAAGTAACATTTCACAGAAAAATCCAAATTTTCAATAATTTCACTTAAGAAATTCAAGTGTACAATTTTCCCATTTTTACATTTGGCAATTTATTAACACTTACATTTTTGAATTACCATTTCACACATTAAACTAAATTTCCAATTTATTTAATTAACTTAAACTTTTAATTAAAACCAGACTCACATTTCCAAGCCAAATTATATTTTAAAACTACACTTTTAAGCATTCATTTATTTAACCATTTTAATTCATAGAAAAATCAATAATACTTTATTAAATCATTTAAACTCAAATTTAAATCAAATTATCATATTTACCAATTTCCAATTAAAATTAAATTTCCATATTATCTATATCACTTAAATGCCATTTTGAAACACAAATTTTCCAAATTTCCAAACTTAAGTTATATTTCCAAAATTCAATTTAACCATTTATTTATTTAACATTTCCACTTATAGAAAAATCATAAATCCTTTATTTAAAACACTTTAAAATCTATGTAAATAAAATTATCATAAATTTACATTTTAAACCACTTAAAGTTTTATTTATATAACTTAAATGTCATTTTTAAAAGCCAAAGTCCAAATTTCCAGCTTTAAGTTATATTTCAAAAATTCAATTTAATCATTTAATTATTCAATATTTTTAACTTATAGAAAAATCAAAATTTCTTTATTTAAACATTAAAAATCCAATTTAAATCAAATTTTCATAAATTTACACTTTTAAGAAAATTCATTGTTTATTCCAAATAAACAATTTAAAATTCCCAATTTTATTTTAATTTACAATATCAATATGAGAAAATAAGGTTTGGAACTTTATTTTATTTGTTTGGGTTAATAATAAATGGAAAATAATTTTTATATAGAAAAAATGCAATAATTGTATTAATTACTACCAATTACTTCTTCTAATAATTTTTAAAAGAAGTATTTGATTTTTAAAGGTTGTTGAATCAAATAAGAAAAAGCGGAAATTGATTTCAAAATGAATTTAATTGTAAATTTGGGTTTAGAATGGTTAGTTATATTTTTCTAAGCAAGAAAAATATTTTTGTGGAATTTTAGAAGTTAAAAATAATGTTGTCCATTTATTTGTGAAAATTGTGTATTTTTGTAAAATAAAGGATTTAATAGAAATAATATTTTTATATAGTGTAAAATGTTTTATTTCATAAGTATGTAAGTTTACATATTTTAATTGTGTGAAAAGTTGAAGAAAATAACATTTGTTTGATAATATAGTGTAAAAATGTACATATTTGTTTTTAAGTGTTAAGTAAATTCACTTAGCCTGACTAATTCTCTCTTAATTATTGGGTCCAAGGCCCAATAGTGCTTTTAATCAGATAGAGGAACTGAGAAAAATATGTACTGTACGTACAAAACCTCATCTTCTACCTCTTCAAGCTGTAAGAAACCAAACTCCACCACTTTGCAAAATCAAAGCTTCCAAACTCAAAAATTAATTCATGCAAACCGCAAATTCTTCAATCTAAGGTGTAAATCTAAAGGTAATCCATTTCAAAACTGAATATTTCATCAAAATCAAATTTATTTTGTTAGGTTTTTATGTAACAATCTCTTCTTTGTTTTGCATGTTCTTCATTTGCTTTCTACAAGTCCTTGAAAGCTCTAATCTTTCCAAAAGCTTCAACTTTGAGGCAAAATCTAAGCTTTAGCAACAAATCAGCAAGGTGAGAACAATATCTCACAAATACTAGCTAAATCGCTTGTGAAATTGCTTGAATTTGTTGCCTATGTAAAAGTATATTCAATGTAAAGTCTATTTTCGTTTCTGGCCTGAAGTTCCAACTTTGGCTATCTATAGCTTTCATCTTCGGCAATGAAATGCTGCCAGATCTTTTTCTGAGTCAAGATTATATGTTGAACTTCATTTCTACAAATTTTGGTTGAAAAATATCATCATTTGAGTATTCAAACTGTTGCTGCAAAATCAATGCACAGCCTGAAAAATATCTGTGCACATTTTGTTTTTTTGAGTTGCTGCAAACATGACCTGAGTCCATGTTTGAGACCGCATATCACTTTCTTTTCTTACTCAAATTGTATGATTCTTTTTTGTTTGAAAGATGAAGTTCTCTACTATAAGAAAAGAAAATTTCAGGCCATTTTGACATAGGTATCTTATATTAATAGGCTGTCAAACTTAGACCTGGACCATGTTTTTGTCCAGAGTTTACAGTGAAAACACAGTCTGGGTTCAACTTTGAGACATCATAACTTTCTCATATTTTATCCAAATTGCATCACTCTTTTTTTTGAAAGATAAAGTTTTATACTATATGCATACCAATTTTGATCTCAATTCGATGCAATTTGTTCCTCTGTTTCATGCCTGGAAGTTGAACCCAGGATGGTTTCAGGCTATGTACATTTTCGGTTTTTGAACTGTTGCAAACATGGTTGAGTCCATGTATGGGACAACATAACTCATTCGTTTCATAATAGAATTAAGTGATTCTTTTTGCATATTGAAGTAGGAGTGTTGATTTACATTCCTGTAAAATTTCATGAAAATCTGGGTTGGTTTGCTATTTTGAAACTACTGTCGAACTTGTACTCACATCTTGCTGTAATTCAGTGTTTAAAACCTTGTTTTGGTCCGACTTTGAAACGCCGCAGATTCTTCGTTTCAAATCAGATTCAAATGATTCTTTTTGAAGATTGAAGTAGGAATGTTGAACTACATTCCTGCCAAATTTCAAATCATTTTGACACTGTTAACTTGTTCAAACCTGCTATTGAATGTTGAGTCGTAGCTTGTTTTAAAAGGATAATACTGGTGTAATTTCCGTTATTTCGATGTTCTCTTGGTATTTCTTTCTGGATTTCATACACATGTATTATAATGTATTTTAAAAAAAAAATTCAAATAAATAGGCTTTTGAAATTATTATTATATATTATTTTTGTATAAAAATTATATACTCTATAATAAGAGAATTTCAAAGGCAATTTCTAAAGCGATTTCGAAACGTTCCACAAACTCGTTTTCTTCAACTGAATTTCTATATAAAACACACAATTTTACACTTCGAGCGAAGAAGGACGAGAATTAAATGATTAGATAAACGCACGTGTAATACTTAAAAATATTCAAAATACTTTATAAAATTTACCGCGCGCCTGTATATAGTTTTCAAACCTAGGTCAAGTGATACAGTTATATATCATTTCAATCCACAATTTACAAAGAAAATCCAGGTTCTATCATTTCAAATCAGTAGTCCCAAGTAAAAATAAAATAAATAAAAACCGTTCATGCCTATAATTTCACCCCATAATGATTTTTCCTTATTTTAAAGTCCGTTCGGGTATGTATCATTTCAAGCCATAGTGATTTCTAAACTATCAGGAAACTGGCAATGATGAACAAATATAAATGAACAATTTAACAAAAAATATCAGTAACAAATGAAATGACAGATAAATAAACAGGTTTAACATTATGTAATTTATAATCACAGGCAGGTATAACATAATATAACATTCTTCACATTCAATTGTTGTCAATTCACATTTTCATGAGTATAAATGTCAGGTGAGATTACTCATATTTATATGCTGGAGTTGGCAATTCAAATGACACAGACTGATTTTTGAAACTACGATGACACAACAATAGGCCCAAGTGGGAAGAGAACTAAACTAATGATCTTGCCACAACCCATAAACAAAACCAAATATTAATATAAATTCAATACAACATTGAATTGAAATAACTTTGAAATAAAAAGCAATATGAACACAATAGCTTTTGCCTTGTTTTCTACAATTGCTAGCACGGCCTAGGAGTTTCTTTGGCTAAGGTTTGGACATGACATAGGCTCGGGTTTGGACATTGGTAGGCACGGGTACAAGGCTAGAACATGGTGGAGGTTACAAGGCATGAGAAGGTCAAAAGGCAAGGCTTTAAAGTGGATTTTTGGTCAATGTATTGGCTCGGCCAAGGGTTAGGCTCGGCCCTGTCATGTTCAGGTCTAGTCAGAGGCTAGGATGATGTGTAGTGGTGGTAGCAAGGTGGTGGCGGCGGCTAGAGGTGGTGGCCAAGGTGATGGATGAAGGTATGTTGCAACTAGCGGTGGCTATGCATGTTTTCAAGGGGATGTTGCCATGTTTTGTGGAGTTTTGCCTCATGGGGTGGTATGGCCTGGTCACATCAGAGGGGTAGGTGGTTGATGGTGAAGAGGAGGAGGTGGTGGAGGTGATGTCCAAGGCTAGCTAGTGGTGGCTGAGCAAAAAAAGCAAAGAAAACAAGGCAAAAGCAAGCAAAACACATGAAAAAGTAAGAAAAAGATAGAAAAGAAGAGGAGGCCATTACCCATTTTTTTTCTAGCCATGAAAGTGAAGTGAGATGAAATGTTTCTCACGTGAAAATGAGTTGAGAAACTCACGGCTACAATATGGATGTACGGCCAAAAAGTAAGCAAATGAAAAGACAAAGGGAAAATGAAAAGACTAGCAAATGAAAGGTCATCAGTTAAAAGCTTTATTCTCTTCATATTTCCTTTTCTTTAACTCAATTAAAATAAAAATAAAATCAGTAATTTGAATTTATAAACTGAAACAAAGTAATATAAAATAAAAATAAATAATAAATTTAAAAAAAATGAAAAAAGAATTAAAGAAATTGCTTAAAATTAAAAATAGGGTTCAAAAATTACAATTAAATCATCATTGGCTTTGGAAAAATATCTATTTCATTTTAAAAATATTATAAAGAAAACTTTTGAAATAAAATAATTTTTTAAACATATTAAAAGTGAAATAAAAAAAATTAAATTTAGAGAAAATAGAAAAATAATTAAAGCAATTGTTAAAAAAACTAGAAACAAGACATGAAAATTACAAATAAAATACCATTGGCTCTAGAAAAATTTCGATTTAACTTTAAAACAAATAAAAGTAAAATAAATAAAATAAATGCTGAACAAATAAAATAGAAATAAAATAAATTAAGGTATTGAGGAAATAAAAAATAAATAAATAAATAATTTCTTTATTTAATTGAAACTAGAAGTTAAAAATTATAAACAAAATACAACTGACATTGGAAAATTTCGATAACACTTTGAAAATGTTTTAAAACTAAAATATATACATAACATCATGTTACACACATTAACATAAATTAGAACATGACAACCAAAAATATTATTTATATAAAATTAAACAAACAATTTTGTTAAATACAACAAATTACACACAATAGTTAAAAGGGCATAACTTTCAGAATATAAATCAGATTTCAACGAAACGAAAAGCAGTATTCTTAAAATTTTATTTACTTTCATAATAAAAGATAAATTTCAAATTTTCAAAATTTTAAATTTTTTCAAATTCTAAAGTCAAAGTTTGACCATATTGACCAAAATTCACATTTCTGGAAAATATTCTATTTATTCATGTTTGGAATTCTAATTCATATAGAAATCAAAATTTATATTTAAAATAAAAAACTATTCACTTTTATAAATAAAATAAAGTTTTTAAATCGGGAAATTCAATTAAAATAATTAAAATATACAATTAAAAAATACAAAATACAGGGTTGTTACATTAAATAAGCATCTTCTATTATCTACGTTCTATTCGCTTATTAACTTAATTTAAATGTTAAATAAGCCTTTCCATTCTTTCTACTTTAATTATAAACAATTTTATAATTTTACTTGTAATGGTCACTTTAATCTTCTTTTGTAATCTGTATATGATTACAAGTGTCTCTCTTCTGTTCTAGGCTGCCTTCTTTTATTATGATATAGAATTCTCTTTAATTCTCCTATATTATATAATTCACTTATCATAATAACTGTCTTATTGTATAGTCTGTGTAGCAAATGCAGATCTAGGTTCATTATCGTTTACAGCTTCAAATGTTTTTCTAATAATTTACTTGATTCCTTTCATACTTTACTTTATTTTCTTCTATTCTAGGAAGTAATTCTATTTTATTTGGTTGGGTATGAAAACTATACAAAAAATCCATTTCCATATTTTAATAATAAATAATACTATAAAAAATAATTCGTAACTATAAGGTATTTCTTTTATTATTTTGGAATAGTATAAAATACAGTGGTTTCTCTATTTTACACTAGTTTCCTTTTTTCTATTCTTGCTGTTACGTTTATCATTATCTTTTAAATATTAAATTATATAAATGTATGCTATTTTATAAACCAACCAATTAATCTATTACTTACTTCCAAATCAAGTTATTAGATTAATTTATTATTCCCGTTTAGCATAATTTGTTGCAGAATTACATTTTCTAGCTTTAATCCAACTTTTCTTATTTTACGTCTAATATAGTACTTTCCTCATTTTAATCCATAATCGCAAATTTTCTTTTTAAGTACATTATTTTCTTACAAAGAGAATAAAAAGAAACTATCATTTAGACTAAACTATAACTTCAAATTAGATGTAAATAACTATAAATTTCTTACAGCTCAACATAACTAATTAATAGAATTAATTACTGAAATACCGAATAAAATTATTCATTAGGAATTTAACGCTAATATATAATTAACGCAAAAGATATAATTAAATCCATTCACATCGCTAGCTTTTCGAATCTCCCATTTTTTATTTCAGATCTATCCCTAACATCTATATTCATCTCCCTCATAATCCCTGTTTGGAATTACAAACAATATATTGACAGATCTATAATATAAGAAAGAGAAAATGAAGAGATTTGGATTAGAAATAGCAAATAATACTTAGATCTGGGGTCTTACCTTTGACATAGCCTTCTAATTTTAACCAATTCCTAATTCTTTAATTAGTTCTATTTTCTTTCTCTTTAGATCTAAATTTGTGTGAATTAGATCTAAAACTTTGTTATTAAGAAAGTGTAGAAAGGATAGAAAAATGGTAGAGCTTCTATAGGCAAGAGAAAAATAATGACAATAAAAATGAGGCTCTACACCTATATTTAGTTCAAATCAGTGCTAACCGTTAGATATAAAACCCTAAAATCTAAAGCATACACTTAGTCTATGGACATTAAGTTAATATGTTTTCTTCTGCGTTTGTTTTATTTCAAATTGATTCTCCAACAATCTTTTCATTAATCACTTTCCCCTTCTCTCTCGCAATATATGAAAACATATATTTTTAAATTGGCTTTTCTTTTAAATAAATTTCCCTATTAATCACCTAATTAATAAATTTCATATAAACCTAGAATTAATTTACTATCCAATTAATCCCTTCTTGCACTATGATTTCTTATCAAATTAATATGCCAATTAACACCGTATTAATTCATCACATATATACATATTAATTTAGTTTATTTCCTTAATTATTGCATGCATATGTTCTACAATTGAATTTTGAATCACAATCTTAATTATATATGTTACCATAAGTCTCCATATTTATTAATTGATAATTGATTACTTGCATAAATTACTCTTCCTCCATTTTATTCTCTTTTATTGACATATATGTTTCTAATCATATCAATTAGTTGCTACAATATAAGTTTTCTTTTTTGTCAGTTCCTGTCAATTAATCACCTCTACAAATTAATTAAATATTAATTTCCCTTCCTGACAAACACCGTCAATTAATCTTCCTTAATAATTGATTTTATATAATTTCTCTCTCTAATTTATTTTTTACACAAATATATATGTATTCAAAATAATATTAATTAGTTGCCCCATTCACAAATATTTCTTTGTTTCAAAATTTCAAATGTATATAACTTAATTATATTATATGTGTATATAATTGTAATTTAATGCAGGGTGTTACATTCTCCTTCACTTAGGTAATTTCATCCCCGAAATTTGATAAGGGTTCAATTATGTAATTTCTCATAATCACATCCATTTTGTGTACATCCAATTTTGCAACAATCCATGCATGGTGCAAAGTGCAAAGTGCAATACATCATAAAATATATGCATGTACAAGAATTTATATGCGGTACCTCCTATATGATTGCCTTTTCTTTTAGAAACTTCTTTTAAAACATGATGCACACATCCTAAATATACTTGCCATATCTATATGAATGCAATCTTTTGAAAACTCAAAACAAAAAATATACTTGCCTTTTCATTTAATTTTTCCCACACTCCTACTGAATAGGCGCATAGTTCAACAAAAAATATCATCCAAACCTACCACACAACTTTTAATTTTCTAATTTTAGAAAATTCTAGTTTTTCAAATTTGATTTCTTGTGTTATAAAGGAGGCAGAAAATGGAAAACTTCATATTTCTCTGATTTTCTTTTGTGCACATCTTGCTCCATGCTTGGAATTTAGGCTACTATTCTAAAAAATAAAGTATTTACTTCCCCAAGCACAATTTATATAAGAAAATATCTGTTTTCAAATTTTTTTGTTGACGTTTCTGTCGCTTTCTTTAAGTTTGTGATTTTCCTTTTAGTTATCTTATTCTGCTTTTACTCTTTTTTTTATACAGCAACTAAACACAACTGTCATCTTGGGCAAGGAGGTCTAAGACCATATCCACTTTGACACAGAAAGGTCCTACTCTAGGAATCCAAATAACTCATATGCTCCTCCTGCCGCCTATTAGTTGTTACAACTTACGCTGTATTACTAATGATGAATAAGATATATTCATCACTTCTATTCCATGCTAAAAATGAACAACTAAGTCTCATTTACTGCAGTGGATAAGGGTTTCAATCTATGCAGTCTCTATCTAAAAAAATAACTAAGCTTAGGAAAACTTTCTCTTTACCTTTCATTTTTCCCTAACTAAGGTCTACCTATCCCAACTACTCGTGTCTTATCATCTTACTAATATCATTTCACTATTCTTCTATAGTCTGCACTTATGAAGCAATATTTCTAGGTTTTCACTAGTGTCCTATACACCTTACGAGAAATTTTATTATTACTAAGAGTAATTACTGCTATAACCTTGTACTTTTCCTGTTACATCTTGAAAATGATTACTATCTACTTCATATTTAAAAGTCTAATTTTGTTTGGTATTTATCAATTTTTCTTCAAAAATTAAAACTTCTAATTTTACCTTTTCAAAAACTTATTTACTTTTCCAGTAAACCATATTAATTTTAAACACATCTTTCTTGTTCTTAAAACATTTTTTTTCTTGACTTTTAAAAAAAATGTCCTCACACGTTTTCAAAATATCCTTTTTTTATAGATTTTCAAATTTACTAAAACTGGGGTAAATAAGAACAATTATTTTATCAAAAATCTCTTAACTTTCCTACTCTTCTAATTACTTAACCTTGAACGAGTTACTAAATTACTACACACGATGGTTTTATGCCTTAATGTATTGGAATTAATTTCTCTTGTGAGAAACCATTAACGTTAAAAAACCTTCTACGAATACTTTAAAGTAGGATTTCATGTTTATGTGAAATTATAAGGAAATTATTTTATATTTTATCGAAATAGGCTATACAAAATATGATGCTTTGCATATCTTGTACATCTCTTTCACATATTCCTTATAGCTTGCACAAAACACCTTTATTTGTGATTCATAGAAATTTTTATCATTATTCATTTCATTCCAATAGATTAAGGTATGTTTACTCTATATTTACTTACATAAGATATTTCCTACTAAGTTCATTAATTTATCGTACATTATTTCTAAAAAAAACTCATTTTTAAAACTTCTTTATAATTAGAAATATTTTCATGTGCTTAAATAATAAGTGTACATACAAACCACTTTAGAAATTATCTCCAAAACTCATTTCGTTAAAATAAATGTTGCGTAAAACACCGATACTACAACCCAAAAAATACTAATATATGGATTTAGTTAAAATAAATATTAATAAATGTCGTATGCTATGTAAAAACATTTACTTTGGGAGTCGTCTACTATAGCAATAGTGTTATAGTCTATGCTTCCTTTATTTTTACTAAAAAGATTTATTATAACAACAAATGTTGTAACCTACATTTTCGATACTTAACGCACTATAGGTTTTTATATTTAAAATCATTGTTTACCTACAAAGAAACTAGTGAGCTATACATGCTCTATAATTCTTTAAAAAGAATTTCACTATAAAATTTACATCATATAAAAACCAATTTAAATTTCATACCACTTATTTTTTTAAAAACCTAATATTTACTTCCTTAAATATATTAACAACCAAGTTTTTTAATTCAAAATTTTCAATTTTATTGGGTTGGACATAAAGTGGATTTTCTTTATACTAAAACCTCTTATTCTTCCCTAAATAAAAACACTCTCCCTACTATCCCTAGGAAACTTCCCCACTTACTAAAACATATGGATACAAATTTTCCTCAAAACATGGCTTATTTGTATGCTATAAATAAGCAATAACATAGGGCTTTACATAATTGGGTCATCCGTATGTTAAAATCTATAGTTGCGGACAATTTAGATTTTAGTATATAATATATTTATGTTTTATTCAAAAATACAAATACGTTCACTCACTATCTACCTAGGAATCCTAAACCTGGCTCTAATACCAAATGTAACAACCCGAATTCCAATGGGTCCGGATTTTTCACAAAAATGCTAAAACCCAAGCCCATTGAAACCCGACTTGGGAATCTAGTATCCTACAAATAGGCAAAGACAAATATATTAGAGCTTAATTAAATATCTCACTGGGGAATTGACTAAATTATAATAGTAAGTAAATACTCACCAATATAATAACACTTTCTAAACAAGTGTCTTAAAGCTGGAAAGTCTCTGCCATCTACCTAACTTGCGGGATGTTATGAGGAGGGGGTCAGAACTAAAGTTCTGGTGAATAGATAAATTAAACACTTTTAAGCTTAATTCTACATATACCATTTTATTTCCATTTACTATTATATTAGGTTCACTAGGTTTATCATACTCTCGCCTCTGTGAGTGAATCGTGCCCATCTGCTCCTTAGTAAATTAAAAACTTATAACTGCTAGATACATATATAGTTGTATGCCCAATGACCATATTGGTCCTTGGTACTACTCATAGTACCTTTCGTATCCTCCTCGTAAAGAACTCCATCGTCTTGCTCCTATAACATTCTTTGACTACATCAGCAAAGGACAACTTCGTGAGGTACACAATATAGATGTTCCGTCGTCTACTATGAAAACTTAAAACTGAAAGAGGGGGCTATGCGGTAGGATCGTGTAATATGGAATAACGGAACAGTCTAGGTAGATAAAGTAGGTAAATGCAAGGAGACACCAGGATTTTATACTGGTTCGGACCTCTAGTCCTACGTCCAGTCCCTAAGCTTCACTTAGAAATTTCACCAACTAACACCCTCACCTCACCCGGAGGAATGGGTTTATAACTTACCCGAAAAACCGAACGGGATTTCTTGCCTCAACTACGGAAGAGGACTTCAACTCAATTACTAAAATACAATATTCGACTTGTTGTGTTCTTGTCAACACTAATGAGTCTAATGTAGTACAATATTCCTATAATCTTATCCTTGAGAGTATGCAATGTGTTTGTGAAGATTTAGGAAATGTGAATTGCTATGAATCAAAAGAATGTTATAAATAAAACAGTGATTCAAGCAATAGATTGGTGATTGATCTGAGAATATTTAGAGAATATAATCAAGAAAATAGTAAGATTAAAGTAAGAGAATTCGGTGACTTGAATGATGTTAGAATTATGTATATATACTTGTATAAGAGGTGCATTTGTTGTCAAAGGTTGCAAATAAGAGATGCTTCCATTTCCATTGGTGAATGGTTGCAACTCTTGGGAGGAAGAAGGTGTCCATTCATAAAAAATTCGCAGGTTCAAATTCAGTCGACTGAACAGAGAATTCAGTCAACTGAAAATATGAAGTAAAATTTTCAGGAACAAATTCAGTCGACTGAGCAGGGGGTTTCAGTCGACTGAAACTGTGCATGTTTATATATTTGTACCAGTTTCAGTCGACTAGCTATTCCTATTCAGTCGACTGAACTTATAAAATATGCACAGTGAAAGCTTAAATAAAAATGAAGTTTATAAAATGTTTTCTAGTGTTCGTGCAAGCCTCTTGAGGATAGATTTTAACAATAAATCTAGACTAAGACCTATATAAAAAATCATACTTATGTTTGTTTGGTCTTCATCGATCTTCCGTTAGCTTTGCACATATCTGTTCCTTTTTTGTTGAAGCACATTGTCATTAATCAAAATCTTCGCGTATCAACATTCTCCCCCTTTTTGATTGATGACAATACTGATTTATTCTAGAGATGTATTTACTTATTTTCTCCCCCTGAATGTATGCACTATCTTTCCTATAAAACAAAGTTAGTACCATAGATTTTCTCCCCCTTTGTCATCGACAAAAAGGAAGAACTAACAGAAGAAATATTTTATCAAAACAATCACTGAAGCATAAAGAATAGAAATGTTTGCATAACCATGGATTGTTGAAGAACTAAAAGTTAAAAATGTTGCGACGAACAAGCACAAAATGGCTATTTATACAACCCATTAGAAAGTTTTAAATAATCATCAAACCATACTTAAAATTACTCATCTCTATCCCAGTCATATGAACCTTCTCTTCCTGTTGATTCACGTATGACGGGTCCTCCTGTTGGTGGTCTGTACGCTCTTCCTCCTTGGCCACCACTTGCTCCGCTTGTGCTGCTACTTGTTTGCTCTTCGGATTACGTCCATGTAAACGTAGGTGCCCGACATTTGCCGCGAGATGTCGAAGCAGTAGTGGTGCTTGAGCACGAGATTGCATTCCATAGCTTGTTGAAGAATCCTTTGATTTTGTCAAGCTTGTGATCTACCTTTTTAAGACGAGTGTCAAGAATTTGTTGATTTCTTGACAATGTCCCCAAAGATTGGTTGGTAGTAAAGCTTGCGTCAACAAGACGAATTTCATCATCTTGCTCGAAATATTCTTCGTGGTGAGGTTGAGGAGGTTGTTGTTGTTCTTGATGCCTTGCTTCCCATTTGGCGAGTGATATTATGCGAGGAGGTCGAGATGGGAGTTGCATTAGGCTTATGGTTTGGTGGTTAATTTGACGGACCATTGTATTCTCTGACTCGGGTAATGGCGTATCGACATTGAGGAGAAGTCGCATGATGTATTCTCCAAAATAGATAGTGCGCATTTTACCATTATGAAAAGTGAGAAACTCATCAAGAATAAGTTGTACCCAATTGACTTGTATATTGCCAAAAATAGCATATAGAGCTCGATAGTTATTTGGGTAGACAATTTCGTACGAGCCCGTGCGAGGAGTAATTGTTCTCATTAGGGCTTTGTGAAGGATTCTTGCCATAGGTCGAAGAGAGGTGGACTTAAAATCTCTAAAGTTGATATTATCATCCATAAATCGATGGTTTATGTTATCGCGAATATGTGGATTGAATTCTATCTCTTCTAGCTTTCTCCCGACATTTGATGATTCTAGAATGTGTGCTATTCTATCCAAGGAAAACCAAACTTTCTTTCCACATACCATACTCCAAACACTATTGTTTGGATTTCTTGGAGTTTGGTATCCAAGATTAAGGTTAGCATATAATAATTTGACCATTGCATGATTTATGGCATGGTCATTTCTTTTCAAATCCAAAAGAGAAGTTAAACCTGCTTGATAGGTTAACGCTTGGATGTTGTAGGTTTGAAAGCTTTGGAAATCAACGAAGGAATGCTCGAAAATACGGGAATTCTTCATCTTATTCCATCTAGTGACAGCGACTCCATCGTAAAGCCATTGCGCTATTTGAGCATCAATTGGCTCGGAGGATGAAGAAGAGGAAGCTCTTGACCTCTTTGGTGCCATTTGAGTGGATTTTGAGGAATTGGGGGCTAGGGTTTCGAAAATAATTGGAGAAAAAAACTATTTTGGAAAGTAAAAAGTGAATGGATTGGTAAAAATTGGTGGTTAAAAGGGGAAAGTTTCCTGGGAATTGGCGTTCAGTCGACTAAATACACTGTTCAGTCGACTGAATTGAAGGCCGAAAATTTTCTGGGCTAAATTCAGTCGACTGAACAGGGTTTTAAGTCGACTAAATTTTTATCAGAAAGTTTCTGTTAGTATTTCAGTCGACTGAGCAGAGGAATCAGTCGACTGAATTATAAAAAAATTTGCATTATGTCTTAAGTTCAGTCGACTGAACAGGTTTTTCAGTCGATTGACCCATGTTATTTTTTGTTCTTAGTTAATTTTGAAGGTAAACACTTTATTCAAAGAAATAATTACAATTATATAGATGTAACACCATGAATAGATTTCAAAACTAACTATTTCTTAGGGGATGGTCTCGGAGTCTTTTTCCCTTCATTCTTCATATAATTTATATCCCATGAATTTGGACTATATTGAGGAGTCTTAGGGGACATCCAAGGATTCACAGGATCGACTGGTGTACGGTAAGATGAAGACGGATCAAGTGAACTAACGGGGCGAGGTAGGGGTTCAGCCACTTCGTTCTTTTTTGAGCCACAAAAGCGTAAACTGATTTGCTCTAGGAAGCTTAATAGCCGTAACTTTCTGTTCGAAGTATAATTCTCGTTGAAGATCTATTTGTTGTTGTTGAAAGTGATGAATTTCATCCATCTTTCTTTTTCTGTCTGGAGAAATAAAGAGTCCGTGTTTCGCTTTCTTGGATTCTGGTGTGTAGCCAGTACAATAATTGTTCCATTTGTAAACTGGCTCATGTGTCGGTGTTGGAGTGGGAAGTTTTGGAGACGTTGGAGTGTTATCAACTGAAGAGGTGATGTTGATCGGGGAAAAAGAGTTGTTAGACGACATTTTTATAATGAATTTTTTTAAGCTTTTATTCGTTGAGAATGAGTTGTGATAAAGAAATATTTTTAAGATATATTTATAGTAGGGATTTTCTAAATATATAGTGGTTATAATTTTTTAAAGTTTTACATCCACTTAATGATTTAATGTTACCATAATTCAGTTAAAAATGTATGGTTTACAAATAACTATTATTTTATAATATATTATGTAACAATTTCAAAAAATAAATTGAAAATCTCATTTTTTTTCTTTATTCAGTCGACTGAGCATATAGTGTTAGTCGATTGAATTGTGTAGATTTTTCTAACTTTCTCTATATGATATCTTTAAAAGACATTATTCCTAACTCTCGTCGTAATTTTATGAAGGAGTTTTCTAATAGAGGTTTAGTAAATATATGGGCCTAGAAATTAGAGTTTAGGAAACCAAACCAAATTTGGTTTAATATCCTTTTTATAAATATAGTTTTCATTATGATGAACATTATCCATAAATGTTTTAATATATTTATTTCTTATTAATACATTGTTAGTCTTTGGTACCCAAATTTTAACTACCTTGTTTTCTACTTTTGTTTTAATAGGTTTCTTTAGCAATATTTGTTGTTTTGAATCAACATTCCTGTTAAGTTTTATATTTTTCTTATTAGGAATTTTTGACTCTTTTTTATAACCTAAACCTTGTTTGTTTGAAGATGTTTGAGAATTTTCTAATATCTTAGATAAACTTTCTCTTCCTTTGTTAAAGTTAGAAACATTTTTAGTGATGTCACCTAATTTAGCTTGAAGACTGTTATTTTCTAATTCAACATGTTTAATCTTAATTTTTAACTCATGATTTTCAGAAACAAGTACATCATTCTTTTTCTTTTGAGTTTCAATTTCTTGACTTAAATGTGATAATTGAGTTTCCGAATTTGAATAAGATTCTTGAACTTTTTCAAGTTCTTCTTCAAGAATTTTCTTTTCATCATTTAACATATCTCTCTCAAATTCAGCTTTGTTTTGATTCTCACGAATTTCCTTAATTTTCTTTTTAAGAATTTTTATTGTGCTTAAAAGTTCAGTATTTACTTCAATTAAATCATCAAAGGATAAATTACTTACCTCAGAATCTTGAGCCATGAAGCATACATTTGCCTGTTCATTGTCGCTATCACTATCATTTTCAGATGAAGATGAATCTGAATCATCCCATGTTACAGAAAATGCCTTCTTTTTGAATTTATCCTTCTTGTTTTTGTTGTTGAAGCTTTTCTGATTTTTCTTCATTCGTTCTTGACAATCTTTTTGCATGTGTCCTTTCTTGTGACAATTGAAGCATTCTATATTTGAGGTTTAAGGTTTGTTCAAGAAATTCTTTTTGAATCCGTTTTCGTTTCCTTTTCTATACTTTAAGAATTTCTTGAAATTTTTGGCTATATATGCTAGATCCTCATCTTCAGACTCTGATTCTTCCTTTTCCGCATGAAAAGCAACATTCTTTCTTTCTTGAGCTTGATCTTTCTTGGCTTGCATATTTACTTCATACTACATAAGATTTCCAATCAATTCTTCTGGTTTCATTGTAGATAGATCATTTGCTTCCTCGATTGCTAGTACTTTTCTCTCCCATTCATCAGTGAGTGAATTTAGAACATTAGACACATTGTCAAAATCCGTGTATCTTTCTCCTAGTCCGATTAGAGCATGATGAATGTCTTGAAATCTTGAGTACATGTCATTGATGGATTCATTTTGTCGCATTCTAAAGTTTTGAAATTGATTCTTCAGCATGGATATCTTTGTTTGTTTAACCTTGTTTGTGCCTTCATGTATGACTTTAAGTGTTTCCAATATCTGATATGCAGTAGTACATATGATAACACGGTTGAATTCATTTCTATCCAGGGCGCAAAATATCATATTCATAGCTTTGGCATTTGCACTAGCTTCATTCTTCTGAGTTTGTGTCCATGTAGGATAATCGGTCGTGGGTACAACAAACTCTGCTTGAGTAGCATTCCAGGTTTCGAAACTTGTTGCTTGCATATAAATCCTCATCCTTGTAGCCCAATAGTTGTAGTTTAGTCCATTGAATAGGGGGGTCTTTGGGTAGATTGTCCTTCCGCAAATGTAGAACTACAGGCAGATGTTGTGCTTGTTCTTGCGTTATTTTTCATATTATCAATATGTCTAATAACGGTGTTATGGTTATAGGACGGCCTCGCTCTCATACCAATTGAAAGAGGGGGCTATGCGGTAGGATCGTGTAATATGGAATAACGGAATAGTCTAGGTAGATAAAGTAGGTAAATGCAAGGAGACACCAGGATTTTATACTGGTTCGGACCTCTAGTCCTACGTCTAGTCCCTAAGCTTCACTTAGGAATTTCACTAACTAACACCCTCACTTCACCCGGAGGAATAGGTTTACAACTTACCCGAACAACCGAATGGGATTTCTTGCCTCAACTACCGAAGAGGACTTCAACTCAATTACTAAAATACAATATTCGACTTGTTGTGTTCTTGTCAACATTAATGAGTCTAATGTAGTACAATATTCCTATAATCTTATCCTTGAGAGTATTCAATGTGTTTGTGAAGATTTAGGAAATGTGAATTGCTATGAATCAAAAGAATGTTATACACAAAACAGTGATTCAAGCAATAGATTGGTGATTGCTTTGAGAATATTTAGAGAACATGATCAATAAAATAGTAAGATTAAAGCAAGAGAATTCTGTGACTTGAATGATGTTAGAATCATCTATATATACTTGTAGAAGAGGTGCATTTATTGTCAAAGGTTGCAAATAAGAGATGCTTCCATTTCCATTGGTGAATGGTTGCAACTCTTGGAAGGAAGAAGGTGTCCATTCATAAAAAATTCGCAGGTTCAAATTCAGTCAACTGAACAGAGAATTCAGTCAACTGAAAATATGAAGTAAACTTTTCAGGAACAAATTCAATCGACTGAGCAGGGTGTTTCAGTCGACTGAAACTGTGCATGTTTATATATTTGTACCAGTTTCAGTTGACTGGCTATTCCTGTTCAGTCGACTGAACTTATGAAATATGCACAGTGAAAGCTTAAATAAAAATGAAGTTTATAAAATGTTTTCTAGTGTTCATGCAAGCCTCTTGAGGATAGATTTTAACAATAAATCTAGACTAAGACCTATATAAAAAATCATACTTATGTTTGTTTGGTCTTCATCGATCTTCCTTTAGCTTTGCACATATCTCTTCCTTTTTTGTTGAAGCACATTATCATTAATCAAAATCTTCGCGTATCAACAAAAACTGCGTCTGCACTAGTCTATACTAATGCTCGGGTATCCGCAACATACCATCTAGTGCATACATTGAAGACTATACGTAATAGTTCTGTCTACTTTCTGAATCCCACTAGGAAAGGTCTACCTTGTACGGAACTCGGGAGGGGATATTCGATATCTGTAAAGGACAGCTTCATTAGGCCTTTAATACATATATTCTAGTTGGTATGTCTCTTTTTTCATCGTGGCTATGGCCCTATGCAGACACCCCTCAAGTAATTGAAAGAACTCTAAAGAGTTAAGTGGTCGTGCCCTACTGTAAACAATCTAACATCCAATTGGCAGCGTACCTCATCCAATGTCTCGATAGTGAAATAACCATTGGACTTTTGGTTTTAACTCTAGTTTTTTTCCGAACTCGCTCTTGGTTTTGATGCTGGACGATATCCGCGTGCGACTATCCTTTTGGTTTGTGCCCACTAAACTTACTTGCAAGTACTGGGACATACGCATATCCTACTCCAAACACCAATCCCTTTTGACTGCCTAAAATGGTCCTGCCATGCAAAAAGCAGTCAAGGCATGCTCTCTTGATGGAACACCTACAGACCTGCCTCAGGGGATGTAACTTCGTTAGGCCTACCCAGAAGGGTATCCTAGAGTATCTTCATGTCCTGTTGAAGTCTAGTACATCCTTCTACCCCAAAATAAGTAAGTTGGACGTGCTTCTCCTTTGTTGAAATCTGTGATGAACTGCGTCCTTAGGCTCTTCATCCTTTGGGCTACTCCAATGCATCTCACTCTTTTGTTAGACCCTAAGTTAATCTTTTAAGTTGCGTTAAGTTTACTTTTCTTATCCTGTTGGCTACTTATTTACCCTAATTAGCATATTCTTGCCCTCGTCTCACTTCTGGCTACTGTGAGACCACCATTGATCTATTAGGGAATGCTGTTGGCACTGCCACTTCTATTACCGTGCTTATTTAATTTATCATAATAACTGTCTTGTTGTATAGATTGCGCAGCAAATTCTTTTCTAATAATTTACTTAATTCCTTTCATACTTTATTTTCATTTATTCTAGGAAGTAATTCTATTTTATTTGATTGGGCATGAAAACTATACTCAAAATCCATTTTCATATTTTATTACTAAATAATACTATAAACAATAATTCGTAAGTACAAGGTATTTCTTTTGTTATTTTGAAATAGTGTAAAATACAGTGGTTTCTCTATTTTACACTAGTTTTCTTGTTCTTTCTTTTATTCTTGTAGTTATATTTATAGTTATCCTTTAAATATTAAATTATAGAAATGTTCTTATTTTCTAAACCAACCAATTAATCTATTACTTACTTCCATATCAAGTTATTAGATTAATTTATTATTCCCGTTTTAGTGTAATTTGTTGCAGAATTTCATTTTTTTAGCTTTAATCCATTTTTTCTTATTTTACGTCTAATTTAGTATTTTCTCATTTTAATCCATAATTGCGAATTTTCTTTTTAATTATATTATACGCGTACAAAGAGAATAAAAATAAACTAGCATTTAGGCTAAATTAAAACTTCAAATTAGATGTAAATAACTGTAAATTTCTTACAATTCAGCATAACTAATTAATAGAACTAATTACTGAAATACTGAATCAAATTATTTAACGGAAATTTAACGATAATATATCATAAATTTAAAAGATATATTTAAATTCACTCACATTGCTAGCATGCCAAATCTCCCTGTTTTTATTTCAGATCTGTCCCTAACATCTATATTCACCTTCCTTGTGATCCCTATTTGGAATTACAAACAATATATTTACAGATCTATAATATTTGAAAGAGAAAATGAAGAGATTTGGATTAGAAATAACAAATAAAACTCAGATCTAGGGTTTTACCTTTGACATAGCCTTTTGATTTGAACCAATCCCTAATTCCCTAATTAATTCTGTTCTCTTTCTATATAGATCAAAATTCGTGTGAATTAATTTTCTTATTAAGAAAGTGTAGAAGAGATAGAAAAATGGCAGAGCTTAAGTAGGCAAGACAAAAATAACGAGAATAAAAATGAGGCTCTGCACCTATATTTATAGTGGTTCAAATCAGTGCTAACCATTAGATATAAACCATAAAATCTAAAGCGTACACTTAGTCTGTGGACATTAAGTTATTATGTTTTCTTCTGTGTTGGTTTTTATTTCAAATTAATTCTCCAACAATCTTTTCATTAATCACTTTCTCCTTCTCTTTCGCAATCTATGGAAACATATATTTTTAAATGTGACGTTTCTTTTAAATAAGATTCCTCTATAAATCATCCGGTTAATTGATTTTATATATACCTAAAATAAATTTACTATCAAATTAATCCCTAACTGCACTATGATTTCTTACCAAATTAACAAGCCAATCAACACCATATTAATTTGTCACATATATGCATATTAATTTATTTTATTCCCTTAATTATTGCATGCATATATTCTACAATTGAATTTTGAATCAC